>JARGYA010000028.1:0-600000 GCA_029204335.1 Mycena vulgaris | reverse complement strand
TGTATCTCCATTGTTTTCAAGTAGGCACGTCTTGGGGAAGGGATGCAGCTCACTCCCGCCTATGACTTCAGAGCCAAGAATATATATATAGCAGGCTCATCCGCCCAAAGGCTTGTTCCTTCTTTATTTCTGTTTTGGGTCAGTTAAATTTTGCTTGGCACTGGTTGAGCATTTCAAGTTTTCAGTGAAAATATTGGTGAAAAAGTTCCTTCCTTTTTCACACTTCTTTCACTGAAAAAGTACGTGAAATTTTTTAATTGTTTTCAACACTCCCCCAAGCCACATGAATCATTTGTATTACTCTTTCAAGAAAAATCATATGGGTGAAAAAAGTACTGAGAACAATTAAATTTTTTCACATACTTTGTCAATGAAAAAAGTGTGAAAAATGAAGGAAGTTTTTCACCAATATCTCCACTCAAAAACTTGAAAGGCTCAACCAGTGTGGCGTGGGGCTGAAGGACGCATCGGAAGTGAGATATGAATTCTTCCTGGAGCAAAAAGGTTCTCTCCCTCTCAGTACATCAGAGTAGTGTGATGGGTATCAACAGCTCGCTGAGATTGGCTGGTTAGGCTCGGGTTAGCTGGTTAGTGGTTAGAGGTTAGTGGTTTGGGTTAGCTGGTTAGAGGTTCGTGGTTCGTGGTTAGCGGTTAGAGGTTAGCGGTTAGGGTTGGCGGCTAGCGCTAGGGTAAGGTATCTATATGAAAAAAAAACAGGCAGAGACTTGAGAGGAGGAAAATGATGGTCAGATTGATGTGTTTGATTTGTGTGGGTTGTACATCTCACGAACTTTCCCGGAAACTCGCCAATGTGACGAAGTTTCGCACCTTTGCATCAAAGTGACGAAACTTCGCAACCTCAAGCGAAGTGACGAAGTGACGAAGTGACGAAGGTGGGTACGACTCCGCAGGTCTAAGTTTTTTGAATTCCAGGACTGTCTGGTCTTCCTGCAAATTGATTGCTTCCTGGAACTTCTTTGTCTGTGCCGGAATTCACTTGACTCACTTTGCACATTGAATCCATTTGTACAGCGTCATGGTTGAGAGGTTCTCTGATCTGTGCCCATAATGATCTACAGCTGATGCTCAAATAACCTTTTTCTTTGTTCTCGTCAAGACCCGTTCTCATTGCATACAAGCAAAAAACATTCAGGCGAGCACATACTACCACTCGGCCAGGTCAACGACAACCACCCGGCCCGACCTGTATCCGAGGCATGCCTTCGTTCCTTGGAATGCCGAAGGACAGATAACATGTGCATAGTCGGTCCACATGTAAAGCCGGTTTCCCATTCCACTCGATTTATCGTCCATTGAAAGATATCCATGTTCCTGATCAAATTGGCACATCGTTTCCTGGGGATAGTCTCGAGGGGGGAATGTGATGTCGGAACCTGGAGCATGCAAACTCAATTAATGCCTGGGAACGAGTGAAGGAGGGATGAGCTCTTACCAGATACAATATCCTTGAATTCCAGCCAGCCGGTGTCACCTAAATTCCAGGTTTTACGCTCACTGTCCCATCCCGTTGATGTCAATTGGGCTCCATCAGGTGAAAATGTGACAGCCTCCACTGAACTGGAGTGCAACAGTGCCTGCTCCATCTCTCCAGTTTCGACATCCCAGATTCGGACTGTCATGTCATCTGAGCCTGTCACTACCCTTGCTCCATCCGGTGAGAAGCCAACCGACAGGACTCGATCAGAGTGACCTTCTAGCGTCTGTTCCGTCTCCCCAGTTTCAATATTCCAGATCCGGACTGTCTCGTCGCCCGATCCTGATACTACCCGTGCTCCATCCGGCGAGAAGGCAAGTGACGTTACCCAACCAAAGTGACCTTCCAGCTTCTCTTCCGTCTCCCCAGTTTGGCTATTCCAGATGCGAACTGTCTTATCGTTCGAGCCCGAGACTACCCGGGCTCCATCTGGTGAGAAGGCAACTGCCAGGACTTCACCAGAGTGCCCAACGAGCTCCTGCTCCATCTCTCCAGTTTCAATGTTCCAGATTTGAACTGTCATGTCATTTGAGCCATAAACTACCCGTGCTCCATCCGGTGAGAAGGCCGCCGACCATATTTCACCAGAGCGACCTTCAAGCTCCTGTTCTGTCTCTCTAGTTTGGATATTCCAGATTCGAACTGTCTTGTCATGCGAGCCGGAGACTACCCGTGCTCCATCCGGTAAAAAGGCGACTGACTGTACCCAATTAGAGTGACCTTTCAGCTTCTGCTCTGTCTCCCCAGTTTGGATACTCCAGATTCGAACTGTGTTGTCCTTCGAGCCCGAGACTACCCGTGCTCCATCCGGTGAAAAGGCGACCGACCGGACCCAATCAGAGTGACCCTCCAGTTTCTGCTCCATCTCCCCAGTTTGGACATTCCAAATTCGGACCGTCGTGTCATCCGAACCTGACGCTACCCATCCTCCATCCGGTGAGAAGGCAACTGCCCGCACCATCTTAGAGTGACCTTCCAACTTTTGTTCCATCTCTCCAATTTGGATATTCCAGATTCGGATTGTTGTGTCATTTGAGCCTGACACTATCCGTGCTCCATCCGGCGAGAAGGCAACTGACCGTATCCAATCAGAGTGCCCACCAAGCTCCCGCTCCTTCTCCCCGGTTTCAACATTCCAGATCTGAATATGGTTGTTTCTTAAAGCTGATGCTATGTGTGTTCCACCCGGAGAAAATGCAACGGCATAAGATTCGGCACCTTGCAGCATGATCTGTTCACATGCATCCCATTGGGTGGGTAGCCCGACTTGAACACATCGAAATTCCGTGCTGTGATATATCTTCCGGAGTCTTGACTGTGTAGGAAGCCACTCCAATGCAGAATGGTAAACCTCCAGGGGATGGCTACTTGCAAATCGGAAGATCTGTGGGACAAGTCGTCGCACTTCATCTAGCAGGCTCCTCATTTCGAAGGACCCTTGGCGCTGTGGCGAAGGTTAGAGAAAAAGTGAAAAATATGGCCAAGTACATACCGAGAGGAACAGAATTGCCTTTTGCAGGCAGTCAACAGCATGGCCAAGCTTGCCAATCCGACTCAAGCACTCTAGCCAATGCAAGATGTGAACTGTTATCAGGATGTGCAACTGGGGTATGAGGTCTGAATGGACCGTCCCAGGTGCAATGAAGGAGAGGTGCGTGCCCCAGTAGGTGGCCGCATATTGCAAATCGCCTCGGATCGAGCGATTGAGAACGGCATTGGTAGCCATGCTGTCTGAGTCTCTCCGATCAATATTGCAAAGATTCTGGTGAAGATGAGTGTTCATGCACTGTATGCATTGAAGGGCTAGAACAGCATGATGCCCACCGACATCAATTTTGTTGGGACCGGCGCGCTGAGTCATATACTCAGGGAAAGAGGCGTGGAAAACCTGGATCGGAGCCTCCCAGGAGTCTGGGATGTCGAGAACCGAGTGAAAGTCGGCCAGTGACGCTTCCACGTTCCCTGGATCCTCTGCTAGCAGTCCGGCAATTGCTACAAGCGAAAGAGGCTCTCGAAGACATAGTATGGTTGCAACTGCGAGCTGTCGAGCCGTCTTTTCCTCTTTCTCCGTCCCATTCCACGCATTGTCGATAATCTGAGCATATAAAGCGTCAATTACACCAGTTCGAATCGTCGTTGGGGAGGTGCCACGCAGAATATTCTGGAGTCGCCGTTGAACCTCCATGCGAGAACGCGATTTCCCCTCCAGATATTGAATGGCCGTGAAGGCAAATATAAACAGAGTTCCGATTCGGAGGACCAGCTCCTCCAGGTCACGATCAGACGGTCACGTAGGTGCGTGGATGGCGGAACCGATTTCCCCTAGATGTTTCCTGAGATACTTTGCGATGTCAGCAGTGACGGTGTCATGCTCAACATCACGGAGGCGGAGGTGACGAGTAACAACTTCGGAATGGAATGCAGTCTTGATATAGGGCTCGGGGCGGCTCGTGATAAAGAATTTGAGTTGAACCCCACGCGACTGGATGAGGACCTTCAGCAGCGCTCGTACAGCGTCGGTGCTGGAGCACTCGTCGAGAGCATCTATGACAATGACCAGAAGCTGGGCCTTGTCAGAATGGGCCTGTGAGGGCCCTGAGAGAAGGGTTGCGAACTGAAACTCGGTCTTGCGAAGGTTGAAGGTTGTTCCGGGGTTCATCTTGATAGCATTGATTAAAGCTCGAGCAAATGGCTCGGAACGCCACCCGAGATGAAAGGCGAGCGACGGGATAATTCCGCCTACATTGCTCCGAGCTTCAGACGCACGGGAACAGAAGAAGCTCGCCCCGAGCAGCATCTGCCGGTCGAGTAGCCGCGAAAAACTGCGAGCGATTGCGCTCTTCCCGGCGCCCGCCATCCCTGTGATAAGATACACAGGGGGAGCAGTGGGGTCAGTGGCCCACGCCATGAGTTCCGTTAGGACGCCGACACGAGTGCCTGGCATGCACTCGCTCATCCTCCCACCCCCCTCATTGTAGAATGAGCCGGGCACCGGAGCTAGCTTCTCCAGCATATCTGAAGTGATCAGTGTGTTAGATGAATTCTAGTGCACCCCGAATGAATGTGCTTGCGATTGTCATGCAGTTCCAATACGAGCTATTTTTTGATTGAGCACCAATCGAGGAAAAGTCCCATGCACATACTTTTCTTATTTCCTGTGTTTTGCTTTCCATGTCCGCCGCGATCTGCGGGCGATTTAATGGCAAGTCAGGAACCGGAAAAGCACTGGTGCGTACAATCTTCAGCTCATTGATCGTAGCCTCTGTGTGCAATGCAGTGTCCATCTGTTCCTGGCTCAGCAAGGGGACAGAGAATATATCGGTGATCGCACCTCAAAGATGTTGATTAGAAACGAGACCGCCTGTGTACACTGTATGACGTAGCGCGCATCGGGTGAGTTAGCAGCAATCTTCCATACACCTGTAGGAAGTTTCTCCTCAATCATCTTCGTCTGATGGTTTATCGCCCTAGTATAAATGGGGATCAGGCAATGCACTAAAGAGGACCAGCGAGACAGACGTAGCCATGCCCTCCAATCGCTCAAGAACATCTTCATCAATTGTGCAGCCCTCGTATCGGCGGAGTAAGCTTGTCAATGCAGCAATCCTTTGGGCCATCTCTGCCAGGTCATCCCTCGCATCCGTGATTTCCTATTGAAATCTCAGCGACTGGACCGAGGCCATCGAGCGGACTCACCTCAAATTGGTCCAGGACACTGAGGAGGCCCCCAACTGCCGCTTGCAAAGGGGGGAAGACTACCGAAACCTCTTTCAGTACCCCCAGCCCTCCCATGAATAGCTTCCAGCCAAAGTCCTTCCCAGAAGGGCGGGAATCCGCTGATGCGAGAGTTGATACAAGGATAGACGAAATGCCTGGGGCGGCTGTAGTCGAAGTGGAAGGCGAGCGGTCCGTGTTGGTTGTAGACCCGGGTGTACTGGGTATGATCGGAGGCAGCGACAGATATTGGTGGGAATCGCCCAAGGCGGATGGATCTGGGGTGAAATAAGAACGGCGCAATCATGTATGTACACGGCCGGGGAGAATGCGGACCGGGGATCTGTGGGGCGGGCGACACGGCTTCATGTGGATCGGGTGCCTGATCCATCAATGGCGGCTTGGGCGTCGCCACGCCGCTCGCGGTTGCCGATGACGACGGACGATGGTGGGAACCACTGATGACCGCCGGATCTGGGGTGAAAGAAGAAATGAACCGCTGGATGGATGGATTGAGATTGCGTACCTGACATCTGCGCAGCGGGTGCGGAGGCCTCATTGGCATCCGTCGTGTCCGGCGATTGGGTTATAGACGGCGGGTTGGGTGTTGCGGCTCGGCTCACGGGTGCCGACGGCGTCGGCGTCGGCGAGCGGCTAAACAATTTCTTGAATTTCCTACCAATCTCTTTGCGGGACATGGTGAGCAGCGGCGAAGAGGGGATGGTGGGTAGCGAGGAAGAGAGGTGGCACGTGTAAGACGCTTGTCATGCTGGCCCCGCGCAAGATGCCTGTCATCCGCTCGGCGAGTGAGCTTCTTTGCGGTGCCACCGGCACGATTACCCAAGAGAACTATGCGATGATGGATAAGGAGTCCTAAGATAAATACATAGACTGTGAGCTTCTCGACACCAGTGCACAGCCGTGGAGGACAGCAGCGAAAGCAATGAGGAACATACATTGTCAGCGAAGGCTTCCGGGAATGATGTGACATGCTGTTGAAGGGACCACGATCTAGCTCTAAGTCTACGCAAAAGCCAAAAGTTTGGCGTAGGGCGTGGACGTCGATGACACGGTGAATGGAAGAGAGGCGATAGATGTCCGAGAAATGCGGTTGGGTTAGATTTGGCACCCGGGGTGATCCGTGACTGTCCTCCTTCCACCGAATGGTCAATAATGTAAAGAATGTACCGCGAAGACTGCGGTCAAACTGGAACATCAGACCTTTATGATCCGCCCGCGGTCTGTGAAGTCGACCCCCGATTTGCGTGGGAGTCAATGATATCCACAACATCGTCAAAATGCGCAGATCTCCCTGTGTCCAAAACTGAATTTATGCCGCGCCTCCCAAGTCTTTTAAACTCAGCAGTCTTCGAGCGACCGGCAGATCCTTGCCACAGTCCCGGCAATCCCGGCACAGCATCATCAATAACTGGCGCATATTCAGGTTCATATATAGGTAGATCAGGTGAAAGCTGACTCCCACGGATGATGTTCGCAGTTCGTGGGAGAGCCGGTGGTTCGAATCCACCCAACGACGAAACACGGCCCAAATCAGCTGAATTCAGAAGCATTACGGATAAGCGCACACCCATCGCACCACGCAGAGAAGTCGTCGTGGAAGGTCAAACACACGTCCAACATCCCGATTGAATGAGTTGATTAGTCTCCTGTAAATCGATTGTACCCTTGAAACTCAAATGCCCTGTAATCTGTGGTGAGACGATCGGTGACTGTGGCCAGCGGTGGTATTTATGTGAGTGTTGTCTGACCCCCGATCAGTTAATTGAATATTCTGCCCAGGTCATTGGCCTTATCTTTGGAGTTTTTGCCTTGTGTTTGTTGCAAGATACTACTGGAGACTATGGGCGGAGGCTGCTTCACAGTGTGGTTAATTTTGAGATTCATGTGTGCGTACAGTGATTCTGACCTGAAGACTATTTTGCGAATAACTGGGTTGAAATATGATATGAAAGTTTTTCACCCTTACCATAACTCATGGGTAGTATTCCAGACTCGTTTGGGCAAGCAATCCCAAAATTCATCCCTGCAGGTTCATTCAGCATCATATTGCTTTGACGCAGGGTGGCTGTGCTTTGACGCAGTGAATTGACGCAGAGCGGCGCACGGGCTTATCGAGCCTCAAAAACGCAGCCTTCTGAGTTTGCGTACTCATGGGCGATGAAGAGAGATAAATTCAGACACAAATCCTCCCAAAAACACGGAAGAATGAGCCGGTGGCAACGGCGCACTGGTTGTGTCATTGATGCATAGGCATGAGAGAACAGAGCTTGAACTGATGAAGCTATAGCAAAATTCTCCCACAACATAGGTGTGCACAGGGAAGAAAATGACCCTGCCAGAGTACGGCTTGAAGGTTGGAGTTTGAACCGTCGAAAGTTTTTGTGAGCTGTCAGGACAGACAATGTTGAGAGTGCCACGGACGACCTTAGCGTTGGAGTTATTCTCTTGCATGTATTGCAAGATGGGACTAGAAACTCATAATAGAGGCTGTTTTACCGTCTGGTTAATTTTCAACAGGAGGTATCCGCAGTGGTGCCCCAGAGGTCAAGCAGAGCGGCGCAGAGCGACGCAACACTGGTGCAGAGTGACGTATGAGCGGCGCAGACCACTGTTGAAGTTGGCGCAGGTAGGCCACACTGTCGCTATGTCACAGCGCAATACCGGCGCTGGCTGATGCGAACCAGAATTGCAACTGACGTTTCAAGCCGCAGAATTGACGCTGTGCGGCGCTGGGTTGACGCTGAAAACCGGCGCAGAATGGCGGCGCTGTGACGTCTGGGACGCTATCACATTGACGTTTCACTGACGCTGATTGACGTTGCACGAAGTTTTGTCGCATGTTTTTAACACCTTCACCACCGACTATCGGCATCTATTATGGTGCCAAACTGTAATGTTGGGTGTGGTTTGAGATCTCACCCTGGGTCATCACCCACCTCGGCATGAGCATGAAAACCAAGGAAACTCCGAACTTGTCTGCCCCGAGGGAGCTTCATCCAGCACATCTACTTCGTAGGGGACTGAATAAATCTTGTCCCTCAGGCCTCGGCCCGTTTCGAATCCAAGCCGATAGCGGATGATAACGTTGATTGCCGTCCACGGCAATCACCGGCACGGATCATCTCGCTTCTCTTCCTCCCACCGACGACGCCCACATTAATGCCGACGCCCACAAGCACCCACCAGCACCTCAAAGGCCAGCGCGCAGAAAGATGTGAATCTGGCGAGACGCGATACTTAGCAGCCGACATTGCATTCGATGCGCGCAGCGCAGGAGTCCGTACCCGACTCTTGGCTCTAGATGCGTACCTCTTCTCGCTCTTCTCCCTCTCCTTCATGCCTCCCTCCTTTCTTCGTATTGCGACTTCTCCCGCGCCTCATCTCCCTTCTCCGCCGCGCCGATGCAGAAACAAACGTCGTTCGCAGACACACCTACTATTATCCATAGCTACATCTGCAAAACAGCCTCCATCTGCAAAAGAAAGTGAAATCATTTTCACAAGTCAATTTTGCTCCAATTTATTTCGAAAAAATACGGAAGGATAGACCTGCTTCCTGCGAATCTGACCCAGAACAAATTGGAGGGAAACGGGCTAGACTGGGCGAGCCTCCAATCAAAACTTTATTTTGCAGATGTAGGCCTTTTTGATCGCATGACTCGGCAACTTCATTACGAGCTTAATTCTGCTCGGAGCTTTATACCACTTTGCAGTAGCCAAGTCACCACCTGGAGGATTCCATGTCCGCATCCCGAAGCGTATCTGGCCAAGGAAGGTAGGGCGGGAGCGCCATCAAAATATTTTTGCATAGGTGGGCTATTGATAGTATACCCTCTTCGCGTCCATGCCCTAACTCACCCTCGCGCTCCAACACGTCACGCCTTAGCTCCAAGACACGAGACGTAACGCTGCCCCACACAAGAGATGGGTCGCCTTCATCCTCGGATCCACAGTGCGTCTGATGCGGGGAGTGTAGCTACGAGCATCAGCTATGAAAGTGGGGAGCTAGCCGCCCCCGAAGACGTATTGCCGGGTGTCTTACCCTTTGGATTCGTTGTACAGCACCTGGCTGACGGGTGATGCAGGAATGGCATGGATGCCCCGCGCCCCGCCGCAGCAGTAGCTATGGCGTTGTCCGGTATTTTGCACTCGATTGAATCGGGAGCCACATACGCCTACACCTGCCTTCACCGCGGCTGTGCTCGCCGGCGCCGCTGCTCCAGCTCGTTCCCCAACGTACGCACACATCGCCTTGCCCGTAGACTCAAATCTGATCGGCGCGCAGGATTCCGAGTCGTTACATGCTCATTCTCCCGGGCCGCTTCCCCTCGTTCCTCTACCGCCTCTTCTCCCTCAGGGACCTCGGACTTACTGACCGGCCCGCAAGATGCTTGACGCCCCTCTTCTCGTCCACCATCGCGGGTCGTGTGCGTACCCTACTCCCTCGGCGTCCCGCCCTCTCGTCCGTCCGTAACTGGCGCTGCTCTGAAGATGCTGACGGCAGAGTTGGGAGTGGGGAGTGAGGAGTGGGCCTAGGGTTGGCGCACGGACCAGCTTTTTCGAGTTTTTTATGTGCGAGTGATAGGGGGGGGGGGGGGGGGGCTGCGATGTCGATGAGAACGACCGCGAGACGAATCTGGTCGTCTGAGTTCTTCGGCGAGTCCGGATTCGAAGGCGGACAAATTTGAAGCGCTCTCTCTATTTTCTGAGAGGGGCGGAGACCGAGACGTGCTCGGGAGGAGCCGGGGACGCGGGGCGGGATGACGCGGCCTTGCGAGCGGGATGCGCTCGCACGAATCTCCGTACTGCGTTGGTTGTGGCGAGGTCTTTTCTACGCTGCCCGGGGGCGAGCTGGGGGATGTGCTGTGCACGGTCAGACTTCCACGATCCGTGTGATATTTTCCCGGTGTTTCGACATTTCTCTCCCGGCGGGTGAGTTTCCCGCGCAGATTGATTTGGGGCGTGCCCACGATGTATAGATGGGCAGAACTTCACCCGTATTTCTGATACCGCGGACATTCTATCCAGGCATTCGGCTCCTGTGACCTTTCGCATTGAGTTTTCGACTCGTTGCGCTCCTTCGTGGACACCAATTTATCTTGATCGCTTTATTCTGTCTGGTACTGTAATACTTCTAGCTGCAGGCTCTCGCAGTTATCACGGAAACGGCGCTCTGAACAAGGAACTGCACTCTTACGATGCTTTACGAATGTCTTTCGATGTGACCGTCAAGAGTTTCGAGGCGTCTCCTCCGCTGTTAGAAAAGGTCTTCCGTCATCTGCTCGATCCGTCAATCTCATTGACTCGATTATCCCAGGTAAATCAACCATTATTCTACGGCATGCACTGCGGCGTGATCATCGCGTGTGCAGCCCGCTTCCTCCGAAGGACCACCGCGAATGGGTAATGCGGCATATGGATTAATTCAAGGGCGGGAAATTATAACAGTGATGTAAAGCGGCAGCACGGGATCCAGGCTCAGCAACCCCTCCAAATCGGCGGACAAACTACTTGACAAACCGCCGCAGTCGGCCGGGGAGCTCCAACTCCAGGGTACCCCATCGGTTGGACGACTCGGTTGTAGTCCGGGGTGCAGATGAACGTCATGCCGCAGTTGGGATCCCCGCAGATGTTGTTGTTGGGAGGGGGGCAGGGACGGCAGGGCGGCGGGGGACAGGGCGGGCAAGTTGGGATGCATGGAATCACGGGCGTGGGACATGCCGGGGGTTGGGGGCATGGCGGGCATATGCATCGCTTCCGGCGGCAATGACATGGTCGGGGGACACATCGCTTCCGGTGGCGGCGGGGCCGGGGGTAGACACATCGGTTTGGATTCGGACATGGCCGGGGGTGAGCGCATTCGGCAACGCCGGACGACGAGGAGTCGTTTTCGGACGACGAGGAGGAGTCTTTGTCGGACGAGCATGAGTCGTTGTCGGCCGAGGAGGATGACGAATCGGGATCAGAGTCGTTGTCCGAAGAGTTGCTGTTGTCGGAATCGTCTTCGTCGGAATCTCCGGGGGTTTCTTCATCGAAATGCTTCAGCCCGGCTTTCAATGTTTTCATGTCGAGGCCTGCCGAGCCCACTTGATAGAATTTTATACCTAGACCGAAGGGTTTGAGCAGGTGACGCAGAATCTGAAGTTTGAACCAACCGTCGCGTGTCACCACACCGCTCGCTTTTGAGTCCGAGTCAAAGAACAGCTAACGAAGACAAGGCTAAGCCCCCGATTCATGGGGGAAACGTTCTGCGTACTCACCATCCTGTGACGCTCAACCTTGCTGGCCTTCGCCACAAGCGCGAAGTGTTTCCTCTGGTCGGCTATCCAAACGGAGATCAACGACTCGGAGATGCGGGATGAGCAATTACTGACTTTGCTTGGCAATCAAGCACCCAGGCTCGATGAGCTCGATCAGCGCCTTGTCCCGCTGGTTGATCTTGATCGTGGTGTTCTTGAAGAATTCGACGACTCTGTGGCGAAATACCCATCAGCGCTCGGATCAGTATTTTAAAGGGATTGGGTACCGTACTCTTTCTTCGAACTGTGCTGGGTGCATACCGCCATCTTGATATTATTGTTGTAGGAGTACGCCATCATTTTTGCGACGCCGGGACGGAGGAATCGCTTGTTGGGTTGACCGTCCCAAAAAGTGCCACTTTACACACGCCAGCGGTTAGTACAATATTTCGCAACAAGAGGAAAGACGTACTCGAGGCTCCAAGCGACAAGGTGAGGTAATGTCATCGCCCACTCGAAAGGTAGGAGTGTAGAGGGTTCGGTAGTGTCGTTCTTAGATCTCGGAGGTCGGATTTATATATCCTATTTTGCTGGTGAAACGGAGTTGAGCCCCGACATGGCACCTGGCCCTTGTGGTCCAGTGGCAGCAGCAATGTTCCAGCCATCGAGTCTAATCGCGGAACATATTGAGTTTCACAAGCGCTTGTGTATTCTCGTCGATTACATTCAGCGCCTTTCTTCATCGATCCACGCCCCAGCCGCGTTCACTGCTCCATTTCCGACGCTCACCTGCGCCGGCGCTAAACATAAATAGTTTCTAACGTCCAACGAGAGCAGAAACGTGGTGGAGCCGCCGTTCAGTCCGCGCCAGAACAGCTGCGGCGCTTCTACGAACACGCGGGATTTGCAAACCTTGTCGGAGAAATACGTCCCCGAAGACACGAGTCACCGAGAATGCGGTTTACGCGCGCAAAACCAAGTGGTTCGGACCGCTGGACCGTGCATTCAATGCGCATGACGCCTGATATATGGCGGAGGCGCTTATATTACCTTCGACTCTTTGAAGGATGTCAGGTGCGGTCGATTAACATAGGGACAACTTCCCCGACGCCGATGTGTCTAGGCTAGCCTGCACGCCGGAAGATCATTATCAACCACCCCTTTTTTAGGCGCTAAGAAATCGGAGCACGTTGCAGAGACGATTCAGCTGGTTCCGGTGATCGTCAAATATCATGCGCACAGTCTCGCATTCGTCTGCAGAGCTTGTGGTACACTTCACCGGGGGACAGTGGACAGACACGCCTTGGACACGCCGCTGCAGGGGGTCGGCGCGAGACTCGAGACAGGTCGACGCGAATATATTCGCTCGCCCATTGTCAACTCTCCTAGACCTTGATTTAGATAGCTATCATTATGTAGCTGCTTCTTCGATCGCTGGAACAATCAATCCGTCAGCTTCGGTTGGGGGACCTTACTGGACAAAACCCCCCCTTTTTTGCTTCGCACGCCCGGGATTCCTCGAAGTCTCGAAACGAAACCCGAAAACACTTTTTCTTGAAGCAAGATGTGTCTGTTCAAGATGTCGGCGAGATATTCAGAGATCTTGAGCACATTTTTGCGCACTCAGAGTAAGGTCCGGTGTTTCAGCAATATCGGTAATACATCGAGATCTCGACCACGGCCAAGAGTGCTGCAGCCGGCCGAACGTGCCGTGTGTTGCCGTACCTAAACGTGAAAGAGCTCTGTCAGAGGTCTGTAGGCCGAAAGTTATAGGTGATTGTCTTGCGTCCAATTGGTAGATTAATGTTAACCGGTGAAGTATCGAAGTTGATGGGAGGCAGCCGCTGTGAACTGAGCCAGCGATGTACTTCGACCGCGGCAGGCCCATGACCATCACACCGCATCCGGCTCTCGGCCCCCGCGGCAGGCCAGCCACATTGCCGGCACCCCTGTTGAAAGTACAAAAGACGGGGCATGAGCAAGACACGACAAAATAAACAATCAGGACACCTCGAGATCTCGATTAGATCTCGGAAGGTATCCCGAGATTTCGAACAAACCAAAGAATTGACGCAGATATCTCGAGATCGCGACGAAAAAACTTTGAGATCTACAGGGATCTCGAAGAAATATGGAGATCTGCGAAGATTACCAAGGATCTCGACGAGTTCTGCCCTACCTGGGAAATCCATTCACTTTTGTCCAGTAAGGGCCTCCATAGCTTCGGCTCCAAGCTGGAACGACGAGGCAACGACGAGGCCAATGTATTAAGAGACTTTCATTCTCTCATGCCCCAGGTCGCCACGGCGTCTATTACGAGCGGAGGCAGGATTCGTCTAAGAGCCAGGATTTCTGCGAACCCTTCAACCTGATTTGGCGAATTCAATGAATATAATGGGTCACCTGAACAAATCGGCTGTCAGGACAACAGGTACAAAAGAGGCGCGAAAGGCGAACATACCCATACGAACTCGCAGCCAAAACATGACCTCCACAGCTCAGTTCACACCCATCGCCTTCGCTCACGCCCTTACTCCTACACCGACGCCCGTCGTACCCGGTGGCCAGGTCGCTCGGGCCTTCGTCGTTGTAACTGCAAAGCACGGCGCCTTCACCGACTTCCCGCCCCAGCACGCACCCGACGCGGATGAAGCCCTCGTCCACACTTACGCCTCGTTCCGCGAAGAGCCCGCGATCGCGCTCTCTCCCAACACCAGCCGCGACGACACGTGGACCCTCTGCGTCGCAGTCCCTATCCCCGAGATCCCGGATCCGACTCTCCTCTCCGTCGACTATATGATCCACTACGCGACAATCGCCAATGAGGGGAACGCCACTATCCAAACCGACCTTCTGCTCACCACTGCGTCGCTCCCCGCGGCTGTGGTTTCGGGGCGCGCTGCCCTCGACGTCTACCGCCCCACCGCTGGAGCGCCCCGCATGGTTGACCGAGCTGCGGCTTTGTGTCTTGCAACCACGCTGGCGATCAAAGCGAACGGAGGGGGCGAGCAGTGGAGCCACTATGTCGATACCCAGCACGTTACCCCCGACGTCCGCGTCCACGAGGCAGCCCAACTCTACGTCGTCTTCAATGTCCAGGAACACTCAACGCTCCGGACAGCGCGCAGCCTTTCCGTGGATGTCTCCGCGACGTGGCAGAGGGAAGAGGTGGAGCAGAAGGCGCTGGCGGAAGAGGAGCGGAAGATGAAGGAAGCGGCGGAAAAGGAGGCGCGCGAACTTGAGGAAAAACGGGCGAGGGATGCAAAGCAAGACCGGGTGTGGGATGAGGAGCGCGAGTGGAGAGAGGAAGAATCTCAAGCGAGGGTAGACGAGGAGCAGGCGAGGGAAGAGGCACTCAGTTGGATGAAGGCTGAGAGCGCCCGCAGGCAGAAGGAATGGGATGAGGAGCGCGAGTGGAGGGACAAAGAACGCAATGCGAGGGTAGCCGAGAAGCAGGCGAGGGAAGAGGCGCTCGCTTGGATGAGGGCTGAGAGCGCCCACCGGGAGGAGGAACGGGCAGCGGCAGCGCGAGCGCGGCGGGCGGCGCTGCCTGCGTCTGCCGATCAGCGCACTAAGGAGGCGATCGAGAGGCTTAAACACCTGGCGGACCCGGGCGGCAGCTGCAGCTCGGGATATGAATGGCTCAAAACCGAAACGGGTTACAAGTGCGCAGGTGGAGCTCATTCTTTGACTTTCGCGCAACTTGGCATGGAGTAGCTACTCACCGGGATTCCGCTCTCATCATCTCTCGAATCTCTACCTGACGCCGTTTTGATGTATCGTATCTGTTACTCTCGAGCCTACATTTTGTGATTTCCACCTATGAGAAAACAATATGCTTTCAATCTCTGCGGTTAGGAAGCAGCGAAAGAATTCAGCCCTGGTACGCACTCTTGGGGGATGTCAACTGTGGAGCGGTTGTAAGAGAATGCTTCGTATGTACATTTCAACATTTAGCTGCCATCTAAGTGAACGCAATCCGGTCAGTTCGGAGTACGTCGTCGCCGACGAAAGGAGGGCGTACATCCGAATTCGCCGACGCCGCCAAAGGGCATTTCTTGACTACTCAGGGAAAGTAAATTCAGCTCGTGGGTGATATCAATTGGGGTGATAAACATACCTGCGAGCTGGTGAACGAGGTCGCCGAAGGCGACACCGCCGCTCCTCGTCTATTCCAAAACTGCGTGTAATATAAATAAATATAAAGAACGAGCGGAAGGTTGTATACATACTCTTCTTCTTCATTCCTGGGTTCTCGGTGAAGGCGTAGAACACCGGAGGGTGATCGCTGGAGCATAGCTTGATCTTTCCGTTTCCGACATTTCAGCAGAAGACGCACCGGACACGGACGAATTCCAGCGCTTCCTCGACGCTATCAACGGGCAAAACTGGCAAGAATGGCCCAAATATCTCCCTGCAATGACCAAGTTTAAAGTCAGACGTGGAAGTGACCCATAAATTAAAACCATCGACGCACGCAGCACCCTTCCATTAACGAGTCATTCGCCCCCACGTCCTCGACCACTGTAATCTCAATCTTCTCATCCCCCTCCGTCTTTCCGCCCAGAACCACCTCGCCCCGGGTGCGCGCCAGCAAATCCACGAGGCGCGCATGGTGCTCGGGAGAGACGATCCGCGAGATCGAGCTCGAGCTCATCGATCCCTCAGGGAAGAACTCGGCGTACGAAGCTTTGAGCGCGGCTAAGAATTCCTCTTGGTGGGTTCGAAGGATCAGGACGTAGTCCGGCGCGACGCATAGCTAAATAACCATGATATATATAAGGAAGTTAATGCTCGTGCATTGCATTGACCTCGTACCTGACCGCAGTTCTGCGACTTTGCCCAAAGTGGACGCTTCGCTGCGAGATTGATATCGAGGGACGGGTCCACGAGCGGTGTGAGGTGCTTCGCGGCCGGAGCGGAGATTATGCACGCGATCCGACCGTTCCCTGTGTAAAATAGTAGATGCCGCATAGTTAAAGAAGGATAAGGTCGCAGCGGATGGACGTACTGTGGTCCCTTAGTATCAAACTAAGGTAAGTAAGTTTCATTGGGGAGCGGTGCTTGCTACGCACATCGAAGCTCGAAGATCTTCGCAATCTAGGGAACACCACCCAATACGACGCCATACGCTGCAGGGTCGAGATATTTTGGGAAGAGCTCTGCAAGAAGCTCGGCGAAGTGCGGGGATAGTTCCGAGGGTTTCAAGACTACAGCATCCGGCTGCAATTGCTCCGAGGAAAGTCTGTAGACTGAGAACCAAGGGAAAGTTCCACGGCCTGAATGGAAAGACATTCAGTAGCGGAGTAAATAAGATAAAAGCCGACGAACGAGATGACGAGGACAGTCCCTTTCGCCGCCTTGTAGACAGTGGGCTTCCACGCTTTTGCCAGTCCCTGTTCCAATATAAGATGATTTGGTCAAGGAATACTTCGAAGGAGACGTACGGCACTTCGACGGCGACAGGTTTAGCCCATCTCTGGCACTGGCGATGCAGCGTTCGATAATGGGGCCCTAAAAGAGAAGGTCCGAATATCAGAGGGGCAGGATTGCAACAGGGGGTTCAAACGCACGATTCCTGAACATATGCATTGAGCTTCGGCTTCCCCAGGTCAGTGGCGAGCGCTTCCGCAAATTCTTCCTTGTTCTCCTGCACCATTCGCGCCAATTGGAGCACTTAATGCTTGCGCCATTCGATAGGCCGAGGAAGTCCCCCTTCCTGAAGTTGGCGCGGAGAGTATCACGGATCTGTAATGCGTATTAGAAGACCTAGATGGTGGATTGGACAGGGGCGACGACTCACGAGAGGGATCTTAGAAATGGGTGTGATGGGCCTCGTGAAGAGATTGTGGGCGGAGAGAAGCTTCGACACGTTTTATATCACGCGGAGCTTGGGGATCTAAAGACGGGTTAGGTGAGGATCATCAATGGGGCTCACAGTCTCCAAAAAGTCCAAAGCGCTGTGGATCGCAGATTATGAGAACCAGGCATTCATCTTTGCCCAAACCCGAAAGTAGGACATTTTCTGCGAATCCATCGATGACAGTCGAAGCTCGAGGTAAGACGAAAGGATCTTGAATTGACTCCTAACCGCTTGGAGAAATGGCGGTGAGTTCACTGGTCGCTTGCAATAAATATCGGGAGAGCATGAATGAAAGGGAATAGATTGCCATTAAAAGACCAATTATAATGCGAAACCTCTCGAGCCACAGAACACCAGATGGAGAGCGCTGGGTTGTCACCGAGGTTGTGCCTCTACGCGGCATCAATGCCCAACTCGCCCACTATACATGCCCAGACAGTCTGTGTCTAACATCAGCGCCGTGGCTCGGGCACAAGCGCCAGCGCTGCGCCAGCGCTGCGCCAGAGTGCTGCGTGCAGCGCCTGTCCCCCTCGGCGTCGCGCGGAAGGAAAGAATGGTGGCCACACTGGCTCAAGACGCACCACACCGCGTCCACAATCCCCCGCCAACGCAGTAACCCTAGCAAGTTTGCTTGAGCAATCGGCGTCTCAACGCAAAACACAGCTTAAACTTTGTTCTGTTTAAACGGCGTGAGGAGAGTTTAAACAGAGTTTGAACCTTGTTCAAACGGGAGACAAAATAATCAACCTTCCGCCAGTCTTGAACGCAAAGACACCTGTGTGCTAAAGAAATGTTGATGAAAGAGGAACAACCACTAAGCCAAAGAGACATAGGAGAAGTCGCCAAATCAAGATATTGTCCACTACGGAATACCAAACCAGCTATTTGATGTTGCTAAGTCCGACACATGTTGTGCAGCCATAGCATCTCATGGCTTATGGTTTGAAGTCCCCGACCGGGTGAATATAGCTTATTTCGGCATATCATTTTGTAGTTTGGTGTTCCATCTTTGCACAAAATTTGAGCATGATTCAACCATACCAGAGTGGTATCATCCTTTTGGCAAGTGATTGAATTGGAATTTCAAGGTTGATATCTGCTGTTTGCATTTAAAATGAGTTGAGCTGTATGTGAGAGATATCATAGCCAATCCGACCAGCTCTTCGGGTCGTGGGGAGGTTCACAAACATGTTTCAAAAAGTGACTGCATTCGACAGCACTCAGTTGTTCTTTCAACTGGTATCGGCTTGATGGCAGAGCGGTTAATACACCCCAGTTGCCAGCTGATTCTTTCACGGCCATCAGCGCAAGTCTCCAAGTTCGAGTCCCCCGGCCATCCAGCGCTTTTTGAATAATGTCTTGAACAGTGTTCATCCGTGTTCATCCGTGTTCAATCATTGTTCATTCACAGGGTTCATTGTGGTTCAAACCTTGTTTGAACGGAAACAGATGTTGGATGCAGCTCACCGGCGCCGGCTCGCCGCCCCATTGTGTTCAAACTGAGCAAAGTTTAAGTGGTAATTTACGTTGAGACGCTAATTGTTTAAACAAACTTCATATAGATTTATGCCAACGCGTCTCATGACTCGCCGCGAGGAAGCCCACCACATGATAACCCGCACAACGCTCACGCAGGGCGCCCACCCGCGCCCGACGTAGAACTAACATCAACATTCCTGCGCACGCATATCCCTCCCGACGCGCTGGCGCGCCCAGCTCGCTCGGGAAGCGCCCACATCGAGGCGCGCCTCGACCATCCCCTCCCCCGGCGCCCCAATCCACGGCTTACGACTCCCTAGCGCCATCCGCAGAACACACTTGGAACACAACACTCGCCCTCGCGACTCCTCCCCGTGCACCTCAGCAGCGGGCGCGGGCTGCTCCCCCGACCCCACTCTACGAACTGCCTCTTTACATCGCTGAGATCCGCGTTTCCCGCGTGCGCACGCACATCCCGCTGAGGATGCCCCCCTCGTCATCACGCGTCTCGACGACCGCCCGCAATCGGGATGCGACCGCCTGCGCCACTCGCAGCGCCAAGACCGCGCCATCGACAGTGCACCTCCTCCACCTCCTCCCCGCACCGTGTCGTCCCCACAACAAAAAACACAACAGGATGATACAGAGGACGCTCCGCCTTCTTCTCGTCCACGACCATCTGCTCCATCTGCCTCGCGAGAGTGCGCCCCTTGCCCGAACAAGGAGCACCCGCGCCCAAGGGCCGTGGCGCGCATGGCAGCACCCGCACCCCCACGCCTCTTTCAACTCCGTCCCCTCCCCTCCGCACACAAGCGAGCACACCACCCCAGCGGGAGCACTACTCCTTCGTCCCTCCGCGTCACCAGTGACCGCATTACGCCCTGCCGCAGCAACCAGAAATCCCCGCGGGAGGACAGCGCGGAGGGATACGCGCGACCATGCTGAGCCGTGGCGCGCGACGACTTCGAGCGCCTCCGCGTACTTATCAGCAAGAGCTCACTCCTAGCACTACCCGCACGACCGCGCAGCGGGGACAAACGCCGCAGCACGCGCGAGCACCTCCGCCTCCGCCTTCCGCACCACCCATCCTTACTCCCAGCCGTAGCGAGCGTAATTATGGCGGGGGACAAAAGACGCGGCGTACTCGCGGGCCCCGTCGTCACGGCCGCGGCGGGTGACGTGCTCGGCTGACGTCGAGGGCGCGAAGAATCCCTGGCCATCCTTGGGGACGCGGCTCTTCGGGGCGCAGGCACCGGTGGGGGCACGGCCGCGCGGGGCGAAAAACGGCGTGGCGTACGCGGCGCCTTGGTCGAGGACGTGGCGGCCGCGCACGACGTCGAGCCTCTGCTTGTCGTCTCGAATTCTCTGCGGCGTCTCACACCATGCCACTGTACACGGCGGTCGCGACGCAGACGCGCGCGAAGGTGGGAGAACGTACAAGGCGGATCCCAGGAGATCTGGCGAATGGCACCGACAGCGTATGCCACGTTCTGCGAAAGAGAAGGATGGCGGACTGCCGGGGGAAGAATGGTAAGGACAGGATAGAAAGGACATGGCTGTGAGACTTACACGGATTGTCGGACCTCCAGAGCTCCAGGGATGGTCTCTTTGGGGTCGGGGCCTATGTCTTCCCGCCGGCCTTACGCGACGCCAACGGGCTGGCCAGGAGAATGAGCGGAGGCCGGAGGTGAAATAGAAGCTGTCTCGCACCTTGCCATCCGTTAACACAATCTCCCAATGCCTTGCCAATGCTCTGCCCTTCCACCATCCTCGATCCATTGATCCATCGACCCTACAACGTCTCAACGCCCACCCCTTCGTGGACGACGCGCGAGGGAGCAGCGCTAGCGTGCGACGACTTCGTGCCGCGGTACACCTGCGTATGTCTCGTCAGCTAGCGCCCGCCTCGGAAGGAATTGACGCACCTCGCACGCCGTTGCTCTCCGCAGAACTCAGGACGACGATACCCAAAGACGGCGGCAGTTCCCGCCGTGCGCCCATGCCGCGTCACAGCCCCGTCGCCGGGAAAGAAGTCTGAGAAGAGAATCGCGAAAAGGCGGTCCGTGCACGCCAACCCTAACCCCAATGTACCGCACCGCCGACCTTATTCTGCCGTATCTCCAAGACGGGGCCAGCGGTGGATATCGGAGGGCGCGGGATGGGAGGAGGGATGCACGGCGCGCGTCTCGCCTGGATGAGGATGAGTGGCGAGACGGGAGGAGCGAGGATGGGTATGTATTGACCGGGAATCCTGCGCGCCAGTCAACTTCGAGTCGGGAGTAAAAAAGACGGCGTAACGTACTTTGGGAGTCGCACCGGGGAACGGCGCCGGCGGGAGCAGCTGTGGCGAAGGAGGTCTAGGCGTAGGCGTAGGTGTTGTCGACGATCGATGATGTAGTGTCGTGCCAAAGTGCGCTCCGTCGATCCTGATCGGATTCAAGCCAAAGGTAACGGCCCAAGCTACTGCTGCGCAAAGTCTCCACAGCGTGGGCATTGTGCATCCAGCGGGCTCCTGAATACCGCGTCAGCGAGGAAATCCATGGCGAATCGCAGCCTTAACATACCTCGCAAGCGGCTGGACGAAGAAGCATCATTCATTCCGGCATATTCGCCTACACTCCCTGCATCAGCCGCGTAATGTATTCGTGGACAGAGAAAACGTACCCGAGATGCAAGAATGCGCGGGGGAGGCTTGGGGCAGCGCCCAACTGCCTGCGCGCACCTGCGCTGAAGCGCTCGAGCATGGGCTACAGGAGGGTGGGCTGCGGACGAGGTCAGTATCTGGGTCTGCGGAGAAAAGGGGAAGGGGAGGAGCAGGAGCAGGGAGGAGAAGGAGGAGCGCCAAGGAGGCACGAGGGAGAGGGAGGCGGACGCGGACGCGGAAGGGAGAAGGGAGGTGGGGAGGGTAGGGAAGTGGAGGAAGAGGACGAGTAAAAAGACGCACGCGCCTACGTAGTCCGTGGATCAAGAGACTCCTATATGCTCTCTCCCTCCGCGCGCCTAGTCCACGCCCTCTGTTGCTACCCGCCGTCCTTCCTCGGGCGGGCTCCATTACTCCCCGCACCCGAGACTGCCTCCGCTCGGGGCTCCGTTCGTGTCGCTTCTGCTGAGTGGCGCTGCATAGATGGGACATCTACGAACGACGTCAGTAACGTCGACGACAAGGATAAAATGGAAAGAGGGGGGATGCAAGAATACGCACTGTCTCACTGTCCAGTTCCCTATTACTCGGACGTCTCCGTTGCCAGCGCGCGACCAGGATGTCCTCCCCCTCGCGTTTCTTCATCGTCGCAGCCTCCGTCGCCACGACTTGCGCCAGTGCCATATAGATGTGGCACTTACGGGACGGATGCGTCAGTGGCACGTCACCGGGGATAAAGAGAGACGCATGCCACTGTCCAATCCCCTCCTGCTCGTACGCGCTCCTGCCGCTCCATCTTCGCTGCATCGTCTTCCGCGGTATTGCTGCCTCCACGGATCCCGTCGTATTGCGTCAAAGCGGCATCTAAGGGCGCGTCAACGACGAGGAATTGGGACAAGAGAAGACATACCCACATCCAATGTTCTATCTCCTACGTCTCGCCGTACATGCCCCCGCCCGGAGCCGTCAATAGTGAATCCGTGCGTTTATCATACCGTTGGCGGGAGCCATGCTGTGTTCTCAGGTCTGCGGAGGCTTGTTAGATTCTGCTGTTCATTGAGGTGTTAGCAAATACACACAGACGCAAGAAAGGTCGACGCACATCCAGAGACGAAGCCCACCAACGCCCACCATGCCGCAGGACGTCTCAGTGTCGACCTTGTGCACACCCTTCCTGCGCGCTGCCACAGGAATATATGCCACAGGTCTCTCGCCACCGAGATGTTATTCTACGACATATCGTACCACGCCGAAGAAGAGGGGAGGAAGCAGGCGCACCCGGAAACGCTGTCCCATCCCCATCGCCTCAAATCTCGGGTAGAAGCCGTCTTCCTACTGCAATATCTTCATCAGCACCTCGCCCACGACTCGAGACAGAAAACGCACCCCGGTATTGCACGCGCTCTTACCACGCGAAAGACTCAGCGCCATTGGACGTAGCTTCACCAGTGGCGTGTCCAGGGTGGCATTAAGCCCGGGAAAGACCAGTGCAAACAGGGTAACCTTGCAATGAAGTCAGAATTAGGAAACGACGAGAAAAACACCGTACGAACTTGCTGCCGTTGAGGTGCTTGTGGGCGTCGTCGTTGGAGGAAGGGAGGCGAGATGATGTGATTGCCGTCCACGGCAATCACCCTGAGACTCATCAAATTATGGTGGCCAAACATCCCACAAGCTGTCAGCGACGAAATCGGTGTTCTCCTCCCTATATACCCTTGCCATCCTACTTAGCCTGCGCTCCGGGAGGACTCTCCAAGCAGGGTACGCGGTGAAGCTTGTGGTCTATCATTTGCTCTTCATGATCACCTCAACTCTAGTCTGTCTGCGATAATCTTGGGTACCGTCTGGGTTGACCGTCGAAAACATACTGTGGTACTGGCTTTCTCATTTGGAACCATTCAAGACGATGCCGAGACAAAAATCAAAATGTGCATCCCTTCGCGCGGCTTGACAAGCGTGATTGTTTTATTGCCCTGTTCGCTTTTAATTGACGGTCCCCAACGAACATAGCCTCTCAAGATCTGGGAAGGACACTCTTCTTGGTACTATTTACTGATCGCGCGTACTCAAGAATCGGGAGTTCGACCGAGAACGTAAGTACATATCATCATTTACGCTCCCAGCGGTATTCAAGGCGGAGATGCAGTTCTCCGAGAGCGGGAAAGTATCGTTTTTCTCCTAGGCCCGCTTAGCCTCGGCCGCTCTTGGAGTCTGGTTCCGGACTGAGCCAGGCGTGTTAACGTCCGCTCACTCCTGTGCTATCATTCAATCACTCTTCACTTGGAATGAAGCTGAAACTCACCTATACGACGCACGCACAGCATGCACGTAAATCCCACCCGCCCAAATCTCCTTGTCCCCAAGGCGCCGCAAAAAGTCGTCGTGGTCTGCAAACGGGCCTTCATACCGCGTGAGCTCCCCATACGTGTACCAATAGTACACCCCGGCCGCGCAGAACACGAACGTCGGCTCGGGAGCGACCGACTCGGGGATGAACGCGAGCGGCTCGACCTCCCCGGCGACGCCGAACATCACGCGCATTATCTTTGCGGACATGTACCCGTCGTCTTGAAATTGCGTGGCGTTGTCCCAGTGCGCCCAGTCGCATGACCAGTATTGGGGGAGAGGAATGCGCGTTCTGTACCACGTGTTGTGGTCTCTGGGGTCAAATGTGCTCCTCGTGCTTGTAGGTCCAGCTTGTGTGAGCTGCCGCTGATTCTTTTTTAGTGGGGTATTCTCGGCGGGAAGTTGGATGATTACCCGAGACCGCTGCGGCAGACCTGGCGCAGCAGTCCGGATATACCGCGCAGTGCATCTGAGGCTTGCAGGGAAGGGGATTGATAGGCGTAACATGGGTGTGCCGCTGGACCTCGCTGGACGTATGGTGAGGATCAAGTGAGGATCCGAATTTCATGATGATCCGTTGATGCTGATCGATCGAACCGCGACCAATGCCGAAACGACAATTCGCATCTAACTGGTTGCTCGTTCGGGTCGAAAAAATATTATACAATGACATCGAAGGAAGCTGACCGAGAGAGAAGGAGAGTCTCATATTCACTTCTCAGGAGTTTCTCAGCTAACCACTCATGTCCTCCCCTACGCGCACACTCGGCGAGAGAGTATTCAACGCTGTACACTCAGTACTTCCAGGCGTGACACTTCCCGGACTTCGAGCTGCATGACTGTCGGCGACCTATTCCCAGCGCAGGAAGTCTGCGGACCTCGTATGCGTTTTTTATCCCTCTTCCAGGACCCCTGGCTGAGACATTTCGGATGAAGGACGAGCTGAGTCGTGTATTATCAGCGACTGCTTAGTGGGCCGAGCTAGTTAGTGGGCCACTTGCATAATGGAAGGCACTGTGATATAGAAGCCGGGGATTTATCGCGACACTGTATGTCAAGTTTCGATCCAAAGTGATGCGGCGATCAAAAGTTGTGGGCGGTTCTTGATCAAGATGCCGGTGTGTGAACATCATTTCTTATCTCCGAACGGCCCTAGCACTCGTCTTTGGCTTGTTTCTTCACCAATTCTTCCCCGATTCACAAGTTTTTGGGCTCGTTCTCATCCCTTGATTCGAATTAATGACTTCAAGCCATTACACATGGGAAAACAATTTTCCCTCGCCTCTTGGACCCTTCAAGATCATCTCGACCTGATCCCGAGCGGCACAATCTAGCCACCTCTATAGCGATCCACCGGTATTGGCTAATGACTTGGAACTTGGTCAGTACATTTGATACCACTAACAAACCATCCTCCAACTTTTAGTTGGCTTTTAACTGCCCGACTTTCTGTTCATGCTGGGCTACCACTCTAAACCACCGAATTTCAGGTGCACATAAAGATAGATTTTGTCGGACGGGTTATGGGTATGTGAGGGTCGTCCTTTGCACTTAGTTATGTCTTAATACTTCCCCTAGAGCAGTTTTTTTCTTAATTTTGGGCTTCCTTACACTCTGTTCTTCAGAAGGTAGGCCATTCCCTCCGGACGGCAATCTCACCTATCATAGATGGCTGGAAAGGCAAACAGTTAGGGCCCCAATACATGTCAGATTTGCAGTTTGAGTGTACCCAATACTGTAGCTCTATCTACTGACTGATTTGGAATGCACTGGGGTGAATAATACGGGTGCGTCCGAACGATTTGGCCGGGTGGCCCACTAAGCCGTTTATTCCCCTTTTGGGATACCGTCGGGAATAAAATTCGGCAGGCCACGAAATGCAAATGTAAATTCCCGAAAAATATCTCAGTTCACACATAGGATGCCTACCTTCGTTGCTGAGCCCATATGCCAGTATCAGTTCGACTCTTTGTACGGGCTCGAGGACAAAAATGGTAAGGTGGCCCAGTAACCAGTATCCGATAATAGTTGTGGACGAGACGGACCGCGCTGTGGTCTCATACCTGCGTGTCAGCATGTCAGTATTTATCAAGCGGTGTTCCTACTTATTCTTGCTCACAAGTACCTCTCCAGCTCCTCTTCCCAGATTAACGCGGTACACCGACCACTCCACCTCCGTCTGTTCACAGACTCCTCAATTAACACGGTGGCGGACGGAGGCTCTGCACTCAGTGGGACTCAGCGCAACAAGGACCGTCATATTTTGGGACTGAATCGATTTCAGCGCTTCTCGCAAGCCGGACGGAGCAAAGATGGTGGAGGAAATGCCGACGGTGGGCGGAGATCGCGGTGAGGGAGTAGTGCGGGCGAGTTTGGCGCCGTTATTCACATGGTCACCGCGTGCACGGCCCCACTCGATCAGCTCGACCACTACTTCCCCAAGACGGTCAACATATCATACTGCGAGCGTCCGCCGGGACCGGACATTGAAATGGGTGCCTGCCTCGGCGGATTCGGGGATCTGAAAAAAATATGTTGCTATCCTTCGCCTCGACGACTCCCAGCCCGACTTCAAGGTCTTCCCGGCGCCGCTCACGTTTATGAAGATTTTCCACTCTTCCTGTACAGAGAAGGCCAGCTGGGCCAGCTAGGCACTCAGCACTTCATCATGGTTTTGTAGCTGACACGGCGGATAGACTACGAGCCAGAGCCAGAGCCAGCACCGCTTCCCCGATTATGACCCTATCTATCACGGTCCTCGAACTCATTAAAACGAACCCGAGGACGGGCAAGACCTTTCTCGAGGATCTGCGCGCCTCCCGGTCAGATGAGGAGGCACAGACGCTGTTGATAGAGAGCGGGGCACTAAAGTGCTGATGCGCTAATTGTCGTGCGTTCGGCAAGGCACTCCTTGGGGTGTGTTTCGGCCGAATTTGACTCAAACGGCGAGAACACTAGACACCTGAATCTATTGGTGCCGCTCTGAGCCCATCCTAATTGAGCTGAATGGCCTGAGGCTCTTTCAAAACGGGACATGTAGTCGGTGTTGGTGCATAGACACTCTGATTTCCGTTCGCCGCCGCTGACAGTAGGGCGCTCCCGGGCTAGCGCTCCTGGACGGAATGAAGTACTTCAGGGTCCCTGATGGGCGGCTAGCGCTCGTTGGGGTAGGTGTTTGTGCTCCAAGTGTTTAACATTGCCCATCTATCCTCTTCCATTCATAATTTCCTCCCGATGCTTATTGCAAGCGTCCGGCTCAATACCAGCTCTCTCGGCAAGCGAGCGATTGGGAGTCGATCCTTCCGTTTTGCTGTCAAGAGTTCGTTGGAACGGTCCCGATTTCGGTGAAGATGAGATTAATTGTGAGTCTCATTCCGTTTCGGCGCATGAAGCCGGGATATGGATTCATGGATTCTTTCTGTAATCCACAACGCTTTGGACTCCCTAGAGCACATTGATGATATCACCCAACAGGTCTTACGATTTGGGCTTCGAACCTTCTGTCCGGCCACAATCTTTTCACGATGCCCAACACTTCCCTCGTATGTCGTTGCCCGGTGTCCAATCCATCACTCTAGAGTCCTAATATCTATAAGGGATACTCTTCGTGCTAACCTCAGGGAGTGCACCCGGGGCGAGTTGGTGCTTGGCGGGAAGACGGGGAGGATGGGGAGACGGTTCTCGATGTGGGGGCAGATGATCATGACTCGATTATGGAAGGGTGCGGTCGGTGGTTTTAGAAATCAGCCCCCTGTCTGACCTCATTAGTCTACACGGAGATTGGGCCGTTCTTGCTTATTTTACTGGTTGACAGCCTCGAGGATGCCCGGGTATTTTTCCGCGACCGGCGAAATCCTCGGCTGTCGTTTACCTCTCCTTGCTTCATCCCCATTCGACTTGGCCCGTTCCGCTTGACTTGCATTTTGCTCTTCACTCCGAATCTTTCAACCAACGTCAAGTCACCCGCTGTTCAAAGGCATCCACGCTTAGGGAACACACAGTTTCGGTGGAATCCCAATCAATCCCGATCTGATACCCCGCAATTTCCACCGTGTGAGCAAAGTCCCAACGACTAGTACTGCGAGTAATATAAATTTACCTCGATTGGAAGACTGGACGTGAAGAGGCGGGTATCGTGGACTCTCAACTTCCACGCCCAGTTTAAAAACTCCCAAATGGTAGGAAATACTCTCACTGCGCCGCGGAACGATCAATGTATCGACTGTGGGTACGGCAAGGCGACGTACATACCCTTCCTGGAGCGTATTAAGTATCACCAGTACCAATTTTGTTCCCTCGCTTCTCGCCCTCCTCATATCCTCCTGCTTCCAAGGATCCCTCATTCTGCCGCTCGCTCTGCTGCGCGCTCTGTGGTTTTGTCTTGGCCTCCTGTTCAGCCATTCTCATCAATCGGACTGGTACCACGGAGTGTTTCAATGTGGCTCCGCTCCTCCCTGATTTAGGCTCCATTACATACCATCTTCCCCCCGGTTTTTTCGAGCTTCCGTTCGTATCAAGTTCGGTCATCTGGGCGTCAGCCTTTCCCGCCTTGAAGTAGGAGCGAAAAATCGAGTTTGTCAAGGGAGACTAGGCTTGACGGCTTCGGCTCACCTTCTCACTCGACTCGTGGATTATTATGCGACGTTGTCATGTTCAAGGCGCAAGCACCGCATCTCGCGAACCCTCGGCTCCTCTCTCTTCATCTGGCGTCGATAAAAGGCAGGTTCCAAGCCGTAGGTCAATGGTATGCGACTAGGTCTCTCGGAGGTACCAAGCCTCCTCACATTAACTGACTCCTCACACTCTGGAACAAAAATCACGGCTGGCCATATAATGTCTTCGGCGGATTCGAACCATTATTTCTCCCAGAAGTTAGTAGTTTGCCTGTGCTACGCTACGGAAACAGAAAATTTGACAGATTTCATCAGGAAAATGGAGAATCACTCTATAGAACTATGCAGTACTATGGAGTACTCTCTGGAATGGATGTACCTATGGTTCATTGTGGGCACTGCATAGTACTCCATAGTATTTTTCAAGTACTTTCATAGTGTTCCATAGCTACCATACTGTGGTTGGCCGGATGTTGAGATTTTAATCATGCCGCTCGTCACCAACCTTCGGTTGGTTCCTCGTGGCCTCATAGGCAAGTACCCATCCATAGCTCTCATATTTATAGGTGTTTTCCCCTCCCTACTTGGTGCGGTTTTTCCTCGAATTATTTCCCATTTAGCCATCCTCTCCGTTTCATTTTATTCGATTAATCGCCGACCAATAATTTTAGTTATGACACGTGAATCAGAGTGGTTGAGATGTTGGCGTTTGAGTTACTGGACTATTTCGTTCGTTTCGACCCTAAATTCTGCCGCGCTATTAGAAACTGTTGATCCCAGTACCTCTCCTGCAGTCTGAGAGGGGAGCGGAAGCTAAATCCAATTTTGTGTGAGCTAAAATATTCATGCAGGATGAGATTCAGCACGCATTTCAAGCTGAAAGTCAGCATCTCAAAATTTAAAAATAGAAAGCCAACATCGCGGTGAAGTTGTGGGTGGATGGCATAATGCCGAGCCAAAGACAATGGCCAATCAGGCGTTCGATTCTTATATAGGTGCTTATGTGCATATGTGCCTTCTTTCAGGTTGTAACCAACATCCCAACAGTTTATAAACAACAATCCAACACTGCGGTGGAGCAACACGGTGGAGCGGTGAATCAAATCACTTTATTGGAGCCTCGACAGCCAAGTAACTGTACTCCGCTTGACGCCACCACAGGTTTGTCTCAAGACAACGCGTTCCTTTTTTATATAGATACCTTTCCAGAGTCAAAGTGTGGGAGCGAGCCTCACTGCTGAACAAATACATTCTTTGCTTATTTGTGACCCTGGTTAGCAGCAATTAACGCGGATTAACAACATCTAAACAAACGATCATGAGCAGTATGTTCTCGGGTGGGTTCGAACCATCATTTCTCCCAGAAACCACCTTTTCGGAGTCAAAGGGTGGGAGCGGACTGAGTTACAGCTTGAAGACCTTTCTCGATCTCTGTGGAGTTGTAGAGGTGGGCATTTATCTTCGCATCCGCAATGCTGCGGCTGGACAACAAAAAGGTGAGTCGGACGAAATAATCCGCCACAGGCGGAGGGCTCCATAAATCTCGCTGTAAATATTCATACGGCATATTTATGGCGTATGAAGGAGTTCCTGATACCCAAATCCAACCGAACATGCACAGAATCGGTATTATGTGTGAAAATGATCTCTGGCGTGGAAGCAGAGTTTTCCAGCGACTCTTTAGTTGATTTTCGGGCGCTTTGAGGGGGCACCTGCCGGGCAAACCCAGCTCCTTGGCGTACCCAGTGGGCTGGTCCATGTGGCGACGATGATACTTGGCATATTCATGAGTCAAATGATCATTATTGAATAAAACGACGACTCATCCATCCCGATTCACAGGCATCCCTACTGCATCTAATTGCGATCTCGGGATCTTGGCGGTCGGCATCGGTGCCAGCCTCACAACAGTCACATGTTGCTGTTGCAGGTTCCCGAACCGATGTTTGCGTCGTGAGCGAGTCTCCTGTCCGACCACAAAACCTGGTGCCCAATCATTCTGAGTGGGACCCGGAGATCAAGTTATGAGAGCAGGGACTCCATTTATATTGCAACTGGATTAGTCATTTAGTGTGAATTATCGTCAGTCAACCCCGTCTGTTGAATTTTGTGAGCGCTCAAGGCTGTCAAACGAAATCAAGAGTATAGGTGACGAGGCTATTTATTTCAGGTGATGCTATCTGGAACGTGACGATAGCCGAGCGGTCATTTTCGGTGCTACAGTGGTGCTCATTAAATGTGCACCGCAGTGTTGACCACATTGGGGCCACCTGATGACCCCAGACAACTTGTAGACATGAAATATGGCTAAATGTAAGACTTCTTGACATTTTTCCAATTTTTCAAATATGGCAATTCACCCACAATCATGGCTTTTCTAAGCCTCTGAAAATTTCCTTTTTTGGAGGTGACCGTGGGAAGAAACTGAGTACATAGCATGAAAGTGCTTGCTAAATAGAGTATTTTCATTATCAATTGGTTGAGATTTGGGCTCACAATTCAAGGTGCAAGTTGGTCATTTTGACCAAATTTGAGGGAAAATGCTCCAAAAATACCAAAAAACCGCAAAAATGGCCAACTTGTTTCCTAATTTCTGAAGGATTGGCTGTATCAAATCACTCAGTTCAGAATGTGAACATGGTCCATTTAGCAATTACTTTCAAGCTATGTACTCAGTTTCTTCCCACGGTCACCTCCAAAAAAGAAAAATTTCAGAGGTTTAGAAAAGCCATGATTGTGGGTGAATTGCCATATTTGAAAAATTGGAAAAATGTCAAGAAGTCTTACATTTAGCCATATTTCATGTCTACAAGTTGTCTGGGGTCATCAGGTGGCCCCAATGTGGTCAACACTGCGGTGCAAATTTAATGAGCACCACTGTACAGCACTACAGGCTCTCGGGCGTACAATTGCGCCGTGTGGCGTAGCACCGCGATGAAGAATCAATCAGTTACTGACACGTGGCTTACGAAGCAGCTGTCTTTTGCTTGTTACCACATCTCTCTTACATCTCTCTTGACCATGCCCCCGAAAGCCAGCGCGAAACAGAAATTCAGAGCCCTCTTTCATCGCATACCGACGCCATCGGCAGCCATGAGCCGAGCAGCGACACCTGATCCTGAGTTGACAGCGCCGGCGGCAGACACCTCAGCTTCGAGTCAGTTGTCCTCGCCCGCTCTACAGATCCCAGGTACGCATCCTCACCCTTGCCATGGACATACCTGACGGGGCCTCTTCCTTTCCCACTGGATACATCAGCCTCGAACGCGGCCCAGCAACATCTTTCGCCGGCTACGTCAGTACCCAGTAGTACCGCCGGAATCGGGCCGACTCCTTCCAGTGTCAGTCCTTCGTCGGTGTCTCCTCTCAACCCAAATAGTCCACCCTCCGTGTCTACCGCATCCGCCGCGGCCGTTTCGTCTATCCTCATATCAACCCTTCCAGCGGATTCCGGCTCTTCCCGGAAGGAATTGGGATGGAAGGCGTTCATGCAAGGGCTGGGAGTTCTGAAGGAGGTGTCGGTGGTCTTCCCCCCTTTGCAAGCGGCAGCTGCGGGTATCTTCCGTGTCCTGGAGCAAGTTGGGGTGAGTGCCCTCACCATTGTTGGTCCGCTCACTGAGGCTTCAGTAGGAAATCACGGATGCGAGGGATGACCTCGCAGAGATGGCCCAAAGGATTTCGGCATTGGGAAGTCTGCTCCAGAGATATGAGGGCCGCATGGATGACCCGGATGTCCGTGATCGACTGGAGGGGCTGGCTATGTCTGTTGTTGTTCTACTCCTCCTGCCCTGCGTTGCCTCACCCCCTTCGAAATTAGGGCAGTAAAACACCAGACAAAGAGGATTGAGCAGAAGCTTGCACCAGGTGTCTGGAATATTATTGCAAACTCACCTGATGCACGCTACATCGTGGAGTGTACACGGACGATCTCATTTTTAATCAACATCTTCGAGGTACAAGCACCGGTGCATTCTCCATTCTCTACTGAATTTCCGACACAGATGGACACTGCCTTGCATACGGAGGCTATGATCAGCGAGCTGAAGATTGTACGCATCAGTGATTTTCCGATCCCTGGCTTGCCATTAAATCGCCCGCAGATCACCGCGGACGTGGAAAGCAAAACACAAGAAATAAAAAATGTATGTGGATGGAATTATCCTCGACTGGTGCTCAATCATTCATTCAAAACACATAGCTCGTATTGGAACTGCATGACCATCGCAAGTGCATTCATTCGGGGTATACTAGAATTCGTCTAACACCCTGGGCACTCCAGATATGCTCGAGAAGCTAGCTCCGGTGCCCGGCTCATTCTACAATGAGGGGGGTGGGAGGATGAGCGAGTGCATGCCAGGAACTCGTGTCGGTGTCCTCGCGGAACTCATGGCGTGGGCCACCGACCCCGAAGGATCCCCTGTGTACATGATCACTGGGATGGCGGGCGCCGGAAAGAGCGCAATCGCTCGCAGTTTCTCACGGCTACTTGACAAGGAGATGCTGCTTGGCGCCTCCTTTTTCTGCTCTCGTGCTTCCGAAGCTCGGAGCAATGTGGGCTGGATTATCCCCTCACTTGCGTTTCATCTTGCGTGGCGTTTCGAGCCATTCGCGCGAGCGTTGATCAGCGCTATCAAGATGAACCCGGGAACCACCTTCAACCTACGCGAGATTGACTTTCAGTTTACAACTCTCCTCTCAGGGCCCTCACAGGTCCATTTCAACAGGGCTCAACTTCTGATCATCGTCATAGATGCTCTCGACGAGTGCTCCAGCATCGACACTGTGCGGGCACTGCTAAAGGCTCTCATCCAGTCGCGTGGGGTTCGACTCAAGTTCTTCATCACGAGCCGTCCCGAGCCTTATATCATGACGGCATTTCATTCCGAAGTTGCCGCTCGTCACCTCCGCCTGCGTGATGTTGAGCATGACATCGTCACTGCCGATATTGCGAAATATCTCGGGAAACATCTACGGGAAATCAGTTCCGTCGTAAATGCTCCGGGATGGCCATCCAATCCTGAACTACGGGAGCTGGTGCGCCGATCCGGAGATATGTTCATCTTTGCATTCACAGTAGTCCAATATCTGGAACCGAAATCCCGGTCCCGCATCCAGGTTCAAAAAAGACTCCAGAATCTTTTGCATGGCCCCTCTCCGCCAACAATTCAGACTGCGGTAATTGATACTCTGTATGCTCAGATTATCGCCAATGCGGGAAACGCGGCGGAGTCAGAGGAAAAGACCGCTCAGCAGTTAGCACTGGCAACGATCATATGTCTTCGTGAACAGCTGTCCCTCTCAGCAATCGCCGGACTTCTAGCGGAGGAACCAGAGAGTGTGGAAGCGTCGCTGGCCGATTTTCACTCTGTTCTTGACATCCCAGACTCCCGGGAGGCTCCGATCCAGATTTTCCACGCCTCTTTCACAGAGTATATGACCCAACGGGCAGGACCCAACACAATCAACACTACAGAGCATCACACCATCCTAGCTCTCCAATGCATCAAATGCATGAACACCCATCTTCACCAGAATCTCTGCAACCTCGGTCGGGGAGATTCAAGCAGTGTGATTACCAAGGATCTTCTCAAAGACTCGATCTCCGGCCATTTGGAATATGCAGCCATTTACTGGGGCACACACCTCTCCCTCATTGCACCTAGAACAGCACATCCAGACCTCATAGCACAGTTGCACATCCTGATCACAACTCATATTCTACACTGGCTGGAGTGCTTGAGTCTGATTGGCAAGCTTGGCCACGCTGTTGACTGCCTGCAAAAGGCAATTATGTTCCTCTCGGTAAGTACTTGACCATATCTTGCACCCTTTTTCTGACCTTTATCACAGCACCAAGGGTCCCCCGAAATGAGGAGCCTGCTGGATGAAGTGCGAAGACTTGTGCCAAAGATCTTCCAATTTGCAAGTAACCATCCCCTGGAGGTTTACTATTCTGCATTAGAGTGGCTTCCTACACAGTCAAGACTTCGGAAGATATATCACACCACCAAATTTCAACGTGTTCAAGTAGGGCTACCCACGCAATGGGATGCATGTGAACAGATCTTACCGCAAGGTGCTGTATCTTACGCAGTTGCGTTTTCTCCGGGTGGAACACACATAGCATCAGCTGTAGGCAACAAAGATCTTCAGATCTGGAATGTCACAACTGGGGAGAAGGAGCGGGAGCTTAGTGGGCACTCTGACTGGGTACGGTCGGTTGCCTTCTCACCGAAGGGAGCACGGGTAGTCTCAGGCTCAGATGACAGGACAGTCCGAATCTGGAATATTGAAACTGGGGAGATGGAGCGGGAGCTCGTGGGGCACTCCGGTGAAGTATGGTCAGTGGCCTTCGCACCGGATGGAGCGCGGGTAGTCTCGGGCTCGGATGACAAGACAGTTCGAATCTGGGATGTCCAAACTGGAGGGTCAGAGCAGGTGCTTGCAGGTCACTCTGGGGAAGTATGGTCGGTGGCCTTCGCACCGGATGGAGCACGAGTAGTCTCAGGTTCGGACGACAAGACAGTTCGCATCTGGGATATCCAAACTGGAGAGATGCAGCGGGAGCTTGGGGGGCACTCTCGTGAAGTACTATCAGTGGCCTTTGCACCGGATGGAGCACGGGTGGTGTCAGGCTCGGGCGACGAGACAGTCCGGATCTGGGATATCGAAACTGGAGAGACAGAGCGGGAGCTGGTCGGACACTCTGGTGAAGTATGGTCAGTGGGCTTCTCACCAGATGGAGCACGGGTAGTGTCAGCCTCGGACGACAAGACAGTTCGAATCTGGAATGCCCAAACTGGAGAGATGGAGCAGAACCTGGAAGGTCACTCTAATTGGGTACAGTCAGTCGCCTTTTCACCGGATGGAGCACGGGTAGTCTCGGGCTCGAACGACTTGACAGTTCGAATCTGGAATATCCAAACTGGGGAGTCAGGGCGGGAGCGTGTGGGGCACTCTGATCGGGTGCAGACAGTCACATTTTCCCCGGGCGGAGAGTGCATAGCATCAGGATCGGATGACAAGACAGTTCGAATCTGGGATACCGAGACTGGAAAGATGGTGCAGATGCTCGTAGGGCACTCTGAGTGGGTGCGCGCGGTAGCATTCTCATCGGGCGGAGAGCAATTGACATCAAAGGGAGTGCAGGGTGAGCGTAAAACCTGGATTTTAGGTGACGGGGGCTGGGTGGAGTCCAAGCATTTTATGTTAGGTAGGAGCTCATCCTTACCTCATTTTCCCCAAGGCAGTCATTGACTTTGCATTCTCCAGGTTCTCACATCACATCACCCCGTCGAGACCATTCCCAGGAAGCCATCTGGAGCTTCGATCAGGCAAATGGACATCTTTCAATGCACGATAAATCGGATGGAATTGGACACCGGTTCTACATGTGGCCCGAATACACACATGGCCTCCTTACTTCAGAATTCCACGGAACCAAGGCATGCTTTGGATACAAATCGGGCCGGGTAGTTGTCGTTGACCTGGCCGAGTGGTAGTATATACTGGTCTGAATGTTTTTGCTGGTATCAAATTTGAACAGAGGTCAACCAGAGCTCGGATGCTGAGGAATGAGTAGGGAGTATCGAAGAAAACATAAAAAAAGTAGTAGAAACATATATTACCGTCCTTTTTTTGCGAAGCGTTGGTCCCATGGCTGAGCCTACGCACTGAACATCAATTTCAGCGCAAAATCCGCAGGAAACCTTCACACAGATTGCTCTGCATGCAGAGGGTTAGTCGTTCGACCATCATGGACGAACCGGGAGTAACGACCGGGGAGGGCTCAGGGAAATGGCAATTGAACTCTACACTGAATGCAGCACCGGGGGACAAGACCCCTCCACGGTCGCAAGAGTGCGAAGCAATGCCCAGAAACAATACAGAGGGTACGGCGCGCGCGGAGACTGCCAGATTGATGTAATCTGCCCTCGACGCGGAAAGAGCGGGAGGACCGCGAAATTCAAACAACTCTCTGAGTTGTCAGTTGCTGATGAATTGAGCCAAACGTTAATGGGAATGCAGTGTCTTTGGTGCTTCCGGGACATCGTATTCGGTACACTATGAGATTTGAGTATCAATACATTAAGGAAGCAGAGCACTCAATGAGGGCTCGCGGCGAGGGAATATGCGGAAGGATATTCTCGAGAATATAAGCAGGAATTGCATCCGGCGATCTCGGAGAAGTAGGTCCGATGTAATTCTGCTCACGTGAGCAGCGCCCGTCTTCGTAGAGTACTATATCGGTTGCAGCCCATTTATACAGCATTCATAAAGTATTTCTGTGCAAGTTTGTCGCCAATTGCTCTGCCTATGGCAGAGAGGAGCGAACGTACCGGTTTTGTTGCAGCTTCACGTCATTGGCGGCGCCTGGTGCAGGTTGAAACCGTCCAGCTCAACGCCGCTGTGAAGGCCGTAAGGCCGGAACTCATATCTGCGGCATTTGATAAGAGCAGCGTAATCTTCATGGGAGAGAGCCGCTGGTTGGAAATCTAAGGACAGCGCTTACGCGGGATCGAAGGAAGCCAAGTAAATCATAGAGATGCAGACCGATGTTGACGCCCTACCCCAGCCGAGAGAGATCTCCAAGATTCGCACCAAGGTATCGCGCGCTCGCAGGCACAGTGACCGAAATCTGCTAACTCTGGATTCTGGTAAGCTCAAGGGCGAAGTTCCGCACCCCGAGCCTGCGAACTGTCGCAGAACGCTCGCGTCATGCCATCGAATGCATCCAGTACTTACTGCGGCGAGTTGTGCGGATTCCGGAATCCGGATCCTGGATGAACATTGAAGTCGTGGTTCTGGGGATAGTTTGGGGATGGCTCGGTACCATCGTACGGGCATGGAACATCACCTATGCGTGCTGAAGGTGAATCAAGATATGCTCAATTTGCCGGTGAGCGCTAGTGAGCACGCGTCCTGGTTAAGTGGTCGTCGAAGTTGAGGCGAGAGAGCACGTTGTTCTTGTCTGGTCTCCATTGGCTCTGTTGGGTGGCCTCCTTCTCTCCTTCGTCAACGGCGCATTCGCGCTCCATCCGTTGGATCCATGCCTACCATGTACTCCTCAGCTGTTCCAGCGATGAACCCTCTGGTACAGCACAATTCAAGCGGCGAATGAACCCTACACGACCACTACAGGTCTTTTTCACCCGCCCGGATATTGGGTGGCAGCATCGGGACGCAGACGCGCTGCCCTTGTTGAGTGGCGTGCCTACGTTGGTAGGTGCTGCGTCTCTTTATTTACTTCTTCGATCTTCGATCTTCCTGATTCCTCCTGCGATGTAACGAATCTAAGTAACGACTCTGCACTGAGCGCGGGCTGCGCCTCCGAGGTCGGGACTGTTGCATTGCACGCGTACTCCTTCCTACTTCTCAACCCCTTCCCACCTCCCTCCCCCTCCGCTTTCACCAGTGCTGACCCTCATCGCATCCCCAGCCCACACACCGCCCCCGACATCGCCGCCCTCCTCGCCTGCCTCACCGCCGCCAACTCCAGCTGCTCCTCCTCCACCACCACCACCAATCCCTGGTCAACAGCCCTTCCCGGCTGCTCCGACCTCCTCTTCTCCGCCGAGGCGCTGATGGAGCAGTCCTGGCTGTAGCGCCGACAAAGACAGCTTCGCTGCCGTCAAGTTCCAAAATAGCATCACCTGAAATAATGTCGTCACCTGTGCTCTTGATTTCGTTTGCTTCGAGAACAGTCTTGAAACTAGGGTTAGAGTTCCGCTTGAGTTCCGCCGCCGAATCATCACGAGTTAGTGTGCATGGATTATAACTTATGGCCTTCCCGAGTATTGGACGGCGAGTCGAGTAGGAGCTTGATTTCTAGGCTAAGCGTGGAAAGAGGGAGTCTAAGCCACGAAACAAATGCAAAGAGGGATCCACAAAACTACTGTTGTCCGAGAAAAGACTATGTGTTGTAACGTTGTTGGACTTCTGGCGCCTTTGTCTCTGTAATACGGATCAGCCCGTGAAACACTTTCCTCCTCTCTTCTTCTCCCGCTAGGTCTCAGCCAGCCGCGCAAACACGACCCAGATGCGCACTCGATGGAACGTAGTTGGAACGGAGTCGGAGAGCAATCACTACTGTACTCTTTATTTTCGGCTGTGGAGGGAGCGCCGGAGTCAATGCGCAGATGTCCCTCTTTCTAAGATCAACTGTGCACTCTGTGATGTTTTCAAACTGAGCCATCCGATCACCCGGATGACGATGATGGAATCAATTAGCGTGCCGGAGTCGCTGTAAGCGACTATGGTACACGGCACTCGGATGGGTGTGCCACAGGCCCGGAAATACCCGGCACAGCGATCTGCGTGATCCGAGGCTCGCGCCGTGCACCGCCGTGTCCGTTGAATTCATGATCATTGAATACTGTAAGTGGCGCATATTCAGGTTCACGGATATCCGGGCATCAATGAAGCTCGCTCCCACCCACCAGCCTGGGTTATCTTTCAAGAGACGTCCACCCGAAGACATCCGGTCAAAGAGTAATGTTCCACTGTTCGTCTTTTTTCTAGTCCGCTACATCCAGCATTACACCCGGGTGTACGCGGATGCGCACTGTCGAAAATTCACAGATGAACTGGGAAGTCTTCGCACCGAAGCTCGCTCCCAGCTAGAGACGGTGGTTCGACCCCGTATCGCAGGCCGTGATTTTGTCTCAGAGTGCGAGCAGTCAGTTTCACGCGGCGCCGAGCGCGACCTTGAGATGTGCTTGGGCTGTGGGCTAAGCGACACGCCAGAACAAAGCACCTAGCGGCGGATTAAGCCCCAGGGACGAGAAAATGTCGCATTATAATGTGGAGTCAGCGGCCTATCATGACAGCTCTGCGTGCGGCTCGCTCTTAAGTTGGAAGTCAACAGCCCGGGGACAGGAGTCGTGCTGCGCGAGCGCGAGATCACCAGGATTGAACCGGGGCAATTAAAGTCCGCGCCATGTAGGACGCGAGCGCGAGCCCAGCGGCACAGCGCCCTCGACGGAGACTCATTCGGAAGGACGAGCGCGAGATCAGAATCGGGCGCACACCGCACACCGCTCGCTCGGGCAGGGCGCGAATCAAGCGCAAGCAAATGGAGGGCGCGCGCGCGAGTCTGAATTCCCCCCTCGCGCAAGGGCGACCGTGAGACTCGTGTCAAAGAAAGCGCGAGGATTCAGTAGCGCTGCTCGGCGGCAAACGGTAGGTTGGCATCTCGGCGCGCAGGCAGGCCGCGCCGTCGAGGCCCGCGGAGCCGATACGCTGCGCGAGCGCGAGCGCAAGACGTGGGGAAGCAGCTCCCGCGGATCGAGCAAAAAAAAGACAACACCGCGAGGAGTGCGGGACGAGAGGACGAGCGCGAATTCCGCGTCCTCTCACCTTGCCGCGAGGATCCACCCACAGGCGATGTAGGGCTGACCTCAGCGAGGATCTATAATTGCCGGAGCGCACTGTGGAAATCCCGCGCACGGCGCGGGAGGACCAAGCACAAGAGATGAACCGCGTGTTGAAGCTACGTTCAGCGCCTGAGCGCGGGATCGTACCTACCATGTATGGGTTCAGCGGCGAAAAACGAACGAACGAACGAACGAACGAACGAACGAACTCAGCACAGGACCGAAGGAGCGAAGGGACGGAACGAAAGCTGCCAGAATGCGAGCTGTGAGGCGTTAGCTACGAGAATGTGCAGCGAGCTTTGAGGTGAGGGGTAAGAGGAGCGAGATGCAGCCACTGAAATCTACTCAACAGGCGGAAGCGATTCGAACCCGGAAGGTAGTCAGTCAGTCCGGCGAGATACCATTCCACAACAGATTAAAAGGCCAAGCACAAGCACAAGTAGGGTAGGATAGTGCGTAGTCTCAACAGCGTCATTCCGTAGCGGGAGCGAGGGGAAAGTGAATTGCGTGCGGAGCAGTGAGTGCGAACGATAAATAGCAGTATGCGTGCGGTATCGAGAGTGTCTGGGCAGAGTGCAGATGATAACGGGATGGGAGAATGCGGGTGATAACGCGGGACCTGGTGGGGGATGCGGGTCATAACAGAATGCGTGTGGGGCGGTATCGAGAATGCCGTGCGGGGCGTACAGAATGCAGAACGGAGGGGCGAACGGCCGGAATGGAATGAAATGCAGAATAGTGAGGGCGGAACGCACGGTGCTACCACCCCACCTCCGCGCCCCCAGCGCCCGCGGCACCAATCGCCACCGCCACCGCCCACATGCCGCCGCTCAGCGCCCATCCGCCCCCGCCCGGCGCGCGCCCGACCGCGGCGCTGCTCGGCGTCGTCGATGGCGCCGCACTCGTGCTCGAGCTCCCCGGCGCCGTCACCGATGCGCTTGTGCTCGACCCTGAGTTGGAGCTGGGTTTCGACGTCGAGATCGACACAGAGGAGAACGAGACGCTAGTTGGCACCGCCGCGGCCGCGCAGAACTGCTCCACGAGCGCCTCGGCGGAGAAGAGGAGGTCAGGGCAGCCGGGGAGGGCCGTTGACGAGGGATTGGCGGCGGAGGAGGTGGAGTTGGCGGCCGTGAGGCAGGCGAGGAGGGCGGCGGTGTAGGGGGCGGTGTGCGGTCTACATGATACGGGAGTTAGCGAGAGCGGAGAGGAAGGAAAGGGCGGGAAGTGAAAGGAAAAAAACGCACGCGACACAGAAACAGTTCACTGCGACCTCGGAGACGCAGCTTGCGTTTGATGCGGCGAGGGCGAGGCAGTTGGTCACTGGGGATCGAATAAGTTAGTCGGAGTCGTGCGAGGTCACAAATGAAAGCGCAAGGGGAGGTGAAAGCAAGGGAGAATCGGGGAATGAAGGGAAGTAAAAGTTAAAGTAAAAAAGTGCACGAGACGTTGCACGCACCACACGTTGGCACCCCACTCAAAGACGGCAGCGCCGCTGAGTTCGTCGGCGTCCCGATGCTGCTGCTTCCGCCAGCTGCACTTGCGCTTGCGCTCGGATTCAGACCACTACTGCGGCTTGCGCTGCTGGCGCTCTGCGCTCCCGCTGTCCCGCCGAGGAGGAGTGCGGCGAGGAGGGCGATCCTGAGGACGGGGAGAGAGGGGAGGAGGGTATTAGGGTGCATTGGATGCGTGTCTTGGGAAAGGGAAGGAGGACGGGAAGAGGGCGAGAAGAAAGGAGGATGGCAGGAAGCAGGAGGAAGACGGCAGGGGTGTAAATAGGGCACAATATCGGCATCTCGGCCCGGGTGGTGGGCGGGTTCTCAGGGTGCTGCGGGCAGCAAGTTGCGGCGATGAAGGCCTAAGGCGTCTCAGGACGGGGAGATACGCCCGGGGCGGCAACGCCCGAGCCGCGTTTGTGTCTTGTGCGTGCTGCGCACAGCATGGGATCAGCTGCATCGTTGGGCTGGGATCTAGGGCTGTTCGCCGTGCCCGTCTCGACGGTTCTACGAGGGCTTAAAAATATTCTCTACGGGACGGTTCTTTGGGATGACGGCTGGCGAAACAACGGCCGTCGACGGACAGAAACGGCTACCAGGTTTGTCCATAGCGCATAGATAAGATATGCGTCTAATCCATCAAGCCGAACACGCCCGAGCCTATCAGAGTGCAGAGATTACCCGGCAATCATGATCTAGGTGATCATTGCAGCTTGATTGCAGCTTGTCCACTTACATCCTCAGGGGTTAGTTTGTGAATGGACACGTCCGACGCGTCGGTGACGTTTGCCGCTACAGAATAGGCCCTCTCGCTCCAGGCTCCCTATCAACACATCAGACTGGCCTGTGATTGCCAAGAGATTGGACTTGGTTTGGGCCATTTGTTCTGGAAGGCGTGATACGATGGCACTGCGGGCCAGTTTGAAGCCAGAGACGATCCGAAACATGATTATGGTTAAACAATCTCTTCGCCTCGGTCCGAATGTGGTCAAGAAGATCCTCGGAGGAACTTCGAACCAACCTTTTGCTCCCGAATTACTCAGCAATTCTTTGACGCGTAAATAGACACAATAACTTCTCCGGGCTACCATACGATGTACATATGCTTGATTTGACCTGAAATGACGGTCCCCTCATTCCAAGGCAGCTAGCATCTGAATGCAGCTAAACAAAGTGAAAAACACGCCGCGGTTCCGTCCCGTCACCCGTGACGGCATCCCGTTCCGTGTCGACAATGTTCCAAAACTCGCGACGGCGCGGGGACGGGAAGGCCATCCCCATTCGACACCCGTCGAAACGCCGGCCGTGCCCGGCACGGGCACGGCGAACAGCCCTAACTGAGATCTTGCTCCGATCTGGTTCCCCACTTCTCATCTGATTCGCGACTGAATTAGGCTGGTCACTGTGGAAAAAAGCTCGCGGAGTTACTTCGTCGAAATTTGAATCAAAATGGGCCTAAAAAAGGGGTTCTGTGGACATGTCTTTGGCTGGATTCGAAACACCGGCTGTCCCATATACTCTGGGCCTGAAGCAATGAGTGGGAGCGAGCCACCTTGCCCCACGAAGACCTATTTGCTCACTTGTGAGCCCGGATAACTGCACTCGCATCCGTAGCTAAAGCTGCCGAATTGAGCTTTTAACAAAAGGAAATACCCGAGCCGAATGTCTTCGGGTGGATTCGAACTACCGGATCTCCTATACATTCTACAAGCATGCCATGTATCGATTGGGAGCGAGCTACCTTGCTCCACGAAGACTTATTTGGTTATCTGTGAACCTAGAGATGGGTATACCCGAATGCATATGCAGGCTCTAGCGGGAACAGTCGACTAACAAGAATCAAAGCCAGAAGACGTCGTTCGGGTGGACTCGAACCACCGACTCTCCCACATATGCGTCGAAAGTCAGCATATTGACCGGGAGCGAGCTTCATTACTCCACGCGGACTTGCTCTGAGTATCCATGGGCCTGGTTAAGTGCCCCCGGTTATTCTCAGAGGTGGTGAACTCGACTCAAAAAAAGTAGCCGTAGTGAGCAGCCTACTGTCTTCGGGTGGACTCGAACCACCGTTTCTCCCTTACTTCCGCACTCTTTGTTTACAGGATGAGAGCGAGCTACCTTGCTCCACGAGGACTTCCCTGTATATCTGTGAGACTAGCTGAGTGCGTTCCGCACTGCGCAATTCACTTGACTAAAAAAGTGTGTCTCAGAAACTGGGACATGTCTTCGAGTGGACTCTAGGCACCTTCTCTCCCGGAGTCACGGAAATGAGTGGCAGCGAGCTGCCTTGCTCCACGAAGAGTTAGAATTACCCACTCCTCGGTAGGTCTGGGGTGCGCATCGGGGTGCGCACCCCGGTATCCGCAGGTCGGACAAAAGAAATAGGGTTACGAGTACTTATGTGATCGTTCCTTTAATCATTGATACTGCGGTTTTCCGGCCGTCGTGCAGTGTCTGGAATAAATTTAGTCCCGATTGGGACTAAATGCTGACACATCATCCGCTGGTCATTCCCACCATCATTTTTAGTCCGGATTCACACCAAAGATTGCCAAATTTAGGTGCAGCTGAGGTGCAACTCGAATACCTGGGAATAAAGTTGCACCACAGTCCGCCTGAAATTGGAACTGATTCGTGTAGTTTCAGTTGAGCCAACTTTGAAACTGAAATCCATGGATAAAGAGCGAGATTTGGGTGCACTGAAATCTGTTTGAAACCCCAGAAATCATATTGCAGAAAGGACCAGCCGGACCTGAGGGCCTAAACCACTGGTTGCAATACTACAAAAGGGCTTTCTGAAAGTCAGCATTTCAGTGCGACCCAAAGGGAAAACTCAACCATAAATTTCGGCTTGTGTTTCGGCGTGCCCAAAACTCAGAATTTAGGTTCAAATTTCAATGCAAGCCAATACGTAAACCGAAACTAGTACTTTCAGACAGGCTGAAATCTGGTCGGCGGATGGTCTGCAGACTACTTGCAGACGATCCTATCTGCGATTAGCAGACAGGCATCGGACGAGCAGCGGCCGGTCTGTCGACCATCCAGGGACCAAATTTCAGCGTATCTGAAAGTAAAATTCTCGGTTTAGATATCGGCTGGAACTGAAATTCGAACGTAAATTCCGGGTTTCAGTTGCACCGAAACGCCAGCCGAAATTTGTAGTTTATTTTCCCCTTTCGGCCCCGTTGAAACGCGAACTTTCAGAACACCCTTTTGTAGTACCGAAATTAGTCATTTAAGCTACCAGTCTTAGCTAGTTCTCTCTGCAATCCGATTTCCAGTGTTTTGAGCTGATTTCAGTGCGCCCGAAACTCTATCTTATTCCATTGATTTCAGTTACAAAACTAGCTGAACTGAAACTACTTGTATCAGTTCAAATTTCAGGTCGACCGTTGTGCAATTTTATATCCAGATCTTCGGGATGCACCTCGGCGGTGCCTAAATTTGGCAATCTTAGGTGTGATTAGGTTTTAGTCTCCATTGGGCACTAAATTGACCTGCCCTAAACTCACATGTGATCACAAGCCCGCACTCAAAGGTGAACACACCGGTCGTGGTTTGCACTAATAATTATGGAATATTTCCTGGAGGACAGGTACCTTCTGTCATCTGTCGTCTCGCACAGCGAGACTTTTTTGGGCCATTTCGGGCCCTTAAACCTCGGGTTTTGCCAGGTGTGCGGTCACTGAATTTTGAAAGGACTCCTGGTTGAATGGTTCGAAATACATAAGATAATAATGCATATTGCCGAGGTTGATCTCATATACTAGGATGGACTTCCAATCCTCGAATGGTGGGGTACTGGTTCCTTGCAGTTTGTAGCCGAATTTGGAATTTGGTGACCGAAATAATTGCCTGAGGCTCCCTAATTACTCATGGGAGTCATTTCAAACGTTTCAAGCATAAATACTCAGGTAGGAAATATTTTGGCTCCTGGAGCACCCTCACCGATTATTTCAGGCTGGAATCAGATAGCAATAGGTCATTAGGACTTCACGGGAGCACTCTAAATATAGATTACATGGAGAAAAATATGAGATGAATGAGCTTTGAGGGTTTGCGATTCAATTGTAGGAGTCGGGCAATAAATCCGAGGGACGGAAACAAAACGAAGAATAGAGTGCAGAGAAGGGGACTCGAACTCGCCGTAACAAAAATGGAGAGACATCATAACCATTACACTACGCAGCAGATACAAGACGGCCCCGGCAAAAACCTAGTCCCGTGGTGATCATTTATATTTGAATAGAACTTTTTTCCCTCAAAATTCCAGACACTGCACCGGGGCCGGTTTTCGCGACCTCCCGATTTATTAGTCGCGAAAATTTTCCTACCACTTCTTACTGAGGTTAGGGTTAGAATCGTAGTCTTTTTTAGTCAGTTTCATTAGATCCGCTATTGACTTTTTAGTGGCTATACGCATATGGGTGGCCGTGGGTTCGAACCGGAGCTATTGCACCTGTTTTAGAAAATCTGCCTGGGGGCCGCGAGGAGTGACTAAAGGTGGGCAACGAGCGGCGGCAGGCAGTGGAAATGCAAGGATTGGAGGAGGGCCGCAACAATGCCCCGCGGAAACCTCGTACCTATCCATTAGCAGGACTACTGTACATAGAGTGGATGCCACTCGGATCCAGGTAGCCAGCCCGTAATGATCTCCGATCAGTTGGCTCGGCGAACGCCGCAACACAGTATGACATGGATTATGCCTCTTCGAGGTGGGGGCTGAACCTTTAGGGTACACAAAATAGCTTTCTAATATTATTTTGGACTCTTAGCTGCAATTCTTGGAAATGATATTTAGCCCAATGATGAATTTGCACAATGGGTCAGAATGTCGGACTTTTCTCTTTCATCATTTGGTCCTTGCTCCCAGTCTCTTCCGGCATTATTCATTGTACTGATACTCTACAGCTATGTGAAATATCTAAGGGATACAGCTTGAGGAAGCTCTCGAGAAAAACTTACCAGACAATCAAAGTCAGTCATCTTGCAGAAGTCTCGTATTTACTGGCCTCTGCCATGCCGGAGCCGCGGAAATTTTGGAGGGGTCTCCTATACCATTTAAAACCATTTCTGTCTCTTTGCCGGAACATGGTAGTGGTGCATTGGAGGGAAGCCGTTGAAAGCGTGACATCAAACTGAGTGTGTGACTTCTTGTGACACCTGCCGCTTTTTCTTCCAACGCACCACGACCATGTTCCCGTAAGAGATTATGATGGGACAGAAAGTATTTCACATTGTAATAGAATACCCCTCAAATTTACTCGGAGTGTTTTGGTGAGCGGGGAGGCCAGAAGACACACGGCTTCCGAAACATCACTCAGTTTGATGAACCGGCAAGAGTTTCTCAACACCTTGCTCTTATTGTATCCCTGAGATATTTTAGATAGTTGTTGAATACCAGTACATGCAACAATGCCGAAAGAAATTGGAAAAAGATCAAGGGACGAAGGAGAAAAATGCGAAATTCTGACCCATTGTGCAAATTCATACCCATTGGGCCCAATAGCGCCTCGGTGCTTGCCTGTCCCATTTGGAAACAACCCCATTGGCCATCGCGTGCTAGAATCACGCACCAAGGAACCCGGCAGATCACGGATCTGTCATCACTCGGCGCGACGGTCCGTGTCTGTCGTTCAAAACCTCAGAAATTAACTCTCCGCATGGCGGTGTATACAATGCCAAAAGGCAGCGGTGTTTCATTCACTATCTAACTTGGAATTCTGGCAAAGCAATTTACCTGTAGTAGAATGTGCCTCACGCACCATGGAAACCGGTGTATCACGGATCTGACAATGTGCCAAATCGGCTTGCACTCAAGTCTTGGCAGCGATGTTCCGTGTTGTTCAAGACCTCACAAGTTAACTCTCAGAGTCTCAGTACACCGGTGAAATACAATGCCAAAAGGCAGCGGTGTTTCAGACTGTATATATATTTGAATTCCGGTACATAAAATAATCAACCTGTTGCCAAAAATGCTTTTACAGCTGATCTCGAAACTAATGAGATTAATCAGTTTTTTTTTGCTCGTTCCCAAAAAGGAAATTCCAGCGAAACCTAGTGTACCTCCCTCCACAGATACCTGGGACAAGGTTTGAGGGTACTGAAATCATTTGTGATCTCCCTGAGCTAGTCCACCCTGCGAAATTGGCTGAAACCAAGCGGAAACGATGATTTCCAGAGACACCCGACAGTCACGTACTGTATTGATTACGCGGATTGTTTCAGCCATTGGCACATACTCTCGTTTCCCTATGTCCTTTTGAGCACATGGCAGCCTATTTTAAGGCAAGGCACTCACTGTCATGTAATTATCGAATGGATTAGGAATGGTTGACCAAACCTTCCTTTTTGGGAACGCGAAAAAATTCTGGCTGTCTCATTAGATTCGAGATCAGCTGTAATTGACTTGACTAATATTCAATGACCAATCGTGGTTTGTGCATGTAGCAAAACTGGCCGAAATCCATCTACTCCTGGTAGCCAAACCTAAAGGTTCAGCAATTATAACTTTAAACACGGTGGTTCCTTTCAGTACAGGATAGCTTACTATGTATCTGGTAAACATCCAACCCTACTCAAATTTCAGGGCCGATATTACCCTTGGATGAGATCAAACAGTGTATGTAGGAGTATGAACTCACTAGGGCTGCCGCCTGTTGCCGTGGGTGCGATTCAACGGCAGCCATCAAACGAGTGCCGTGTTCGTTCCGTCGGTGATTTTTGAAGACTCATCCACGGCACGGTCAAGGCATGTGTGCGACCTCTTTTATGCCGTGGAAAAAGGTCCGTTGACAGGTGCACGGGTGTCCGAAAAAATATTGGGAGTTTAGGGGTCAATTATTCATTATACCTCATTCTGCACCACAGTCCACCATCCTGATCAGATTCTTCAGAGCTTTGAGGTTCATCAACGAAGCCGGACGAGAAGCCGGGGCTGCCGAACCACCAATTCATTTTTCGGCGCCCACTACATTCGGGGTAAATTCGGCATTTTTTGCCCACTGGGGTGGTTAAATTGGTAGTGAACCCCGCACAGTACCAAAATGGCTGAAGTTTGGACTCTTAGGCCTGGGAAATGTGATTTGAGCTCTTCGCGGCCGTCACGGTCATGTGACCGTACCGTCCCGCTCCTTTTCTGGCTAGCGCGAGCCCACGGCAGACAGCTGGCATACTCATCTGGTCTTTGTGCGGAGCCCGGTATACTTATTCTCCGTCTCCGGGACGGCACAATACATCATATGAGCACTCAGAGGGTGTAGAATTTTATAGACCTCAAACGGTCTCGGGACCTACCGCACGATCGAGAAAAACATTAGCGCTTTCTGAGGCGCCGGGAAAGGGAATGGTCTGGGCCCAAGGTCTCGGGATTTCCCGAGGGTCACTGGCTTACCACGTGCTGAATGCTTGTTTGAATTTTTGGAGAGACCTGGTCCCTAAATCGGTACCAGGAATTTCCTGCATATTAGCAGCTCATTTCTTCCTGGCCTATTCCTGATACCGATTTAGAGACCAGGTCTACGTCCGAAAAATCCCAAGGCGCAATGTCACGTGATAGCTGGTCCTGGAGACCGCGGTCTAGACCGTTCCTATTCCGGTACCTCAGGGAGTGCTAATGTTTTTTTCAATCGTGCGGTAAGTCCCGAGACCGCAGGTCTAGGCCCTCCCCTTTTCAGGGACTTCAAAATGCTTTCAATCCTGCGGCAAGTTCCGCCCGATCATCTTCAATTTATAAAACTCTTCTTATGTTCTCCTGAGCCGAACATAACTTTGCTAGCAGTGCTGTAATGAATGAGTTCAGAATTCTGGGCTTAAGCTTTGACTACAGCAGACTGCACCTTGCTGTAGCCCTAGCAAATCAGCTCGCTTGAATACAGTTTGTACAACGTGTGTTCTCCCAGAAAATGGATCTGCTTTACTTATGCAATGTTTATCTTCCAACATAATTTTCGAAATTCTACACCTCTGAGTGCTCATATGATGTATCGTGCCGGGGAGGACCGGCATCTGCGGCGGAGTCTGAATCCTGACTTCTCTTCCCATATTTCTCGTCGCAGTAGCGGACCAATAGGCCAAATCTGATGTTCATCATCTGTCCATAACTTGTCGAAGTACAAATTTATGTCCCGCAAGCAAAGATTACACCACCAAAAATACCGGAGCGGGGGCTATGGCCCGCTGCGACGGGCAGATTCAATGTCCGCCTACCCATCACAATTAAAGTTTTGAACTAGCAACGGGAAATCTACTTGACAACCCTCTTGTTGGCACCAACCAGGCTGTTAAATAGAAAGTTCTATTCAACACCCCAATGGTATTTGGTCATGGGCTGGAATTTAAATTGCGTTAAAAAAACCATAAGTGCGAGTTCTGCCGGGCAACGCCACGGCTCTCCTCCACCAAGTTTCTGCATATGTCTTCGGGTGGATTCGAACCACCGGCTCTCCCATATACTCAGCGCCTCAAACAATAAGTGGGAGCGAGCTACCTTGCTCCACGAAGACTTATTTGGTTATCTGTGAACCTGGATATGGGTATATCCGAATGCGTATGCAAGCTCTGGGGGTCATTCGACTAAAAAGAAGTCAAAACCCGAAGACGTCGTTCGGGTGGACTCGAACCACCGATTCTCTCACATATCAGTGATATCAGTGATGGGGATTAATCTTAGGTGGTAGTAGGGGTGCTCAATTCTTGGCTCATCCGGCCCATCCGATTTTGGCCCATCCATTATTTGTTCGAAATAAATAGAGATTTCAATCTCCGCTTGAAACACTGACTCACGCCCGAGCTCGTGTCTACACCTCTTCCTCCGCGAGCTTTGACGTGTGTCTCACATTCCCAGTACATTGTAGAGTTATCATCCTGGAGAAGATCTCCCAGTCCATCCTCCAGATCCTTGCTATCTCCCGAGAAATCAGCTTCATCGGGGTCATCCTCCAGCACAATTGAGGCCGCCATAAACATCTCTGCCATATGCACTGCAGGACGTCTGACTGTGTTTGCGTCTTGGTAGGCATACTATTTTAGCCCCTGATGTGTCCACCTACCCTGATGTGGAATTATTCCCGATCCCACCCGCATTTCGAGCCCATTACGCCCGGGAAATTTCAGGGATGTGGGTCCATGCTGTGGTAATCGCTGGAGGAGATATTGGGTCAATATGAGCCCTACATCATACAAAAGAAAAGAAAAGGAAGGTTTTGATGTGCTTTTCACACGTGCCAAAACGCCTGCCAAAACCGATTCCACTTCTGGTTCCATCATCGGAAGGTTCGTATCTTCCACCACTCAAGTCCAATAATTCTGGAAATATTTGAGGGTATGAAAAATACATAGATATGCCTAAGTCCAGGTGCCGAGAGGAATCTGGCGGGAGGACAGAAAGTTATTGCGCGAGATCAAACTCGTGGACACATGGGGGGCTAAAATAGTAGAGATATTATCGCTTATCATCGATTGCGTCAGCACGCGGCGGCAGATGCCGAGTTTGATCGGAGATCGAATCTTTATTTATTTCGAACAAATAATGGATGGGCCAAAATCGGATGGGCAGGATGAGCCAAGAATTGAGCACCCCTAGTATCACGCAAGTGAAGATTAATCCTCAGCCTTAAGATGATGAATTTATAGTTTATGTAACTAATACATAAAATTAAGTCTTGAACTACTAGTACTGTAATCCTGAGATTATTACTGTAAGTACTACTGTAAGTTCACCACAGACGGCACGTAGCTATGCCAGAATTATTGTACGTCAGGATTCTCCGGAGACCAGAACACACCGGGATTATGATTGAACCACGGAATAATCCTCTGCAAGGATTACGCCGTAGACGCGGATTATCACGGCCCTAGGCTGACCCTAGGATGAAGCTGAAAATCCTCTGAAGTCAGCCCAGTAGGATTGACCAAGATTATTGTATTCACATGCCGAGATTGAGCCAGGATCATCAGCTCGCAGAATTATTCACATGTCTGACACATCGGGAGTGTGGCGTGGCAGATGCAGGGTTATGGATACTGATCACAGGCGTATAGTCAAGTCTAGTTGAGTGATTTGTTCATGAAACATGAATGACACAGCGGCATTCACCCAGAAAGAATTTGTCACTGCAGCGAAGCATTTCGGCGTGAGACAGACATCATCCGGAAACTGCATACAACTTATCAGGGAGAATATGTCCGCTGCCGAGGGAATATGTGTCACTGACCTGCGAAGTGGTTCAACGTCTGGCACTGTGTAATATAAAGTTGGGTATGGCTTGCGACACCTAAGAGCATCAACTGAGCTCTCAGAGCACACCAGGAGGCTCTGGGATTGAGTGCTGCCCAGAGAGATTATGCGGGCATTGAGCAAGTTAGTGGGAGATGGTGGTTGTCGTACAAAGAGTCAGACGCGTAGGGCGTCAACCTGTCCCCGTTCTTGACAGGTCGACGGGCGGGACGGACGGGTTTGGACCCGCCTGTCTTGAGCTTGACCCCAAGACCTAGGCGGGACGGGTTGACCCGTCGACGGGGTACCCGTCCCCGTCCGTTTGACGGGTTGGACGGGTCTACCCGGTATCAGCGCAAATTTGTGCAAGACCGCTCGGATCTGGTCGGATTTGGATGACTCAATGGTTAAGTCTGGATCAGTCATCACATTTCCACATGAACTCACCGCTTGGGGCAAAAATCGAGTGGAAAGCGAGGTGATTGATACGATTGATGCGATCAATGTTGCCCGCTTTGAGAGTCTAAACGACCTCAAAGGCTTTTCTTCGTCGTCTGGAGGCCTCAAAAATTGCTTTGAGGAGCAAAGAACTTGAGTTTAGTTTTGAATACCCTCACACAGTATTGTATTTACTCACCAGTATGATGCCGCCAGAAACCTCATTGAACCCGGCGAAACGGCCGTCACAGGCGGGTTAGGGTTAAAAAAAGGAGGAAATCTCGGCTATAAATTGGTGTGAGTGGGCTCAAATAAGTTGTCAGAAAATCCTGAACATGTCCCAGGAGACTTGCAGAGACATTGCCCAGCTGTTTGTGCGCGAAATATGCCCTTTTCGTACGTCTCAGACAAGTGCGGCTCGGACGGGTTGAACGATGGCATCAAATCATCACCTGTGGTCGTACTCGAAAGAATAGTCAAACAAACTCGGAGAGTGTGGAATGACACCCGGAGCTGCGCACTGAAGTTGAGTACTACCCATTCAATAGGTACAGGTAATTTCTGGAATCTCCTCATTGTCCTGAGGCTCAAGAAGCGAAAATGATGGCGCGTGCTCCTTACATACACTACTTACGTAGGGGCAAGGGGTGCTCCGAGGCTCTGGAGAAAAAAATGGAAGGTATGTTGAGGAATTCGCATTTTTGTTCCGCCTTGTCCGTGTCGATGAATGTTCCGGCCGTTAATAACTTTAACGAAGAAATCACAGGTCCTACAGTATTTAGCGGGGATGCGAAACGATTAAGGAATTTAGAGATTTATGAAGCAGCCTTCCATCAAATCGCCCTGTTCCTTTTCATAGATCTAGAGTACGCCTTCCGAGCTATCGCTCACCACAACGTTTCATGTGGGTACCTGTTCTTTTCACTGAGAACAAGCACGATCTTTCCCATCAGTCATTTTGGCCTAATCACGGGATGCGAAATACGCACAAACGTGATCGCTTGGCGCCAAATTTTCACCGTATACCTGTGATCTGCTCCGTCTAAATGCTTCATCGACGCGTTTATTCCACGCCCGGTTGGTTTTAACGGCCAGAGGAAGGCCGCAGCAGAGGCGCACCACGAATCCTGCATCTCGGAGGCCAGGGATCTGGTCAACGAACCGAGCGGCGTTTTCACGTGGTTTCATGGGCTTTCGTCCTTCGCCGTGTGTTCTATCGCATCCGAAGGCATCAAAAACAGGGGGTAGGAGGCAAGACGTTGCCCAGGACCACGTCGGAGGCGGAGAAAACCCGATTGTTTGGTCGTATTTCGCATCCCCGTTAAGTACTGTATATTTTGATTTGATTTGGTATGAAAAAATTCTCTCTGAAGTGCTGTGTATATGTCACGGAATTTGGAGAAAGCCTGTGACTGTGACTATTCAATTGTGTTTTGCCAAGCCCACAGCTTGCGAGCGGAATGATCTCCCTTCAAGTGGCCTGACATTGCTGTGCTGCAGATGAACAAAGTGTCTATAGCTCAAGTATAGCGTCTATGAGGCTACATCGTGACATCTTTAAGATGTGTAGTGCATTCACGGTTACATGATCAAAGAACAGAGATCCATGTACATCGGGCTCCAATTATCCTCACAAAATCAGCGTGATAATCATATGATGAGCCGATTAATGTTCAACTTCTCACATACACCGAGAATTAAGACCTTTCTACCAGTTACGTGATGATGAACAGAGATGCATATGTATCGGCGTCCCATCCTCAGTGCCGAATCGGAATGATAAGCATATGATGAGATGAATGTTCAACACATCGAGGATAAAGAGGACCGTGTCACCAGCACAGTCCACATCCTTTCCCATCAGACCAAATGCCTCCTCAGTGCATTGCCACTGAAACCCAGTTGAACAATGTTTTAAAATGTTTCACTATAGCAGTGGATACCTTGGAGGTCCTTGCTCATAGCTTCAAGACACCATTCTTGGAACCTATCTCCAACACTGCCAAATCTCTCCTGACTGCTGTGCAGGTGCATTTACACTCCAAATCATAATATCTATCTCACTTTTGCTAGACTGTGAGGCAAAACAAGAGTGATTGTACCCAATTGCTGGTGCAAACCTATGGGCTACTCTGTGCAATCATTGCTCTCCATATGAAGCCGGAGACTGGTCCAGATTTGTCACCAAGCATGCTGAATCATCTCGGGAAATTCACAGAGTATGTCCCTCCCTGGAAATAAATTGTTGCTGACTGCATGTCTGCAGCACACTCTACAAGATCCATACATTTGTGGAGGCCCAACAGGATAAAAGCAAGATCAGACACTTTTTCCGTCAGGGTGAAATGAGCAAACTGTTGAAAAATTGTAATGTGGGTTTGCAAGAGGCGCTGGATCATTTCAAGGTGAAGTAGTTTGGTGTATCATATGTATATGCCAATACTCAACCTGAAAAAAACAGCTCCGGGATATCAATCTTCTCAATGAGGTTTTAGTGATGCAGAAAGTGGCAGAAGACAGACACCAAGAGGTTCTGGACTTGATTGATACCCTTTCCGATGGAACCACTTCAGACAAAGGGTCATTGGTGGGTGGAACTTATATTCTGGGTTTAGCAAGAACTAACTCTGTACAGACAAGTAGGCTTCTTTCTAGCTCCTACAACAGGTATGATACAAACTAAGATCAATACAATTGAAGCTGATCCTATTCTGATCAAGCTCAACTTCCATTTCCTTGCTGCCATCGGAACCAAAAATCTTCCATGGTCGAGAATCTGAACTTTCCGACATTCTCAAACTACTCATGCAGGAGACACCGAGGATATCAATTTTGGGTGCCGGTGGAATGGGAAAGACAAGTCTCGCAAGGGCTGTTTTGCACCATCCAACAGTTGTTGGGAAATATGCCCAGCATCGTTTCTTCGTTGCTTGCGACTCTACATTGAGTAAAGATGAACTGATTACTCTCATTGGGGCCCATCTAGGATTGAAGCCGACAAAAAATCTGGCCAAACTGATTTTGCATCGTTTTACCACCAATCCGGCCTGTCTCTTGATCTTGGATAATGTAGAGACACTCTGGGAGCCCGCAGAGATCCGTCGAGACATTGAAGAATTTCTATCTCTGGTTACAGATATAAAACACCTTGCATTGATTGTGAGTAGTTATACCTTCACCTCTGTATGGTAACTGACTCTATACCAGATCACAATGCGAGGGACAGAAAGACCAGCCTTAGTGCGCTGGACTCGACCGTTCCTGTCAGCATTGAAACCCTTGACACAGGATGCTGCCCGACAAACCTTCATCGACATTGCAGATGATTGTCATGACAGTGATGACATTGACAAAGTTCTTATTCTGACTGACAACATGCCACTTGCAGTCAATCTTATGTCCCACTTGGTTGAATCCGAGGGGTGCCCCAACGTCTTGGCTCGTTGGGAGGAGGAGAAAACCTCAATGATCTCATATGGCTACGACAGGCGGTCAAATCTTGATCTATCTATTTCAATGTCTCTATCAAGCCCCCGAATCACAGCTATGCCTCATTGCCAGGATCTACTGAGCCTCCTCGCAATCCTCCCCGATGGCCTTTCAGATATAGACCTGCTACAATGCAAGCTTCCAATAAAGGGCATCCTCGGCTGTAAAGCAGCTCTACTTTCCACCTCACTGGCCTATAGTGATGACCAGAAACGGTTCAAGGTCTTGATACCTATTCGGGAATACATGAAAAGTTCCTATCCCCCCATGCATTCCCTTGTTCAGGCCCTCCTCAATTATTTTCATCAGCTTTTGGAATTTGAGTACAAATATCATGGGACTGTCTCAGCTTCTGAGATGACTCTACGAATCACATCAAACTTCTCAAATATTCAGGGGCTCCTTCTCAACAGGCTCCAGCACCATAATCCTGCAGCAGTTAATTTAGTCTACTGTGTCGTATATCTTAATGCTTTCAGTAGACTTGCTGGGCTTGGCCGGACTCCTTTGATGGACCAAATTGCTCATATTCAACCTCTCCCAAGCAGACTAGAGGTCTTTTTAACTGCAGAGATCCTCAGTTCTTGCCATTATTATCCCATTCTGAATCCAGATACACTGTTTGACAAAGCATTCAAACAATTGCCTCACTTTGACGACTCAGATATTAAATGTAAGCCCTCAAGCAATATCACTTCTTTATGATTTGAAGAGATTCAACAGGTAGATTTTACAACACTTTAGGACGATATTATCTCCACCACAATAATGATATCCTTACCACTACAAATCACCTTCAGAGTGAACACTCTTTGGCAATTTCAACTGGGAACACCAGAAGACTGTGTGAATCATCAATACATTTTGCATATATCAAGTGGCAGATAGGTGATGCAGCTGCAGGCCAAATGTATGCATCTGAGGCACAGAGGCTTGCCAAGATTTCTGCAAATTTATACAATGGAGCACGGGCCCTAGATATTAAAGCAAAATGTTGCCAGGCACTTGGTAACTACACATATGCAGCCTCCCTCTGCAAAAGGGGAAGAGATCTCCTAGCCTATTGTGGCATGTCTGGGGGTACCTTGGACTCCTCCATTATGAATGCTCAGGCAGAAATCCACAAATTCAAGTCAGAATATTCGGAGGCCCGAAATATCCAGACACAAATCCTTCATGGACGTCCTATTGAGCTCGTCCCACAGGAACATGCAATCACTTTGATCAATATAGCAGAACTTGATGTGTGGCTTGGTGGGCCAACAGAGCACGTGCAAAGGAACATTGATACAGTAAAATCAATATTCCATTCCATAGGCCATTTGGTCTCTGAAATGATATGTGATGCTATAATGGGAGCCCTCCATCTGAGAGACGGAAATCAACTATCTGCAAAGTCACTTTTCCACAAATGCTTGTCCTTCTTTTGGGGAAACTATGCTGAATTAGTAAACTACTGTCTGGAGAGACTTGCTGACAGAAGTCTCTGGGATTCAACAGATTGGTCCTGGACAATATTATATCTTGTGCACGCCTCAAAGTTGCAGCACAAGTTAGATGTTCACAAGGCTCTTCAATTTCTGGGTGATTTTTTCCGAGCTAAAGATGATCAGGATACGGCAGCTAGCCTTCTAACTGTTGCCTTGGAGGGATTCACCCAGATGGATGTCCATTGCAGCCGAGCAGAGTGTATGCTTCAACTTGGCTACATCTCAAAGGAACATGGAGACATTTTGAAGGCAGCAGAGCTTTGGAGAACTGCAAGGCCTCTGTTTAAACGGTCCTCTCAGGCAAAAAAAGTCGCCCTTATTGATGAAGAACTGTTCAGCATCCCGAGAGATGTGCTGGATGAGCACACAAGGACCTTGGAACTTCTCGCAGAAATGCATGCACCAAGTGCAGCCAATGAAACAACAACTGGAAGCCTGGTTGAAGCGACTGAAGAGACGGAGGATCCAGGTCTGGGTGGGGAGAAAGTGCTTGTTCCTATATTGATTCAGGGCAATGTGTAGTCCTTCCCTTCCCTTGTTGTTTCAATAATTCACCTAGTGTTCATGATATTGGTTTCAAGTTAACATCTTATTCCTTTACTTGTTTGACATGTGTTAGGTCGGCCGGAAGATGCCGGGACCAGGATGAATGGGTATAACAGCATGCCTGCTTACTATCTTTCCTTCCTTCCTTTTTTGTCAATCCTTCGTTTAGTGTTTATGGTGTCCAGTGTTTGGCATATATAGTATTATCTTTGAATTCATGTATTTCATAAAGAGACCTAGATTTTCAAGTATCAAGTCGACTCCAAGTCAAATTTTCCCAGCTATCACCACACTTGATTTTCAGGTAAGCCTCGGAGTGTTCGGATTCCAAAAACTCCACTTGTTCAGATTGGACACTTTGCAACACTGTTCAATTTACATAACAGTGCCTGCAACATACCTTGTCACAGACTCACATGAAGCACTTGATTGAAGCTCTGGTTGAAGGCCACTGGGCGGATATGGCGGAATCAGTTATTTCTGGCAAGGAAATGAAGGCCAAATATACAAGCTTGAAGGGAGAGACTTCCAGGGCCTCCACCATGGGACCTACAAGAGGGTGTGCTCCGGGCTCCGCTCAATCACGAGATTGACGTAGATACATAATTACATTTCTTTCTTTCTTTGCTCGGACTGGCCGAATATACAAACTTGAAGGGGAGGTTTCGGGAAGGACTTTCAGGAAATCTTAGGCTCCAGTAGGGGAGTGAATAAGGGAGATGTGCCAGGTACCACTCAAGATGGATGCTGTAGATATATAATTCCGACATTTTGCCTGGACCGGATATTTCTGGATTATGTCAACATACTGGACTAGCCTACACGGTTCACTACATTTTTTGTACAAATCAATTGATCCACACAAGACAACATATTTTTCAATCAACCCCATTTGATTATAAACCACATCATACTTGCCTGGAAAACAGATAAATTATACCGCCATTTGATGCCGACATCAGAGGGAGATCCCTCCTGCCATTTCAGGCTACAGTGTGCCAAACATCAGTCGGGTTCTTCCCTTGATGTGAAAAAATGACTATCCCCTGCAGATTCTCCGAGACCAGTCTCGCAGAGACATCTCTCGGGGATGTCCTCTTAATGTATCCATTATATACCCAGAGATGATATTGCCCACGACGTTGTTGTATGCAAAAGAAATTGAAATTATTGCTGATACAGGACATGTAGTGAGGAACGAATAAGAGGCGAGCCACTGAAAACTATTATGCTATCGATTGCGACATGGTAACGTAAAAACCCCAGCTGCAGATATAAAAAAAGACCGGAGGGCTTGATGGGATTGGTCATGGAAACAGGGATTGAGGACACGGACTTGAGGATGTGGGCAAATGGGTGCGACCCGAAGGCTTGGAACTGGGCTTCAAATTGTGTTCATTGAAGCATGTCTTGAGGGGAGATATTGAGAGCAGCCCTTGAAGCAGCCCTTGAGGCCATTCTGGGAGCATAGTACTAGACGAGGAGAAAACACTGCATTCAGCGCCCCGATAGCCGAGGCCACGTGCACCACCGGAGTTTGACGCGAATTTTCAGCGGCTGATGTGTGGCCGATACGACCTGTTTCAGCTGAATATCGATCGAATATCAGCAAAATTACCGCCGTCCGGTATTCAGCCGATTTGGGCTATTTTGGCTCCTGTTTTAGCCGAATACTGATTTGATATTGGCCGAATGTCATCTTGCTGTTTCTGGCTACCCACCATCCAATAGCGAAATTTAAATATATATATATATATATATATTCACAGACATTGCTAACTACAACATGCGTACGACCGAGTACACACCTCTTGGGAGGTGGCCACATCTTCCAGCGCTAGCAGTTCCTATGTGGATAATTAAGTCGTCGGTTTGCGATGGAAAGAAAGGAATTAACACACCTTATCAAGCTCGCAGGTAGAAAGAACAATAACGATGCATATGGGCCTGCCGGTGTGCAGCACTGTCCACCATGAGCAACAGACACACTTGTTGAAGCAATGTCAGTGGAGCTCTATGTGAAGCAGGCTAATGGACACACCGATACCGAGGCGAGCCCGAATGACCATGAGTACCACATCCAAAGGCCCCTACGGTGGGAGGCGGGGGCTGGGGCGGAGACGGAGGGCAGCCAGGACTGAAACGGGTCGGAGAAGAGCCAGTCAGCCATGGACTCGGAGTAGCGTGCGAAATCTCATACCTCTGTGCTGTAAGCCACACCAAGTCACGGACGTCGAGCCCTGCCAGCAGTGCGCATGTCTATAGAGCAGGTGAGAAGAGGTCCGTTAGTAGAAGGAACTTTACAGACTGACAATGTGATCCAAGCTTCCAAGATCGTTCACCAAAATCACAGACACTTGTGCACCACCAGAACGACGCAAGGCGACTTTCCGAGCGACCAACATGAGTGGAAGGCCATGTATACCGTCTGAGGAGGGTCAGCCACCGCCAGAACATATGTAGCACGTAGAAAGGATTGACCTTGGCCGCGGGACAAAAGTCGTTATCGCGAACCCATTTTCGGATTTCTTGGGGGGAGAATCGGGGTATGAGCGGGGAACTGGGCTGAGAGGTGGCTCCCAGAATCTCGGGAGGTTAGACTGAACGAGGAGAGAGCACTGAGTGCCGCGTCATGAGGATGGAGGAGATAGAGTACAAAAGGAAACGTGACCAGAATCGGTCACGCACGTCTCGCGTTTCTTACCTCTGCCTCGACGCGTACTTATATCCTCTCCCCTTTGACGCGTCCAACCACCTTCTGAGTGCCTCACATACTCCAATTCCTGCCCTATACCTCATGGGACATGAAAAGACCTCCTCTCGGCCATCCCAGCCTCCGCAATCGCGTACCCACGCGTTCCACTCAGACGCGCGGCAATGATACCGAAAATCATCATGCAGCGGACATCAAACGCAGCAGAAAGAGACCAAAACATGCTTATGACTCCTCCTCGACCTCTGCCGCATTTCTAGACCCTTTCAATCCTTCCTCGTCCTCACATCGTCCTCTCGACTCCTTGCCTCCCAACGTCTACGTACAACTCCCCCCCCAACAAGTCCAATATGGCTATACGCCCCAAGAGAGCGTCTCCGAGATGGAGTCGCGAGCAGCTGGATCCCATATGAACCCTTCCAACCCAACCACGACGTCCGAAACCCAGTCGCAACCCTCCTTTCCCTTCCCAGGGTCATCCAGTTCTCCTCACTCACTCTCAGACTTCCCTATGGATCCTCGTCTTAATCCTGTGTCGCCAACCTCCCACACCTTGTCCCGGCAGAGGCCCAACCCAGGGACTCCTCATATCTTCTCGTTCAATGCCTTTATGCCTGTTCAGCGGCCAAGAAACCGCCCCGAATCCGCGCCGCAGTTGCCCGCACTTGATATCTTCAAGCGCAGTAACCCCCGCCCCTCTCGCTTATCAACCCCGCCTCTTTCCGCCGCAGATTTGACCCCTGCCACCAGTACGACTCCTTCAGTCTCCAACTTACAGCCCACGATTCCTCCACCCGCTCGAGCAGTTCCTATTCCCAAAGCTATTACCGATCGCCTCATCAACCAACAGTCCCGTATTGAAGAGCTAGAGCGCACCGTTCTGAAGAATGAAGAAACCATTCAGACTCTCGAAGCATCCTATTCCGATCTCCGCAGTCAATTTGACGACCTTGATAACGAGAATACAGGCCTGATGAAAAGAATGGATCTGGCGGAGGAACGAGCAGCTGTGGCATCCAAAACAATCGATCGTCTGTTCGAAATTCTCGAAAACATGCCGTCCAATCTACCTCCTGATGAGGAAGCGGACATCAAGCCCAAGCCGCCTCGCGATAACGTGTTCAATGTGAGTTCCCAATCGCTCCTTGTGATCCCCGCTTAATTAGAGTGCTAGACTGCTGTTCGAAAAACATTCTTCGTTGCCATGGGATTGTCGAAAAAATCCAAGCTGAGAGATGCCGCTTCCATACGTTCTACAAGATCCGGTGGAGGTTTCATCAAAGATCGAGAGACTGGTGGTCAGCTCCTCCGCCCCGATTGGAGTGTCAGGCTTCGCTGAAAACTCATCCTGGCACAACCGTATGGTTGAATTTATCCGCCAGAAGGCTTCCCTCCAAAACCCCGTCATCACTTCGACCTTTATGGATGCGAAGTCGGCCGATGATCTCCTCCAGCGGCTAGCAACAGTCTTCAAAAATATCAAGGAGGAAGCGAAGAAAGTTGCAAAATCAGGTGTAGACGGCGATGACGAAGATCAAGTTGATACGCAGAAACAAGACGGTCGTCGGAAGACTCGGAAAGTCAGGGTAAGTGCAGATTGAATCCAGTCGCTGCTCTTATTGACAGGGGAATCAATTTAGAAATGCAATGAACGAATAGAAGTACTTGAGGATGCGGGGATGACGCTGCCAGAAGAGTTTACTTTCTTCTTACAGCCAATTTACCAGTCCACAGATGAATCCGACGCATCTGATGTCCTGGACCCGAATACAGACACGGAAGAATCGGCTGAAGTACCGGCACAATCAACGCGCAAGCCGTGGAAGTCGAGAACACCGCTGTACCGATCTGATGAAGTTCGTCTATCTGTCAATATTTGCGCTCGTCAATTGACCTAGTTTCAGTTTCACGAAGGGGTTTTGAAGATCGATGTGCTTCTGATGAAATCTCGAAAAGACTACGAAAATAACAACAAAGGGAAAACAGCAGCTCATCCACGAGTCCGCGGAGAGTGGAAGGACGTCCCGCTGCCTTTCATTGGTACCGCAAAGTTGAACAAGATTCCTCGCAGCGCAATTGATGCTGAATGGCTGGCAAATCATTCTGGCGATGATACACCCTCCCGGATTCTGGAAGTAGGGAGCGCTGCCAGTGCCACGGCAGATGACAAAGGAATGTTTACGAACAATGGAGAAGAAGATGTTGAGTAGCATATTCCATTCGAACTTGACATGTGTAAACTACTCAGTAGTGTCATCGTCATTGACTACATCTGATTCCGTGGCATCCTTTGGATCATTCAGGATGGTTGAGAGCATGAATGGTGACCCGGGACTCACATGGTCGTGTGCTATGGTGATCCACAAATGCTTTCCGCAGATAGTCACTGGTGCAAGAACGAAATGGCCAGATAACTGATGCAGAGAAATGACTTGCGCCGGCCCCAGGACCTCTGCTTGCCACACACTCACACCAATATCGGTGGCCCTGAGACGTGTTAGCGGGATCCATGCATATTCAGCAATCTCACCATAAGTCCCACGGAAAATCAACAAAATCCGTGCTCGGCTGAAAGCGATGCACGATGGCACAGCTAGCGGTTAAAATACTTCCATCTGCGATCTTTTGCTGTACACGGAATATATGTTCGATGCGGACAGGTATCCGACCATCCATGTAGGCTGTATTGCGCCGACTTGCCTCGATGCTGCGATGCTGCCCCGTAACGACGCTTGTGGACCCATAAATGGGAGAAGGATTCGACATCACCCGAAAAACTAAGCTGGTCGCCATTTTGTGTAAGCTCAACATCTGGGATGAGGACAGCTTTCGAACGCCACAGATCCTTCAAATAGTCGAAGACGAGTCCGTAATAACCTGGCCCCAGCTCGCGTAAAACCGCGGGCTTTGAGTATCGCGGGAAATCAATCGGGTCTGCATGTTAAGTATGAATCAATCATTGCTGGTGAAGGTACACGAAATACTGACTCGGATTCCTCTCCGCCTGCACTCGAGCAATATAATTCTGGAGGGTTCCTTTGCGTTCTGAGGCGTCCCCCTTCAGGCATGATTTCAGCAACTCGAGAGAATCACGGTCTTCGAATCCTGGATTTTTGATTGACTCCAATTGAAATATCTATCACTTCATAAATCTGAATATTGACGAGGCTCCTATGAAAGTACGAACCAAATCTTGGATCATCATTGTTTTCCACCATCCACGCATCATCGTACCCTCCATTTCTCCCCCTGAATGCCCGTTGTGATTGAACCGACCCAGGAAGCCGTTATTTCGTTCGTACGGATATGTCCACCAGTTCGGACCAGGACCGTGTTTGAGATATTGCGGCTCGAGATGAACTGCATAGTGAAAATATGGGACTAGGTGACAATGCATGCGTGCCCATGATTGGATTGCGGTCTCCAGGGTACGACATCCTCGTTTCACCTCGTTCGGACTGATGGAGTTGGATGTGATTATGCGTACCGCCGCCGTGAATTGCACGACCGCTTCGTAATGCCGGCGAAGGGAACGATCCATTTTCACTGTCTTGATGTGCTCGAGGTCATCTTCAGTAGCATCAGGATTCTTTGCGAGGAGATTTTCCCGCATGCGTGCTCGGACAAGCTTCTCCTGTGCAGCCTGAGCAGCCGCATTCTTTGTTTTGTCCGCCGAGGGTTCCGCATCGATGTCTGGGATTTCTCCGTCCACCTGCCACGCAAGGAAGAGGCCAACAAAAAATACGGTGATTTGCGACCTCCACTGGTCTGCCTTGATTGACCCAGCACCACGAGCCACCTATTCAAGCATTTCGCCGTTAGTCAGATGCAAGCGGAGTTCGAGGACAAGGCGAACGGATGGGGGGAGCCGACTGATCGACGGAGGCCAGATGAGATTCTTGAAGAAATCTTCGATTTTCTGTGCGGCTTCGGTGTTGATCATGCCGTTCTTGTACAAGATATTTTTGCACAAGTGCTTGATCAATCGCTAAACAAACGAAGGTTGAATACGGTAACAAATCATATATGAATCAAATATGAACGTACTGCCAAAGATGCAGTGCATGAGGTCGAAGAGCCCTGTAACCCCCGGAAGCCAGTTGACTAACCCATTCATCACGGAATGTCGTACTCCGCGTCGACGAGTTATCTCCTCAGCTACCTCTGCAGAAGCATCACGAGCTCGGAATGCGTACTTCAAGTATCTCCAAGGGTCTCGTTCATTAAATTCTGCACATTGTTAGCTGACATCTCCGGAGAACTAGAAACATACTGCTAGAATTAAATGCGTCCGGATCTACCAGAGCGTAGAAAGGTGTATCGCAGTGATCACACATGAAATACTTTGATGTAAAAGTCACTACTCCGCTTGTTTTGCGGCTTGCGGGGAGGTCGGATACATCACTTCCGATTTGAACATGAAAAGGCTCCGGCTCGGGCTTGTTGTGAACGTCAAACAGAACACCTGGGCGATGTGAATTTGCAGCGCAAAGGCACAGCAGTTGTTGAACGAACCGTTATATAATTTCTTGAAGTGTCGCACAGGAATAGTCATCACGTTATTGTACTGCTCGGACGTCGGCTCATGCGGTCCCGGAAAAACCATCAACAGCATTGTCTCCTCCCGCAAAAATCGTATGCGACGAGGGTTGTTGCATACTGTGCCGTAGAAGGCGCCAGTAGAGTGACATGGACCTTTTACAGCTTGAAACCTTTAAAAGAAAGTGTGATCATATGTCGCAACATGAATAATGTTGCTCACCAGTCTACATTGATTTGTAGCACCAGATCATTGGGCAACGCCACAAATTGCTGTTTGAGGTTGGAAACGTCGACATCTTGCACTTCCCACAGACCATTTCGGCGGCGTTGCAGCCCCGCTTGTATGGATCTCTAGCCCCATCCATCGCTAATGTCCGTCATGGGCTTGTCCAGATCTTCGAATGCATCGTAACCCTTCAATATTGACGGCTCACGTTTCCCAGGGGCATCGCCCGCGCCCCGCCATTCCCGCCATTGGGCGACTTTCCCGGGCTGCAGGCACATCCGCTGGATCACCTTTTCCGGTGCGACGAAGGGGAGCGAAAGGACGGGAGTTCTCTTTTCCGCACCACTCGAGAGCCGTTTGACAGTGTAAAGCCTCCCGGAGCAATCGGGCTGGTCGCATGTAGGTTTGTCGAGTGTGGCTAACTCCTGCGGATAGTGGGGCTTCCAGCAGACGTCGCACAGGAAGAGGTATGTTATGAGCTGGTCTGTGCATACACCAAGACGCTTTTCGACCGTTGAAAGGGTGCGTGCAAAGTTGGACAGACCCGGAAAGTCAACGCCGGATGCTGCTGCTGATCGGAAAACGGTGTGGGCACCATCGAGCATATTCACGACTGCGTCTCTAGTCATCCCCTTGAAGGCAGCTCCCACAAACGCTCGGATATATGTGTGTCGGATGGCGGGGTGGTCATCAAATGCCCATGGAACCGGAATTTCGTCCACGGCGGTCTTGTCTGGCTGGAAATCATCGAAGAGGGATGACCGAGAGCGAAATAGGGGGTCCGCAGTGATGTCCTCGACGTAGAATTCTCCATCCAGCGAAGAATCATCTGTAGGATCTTCCTCATCCTCGGAAGAATCATTCCCAACGGGCGTATTGACCATAATACTTTCAAAGTCACTATCATCCTCCGAGTCGGACGAGAATGCGGGCCGGGGGGAGTGGGAGGGACAACTGTCATCAGATTCACTGGCTAGCCAATGAAATCCGGTCTTAGACTCTCTAGACGCGTCTGAATTGGCGCCGAAGTCGAAATAATCATCTTCGTCGGCGAGATCAGATAGTATCGGAGTGGGAACTGCTATCGTTTGGTGGTCACTCGGTTCAGGAGAGGATGCGGACGACGTGGAAGCTCCAGATTGGCTGGGACCAGCGTCTGCGACACGGAAATTCTGCGACCGCCGTCGTAGGTCTGCTGCCACGTGGTTTTCCTCGGTCTTGATCGTTTGGGGAGCTCCATTCGGCCCTTGGGGTCCACATATGCTGCAGGTGCACCAAGTGAGAGTGGAGTCGGAGTAGCCCATCCAAGATGGTGACCGTTCGTGGACAGCGCTCCCGCCGGCCTGGATATGATTGATGGCCGGGAGAATTTACGTACATGTGGCTGGCGGCGGCGAGCTCGTTCGCAAAATGTCTTCGATGGCAGCCACGGTTCGTTTGTCCCCAGCCAGAGACATCACACAACAGTCATTCTCATAAGCAAATTCGGGGAATTCCAGCCGCTGAATACACGGTGTGATTTCTCCGAGTTTGGCAATGTGATGACTGATGCAGGAGGGTTCTGTTCGTCGCTGGCAGTAGGCGGGGAGGGTGAATGCTATATCTAGCAAATGTGTCGAATATGTCGGCATGCAGAGTAGTGCGGAAGCAAGACACAGATCTAGAGCGCTAGGAGGGAAGCAGAGATAACATGGTGGGAGTACGAGAGAAAGAGATGTCGGCCAAGCTTCGGCACAGGGCTGCCGTTGATTATGATGGGTTTACGTATACGTATCGGCAAGCTAGTAGTACTAGTAGTTGTACATTCCAAGTCCGAAGTCAGAATATCTGGTCTAATACGTGGATTTTACAGGCTGTTTAAGCGAAATAACAGGTGTCCAATATTTTGGATAATATTTGGCTAATATTTGGCGAAGACAGGTCGTATCAGCCACACATCAGCCGCTGAAAATTCGCGTCAAACTCCGGTGGTGGAGCGTCTGCCACGTCTGGCTAAGTAAAGTTAAAGTTACTTCAGATAAGGTACTTTTCACGCACTCGAAAAATCCGCTTCCGAATTTGATGGCGCGCGTAGCGGCGTACCGCGTGGCGACGATCTCTAGCCGGGTCTCCCAGATATCTCTGGCAACGTGATCGTGTCTATCGTGGTCTATTGGTCTAAATATGTCTCTGTTGCAAGCGGCCGTCTAGCGTGGACATGGCATGTCTATGGCGCTAGAATGTGTTTCCAGATGTCGGGTGGGGTCGACCACCTACCTTTTCCAGAGCACATCGTGCCATTATAAGAGTTCGGAGCGAGCTCCCGTACTCCACGAGGACTTGGACGCAGGAGACACATCTCCGTTCATTCGGCAGTGTCAAGTGGCATAATAGAGAGTCGGACTCGGGGAGAAGTGGCGGTGCTGGTGCGGCCCTTGCACCCGGGCCGCCTTTGCAAATTGCTTCCGGTTAGCTCCGCTTACTAAGCTCTCTCTCCTCTTTCATGATCATGGCCGGGGCCGTCGACGGTGGCAAAATGTACACCCTGCGCAAAGCACCCTGCGCCCGAAAATTTTCACGACATCGCCCCCTTGCTCCCCTTTAACACCGCTAGGGACAACGCTTTCTGCGAGATCTCCCTGGACGGGATCTGGACCGCCTCGCGCGCGGGGAGCTAGTGCACGACACCCCCCCTACACAGCCCTGCGGATGCTCGGAAACATCAAGAAAATCTTACTCGGCATCCTCTCCATGCTGCACTCTAGGAGCTACGCTCCGCTGGGCCGCTCCTCGCACGGGGCCCTCCATGCGCTGCCGACATCATCCGAGGAGCGTCCCGCTGCACTTCCCGCGCCTGGGCCGGTGCATGTGCACCAAACGTTCGGGACCGCGCGCCTCTGGGGGTACGGCGCGCACTACGGACGTGAGCTGATTCCCGCCGCCCTGTCACTCGCGCACTAGCACTGCGTGCCACCCAATCCTTGCGTGCACTGCTGAATGCTGTTGCCAAAAAATCGCAACATTCCACACCACGTCTTCGGGTGGGGTCGAACCACCGGCTCTCCCGCGTTCATCTGACGGGCTTGAACAATGGGGGAAGCGCGCTTTCTTGCTCTATGAGGACCTTCACTTCCTCTTTCTCGCGCTGAATAAGTCCGCACCTATGCTCGCATCGGCAGCTGCTCAACAAGCGCACGAGGCTTACGCACGTCTTCGGGTAAGGTTGAACCGCCGGCGCTCCCGGATGTCTCAAGAGTCGGGGGAGAGCAATATTATCCACGAAACCTTTCTTCGGTGAACAGGTGTGGGCGCGTATTAATTATTCCGATCCGCGTTCACAATCCGGCTGAAAGAAAAAATAGTTGTCGGACCCGTGCCGCGGCCGAGAGTGGATTGATATTCGAACCACCAGCTATCCCACGTTTGCATATGACCGGAGTGGGAGGGTCACCGGAGCTTCCTGAGCCACGACGCTCTTTGTAGGAATATTTATTGATCCTTTCGGTTTACAGGCACGGATCATGCCGGATGAGGCTAAACAGCGCTAACCGCATTCCTCCTACTTCTTTTGTGTCTCCTTTCCATGCCCGCCCACGCAATCTACGGCCAACCGTCGTTGCATTCGGTTGCAACTCAGATCACAGTGACTCAGCATGTCCGCAACATCCTCGGTAGCCCTTGTCTTTCCTTTGCTGTCGCCGCTTGCGGACAAGTGCTGTGCTCGTCTGTCATTGGGCTGTCACCACTCGGGATTTGCTCAAGACCCGTCGAAAACTGCACTCGATGTACCATGTGTCAGCCTCTACGGGATCGTGATATGTGACAGGTGTCAGACGCTGACCTTCGACTCTCTTGCGTTTACGTGCTCTCCCCGACAAGGCACGATCTCATTCGCATTCCTGCGACGCTAGTGGGCATCCTGCTGCACATATTTCCTACCCTCTTCAACAACTACTCGCAGAGCAAGACACTGACTGTCTGATCGATTCTCCGGGACCTGTGATAACGTATGTCCCCCATTAGTACTCGTTGCTGTTGTCCATGGCGGTGCACCGGGCAATGCGGTTCAGAAGCTCAGTGTTTATTATAGAACTTCTCATATGACACGCAAGCTGTTATCTTCGGCCCTTACACCCCTTCCTCTCCTACCCGCCATGGACATCAAGCCCTCAGTAGAGGCGGACTCTACCGAGTTTGCGTGAGCGTTTCTGATTGTTGATCGCCAGATCGCCGCCCATCGCATCTCATCTAGCTCGGCCGCTGCAATTTTCTCGGGCTCGCAGAACTTTACTGTGGCCGGGGGGACCTTCCACAGCGTTACGACGAACTACAGTGCCTCTCTTGCTGTGCCATCTGGTGAGATTTATCCGGGTCTCGGGAGGATACACTAAACGTTGTCAGACGTACGAAAGATCCCGCTGGGGGATATAAATCTTCAAGCCGAGATATCGTTGGACAGAGTATCGGGTGTAGTGGATCGTCGACGTAGCCAGGCGCGGGTGTGCCGGATGTATGCTGCCAAAATAGATGGGCGCAGGGCGACGGTTGCCGTGTACCAGGGCAGTAGTGCAGAAGTGGTTCGTCTCATTCTCATTTTCGCGGACAGATTTATGATCTTTTTCAGGAATGGAGAAATGCTATCTCCAAATATTCGTCTCTTCGGCAAGTCCCACGCATGTTTTCGGAGGTTACCAGAGCAATAAGAATCAGTCCAGCCATCCGAATATTATTCAAATTTATGCTGCAGCGAGTTCGAACGGTATCCACGCTGCGGTGTTCCACGATGGTCGGCTTTTATTATTGTGAATCACTTGTGTTGACAATTGAGTTAGATCTGATTCCGCTTCAGCATGTACTGAACGCCAATCGCCATTCGCCCACGTTGATTGCATATATCTGGGCTCGCTGTGTGAGTCTAATCTTAAATTACCGTGAACTGTATGCTGATTACCCTCAAGTACGCGGAGTTCGAGGTAATTCATCAGCTCGCACCATACCCCATCTCACGATATCACAGGACGCCCGGGAGTATTTTCGCTCTGTTGCCAAACAATCCCTGGTACATTTAGAATTCTCATTTAGGTATCACGCATCTGACGAGTCGAGCTAGGTCTCCAGCGACTGCGGCCTTTGGATGCGGCGCTCAAGTGGGCAGCTATGCGCGGAACTCGTGCCCAGCGACGTTTCCTGGCCGTATCTTGACAACTACCCGGACGACGTCGCATTCTGTTCAACGCCTCGAGTACCGATGTGGGATAAAGCCAATCCCGGGATGGTCCTTGAATCTTTGACGCTGGATGGCTATCATTCAATATGCAGTCTGCTACTACGACAAATTCGACATGTTTTCCTTCCCACTTCGGCAATGGTGACTCTGGGAGCAGTTTTCCATTACTCTCCGAGCTCTCAATTCGACGCCTCGGTTCAAATCGCACTCATACCAGACGTCCGTATTCATCGGAGCGGCTGGGAAGATCAACGGCCGCTCGTTCAAGGGCAGAATGGCTGGAGCCGGTACTTTATTTCATCGCTCGACGATGCTTCGATCTAATCATCTTCATCGTCTATCGCATTAGATACAAGTCGGATAGAGTCAGCAGCAACATATGTTTAACGGCGTGGGACGCTGGCGCACAGCTCTGGATCAGTCAGGCGAATCACATTTTCAACAGTCTGCAGATCACATCCAATCTCAATAATTATGGTACGTTCGAACGTATGGTTAAGATAATTTCGTGTTATTTGGCTACGACAGTTCTCATTAGGAGGATTGAAATGGGTCTCCACCTGGTCGAGCCTGCGCCGACGAGAGACCCTCCTCCAGGCTTCCTGTTCGTCTGCCCTGAGAGAAATCTTCAAGTGGGGCCATCCTCATTCCGATGGCCGGATTCTCCAGCATACTGGTCTCTGGATCCCTTGGGCCGAGAACGACTTGGCCCGCAGGAGGCAGGACGTCTGGGATTCCCGACGATTGAGCCTTTTATTAAGATCCAGGGACTCTTCTGGGACTCTGGTGTCTACGCGGGACTCCACGAATTCCACCAGGCCCAGGGCTTTGATCCCGACAGCCAGGAGATAGCCCGGCATCTAGGACATCCAATTTATCAGGTGTCCAACGAGCTCGATATCTTGGTTGCGCGTGGTAAGTGAATATTCCGCAAGTTACTCCGTATGACTGGACTAACATATAACAAAGGATTGGATGGGGATTATTTAGGCGTAGACGACGCCGAGAACCTCGAAGCATCCGTGGTTCTCGACGAAACCACTCCGGTCTCATGGAATCTCAAGTGCTGGATGTCTGCTCACTTGATGCTTATTCTCTTCCTTACCTTATCGGGACTTTACAAGCATGTCGGCGGGGCTTGAGCGCAATATCGTAATTGGTATCTCGACCTTCGGTGACATCAGCAACATCCAGGGCGTATCGACTATATTGTAGGACAGCTTCAAATGGACCTTTTATCCCACAGGTTAACCCGGGTCGTGAGGTCCCGGAAATATAGAAGCTCTCGGCTGTGTAGAACGGGAAGCTTCCCGCACACATACGCTTGAAAGCCGGATTTGAGGGCGGGGTACCGGGGGTCCTGCATATCGACCGATAGCACGAATCCGAATCGCCGCAGTGGGGCGTGGTCCCGCAATGACTCATCTATCTCCGTTAACCTGGCTCCGAGTCCCAGTTCTCCCGGACTCGGGAGTGGGAACCTGACATTCTCGACACGGACGAGGACGCTCCGGAGTGCGGGGAGCTGCGTCGGTATCTGTTTTATCGTTACAAGGAGGTATTCGGGACACAGGTCACCCCAATCGGTCCGCAGCTTCACTGTAAAACCGAGCAGTTGGAGGGCCGGCATCAGTGGAAAGCGGGGGCATGGGCGCCCTACTGCATATGAGAGAAAAGCCAGGAGCAGGGGAGGGGTATCGCACCGGCGTATATCAAGTCCCGCAGCGTGTCAGCCGACTGATTGAGAATCCGTTCATTATCTCGATGCTCGGACAACCAAGTTAGCGCCCGGAGACGCCCCGCGAAAAACGTCGACATCTGTGGGTGGGTGAGGAATCGAATTTGGGCCGTGTCAAGCCAGTGGACGTTCACGTCTACCAGGGAACGCGAAGGGGCGAGAGGGCCTGGCAAAGAGTTGATGCCTGCCACGGAGACTGTCGCCAGCTTTTTCGCCGCCGAAGACAGGACGGGGAGTACACTAAGTGGCAAATCCATTATGTTGCCGATCTTCAACTCCCGTAAATCGGCGGTGGACAATGGGCCGAGTAGTGCGTTCCGGAGCACCAGCGGCAGGTCGGCCCAGCGACGGCCGAAGCCCACGAACGTGAGGACTGTCAACCTCCGGGTGCCATCGAGGATCTCGGCAAGCAGAGTATAATCGTCAGCCATCCGCGCCAGTGGACCTCCATTGAAAACGAGCGAAGGTCATTGGTGAGGGACGGGAATCCGTCCGCTTGGGGCGTCGTCAGAAGCGTGTGCAGTTCCTGAATACTGGGACGGCCAGGGGCAGACTTGCGGGAAATGACGATTCTGTTGAAGAGTCTACGGCGGCTCCGGGACGAGAGCTCGCGGCACACCAGTGCCATGGATTTCAGCCCCTGTGCGGAGGAAATTTCCCCGACCACTGCGTCGATGAGCTCACTGGGAAACTGCAGCAAACGAAAGGGAGTTGCGGAACAGCGGTAGCAGCGACAAGGATGGGGGGCAGCAACTGTCGGCTGAATGGTTTGGGAAGCCACAGGTGGGCCAAATGCGAAGTCGCGACACGCCAGTGCCACGGATTTGAGCCTCTCCACAGAGGGAAGTTCCCCGACGACGCGGTCGATCAGATTGCTAGGGAACTGCAGCAGCGGACGGTCGGTGGTGGGGGGCATCGGAACGGAATCCTGGGGGAAGATACAGGTCGCCTGCGTTTATAAGACTTTGCACGGGGGTCGAAAGCAACCATCACCAGAGGGGATCACTGCAAAAGAATGATACCTTCATCGAGAACAAAAGCCTGGGAGCAGATGCGTGTTCTTTGCTTCTGGCCCGTGTTGTATAAATGAGGTCAATCTTATACAAGGGCGCGGAGCAGTCTTGGCCCAGCGCTGGCAGTGCAGCTCTGCGATGATCCGGGCATCGAGGTGCGCACCTCGATGCAAGGGCCACATTTGGCATCTGCTTGAGACGGGTATGGGTAGAAGGGCCAGAGGTGAGCGGAAACGCTATTGGATTGGCCGAAAGGCTCCATGACGACCGAGGACGGTCGAGAACAAAAGAGTTGATGAAGAGCACAAGGAGCAACGAAAAAACAAGGACAAGGCAATTGATTCCGATCCGGATCGCAGTCGGCGAGGAGCGCATTGATACACATTGGTAAGCCAGAGGTTCGAAAGGTAGGGGAGTTCCTACGTCCGCTTGACTACGGTGGTAGAAGTGACAAATCTCCAATCAAAGCCGAGATCATAGGGATCAACGCGAAATGCCACACAGGGACAAAGCGGGCCATCCGAATCTGCACCGGTTTTTATTGTCGTGCGTGCGCGCTCCCCCTTTTTTGGCTCGCGCGCCAACTCACTGGAGTCTCTCCGACCCTGACTCCGCTCCACGTGTATTGAGTCGAAATAAGTAGAAGAAACAGTTTCTCCAACGAGCGCTCGTCCCGAACTGGACAGCCGCAGGCGTCCTTTGCTGCCCAGCCAGGTTTGTTGAACGGCACGAGAAGTACGCACTAAAGCCCAACGAATACGAATTTATGGGACGCTATACCGCTCCGCGAATTCGGACCTGCCGTTGATGAATTGCCAAGAATAAATGACGTACAGCTCACAGAGGAACAGGTACAGTGCCATTATTTTAAGTGAATCGCGCTCACGATTTCAGATCGGGGAGGTTCTTTTATCGGCGTACATGGATCCCAGCTACGAAGACCACGAAAATCCGGCACTTGCGACAATATTCGAAGATTTCCTGCCTCGCGTGGTGGAAATCCTCGCGGCGTTCGATAACACACAACCCGACTTAGCAAGCTTCAACAAATATCTCGCTGGCAAGCCGTCACTGGAACAGAGCGGCGGAGTGAGCGATGGGATGCACTCACTCGGCCTGGTGCCCACGCCTGAGCTCGAGCCAGTCCTGACGCCATCGCTGCAGTTTTCATTCACGAGGCCCTCTTCTGGGCACAAGGAGCTCGAAAGGAATCGACGAGTGATGGGGGTGGACTCCGCTCTGCCTCAACTCCTGGCGGTCCAGGAGCAGCTCGGGGAGCCACTGGACCTGACTTACTGAGCGATCTTCTCGATGGGAGGGTCTCTAATCCAATTCCGGCGCAATAGCAACGCTCATGCTGAAGTTAATCACCAGAGCGAACTAAGGTCAAAAAGGCGGCAAAAGGGGGCGAACTATACGACAGCTTCGCTCTGGGAAGGCTTAGGTAGTGTAGCATCTGAGTGGTACAATTGATTCTTTGATATCGTGCGGGAGGGATGCGAGCCATGGATAAGTGAGTAACTTGTACACAAATTTAAATCCACACCGGCAATGTCAGACGGTGCCAAGATCGACCGGCGATGGTAACATATAGCATTTGAGGTGGTGATGTGGTTCAAGGTTAGTTGCAACAATGAAGAGGGAGCTGTGGCAATGAATGTTCATGAACAGTGATTGACGCTGCGTGCGGCAATGTACGCGGCAACGACTGGGTGACACAGCGGCAGGCACCGTGAGAAGTGTGTCAGTTGCTGCGCCAGGCGTTACGCTGCAGCGTCAATCGACCGTTAATGTGAAATTTTGCAGCGTCGGTCTGCGTCACTTGCAACGTCACTTTCCCCCGGCCCAACCTAAAATCGCAAAAATTAGCTCCAAAAACAGGGCGAAAATTGCGACGGCACAAGACCGCAGGCGCGGATGGGTCGAAATTTTATACAGCCCGAAATGAGCCTTGACGCAGTCAAGAACGCGGCGGGAACGATTCCTAAGCCTCGGTAGCCTGCTATTTTATCTGCCCTGGGGGATTGTTGGATAGAAAATTGCTATCCAGACACCGAAAGTATGGTTGCTGAATAGGAGTAGTACCAATTTGTATGGGTGAAACGCTCTAGCAATTGGCGTGAAACATGCTTTTTATAGTAATTGTTGGGCAATCAACTGCCGTAAAAAGCATATTTGTAGGCAAAAACGGGCCTGCGTTACGCGTTACGTTTCACCCATACAAATTGGTACAGTATCCATTTTTACATGTGTAACATGCCCAACTGTCCAACCTTCTGTGTGAAATGCCTCGCTTGTCGGCCGGGGGCATCCTAATTCCATCGGTGGATTGCATAATCTCCGCGAATAGCGCGGGCTTGACAGCAATTCATCCCGATGAGGATAACGCTTCAGACAAGCATCTGATGGGAAAATACTGCCTGTCATAACAGATCATAACCGCACTGCCTTGAAGTTCTCTTCCTCCTACCACCCCCTCCATAATGGACGACGCAGAGAAGGGTTTGAAAAAGCAGAGTGAGCACTTGATTCCGCCTCAAACTACATGTCTCATACCGTCCAGCCTTGGATCTTGACGATGAGGCGGCGGGAGGGAAAATGTGGGCGGTGTACGTGGCTGAAGCAGAAAAATATGACAGAGGGCTCGCCGAGAGTTGGAAGAGCGATATGGAGGGGATGCTCATTTTTGTAAGTGCTCCGTTCACTCTGAACCCACAACTCAACAACTGTTCGTATTAGGCTGGTCTCTTCTCCGCCAGCTTGGTGGCTTTCCTAATCGAGAGTTACAAGACTTTGATCCCGAATTCCGATGACACGACTGTTCTCCTGCTGACACAAATTTCGAACCAACTTGCAGCGGCGGCAAATGGGACCCACTTCACAGTTGCACCCCGCCCCCACTTCACCCCTCCGACGAGCTTGCTTGTCTGCAATATTATATGGTTCATCAGTCTTGGGCTCAGTCTTACCTGTGCACTTTTTGCCACGCTTGTCGAGCAATGGGCCCGCGAGTTCATGCATAAAGCTGACATGCGGTCAGCCCCTGTGATCCGGGCTCGTGTGTTTTCATACCTGTACTACGGGCTGAAACGGTTCAAGATGCACACCATAGTAGGAATTATACCTCTGCTCCTCCATGTCTCCCTCCTGTTCTTCTTCGCCGGTCTGGTGGCTTTCCTTATTCCAGTCAACACCGTGATCACTGTAGTCACAGTCATCATTCTGCTCATCGTGACAACTGGCTATTTGCTTCTGACTATTTTCCCATTGGTGTATATTGATTGCCCATATCGCACACCACTCTCTGGTTCACTTTGGCAGCTAGCTCAGAAGATTCCAGGTATCCAACGACATCTTCATGGGACCCCTAGGGATTCCGCGACCCCAGTGACCCCTCATCATGCAGAGACAATGGTGGAACTTGTTTTTGACAAGGCTATGCTCGAGGATTCGGAACGATTGGAGCGGGACAAAAAAGCACTAGTTTGGACAATGAAGTCACTGGCTGATGATACCGAGCTGGAACCCTTCATTGAGGCCATTCCAGATGTCTTATGGGGTCCCAGTGGGCGGCGCTCCCTACATGACAACCACATCCAATGCTTGATCGATGACCAGGACCCTCATGTCAGGCTGCTCGATCGTATACAGGATTTATACAGGAGCTGTGACACTGGCCTTTTGACTTCAGAAGCTTCCACCCGTCGCAAGATTTCTTGCTACCAGGCCACATGGGCAGTCGGAAGCCTGACAACTCCTGATAAATCCTGGGATCACGCGCTGTTCAACCACATCATCACCAATGCTCCTACACGAACAGCAGTGACTGATTCAAGGGTGCTACACCACTCTGTATCTGCAGTGGCAATGAGTCGATGGGGTTCCTTCTGTGCTGCCCAAGATTTGCTGCAGGAAGCATCAACACATCTGACTGCCTGCAATGAAGCCATGACCACAGGTACTACGGGACAAGCCAACACAGGGACCAGTGGACATAACCTCATTGATTGCCTCCGGAGACTCAAATCATATTCAATATCTCTGCATTATCCTGAAGACTCGAACATGCTGTCTTCACATCTGGAAACACTGACAGAGGAATTTGGGAATCCGTCTACCACTGTCCCTTTTCATATCTTAATTGAGTACCTCACCAAGGCTTCTTCCCTTGCTTCCCCGCCATTCCGATTTCAGTCCACCTTGAAATGCATTTCTCCTCCGAAATCAGATTTACCACTAACAAAGCTGTGGCTGGGATATCTGGAAGGCCGAGTGGGAAAAATCATCGATGGCTCCCTGGCTGACCTCAACCTCACCAACCAGGATTCTCACTGGATAGATGGCATTATCCATACCATGATGTCTTATTGGGTTCCCCCGGAGACAGGCACACGGATACCCCAATCATTCCTTAAATACCTCAATGGGCGCAGCTCCGAGGTTGCTGTGAAGGCAGCAATGGATTCCCTTCAAATCGGGACGAGGGGAAGGAGATTTATCCCCGCGACCATACTGCGCCTTACGAAAGCATTATCAGATGCATCCAATGCTCCCAAAGGGTACTTTTACATCCAGAGAACAGAGCAATCATTGTCCGACCTTTGGGCCATCCTCTGTCGAGCTGGACCAAGCCTAGACCTGCCGTCGTTGGAGAAAATCATCAATGAAGTGTCACACATTGACTCCCCATTAATGACCCCGTCCATTGTAGCACTGGCCAAGCACAAGGGCGTGACTACTCTGCTAGGAGACGATGCTTATTGCAAGGAACATGGCATATCCCAATCCAGTCACCCCTTCCTGCCTGCTGAGACAGCGACGGCTCATCTTGAGGAAGCTGCAGCCTTGAAGCATAGGCAAGATGAAGGACAGCTTGAAATTCTTGCCAATTTCATTCACGAATGCCAGAGGTCTAATGAGGCACTATTCAAGGCACGCGAAACTCTAGAGATTCTGGGTGCATTCGTTCCTGGCGATATTTCTAGCGGTGTTAGTTTCATCCATCTCAAACACCAGTTGCAATTTGCACGAGCCGTCGAAAGCTTGGTTGAAGCCTCGGGTGATCGCGGTGATTGGCGTGCGGGCATCCTGGACGCTATTCCCGGTCTCCCATTGTTCACTGCATATGCGCCTTTTGTGCCTCCACCTAGCTGGTATAGTCCATACTACTATGTATCCCAAACACAAACTACCCCTGCACAAAACTGGGGTACTCCTGCATATGGACCTTTGGGACAAACTAGCTGGTCTACTGCTAGTACTCCATATGGACCAGTAGGCCAAACTAGCTGGTCTACTGCGAGTACTCCATATGGACACCTGGCACAAACTGGCATGTCTACTGTGCATCCATCCCGAGGGCCGCCGAGTCAAGCAGTCCCCTGGTTCAACAGTACTTCCGCCCGCCGTACCCTCGGGCAGGCGTTGATAAAATATCTCAGTGCTTTATCCCAAGATTCTTCAACTTTCGCCCTCATCCAGCGTGTGCAGTCACTTGTTTCTCTTCTCGACGTAGCCCTTTCGACGCAGTCAGACGAGCCAGCCCCTTCAGAGACTCAAAAAGACATCCGTCCGGTTCACATTACTACATCAGAAGATCCTCAAGGTGTTGACGATGAGACTCTTGGCGGAGGGAATGAGGAAATCGTGCCAGAGAAGAGCTCTGGGCCACACCCTGTGCAGAATGGGCGAGAGGAGAAGGAAGACAGTGATGAGGACAGCGTGTGGGGTACACCGGCTTTCGAGGGCGAGATCGGGATGGGGAGTATGCCGCTGCCGGGGCCTCTTCCTACGCCCTTCATTCCACCGATGCCTCTGGAGGACGACGGCAACATGAATTTTTCCTCCGGTGTTCACGTGCAGTCGGTCCCGGGGTCCCCGCGGGGCCTTGTTACCACAAGTTGGGGGCAACAGACGCCGAACCCGAACGTGAATCCCGGGATCACCAACTCGTACACCAGCATCGTCGAGAACGTGAACAGTGAGTCCTCGCTCGGACTCGATGAGATACCGGCGCACAATACCTACGCGAACGCCTATGCGAGCGCGAATTACGGCGAAGGACCAGTTATTCGCGTCTCAGAGGCCGCGCACAGCTTGCCCGTGGGGAACCAGCTCAGACTCAGCACCAGTTCGGGCCAGAGCACGCCGTATTCTGTCCCGCGCGACGTGGAGGAGTGGCGCCGCGGGACCGATGAGGAGGTAAGTTCTTTGTCTTCTCCCTTCGTTCCTAACTTGACCTGTGGGGAATGGCATGTAGCCGGAGAGGTCATCCAGCCCGTTGACATCAGCTAGCATGCTGAGCCCATACGACGTGCTTCCGATAGAGGCGCAGCCGAGTCCTGACAGCTGGCACACGGATCTGGGCCGTTCCTCCAGCGGAAGGAGTTCCCGCACCGTCAATATCACCATCGTTCCGCCCGTGTGTATTCAATATTGTTGCCTTCTTACCTTTTACTGACAATTGATTCCTCCAGTCGCGCTCGCCGTCGATAGATTTCCCGACGAATGAACCAGGCGGCGGCGGATTCCTCCCGCCGAATCGCGCGCGCGACATCCCTGTTGTGCCTGACTACTACGACAATGACGACGACAGCGACAGCGCAGCGTCAAGCCCCCAGATGCCGTCTGAGATCGAACTGGGCCCGCTCCCCACGTTCGCGCAGGGAGTAACGTACCCGCCGGGCTTCGTTCCCATGAGCTTCGGCCCAGTGCCGCAGCAGCCGCTCCCCGTTCTGATGCAGCCCTGGGCCGGGCAGTCGCCCATTTTCACTGCCCGGCAGCAGCAGCAGTGGACGGCATCGGAACCTCCAGATTATTACAGTGAGCAGAACCAGCCCTGAGTCCGACCCGCTGAAATGTTGTGTTTCCAGGAGTTCAATCCGCCGACGTCCCGAACGTGGGTCTGGCCATTGGAGCGGACTGGACGCAGGTTCGCTTCGATTTGCGCAAGCCGGCGCGCGATGAGATGACGCCCTTGGCGTACATGCTGAACCGCCACCTCATTGCGACGGCCAGCGCGGCGACGCACGTCCGCCTCATCTCGCAGGCCTTCCCGTGGTCGATCGAGATATTATCCCATGAACCCGTAACATGCGAGGATGTGGGGAATGCGCTCTACGCAGCTGTGAGTTTTTTTCGTGTTTAAATTCCCCTTGGGCCTGCCGTCTGATTGGCACTGCAGTTCCAGCAGCCAGTTTTGGATTCAGAGTGGGGTGTGATCGTCGACGACAAGGAACTGCGTGACAAGATTGAGGAGGCTGCAAAGAGGCGCGCCGAGTCGGACGGTGATGCGCGCCTGAAGCGTATCGATTGGCTCGGGGCCGATACCATCTTTGCAGGACTGGAAAGGATGGAGGAATTCCAGGAGGAGCGGCTGCTTCCCGGGACGGAACCTTGCGCTGAGACGTGGGTCGTCAAGCTGGTGTCGTCGAGTGTCGTCGAGGAGGCGGCGAGCGACAGCAGCCAATCATCGATCGGACTAGATCAGATGACGGCGAACAACATCTACGCGAACGCGGTTTACGGTGGAGGAGAGGTTATTCCACCGTCCTCAGCGCATTCGTATCGGCCCGAAGATCGTAGTTAATTACAGTGTTTTGTGATGCGCTTCAGGGGAAACCAGAGGAAGACTCTGGGAGATGTCCGGGCTCTGCCAAAATCTCTATTGTACTTCTGCAGATGTTGGATTTTGTTAAGAGAGCCGCCGCTGCTCCGAGAACCAGACACGAAAGCAGCGCAGGATGGTCCAGCGCGGAACAAATCAGAAGGGGTAGTTGATCAAGAGGTGCCGATAAAGCAGCGCAGGATGGTCCAGCGCGGAACAAATCAGAAGGGGTAGTTGATCAAGAGGTGCCGATAAAGCCAGAGTTGTTGCATGAGCCGCGAGGACATTACGCATACTAAATTGGGACGAGAAAGTGTTCCAACTACTCTATTGGGTGGCCCCTGGATTCCCGGGGAGGAGTTGGAAGCCCCCAAGCCAAGGGCTGTTCATTGCCGAAGAGATAGATATACCGGGTCAAGAGGCAGTGGGACGCGGGTCAACCCGGTCAGGCGAAGAGGATTACGAAGACGGACCACATACTGGCAAGACGAAGAAGTCAAGATTTCGACGCGGCGAGAGCCAAGCTAAGGGGCCTGGGGATTTGAGATGATATGCGGCCGCCAGACTTGAATCCAGGAGCGGCGCCGCGAATTGTGTTGCGATAAAAGGTCGGCAAATGAGGCGAGTGGCGAGTAGAGATTTGTGGACAGCTGGGCAAGCTCGCGCAGACGAGTGAAAATTCAAACTGGGATGTAAATGCACGCGCAACGCTGGAATGAAATGATGCAGTGTATAGTAGGCTGTGAGCGAACACAGGAGCACTTGCCTCGGAAGAGGGGATACGGAACCAAGTGCCCTGCGAGTGGACCTCAGGCAGCATGCGCAGACTGACATGGGAATACAGTGATGCAGATAGAGTTCTGAGCTAGCATTGCGTGATTTGTTCAATAATAGGACGACTCGGAGCGCGAACAGAAGATTATTTACCGTGGAAAGAGGGAGCGCAAGAGAAGCTGCAGCGGTCAAACTGGAGACCAATGCTTCGCAAGACTAGAATGAAATGAATCGGACAAATAAAAGGCGGACCGTCGATAAAGGGAGCTTGAATTTCACGCGACGCAGACGACCGATAAAGTCAAACGGGATGGACCCGGATCGCAGCGTTAGAAAGCAAGAATTTGTCAATAGGGAGGTGTGGCTGAAGAAACATTCGCTTGCTGTGGACCCAGCGTTAGCGACGAGGAAGTAATGGAGCGCGTCCGCAAGCGCTGACGCGCCAAACGCAAAGTGGAGACCACAGTTGGGATGAAGACATCAGTAACGAAGGAAAGAATCACAAGATTACTGACCTGGGGGTAAAATGACGTGGGATCTACTGGCTGCCAATGGATTGCAGAGCTGGAATGACATGGATTGTTGAATAACGAGCCGTGCGCAAGAGTAAATCAGTGACACGCAATGCGGACAGACCTTCGAAGGAACTGCCAAGCCAGCGTAGGGGTAGAATGAAGACTAGCGCATAGCAGAAATGAAGGAGTTTTATTAAGAAAGAGCCACGGGCCAGCATAAGATTCCTCCCAGTGACTTCTTGTAGCCCGGGCGAACAATAGCGTTGGCCAAGCCCAAGTCGGATTCTAATGCATCGCCGTGCCAGACTGAAGGGAATATCTCACCAGCAGGGGGAGATCCACATGTCACCAGTCAAATGAACTGTTTCAGCGTCCGGTTATGAGACTAAGCGTGGAATACCGAAGGATTTTGTACGTTGTAAATTGTCAAGGGCATTGTGGCCGCTGGCGATTTCACTAAGGGTATTCCAGATGCGGCTCCTGTTGATGCTTTTTGCGGTCAGAATTTAGGCGGGACGCTTGAGAGCCCGCAATAGCAAGAACGTTGAGCGGAGGACGTGGTTCGACAATGGCTCGAGGACAAAGTGATGAACCACGTGGTTTGGCTTGACGCTGTTTGGCCCTGCTTTCTCTTGACGATGTTGCCCGCAATTTACCCCTCTCTCGGAGTCTCTCCACTCGACCACCATCATGCCCACTCCCGTCGACCTTAAACAAGTGGGAAAACTGTTCAAAGACACCCTCGCAGCCATGCGTGGTGATGGTCTCGACGTCAAAGAGCTGGAGCCACAGGCCATCGCGTCGCTCAAAGCCGCCCGCTGCAAAATAATGCTCCAGATCAAGGACGCGTTAGTAAATTCCGCTTCAAATACGTTCTAGTCCCGAACTTGGTGGGCTTATATCTCGTCAATAGCTTCTACCCCGCGTATCCGCTGTATGCATTCACAGTCTCAGACCCCGTGCCCGTTGTGCTGCGCCAATACCAGGACGCCTTTCGCAACAACATCGCCGCCCTGATGCTCGAATGTGCCTTCGAGAGTTGCACCACGGCTTACACTTTAAACGCCATCCTCTGCGTCACCATCACCTTCCCGGCGCCGCCGCCGCGCATCGCTGCACCGCAGACGCCCGATGCGCCGCAGACGCTCGATGTCGACGACGAGTTTTCGCGCATGGCCGGAGGGGCCAACAGGGCAGCTCGTAGCCACTCTGTCGGCGCATTCGCAGCGACCGATTTCGCGCGCCTTCTCGGCACTGCGCGCGGACAAGGACAAGGGGCGGGCGGCAGCGGGTCTGGAGCGACGAAGAAGCGGCGCGCCTCCGGAAAAATCAAGGATGAGAACGACCTTATCGAAATTAAGGACGACAGCGAGGATGAGGCGGAGGGGCCGAGGCTGCGGTCGATGACCCGCGCCACCTCCACCGCGACTCTGCGGTCGACAGTCGGAGACGTACGCCGGAGCGCTCGGAAGCGGGTGAAGGGCGAAGAGTGAAATCAAACTAACTGGGTATGGGTAAGATTGCGACGCATTTTGGCACTTCTCTAGGTGCTGACATCACTCCAGTGTACATATTTCGTCCGTGGTCGTCCGCGCGCGGGTAGTCCTGGCCGAAGCTGTCTGTCTTTACCGTTGTACTCGACTTTCAACTCGAATGCCAATTCTTCAATTCGTTTGTGGCAGTCCGTCAATCAGCACCGTTCCTCTGGTGGTGACTGTATACCTATCGGAAATCAATCTGAGTTGCTGCAAAGCCATCACCTACGGAATTTTCTGACGCCTCGTTTGCTGATTGCTCCTCCCGGTGCACCAATCCATGATCTATTCGTGTCGCGGAATTCAGTGGGACTCTATTAGGCCAAGTAGGGGTCTCCGTCGTTCACTTCTCCATCGCTGCATTAGGTTTCATGACCAGTTCGGAATCGCAGTGTGTATGTTCACACCGCCTACCATTACGCAAGAACTTGGCTCGGGAAGGAGAGCTAAAAGGTCGGACAACCGCAATTATTGGTATTCTCCGTCGGTTGACTAAAAAACCCGCCAGTTACGTCTTTGGGTGGATTCGAACCATCGGCTCTCCCATACTCTTGTAATAGGGTCCCTGGTACATAGAGGGGAGCGAGCTTCCTTGCTCCACGAAGCCTTTCCGGTCTGTTTGCGAGGTTGAATGATTCGGCATGTATTCGCACACGAATAGCGGCCGGGTTGAGCAAACCAAAAAGATGCTATGGGGTTTATCATGTCTTCGGGTGGAATCGAACCACCAAGTTTATATTACAGGGGAGTGAGCGTCCTTGTTCCACGAAGACCTCTCTCAACATCTGCGAGGCTGGATAGCTGCAGGCGCAATACACCGCTCATAAAACATCGGCATGCACTCGACCGATCGTGCCTCTGCAACCTGGATGCCGAACGATTCGGATGGACCGAACCTCGAGCGGTGCAGTCATCCCAAGCGAAATATTCAGAGGCAGCAAGGTAGGCAACGTGCGATGTCCGTTGAGGAGTAGCGGCTGAGTGCCTCAGAGGAAAGGCATTGAACGCCGGCAGGGCGGGCGATACGGGCCGAGAGTAAGATAGGGCAGTGCTGACGCGTCGAGAGAGCGTTGCTATGGAAACTATGGACAAGGCGATCTCTAGGAGTGACACGAGTGAGGAGGAAGCATTGCACCCGAGAGTACCGTGACAAGCCAATTCAGGCGTCATAACTGTAGTTACTCGAAGCTGAAGTAAGGCCCTGCGCGATGTCTTTGGGAACTTCATGGATATTGATGAATTCTCCCCGGGGGAAACGTTTGGACATGGCAGGGCCGATTGAACGCGCACTGGTCCGTTCGCGGGAAGGCGTGGAGGTGGGGCCAAATGTCCCATATGCATGTAAGTTAAAGAACAGCGAATCATCGGCCGAACGGCCGAACGCACACCACAGAGACAACGTCGCCGCAACAAAGCCACATCGCGCTTCCTCACCTTCCCGTAGGTTGCAGTGCACACTCGACAGCGACGATGCAACGCTGCCCTCCCCCCCCTCGGCGCCACTGGTACCGCGACAGCCGCTGCCGCACTCTGGATCCCTCCTTCATTCTTCCTTCCGCCCGCCCAACCCCGAGTTCCTACCCCATCCCGGCGTCCCCTCGCGAGTCGCGACCTGCACCCATCCTTTTGTTCGTCCTGCACCCGTAATTCAGCATCCGCATCCGCCGTCGCGGTCCTGGTCCCGGATCCCATTTACCCATTCCACCCCAGACCCGCGCGCTAGGCTCCTTGCGCTTGTAATTCATTCCTTGGTTTCCACCGCCCTGCATGCACTCTTTGGACTCTGCAGCTTCGGGTGCGTCGATGCACTGAACTGGGGGCCGGCTTTCGCGCGGTCTGTGAGGACTCTGTGACGTGATAAGCCTCCCGCCGGTCGCTGTGACTGGGCGGAGACGAGTCTCGCGATTTTCTTGCGCCCTGCGCCGATGAGTGAAGGTATGATTATTGCCGGCGGGAATCCTACTTTTCCTGATGCCTCTGACTCCTCCTCGCGCGCGCACACACTGATCCGTGTCTAAAAAGTATTCGATGAGAAGGAACACAAGCGTCCTCGAATGGGGTCGGACCACCGGCTCTCCCACAATGCTTTCGTGATTAAACGAGAGGTGGGAGCGAGCTTCATTGCTCCACGAAGACTGGGTTTCTGTATCTGCGAAACTGGATAGGTTCTGGGCCCCGCTTCCGCGACACCAGTCAAAGATACTCCGCCGCGCGAGTCCACAGCTTTGCGCGGATTCGAAGCACCGGCTCTCCCACAACTCTTTCGCACAGGTATTAGTAATTGGGAGCGAGCTTCCTGGCTCCACGAGGACCTTGCCCCTCTACCAGCGAAGCTGGATAGGCGCGTGGCCCGCATCAGTGAACCAGGGCCTGGATCAAAAATAACCAGCGCGAGTCCAAGGACCAACACGTCTTCGGGTGGAGTCGAATCATCATCCCTCCCTCAAATATGAGTTTGAGTTGGCCCAGTCAAGCTGGAGTGAGCTTTATTACTCCACGAAGACCGTGCCAACAGATCGGCGATGTTGGATAGGTGCGGTGCGTCGCATCCGCGAAACCAGCTCCTTGATCAAAGTATAATCCGTGACGCGTTTGAGTCCGCTGAATCGAGTGGGCGTGAGCTTCATTACTCCACGAGGACCTTGCCTCGGTATCTGTGAGGCTGGATCTGTGCGGACTGATATTCCCCGCTGGACTTCATTGAATAAAACTCGGGAACGAAAGGCGATGGCGGGACAGTGGGACGTCTTCCGGTGGATTCGAACCACCTCCCGTAACATTAATACGTGGCTAGATTTGAAGCAGTGGGAGCGAGCTTCATTGCTCCACGAAGACCATACCTATCTATCTATGAAGATTGATAGGCACGGCGGCTCGTATCAGCGAAACTAGGCCCTTGGTCGAAACTACTCCCCGCTAAGTACACACGTCTTCAGGTGGATTCGAACCACCCTCCCTCGCGAATATCAGTTTGAGCCCGCCCAATCGAGTCTGAGTGAGCTTCCTCGGTCTACGAAGACATTTTTTGCTCAAGTGTGACTCTGAGTAAGTCTCTGACTCGTATCTGCACCTCTGCCTGATGTACCTCGCTAACCGAAAGAAAGTTCCAGGAAAATTGGCAGTGTGTTACGGTTCCGAACTACAGTCTCCTTGCTTAGATTCCGGAGAGCTGCCACCTCGATCGCCGAGTATAGGTATAGGTGTATCCGCAGTGCTGCTCCGACCTGTGCCGGGAGGTTGCCGAGACGATCCGGTTCATCGAAGATCGCGGAGTCTGAAGATTCTCCTGACGACAGACAGACGAAGGCTGTTGTCACGTGCGTATGTAGGAACTCTTGCTTTTTTAGCTTCTTAAATAGAGTATCAGGACTGGTCCACCGCGAATACCCAGCACAGGAAACGCAAGATGCAATCCGTCTCCAGTTTTTCTGATTTCAAGCCTGGTCGTGGATAGTCTGGAGTTTACCGCGCGCCCGGTGTTACGAGCTCGACCTTATTACATAATCGTCGGAGTTTGAATCCCATCAAAGGCTTTCCCGCTTCAACCTGACTACAACGGACAAATATTAAAAGGCCAAATGGCCTGGATTAGGATTCCAATGAGATCCACCTCTTCAGAATTGTTGCGTGCCCCATTCTCCGTCGTAACCGTCGTTCAAAGCTCGAGAAATTTAAGATTACATAATAAGGTCGAGCTCGGATCAAACGCATCGGGTAATCGACAGACTACAACATCGCGAGGTACGAGTGACATTTGTTGTAGCGTCTGTTTATAAGAGACTAGGTCCTGGAGGAACGGAACGGTGGGTCAACAAACACCAGCAGCCCGGATCAATCCGGGATTGCACAAAGACCCTACGGCGATGTCTTCCATGAACGTCTCTTCTCTTGCTCAGTTCAAGTCTTCAAATTTTGTTTGTGGCTCCTCGAACCCAGCGGACTTCGTTACCGTCTCGTTCTTGGACCAGGTGGAGCTGGAACGCCTCCGAGTCCTGTGACTCCTGTCCATCATGGAAACTCATTCCCAGCGCCTTATCCGTGTGCTGGGGGCGTTGTCGCAAAGCCGGATAAATTCGGGTTCTGACCAAGTTTCTCATGTCGCCTTGTCGGCGTACAACTGAGCGTTTCGGACTGGGGGATTTAATCCCTCTGGGTCATCAATTGATCCATCGTTCGAATCTGACTCCTCATCGTTATGTTATCGCGGGTCGCGGGCTCGGTCGACCTTTTCTGACAATAATCTGTGGTATTTGTTTTCAGTCTGGCAATTTCATCGCACTTCCTCTGCCGTCCGTCACTATATAATAGCTCTCCGCGGGGAGCTCATCATTCAAAATTTCGTCAGGCCATCGCCTATTTTTACTTTTCGGTTTCTCAGTTTCTTTTCAGAAGCTCCTGTCAAGGCCGAAGATCTCAATCCTTTTCCCGTGCTCGATGCCGCACATTTTTTCCAACTCAATCTATTCTTCTGAACATTTTCAGATGCCAGAACCCGTTCGAGGACCAGAAACAAAATTGGACCAGGTAGGTAGGTAGGTAGCATTACACGGCACGGTCCCCTGAGGAACGCCGGTTTCCAGGGATTATCTAATGTACAGGCGCCGAAATACATTATTGCCCCTGGACCTCTCCAAAGCACCAAAGACGAGCTCACGGTCGCAGACTTCCAGTCTCGCCGCGGTAGATCCAGGGAACCCTGGAGAAGCAGAAAATCAGCACAGAAAAAGTGGGACCAATTATTAATATCAGGTGTTGTTCAAGCGGAATACGGGGATGGCATAGAATATTTGGAGAACATCATGGGTAAATTTGGCTACAAGTGCAATACTGGGTCTGGAATATATCATGGCTTTCAAAAACTCTGTCTCAGAGTCTTCTGTCATGAAGCGTCGCAGGTTTGGAGATATGGAGAATAATTGTTCCATGAATGACTTGCGAAGTTCAACAAGCGCGTCTAGTGACGTGCAGATGATTAGCGCGTGTTCAGGAGTTTCAACCTCTCTCTTACAAAGCCTACAAAGCCTATTCGTCCGGGGCACTGGCTGATACGCATGATCCGTATAGCGCAATATTTCAACGGCTAGTTGGTGAGTTGAAAGCATCACCGAGGTTAGAGCCTCTCGGTGCGTCTGAGTTTTCACCACTGTGAGGTAGTGCCGCATGATTGAAGTTATCTGCGCTGGAGGTTTGTCCTTCCGAGGTTCTATCCTTCCGTGAAGCAAGTACAACTTTTCTGATGAGTCGATTGGAATTTCTCGATCTGACGGGACGTCAAGCCTATCTCGGGAGCAATGGAAAGACTGGAGATTTATATCAATGTCCGTGGCGCCGCCTTGACAGCGTCCGTGATATGCACAACTTGCAAAGCACCACCCCTCTCGTAGCTTCCCCACTTGCTTCCCAGTCTCTGCAGGATGTCGCCCCACAATGTCCGCGCCAAAGTCAAGGAATATGCAACCTCGATATTTCGACCTCGCCCAGCCTCCCTGTCGGCACCGATACCACCGTCAATCCTTCCTGAGGATTCCGGGAAGGGGGTGGGGTGGAAGGTGTTTATGCAAGGGCTGGGAGTTCTGAAAGAGGTCTCAGTCGTCTTTCCTCCGTTGCAAGCGGCAGCAGCGGGCCTCTTCCGTGTCCTGGAGCAAATTGGGCTGAGTGCGCTCGGTGTCCTTGTTCACAAGGGGTGAAAATTCCAGCAAGAAATCACGGACGCGAGTGATGACCTTGGAGAAATGGCCTCTCTGCATTGGCAAGTCTGTTCCGGCGATATAAATAAGGGCCGCACGAAGGATGAAGATATCCGTGATAAACTGGAAGGGATGGCTATGTCTGTCGTTCTGGTTCACTCCTCCGCATTTCCTGACCTACCTTCAAATTAGAGCCATAGACCACCAGACAAAGCTGATTCAGCAGAAGCTTGCCCCCGGCGTCGGGAATATCGTTGCGGTTTCACCCGATGCGCGCTACGTCATGGAGTGCATACGGGCAGTCTCGTTCCTGATCAACGTCTTCAAGGTGAGGCCGTTAGTCCCCTCCTTACTGCTGTTTTCATTGACTAGCACCGAAGATGGACATTGCATTACATACAGAAGCTATCGTCAGCGAGCTCAAAGTCGTACGCCCGCGTCCCAATTTGTCTGCCATTCCGTTGATCAGATGCTAGCTTGCAGCCGACATGGAAATCAAAGCGCAGGAAATAAAAAATGTAAGGCTTCAGATTTTCTGAGGGCAGTCAATCTCATGGACGTAACCAATAGCTCGTGCTGGAGCTACATGACCATCGCAAGTCAAATCATTCGGGATCTCTCTGAGTTGCCTAACCGCGTATCACAGATATGCTCGAGAAGCTTTCCCCCGTTCCCGGCTCATGCTACGAAGAAGGCGAGGGGAGGACCAGCGAGTGCATGCCAGGCACTCGTGTCGGCGTGCTTGTAGAGCTCATGGCATGGGCCACCGACTCCGAGAGCCCTCCTGTCTATCTTATCACCGGTATGGCGAGCTCTGGGAAAAGCGCAATCGCTCGCAGTTTTGCACGACTACTCGACAAGCAGATGGTGCTCGGGGCGAGCTTCTTTTGTTCCCGCGCATCCGAAGCTCGGAGCACCGTGGCGTTCTGAGCCATTTGCCCGGGCCCTGATTAACGGCATCAAGATGAACCCTGGGACCACATTCAACCTGCGAGACATTGACTTCCAGTTCACAGTCCTTCTGTCTGGACCCTCGGAGGTCCATTCTAACCAGGCCCAACTTCCGGTCATTGTGATAGATGTTCTCGACGAGTGCTCCAGCATCGATGCCGTGCAGGCACTGCTCAAGGTTTTCATCCAATCCTACGGGGCCCAACTCAAATTCTCGTTACAAGTCGCCCCGAGCCTTAGATCAAGGCAGCCTTCCATTCCGAGGTCGCTACTCGTCATCTCCGCCTCCGCGATGCCGAGCACCACATCGTCACTGCTGATCTCACGAAATATCTGAGCAAGAATTTGCGCGACATCGCTTCCGCAATAAATCTTCCGGGATGGCCGACCGACACTGACCTGCATGAGCTGGTGCAGCGAACTGGAGATCTCTTTATCTTTGCATTCACCGCCATTCAATATCTTGATGCCAAATTCCGCTCTCGAACCGAGGTTCAAAGGCGACTGTTCAATCTTTTGCGCGAGGCCTCACCAGCTACCATTCAAATTACCAGAATTGATGCCCTGTACACCCAAATCGTCGACACTGCATGGGCCGGAACAGAGCCAGAAGAGAGGATCACTCAACAGAGGACACTCACAACCATTCTATGTCTTCGGGAACCTCTCTCCCTCTCAGCAGTTGACGGATTGCTGGGCGACGATGTGGAAAACGTGACAGCTTCACTGGCCCACTTTCACTCTGTAATTGATGTCCCAAATTCTGTGGATGCTCCTGTCCTCATTTTCCATGGATCCTTCCCCGATTTCATTACCCGTCGTGCGGGACCCAGCAGAATCGACATTGCAGGACATCATGATGTTCTTGCAATTCAATGCATCCAGTGCATGAACTTCCACCTCCGCCAGAATCTCTGCCACATCGATCGTGCGGACTCAAACAGGATGATTTCCGCGGACAGAGTCAAAGCCTCGATCCCAGCTCATTTGAAATATGCCGCCGTTTACTGGGGCACACATCTCTCATTCATTACGCCTGGTACAGCACATCCAGACTTCGTAACCGAGCTGCACACCCTGAGCATGACTCACATTTTGCACTGGCTTGAGTGCTTAAGCCTCATTTCCAAGCTCGACCGCGCCGTTGACTGTTTGCAGAAGGCTATTCTGTTTATCTCGGTACGTACTAGAAACAATTATCGCATCCAAGTCCTCATTTTCATTACAGCACCAAGATAGTCCCGACATCAGGACTCTTCTGGATGAAGTTCGACGGATGATCCCGCAAATTTTCAAATTTGCCAGCATATATCCACTTGAGATTTACGATTCTGCATTAGAGTGGCTCCCTACACGGTCAAAAATACGCAATATATACTGGACCTCCGAAGCTCAATGTGTTCGCGTAGGACTGCCTCCCCAATTGGCCGCCTGCGAACAAATCTTGCAGCAGGATTATAGATGCGAGGCTGTTCATTTTCTCCAAATGGGACCCGAATGGCATGCCGCTTAATGAACCGGACGGTTCGAATCTGGCCAACCTCAGTTCCACAAGCGGAACAACCCTTTCTTCGAGAACGAAGGAGAGGATGACGACGACATACTTCTATTTTAGATAGATATAGAATTTGGACCGTTTTTCTACCCCCGAGCCCAGGCCTGAGCCCAAGCCCGATCCTACCGGGGCCCGACCCCCTAAGTCGGGTCAAGCTCAGGATTTTTCGAAGCCCAAGGCCGCCAAGACCCGACCCAAGCCCGGGCTTTCAAGACCCGACCCGACCCGGCCATCACTACTTGAGATTGGGAGGAGATTAGGTGGTGGGTGCTAATGCTATGTAATAGTCACTGCATCCAGCCCCAACCTAGACCCTGTTTGTGTCTGGGTGGTTAGATTGATTCAGGCCCGCCTAGCTGCACATGTGCGTCTCAGACTAGGTCACGTAGTCACATCGTGACTCGGTTAGGCTAGACCCATGCCCGCCTTGACCACAACTGTGTCGATTTCCCCGCCCATTATCATGAATATATTACTGAAAAAATGCTCAGGTGCCTTTACTATCCCACTGTTCCTGCCGCTCTGTCTGTCGGGGCCCCACAAGCCTGCAGCCCATTGATTAATTTGATTTGTTGAATACACACCTTCTAAGCTAAGAATTATAACGCAGTACATTAATTACATAGGCCGCTGTACTGTAGTTACAACCTGGCACGTTCCGAAAGGGGACCTAGCTGGGCTTTTAATTTATCCTGAGTCTTATCCCATCTACTAAACTGCACGCAGATTTGTTCAGATGAGAAAGTATATTCATTTTACACAGAATTCATGACTACCCTTACAAGAGCTACGTTTTGAGGTACGAGGCGGGGGAGGGAAAACAGTGCAAGATGGGATGCACCTCGCAAGGACGGACGGCTGCAGCGAGGGAGTGCCGGAGTTCTAGGCACGCACATGTGAATGTTGAGACTCTGCGAGCACCGTGGTGCGGTCGATACCTAAGTACTGGGGTACAGTAAAATTGACGCGGACTGCCGCGGACCTGGCGCGCACTGACGCGGACTGACGCGGCACTGACGCGGCGGTGGCTGTGTCATTGACGCGGCATCGGCGCGCCGCCCATAATTTTTCAGAAAATGCTCTCTGGCCGCTAAATAAAGCTGGGGCATCGTTTTCTCACTGTTATACATCGCTTAGACACAAAAAAGCCCCACCTAAAATTTCGTCAGTTTTGACTAGGAACACCCGTTGCAACTTGCGGTGACCCGTGTCCAGTTGATTTGCAGCCACTTGTGGCCGGATATAAGTAGATTCAAGTTCAGTCCATAGTATTCATGCTTTAAGACTCTATTGAAGTGAACTAGGTTGAAGGAAACTGCATTAATTGCTTGATTCCTCTTGTAATACCCTCTCAGTTGCATCAATCTTTCGTCCGGAGTTCATTAAAATACGCTCATTGCTGAGTAATTCCGCGAACTCGGTGGTGATTTAATGAACGGTTCGTACTCGTACCATTAGCTGCACCTACATTGCAACCACTCCGTCGCTCTCAAGGCGCGTGCACGATCCATTTGTTGACGCTGGCACCCCCTTCAGATTCCGTCACAATTGATTGCTAATCAATAAGCGACAACTTCGCCTGCGATGCCAAGGAAGTCTGCTTTTTATTCCTTGAGAGGACAGTACTGTCGAAGCTGTTGGACTCACCAAAAATGGTGTGACACATACCAATTTGTCGTCAAGGCTTGCAGGAATAGTTACATCCTGGTACATTGACAGCACAGATTGAAGCGCGCAGACAACCACTGTTATCTCCCGCTCACTGCTGCAGCCCTGCCACGACCTAGGTGTGCGACCGGCTCAGCATGCTGGGAATATAATCGACCCATTCAAGGGAGTACCCACGTCGCAGGATAAGTCAATCTTCATCGTCCTGGCTTGCAGTGTGTTAACAAAGATGTCCAGCCGTATCCAACATAGAATGGGCGGAGTATGGAGCCATTACCATTCGTTCAAGACTGAAGTCACAATTAGAGCCCATGAACAGGTTTAACTGCGAATTTGATCAAACACATTGCCACAATGAGAAAGGTGGTTGAACATCCTCAAAGGATTGGCAGTCTCATGAGAGGGGTACGGTAAAAATGATGCGGAGTGGCACGGACCGGCGCAGCACTGACGCGCATTGACGCGGCGTTGACGCACATTGACGCGGCATTGCCGCGCATTGAGAGGGACCTCAATTGTTGAATTTTTACTTCCGAATGGTCAGCAAAGGACGGTGAAACTCAGTTTGATGTTGAACCTAGGTCTCCCGTGCTATGAAGGAGGTTGAAGTACGAGAATTTACCAAAATATCACACCCGCAACCTTAAATTTAAGGTTTAGAGCCTGTAGGTTCTGAAATGTACTGTAGAACGGGAGTTCAATGCATTCCGAAGTTGGTTAGTCAAACTTAGTCAGGCTTAGTCAGGCTTAGTCGGGCTTAGTCAGGCTTAGTCGGGCTTAGTTAGGCTTAGGGATTGCCGCGTCAATGCCGCGTCAGTCCGCGTCAATCCGCGTCAAGCCGCGTCATCTTCTCCTGACCCCTAAGTACTGTCCCGGCGTTATGCAGCATCTTGAGAATAGAGGTGTCTTGTACGCGGGGAGAAGCTCGGATGCAGTGGAGGTTCCGTGCGAGATAACCGCGCGCAAGACTTTGCTGTCGATATTACCGGCATCAAGAAGGAAGGGACAAAGTAAAGTGACATCCCATCCCGTAAGGGCGATGTGACTGTTCCTACAAGTTCTCCCCTCCCCACACATTCGATGGTGCCGTGTGCCGCCGCGGACATTCCTGCTTCCGATTTGTGACACGGTGAATTTAGTGGACAGTGGGAGAGATGTCGAGATGGCTGGAGAGGGAGGAAGTCGTGTGGAGGAGTGTGGAGGGCGTCGATAAAAGAGTGGCGCCATTCAATATAGCCGAGATCAAGGGTCGTCGGCGTTGCGCGAAGGGTCGTCGGAGGGCATTCACAATTTCACTTTGGGAGTCAAGACCATGCCACGACGGACATGAGCCTAAGCAGTGAGACAGGGATAGACACGGTGGGTCGAGGGCAGTTCTGCCCGCGTCTGAGATCCACGGAATCATCGGAACGGTGCCTAACTTAGGGTTGACTCAGGGTGCCTGAGCAGGATTCTGAGAACTTGATGGGCAACGATTTCCTTACGCGGCCTCCGGAAGATGCCGTGTGACATTGACGGCATAATGTTCCGCAATCCAATACCGATCAATTGGCTGTCCACATCGTTGTCCCACGTTGCCCGCCTTTCCCGCCCACTGCGCGCTGCCTGCCTCCAACATTTGATCATCTCTATACACTACTGAACAGGACATATCTTAGACTTGAATGATATAATTGAATTGAGGGCCCACCGTCCTTGGCGGAAGGCATGGCGCAAATTGAGGAATATTTCCGAACCTAAGTTAATTTGCTCGTCGTCGGGCACGACGAGCAGAAAGGCTTTGTCAGGGACTCAGCGTGCATCAGCGATGTGACTGATCTCGGGCCGAATGTGACTGGCAAAAACCCTGACTACTCGAAAAGTATAACGAGCGAGGAACGAGCTGGTATCGTTATAGCGTCTGCCTAGAGAGACTAGTAGAAATAGCTGTCCATCAAGTTCTCAGAATCCTGGAGCCGTACGCACCCTAAGCGGCCTAGACTGGCCTGATCTGGACACATAGCCACAAATAGCCGGCTAGAGCCGCCTCGCGGAGGCTAGATCAATCGGCGTCTAGATCCGGGCTGAACGCAATTAGTTTGTAAATGTAAGTCCTAGATATAAATATCCTGGATTGCCTGGATAAAAAGGACAGACCGGGAGCCAGGTCAACCGCACTCGAACCACTCTTCAAAGCTCACACACACAAGCGACACCCAACATGAGCATTCGTAGTACCTCCTTCTTCGCACTTGTCGCTTTGGCCATCTGCCACTCCGTCAACCTCGTCAAAGCTGTCCCCACCGCTGTTGAGGACTCTCCTGAGGTCATCCCTGGACCTGGCCTTCCGAGCTTGGCCTCTCTCGGTTTGACTTCGGCAGACCTGTACAAGCGTGTTCCCACCTCCGGTAGGAGATCAGTCCTTTCCCTCAACGCAAGCCTGACGAATGCCGTTTTAGAGGAGATGAAGAGACTCGAGGCTCGCTTCAATATCATGTGCGGCGAGATTCCACCTGCCTGTTCAGTCGCAGATGCCGTCGGCTGCTTCAACTTCCTGAATGCTTTGGGAACTCAAGCCTGCACTGTCAACGGCGAGAATGTCATATTCTGTACCGCCGGCCCCTGCAAGTGGGGTGGAAGCAACATCTCCGGCGGCCCGTCTGCGTCTTCGTTCTGGTAAGTATCTGCCGGGTCTGTAACTTTTTACTGAAGGAGGTACGTTCTAGTTCCGACGTGGCCATCGGTGGCAATGCAGTCATCAACACGTGCCAAGGCAATGGTTTCGTGGATGGTAAGCATCGTTTTCCATGTTGAGGGACACCATTCATGCATTCTAGGCGCCAATGCTGCGAACGGAAATGGAAATCTCATCGTCTCCATTTCGGCTCAAGGCTGAGGGGAGGGGATGGAACAGTACCTGTTCGTTGTTCTCCGATACTATCTAAATATCTGTCGTGGAAAATCTGAAATCGTACTTGGACGTTCGAACCCTCATTATTTGCTCCCTCCGATTCGAATCAAGGCTGGGAACTGAAATCCAGTGAGTGGGCAGTGGTAAGGATGAAAACAGGGTTGCTCGAAGCCGGTGACGGCTGGGACTTGGATGACACGCTAGTCTTCGAGATGACCGTGCATGGCCCAAGCTTACATCGCTCTACGTGACTGCCTCATGCCGCTCCGCGCGTGACCCTCCCTGGATTGCGAGCCATCGCCTCCCGCTGTCCCAACCTCACGCACCTCGCACTTGATCTCGACACCCGATCTCGACGCCCGAATCATACCCTGCACAGGGCGCTCACAGCCTACACGTAGGGTACCCCACCGATCATCCGCTTCTTATTCGACATCTTCCCTGCGGTTGCACATATCGAAGCAGAAGATCGTGCGGCCCAAAATAGTCTCTTATAAACAGACGCTACAACAAATTTCACTCGTACCTCGCGATGTTGTAGTCTGTCGATTACCCGAGGCGTTTGATCCGAGCTCGACCTATTATGTGATCTCAAATTTCTCGAGCTTTTGAACGACGGTTACGACGTGTCTTTCGACATTCTGTGGTGTATTTTTCGTCTAGGACACCCGAATAAGCAGCTTTCTCGGTCATTTCCCTCACCCGGACCGCGCAATCGCGATGCCGAATTTTGATGGGCCGGCCAAGTGAAAACGGCAATGTTTCATTTCTCCTCGAGAATGGGGGGCACAACAATTCTGAAGAGGGGCATCTCATCGGAATCCCAACATAGGCCATTTGGCCTCTTAATATTTGTCCGTTGTAGTCAGGTTGAAGCGGGAAAGCCTTTGATGGGATTCAAACTCTGACGATTATATAATAAGGTCGAGCTCGTAACACCGGGCGCGTGGTAAACTCCAGACTAGGCCCAAGACTGGTTCCCTAAGATGAACCGGTATGAGCTCAACTTCAAGGACGGCGAGGATGTTGTGACACTCTCATTGACGTTCCGCAAGCACTGGGGCAACATGGAGAAGAAGCTGTCAACAGCGGGATCCGATTGAAATCAAAGCGCGGCAACTGTGCTCGCCATTTTTTATGCATCAGATCGACAGCTAGTGATTTGATTTACAGCGGGTTGCAAAAATCCATCCCGGTGGCGCATAACAATGCGATTCGGAGAGTCGGCGTCTTTACCTAGACGCTCGTTCCCGCAGCTTCCGCGTAAGAACCGGGGCGCAGAGCCAGACCCCCGCCCCCGAGGCAGCTGTTGTCTCCGAAGGAGTCTGAGCGGCCCAGATCCAATCGTTGATCATCTCATTTTTTGAAATATCGCAAAACCTTCGCGGAAGTCAACTTAGCCAACACCGTTCGGCGGTGTCGGAAGGAGCGTTCTTGCGAGATCCCAAGAATGGTCTATTTATCATCGATTACAATCCCGCGCTTGATGTACGTAACATTGTATGGCCTGCAACATCGGACGGCGCTAAATGTTGTGTATCGGAACTGGAAGTACCGGCCCCGATCGGAGCGCAAAAGAGAGAATTGCCGCTCCCGCCGTTTTTTTCCCCCCAAATCACTGGATATGTAGGTCTTAGTTTTTCGAAGGATGGGGGTTCGAGCCCACGTCTAGTCACGACATTTTCAATTGGGCAGTTGAAGAGGCGACTCAAGGTGGTAGGTAGGTAGGTAGGTAGCATTACACGGCACGGTCCCGCTTAGGAACGCCGGTTTCGAGACGTATCCCGGAGTACTACAGGCAAGTTATGTACTCCATCGTCCCCGACCTCTAAATACCTCCCGAGCCGAGCTCACGCACCCAGTCTCCTGTCACGCGGTAGAGCCCGGTCGATATCTAGAAGCAAATGTGTTAACTTAACATTGTCACCTTCGTTCAGACAGCAGGCCGATACACAGAGGTAGCATGGAAAACCTCAAGAACTTCGTACGCAAATTTAGCCACGAGAGCGATTGTTGATCTTTCATAAACCACGGATTTAAAGAACTCAATTAAATTTTGTTCATCCATGAGTGGGCGCAAGATTGGTGCAGTTTTGAACAGTTGTTCCAGAAACACGTCTCGTAGGGCCGACACCTCGGCAGAGGCGGTGGAGTGTACATAATCCCGTCCTGTGCCAAGGCACAGGGCGCCGGATGCCGGGCGCTGTGGCGTTAGAATAGTATAACGAAGTCTGTGATTGAATGTAATTTTCTTGGGTAACCTCAATGAATCAGGGGGATCGCGGCAGTCGCAATATACGCTGGTGGGCGCTGATGCCATGTAGCGCCGTGTAAATATATGTCCTAGATATAAATATCGTCCGCGGTCCACCGCACTCCCTCCAACCTCCCTTCAGCCTCTACACACCCGTCAGTGACAGCCAACATGAGCCTTCGAATGACCTCCATGCTCACAGTTGTCGCGTTGGCCCTCTGCCACGTCGTCAGAGCTGTCCCCGCCGCAGTGGAAGACTCCCCTGAGGTCATTCCCACACCCGGCTTCCGAGCTTGGCCTCTCTAAATTGATCTTCGCAGACCCGTACAAGCGTGTTCCCGGATCCCACTTCCGGTACGAGATCGTTCCCCTTTTCAACGCAAGGCTGACGAACGCACGCTGGGCCAAAGGAAATGAAGAGACTCGAGGCTCGGTTAATTCCCGTTTGTGGCGAGATTCTATCCGCCTATTCAGAGGCAGATGCCGTCGCCTTCTTCAATACTTTGGGAACTCAAGAATCCACTGTCCCTGGCGAAAACAGGATATTCTGTACCGCTGAATCATGCAAATGGTGCGGTAGTAAGATCTACGTTTTCCTTCTGGTAAGTATCAGCCGAGCCTGAGAGTACCTCTTTGCTGAAGGGGGTATCTTCTAGCGCCGACGTATGGACCGGCAAAAGGGGGGTCATCAATACATGGCAAGGCAATGAATGGTTCCGCGTTGAGGAGCGCCATCTGATGCATCCTAGGCGCCAATGCCGCCAGCGGAAATGGTAATCCCACCGTTCCGGTTTCGGCCCAGGCAAGAGGGGAGTCGATGTCATATATATAATGACCGCTGGTTGCTCTCCAATCATATATGTTCTGGGGTGGAACATATCTAAAATCGCAACTAGGGACCATTCTTATTTGCTCCCTCCGACCCGAACGAACTCTGGAGACTTCAGCTGGTGGGCAGAGGTGTCAACGGAAGCTGCGAAACATCACTTTCTTTTGCTTTAAACATAGGCCTATTTGGCCCAGCGCCGGCAAGGCGCCGGCTATCTCCTCGACCAAAAGCACGGGCCGAGCTTTGCCGTTCTTCACCATTTCTCGCTTGCTCTTGGTATGGGGAGTCGCAGATATAGGGCAATTCCCACTACAAATGGCGAAACGATTTGATTCCCCGTGTGAACTCTCGAAAATAATTGGTTTACGCAGTGCTTTTGACACCTTCCTGCAAGCCGACCCAGGACGGACGCGAGATTACATTGTTCCACCACCTGCCAGCGCCGGGGAAATTAATGACCTGAGTGACCGCAAAGAGGAATGAAGGAACCTCGCGATGTTCGGGCCTTTGTTACTCATCAGATCACACCCGGCCTTGGTCAGCATACCTCCATATGAGAGATGGAATAAATCCGCGAGGGTGAATTCCTGGTGAGACTGGTGAGGACGGAAATAAGGATAGGACAATAACCATGCACGTCTCCAGCGAGGTATTTCTGCTTCCCCAAGATGTTCTCGTAGACGTCGAGCGTCGCGGACAGTTCGGAGATGAGCTTGTCTAAAACGGCCTGGTCGACCGCGAGACCGCGGAGCCTGAATCCGAATGGTCAGACAGCGTGGGCTGATTGCGGGACTCAGAAGGACGCACGGCTTGTAGAACCCCTCATCGAATATCGCCCGCGCATTCGGCTCAAAGTTGGCGAACTCGACCGACGCAGCTTGTTCGAATAATGCCTTCGCCTTGATCTCGGTGGGGATCAGAGGCATTCCCTGCGCCGCGTACTTCTCGGCGAGATAGCGGCAGATCGCGCGGCTCTCGTACAGGACGAACCCGTCGTCGTCCTAGATATTTGCATTAGCATGCTGAGGTGAGGAAGGAAGGAATAGGGCAGCATGCGCACGATGACGGGGACCAGACCAAACGGATGCCTCGCGAGGTGCTCTGCGCTCTTGTGCTCGCGGGCCGCCATATCGATGTACACGAACTCGAAGGGGATGTCTTTCTCGAGCAGGGTTATCGCCACTATTCCGGTTCCACCCCCTGGGTGCGTGGGTCCGTAGAGCTTCAAAACCATAGCAGATACGATGAGGTGCGAGAGCCGAATCAAGTGAGAGGAGGGTAAAGGCAGGCTTGAGAAGTGAGCGAACGATGGCCGTTTTATAGCCACCAAGGGTATAATAAGCTTTAGCGTGCTTCGACAACTGGTCTTGTTGCGTAATCTTCATCTACAGTCACGGCGAAATTAGATGCCGACCCCATTTGGAATGACCCATCTGGTAGGTAAGTAGGTTGGTTGGTAGGTAGGTAGGTAGAATTTGGAAACGCCGAGATCGCGTTGACACACGTTAGACTACGGCAGCCTGATGTGCCTTTGCAAGGTGTATATCAGGCCAGATGATCCAATGGAAGGCAATATCTGGCCCGGCGTTACCATGGCGGCAGCACACGGCACGGTGTTCCAAATCCGGCCATATCAGAGATTTTCAGATTTACTGATGCACTGGTCACCTCCGCCTCACTGGCATCAATCTCGCGTTCCCCCCAAACACGTTGTAACACAATGCACACCCACCAAGCGCATGGCCGCTGTCACTTACCGCGACCACTGCGGCTACAGCTTCGAGAAAATCAGCACTTTGTGACCGTTTGCATACTACAGCGAAGAGAAACCATGTGACGCAATTTCGCACGATGCAGGAGGAGGAGAAGGAGGAGGAAAATTATACTGACGCGGTCCCACAATTGGAACTGCCAGTTTCCTACGCAGGTATTTCAAATTGGATGCACTTCAAGCTTCAAGCGTAAGGCGTTAAGGATCGCCGATGCACAAACGGATGAGATGCACAGCCACTCAATCCTCGAATGACCCTATAGTAGAAATTTAGGACGCAGTACTCCTGATACCGGCCTGCAAGCCAACCCAGGACGGGCGCGAAATCACGTCGTTCCACCAACTACAAGAACGGACAGATGGTACAATATTAGTAACGTGCAGCCCTAAGGGAAATTAGAGCGAACCTCGCTACATTGGGGCCTTTGGTCGTCATGAGATCGCACCCGCCCGTGGCGAGGACCGCGCCAATCGATACGTGGAACAGATCCGCGAGCGTGAATTCCTGGTGACGTTGGTCAGGGACATTGTCCAGAGTTAGTGGAAGGGGGGGAGACGCACATCGCCAGCGAGGTACTTCTGCTCGGCGAGGATGGCCTCGTAGACATCGAGCTTAGCAGACAGATCCGAGATCGCCTTGGCCAGAGCCACCGGGTCGACCTCAAGGCCCTGTCGACTGCAAACACGACTCGTCAGCGGGACTGAACGACTTGAAATAATCGCGGGCGCACGGCTTGCGGAGCGCCTCGTTATACACGCCTCGTGCATACGGCTCAAAGTTTGCGAGCTCCACCGACGCAGCCTGTTCGAATAGCGCCTTCGCCTGGATCTCGGTGGGGATGAGCGGCGTTCCCTGCGAGGCATATTTTTCGGCGAGATAACGACAGATGGCGCGGCTTTCGTACAGGACGAAGCCGTCGTCTTCCTGAGCGGGGGATCAATTACTCGTCTGCCAGCAGTCGCCAATGTGAACGTACGATCATGGGGACCTGGCCAAAGGGGTGTTTCGCGAGGTACTCTGGCGCCTTGTGGTCTTTATTGGCCATGAGGACGAGCTCAAAGGGGATCTTCTTTTCAGCAAGGACCATCGCGACGATGCCGCAGCTACCAAACGCATGGGAGACCGAGTAAAATTTGAGCACCATCCTGGATTGTGCAACAGTGGAAGAAGGGTGAGTAAGGCGGTCGTCCGAAACGCTTCTTATCCTCAACAACGTGACGGCATACAGCCCTCCCACGTCTCCAGCGATTGCCGCTTGGAACGGGATATATCAGATGCATATCGGGTAATGAGGTGCTTATAAATGGAAGTTGCTTAGAAACACGCTCCCCAAGGACCCCTGATAATACCTTGCGAGGCTAGGTCCCCGAGATCCAGGATCCGCCAATTTTTGTCCGGACAGATTTTCGTTGTATTCGGCTGGTTTTTGTCCGGACGGGACCTAGCATCTGCTGACATAATCGTCCCAAAAAGGTAATTCTGGGCTCCGGACCTAAAAAACGCCCAGATTTTCTCCTCGTGCACGTTTTCGTGCTGTTCCGAGAAATGTGTATCGTTTGCGTTCAGTTTCCTGCCAAAAAAGTTGCATCCCACGACTTTTGGTCCCCAAATTCTTCGTCGGCTTTCGCGTTTTTGTCCGGACAGGACCTGGCATTTCGACCCCCGAGCGTCGAGTTTTGTCCGGTCAGGACCTAGGTTTGGGGGCCAAATTCCCAAAATTCTGTCCGGTGCCGGACCCACCCTCGAAAGTTATTATCAGGGTCCTGCTCCAGGACCCGTGAAAATCCCGTTGGAGGATAGGTTCGGCCGGGCGGACAAAATCTGGCACAATTTGCGGACCAAAAAAAATGCGAAAGTGGCCGCTTTGGCGTAAAAACCGTTTTCCACACCCTCAAAGAGCGTGGGAAATTAAAAAGTGGCGGACAAGAATTGCCAGATCCGAGGATTTCCGGAACATATCTACCAACGGGACTTTCGGGGGTCCTTCTGCTCCCCAGCAAGAGGTGAGTAGATCAATGATCCGCCAACGATTGATGTCGCGTGGCGAAATGCTGTGCCTTCCTTTAGGCTTTGTGGGAGCCCCACGCCACTCCTCTTCGCGCCACTCGATACAGCTCGATACACACTGGACTTGAGGACCCAACGAGTGCGTTTCAACGTCCCAAGCCTTCATTCTCGGGGGTAGTATCCATTTGCTACCCCTTGAACTCCCGCAGATTACTTCAAACCACCCACAACGCGCTCACGCGCATCCAATCTGAGCTACCAACAGGATTCACATTCTGTAAATACTGTGGTCATACGTACAAATGAATCTTCCCCCACTGTAAATCTTCAAAATACCCCGTCCTTTGGAACTTGGACATTGCCCGTGTCCACTGTACCATCCCTTCCCTTCAGAGTCAAGTCTGCCGGGTGATCTGTGTGGAGACCCGCCGAAGAGTCGCGCGATTCAACACCGGATATGTGTCTCAAAAGGGAAAGCACAGCATTGATCTTCTCACCTCTTGTCCCACCGTGAGTAGACTTCCGGTCGTGTTCCGGAATCAGCGACACTCAAGGCGGCTGGAATCTATGGTGGCTCATTCTCGGTCACCTCCGGCTTCGGATATCCCCATAAGCCGTTCACGGTTGGCTTTGATTTTCTATTTTGCAGGTACTTCGGCGGATGTGAGACAGGAGGCGCACATTGTGAGTGCCAGTCCGATCGCGCATCCGTTTCATCGTGGGTACCGGAGCCAACGGTATCGTTGCGTCAGACCACCCCCGCCAAACGAGCAGGCTGGGTTTCCGCCGCGAATGAGAACCGTGCGGGAGTTATTTCACCTGTTCCTGCACTGGCGGAATGCTGATGTATCTTCTGTGTTGATAGACGTCCATTTGTCTCTGACCGGACAGATTGATCACATTAAATGAATGGCAGGGCTGTATTTGGAGTTCCCAATTCCTAGTGGTAACTGTGCATGAGATATAACTCTTTTGACCAGCCCGAATATTCGCGCATAATCGTTCATTTGAATATTCTTGCCGGAGCCTTGGCTGGAGTTAGGCCTTCATAGTCAGGCAACGCGGTTTACCCCCCGACTGAGTAAGCTCCCAAGCATCTATACATCACAACGGGGGCCAGCATCCTACATCTTCCGCTGATGTGCGTCGGAAGTACCGCCGACATTCCTTCACCGACTTGACACACTGATCACTCTTGGGGCATTGTCATGCCGGGACCCTGTATACCCTCTGATGCACCTTGTTCTTTGCGGGTCATCGTATTCCGCGCGTCGAAGGTGGAGCGTCGGGAAACCACTCGGCGGACACCGATCGCGCCTCACGCTGCCAGAGACGCGCTACGGCGGCAATCGAAGAATCTCAGCAGCCATTTTTCATGCTGCGAGCCTACGAGAAGCCGCAGCTATCGCTCCTGGAGGCAAGCAGAATCGCCAGTGTTTTGGTGCTGGTTGATGAAGAAAATCGTCGGATCAAATGTAGAGCCGGCGTATGATCCCATCAAATACATACTGCACGGCTTGCCTCTCGCTTTTGTCAGTCTTGCTTTCAATTCGCTGTCCTCTTCCTGCCCCTCGTCCGCTGAATCAAAGTTGCCCACCTCAAATCCATTTCGCCGGCATCATCTGTCTACCTGGGACAAAATTTCACAGACACGGACTCGTCCCTGAAGGACTTTCGATGGAGTCCTTTTTATTGTCACTCGCAACGGAGATTTGTATCTGGGAGCCCTGGACTACTAGTAGCACCATGCAGGTCAGAGGAAGATTCAATCCCCCACAACTCCATGCGGAATCACTGGCCAGGACCTCGGGCACCGCTACCGTTCAAAGCTCTGCCCTCGACGGATGGTGAGCTCGTCACCGCGCCAATGCCAGAATCGAATCCGTGATCCGACTTGTCTTCCCAATCAAGCAAATAACAACGCCGCGCCATCCTTTCTGCTACTAGTACCAGCTACCACAATCTCGTCATTCAACGCGCTCATCTCCGGCAGAAAGTCGCTGTCTACGGGCGTCTCTGAGAGACTGTTTACATCGCCGCTGCCAGGTGCCTCATCTCAGGCTGCTGCGTGCGGTCAAGCTCTCCCATGGGGCTGTTCTTGTGCATACTGCGCACCCTTGCTGCCTTCGACACGCTGAATTCAAGTACTTTCAAGATACTCAGAGGTTGAGGATATATTCATCTAGATCTACGAGCTGAATTTCTGATATTTTTAGTTTTCGAAGTCTTGTGGAATGACCTGCATAATTTTCTGGTAGTGAGATAATTTTCATCCTCTGTCCAGCTCTATTACGACCCTCAATGAATGCCTTTCGCTCACCTCTCGTCAGCGTTCACCACAGATTCACATTTATTTTCTCTTCACTGTGCATCATATGCTGGTTCACTCGCGCTTCGCTTATTCTCTCTTGACAGACGCTATAACGATCCTCGCTAGTTATAGTCTGTTACCACGTCTGATAATATCTAGGACGAAACCGTCCTTGTCCTAGATATTTGCATGAGCATGCTGAGGTAAGGAAGGAAGGAAAAGGGCAGCATGTGCACGATGATGGGGACCAGACCAAACGGATGCCTCGCGAGGTGCTCTGCGCTCTTGTGCTCGCGGGCCGCCATATCGAGGTACACGAACTCGAAGGGGATGTCTTTCTCGAGGAGGGTCATCGCCAGTATTCCGGTTCTACCCCCTGGGTGCGTGGGTCCGTAGAGCTTCAAAACCATAGCAGATACGATGAGGTGCGAGAGCCGAATCAAGTGAGAGGAGGGTAAAGGCAGGCTTGAGAAGTGAGCGTACGATGGCCATTTTATAGCCACCAAGGGTATAATAAGCTTTAGCGTGCTTCGACTGGTCTTGTTGCGTAATCTCCATCTACAGTCACGGCGAAATTAGATGCCGACCCCATTTGGAACAAGCCATCTGGTAGGTAGGTTGGTAGGTTGGTGGGTAGGTAGAATTTGGAAACGCCGAGATCGCGTTGACACGCGTTAGACTACGGCAGCCTGATGTGCCGTTGCAAGGTGTATATCAGGCCAGATGATCCAACCGAAGGCAACATCTGGCCCGGGATTACCATGGCGGCAGCACACGGCACGGTGTTCCAAATCAGGTCATATCAGAGATTTTCAGATTGCTGATGCACCGGAGGACCCCGGTTTATACCCGGGGAGGCCAGGTCCGGGTTCGGACAAATTTTCGCCATTTGGGTCCGCAAACCTAGGTGCCGTTCGGACAAAAATGGCTGGTCCGAAGCGGAAATGCTAGGTCCAGTTCGGACAAAATACGGGCCCCCGATTCGGTGGACGAACCAGTTGGGGGCCCTAATTTAGGGGAAAAAATGACTGCTGTTGACGGAACCTGCATAAATTGGCTCGAAAGACTCCGAAAATCAGTCAGAAAGAAAAAATTGAACTTTTTCACGTCGTGGGAAGGGAAAAATTACCCGTTTTGGCAGCTTACGGCATCCAAAGACTAAGTCCGGTTCGGACAAAATCTTGCCCATCCGCCGGAAATCCGTCCGGACAAAAATTGGCCAATCGGGCATAATTCGGATCTGGCCTCCAAAGGTATAAACCGGGTCCTTGCACCGGTCACATCCGCCTCGCTGGCATCAATCTCGCGTTCCCCATGCCCCCCGTACTTACTCGCGCTGCCACAAATACGCGCCCAACACGTTGTAACACCATGCACACCCGCCAAGCGCATGGCCGCTGTCATTTACTGCAACTACTGCGGCGACAGCTTCGAGAAAATCAGCACTTGGTGGCTGTTTGAAAACACGACGCTCTACGTGCGAACCCTCTCTCTCGGAACTACCTCCCAGTGAAGGAGAATAATGGGGACTAACACTGCTTCAATAACAAAAAGGGTCATGTGGGGCGGAAGAAGAGTATTTCGAACGAGCAGATGGCAGAAGCTGTCTGTGGATTAAGTACTTAGCTAGTAGTCTTTGTATAATCACTTATACTACATGAATTCATTCTCAATCTGTCCGAATTCATGGGTTGCAAGGTAGTGCGACATTCTGCGACGAATGTGTCAACGCGATCTCGGTGTTTCCAAACTTGGTGGAGGGGGGCCTGGCTTTGTCCAACAGAACTTCATGCGTATGTACTTTTTATTTTCTTTGTTTACTCATGTGCTCCCGCCCAAATCTGTTACCCAACAAATACATTCCAGTTTTCGGCATATCAAGACGTCGAAGTACTGACACCGCCTTTTGTCGTCCGTCCCAGCTTTGGTCATCGCGTAATTATCTAGCCAGATCAGAGACGTAAACCCCGGATTGTATCGCGGGGCATGAAGATGGGGACGTGGAGGGAAAGGGCATCGCGCCTACATGCGGCACAATGCCGCCATGGCCGGCACATAGATGTGCGGCACGCCCGCGGATCGTCGGCACGCTCACAGGATTCGGCAACCGCCGGAAGCATTTTATTCAGCTTCCAGCCCGTATCTTATTAGGCCTTACACGTGCCAACTTTTTGTGGAATCACTAGCCAAATATTGACGAAAAAATCAGATGTCGCAATTGAGGCCCAAACTGACGACTCTCGGACTCAGGGCGTATGCTCCACGTATAATCTTGCCTCCTCCCACCGTGCCAACGCGCCCCCCCTCCCTCGCCATCACCCCACTGCTCTGTGCCTTTTTCCGCGCGGATCTGCCAACCAGCTCACGGTCTGGCCAAGATTGTCGCTGATTCAAAGTCGCATATCCCAGACTCACAGGGTGGATCCCAGTTCGTGTTCCTGCGCTGTCTCGACAGGGCGCTTTCATGTCGTTCATCGCTCCAGCCGCTCGCAACTATGATCTTCGCCTTAATCTGGTGCGATCAATTGCCTCAATCACCGGCTTCTGGGATCTCGTTCCGTTTGAGATATGAACTTCGGGTACCCTACTCGCCCGGCTATCCGCCTGCAGACAGTGGGATGCCTACCAATAATTCCATCCAAGTTCGACGGCGAGGTTCCTCACAATCTACGCAATTGATAGAACCGAATTAATTTCTGAGACAGAAACGGCATGTCAACAGGGAGGCGTTGACTCCGAGAATAACACTGGGTTTCGCATCGCACGGTCTTTCAGCGTACTGGGATGCGCCGTTGTGGTATCGCGCATTGATGAACATCGCCCAGACGAATGATCGCCAACTGGTACAGCCAGTGATGGGCAAGAGGCTAACAGAATTTCGCTCATGCATGCATGTGCGCGCTGTCAAGGCATGAGGCGGCGCGATAACGGGAAGGAAATGTGCTCAGCATGACAAAGTATATCAGAATCAGGTCTCACGCCCCTGCGAGAGAGTCGCAACTTATATGACTTGAAGACCGAGGATGTAAAATCTATCACGCATCCAGATTACACCAAACATTTATTTAGACCTCAACGCTCTTGATTCCCTCGGCCTTCAACTTGATCCAAGTCGGCCGTGAAATCAGCTCATTCCACCATCTACAAGGTCCTAGGTCAGGTTATAACACTGGAAAAGAGATCCGATTCGCACCTCGTCACATTCGGGCCTTTACCGGCCATGATATCGATACCTCCTTCCACCACAGCCGGTGCGTACATTAGGTGGAACACATCCGCAATTGTGAATTCCTATCCCGCGGGCGTCAGGATCAAATCTTCCGTTGGAATACGGCTAGCTCACATTTCCAGCCAAATACTTCTGCTTTTCCAGGATCACATCGTACACATCGAGCTTCGCGGAGAGGTCTGACATGGCTTGGGCGAGGACGGCTTCGTCGGCGGGCTGGCCGTGGCGCCTGGACAAGTACAGTCGTTTCAGCACTCCGCACACGCTTAGTCAAAGGGGTTTTTCACTTTTTAAACACGCCCTCGATCCCAACCTTTAACAGCGGCGGGAAGAAGTTCGCGAACTCGATGGACGCGGCCTGCTCAAAGAGCGCCTTCTCCTTTAGGCTGGTCGGGATGAGCGGCGGCCCCTGCGCGGCGTATTTCTCTGCGAGATATCGGCATATGGCGCGGCTTTCGTACAGGACGAAGCCGTCGTCTTCCTGCGCGTGGGATCAATTACTCGTCTGCCAGCAATCGCCAAGGAGAACGTACGATCATGGGGACCTGGCCAAAGGGGTGTTTCGCGAGGTACTCTGGCGCCTTGTGGTCTTTCTTGGCCATGTCGATGAGGACGAGCTCAAAAGGGATGTTCTTCTCAGCAAGGACCATGGCGACGATGCCGCAGCCACCAGACGCATGGGACACCGAGTAAAATTTGAGCACCATCCTGGTTTGTATAACAGTGAAAGGAGGGTGAGTAAGGCGGTCATCCGAAACGCTTCTTATCCTCAACAGGATGACGGCATGTAGCCCTTCCCACGTGTGCGTGTCCACGCAGCCCTGATTGGTGAGCTATCAGATGCATATCGTGAACTCAGGTGCTTCTCTCTCTTTATAAAATTAAGCCCGTCTGAAGCTTTTAAAGTCCGCTTTAGGCTAATCGGCTCCAGATCTTCGGAAAATCAGTTTTAAACTTTGAGGCGTCCAATCAAGCGCTCAATCGCCAGCACCAACTTCCTTAACCGAAGTGGTGGGCCGTGAAGCGGCCCACCGCGCTCTTGTAAAAATGAAGGTTGCTTAGAAACACGCTCCCCAGAATCTCGGAGCATCGAAAAAACCTCGCCGGAATTCACACGAGACTCGCAGGCGTAGTCATCGCATATCTCTTTCAACACGGGGCCCTGAAGCACATTACGACCAGCCAAACGCATGGCAGACCAGAATCACACGAAGCTCAAATTCAATATAAATAGCCTTGGTATGCTCGTGAGCTCAACGGCGAGGTCGGAACCACGCTAACATTTTTGAGCACGAACGTGTCTTTTCATCCTACTAGTACCGTGAGTAGACTTTCGCTCGTGTTCCGGAATCAGCGACACTCACGGCGGCTGGAATCTATGGTAACTCACTCTCGGTCACCTCCGGCTTCGGATACCCCCATAAGCAGTCCACGATTGGCCTGGATTTTTCTATTTTGCAGGTACTTTGGCGGATGTGAGACCGGACGCGCACATCGTGAGTGCCAATCCGATCGCGGATCCGTGTCATCGTGCGCACCGGAGCCAACTGTATTTCATCTGTTCCTGCACGAGCGAAATGCTGATGTATCTTCTGTGTTGGTAGATGCCCATTTGTCTCTAACTGGACTGATTGATTCCATTAAATGAATGGCGGGGCTGTAGTTGGAATTTCCAATTCTTAGTGGTAACCCTGCATGAGATATGACTCTTTTGACCAGCCCAAATATTCGCGCATAATCGTTCATTTGAATATTCTTACCGGAGCCTTGGCTGGAGTTAGGCCTTCCTAGTCAGGCAACGCGGTTTACTCCCCGACTGAGTAAGCTCCCAAGCATCTATACATCACAACGGCGCCCAGCATCCTACATCTTCCGTTGATGTGCGTCGGAAGTACCGCCGACATTCCTTCACCGACTTGACACACTGATCACTCCTGGGGCATTGTCATGCTGGGACCCTGTATACCCTCTGATGCACCTTGCTCTTTGCGGGCCATCGTATTCCGCGCGTCGAAGATGGAGCGTCGGGAAACCACTCGGCGGACACCGATCGCGCTTCACGCTGCCAGAGACGCGCTACGGCGGCAATCGAAGAATCTCAGCAGCCATTTTTCATGCTGCGAGCCTACGAGAAGCCGCAGCTATCGCTCTTGGAGGCAAGCAGAATCGCCAGTGTTTTGGTGCTGGTTGATGAAGAAAATCGTCGGATCAAATGTAGAGCCGGCGTATGATCCCATCAAATACATACTGCACGGCTTGCCTCTTGCTTTTGTCAGTCTTGCTTTTAATTCGCTGTCCTCTTCCTTGTTAGAAGGTCGGATGTCACACGAGAACTAGCGCGGAGCAAGGATATATATCGCAGGAGCGGTACAGGGGGTACAGAGCGCGAGGGGGATAAAGCTAGAGTATCTACGCGATGTCGAGGCAATATATGTGTGATCGAGGGTCCGCAGTAAATGAGACACAAAGGGGGAAAGCGATGGTAACGGGGTAGGACGCGTAGGCCCCATTTCAACATTCCTGCCCCTCGTCTGAATCAAAGTTGCACCTCAAATCCATTTCGCCGGCATCATCTGTCTACCTGGGACAAAATTCACAGACACGGCCTCGTCCCTAAACGAACCGACTTTCGATGGAGTCCTTCTTACTGTCACTCGCAACGGAGCTTTGTATCTGGGAGCCTTGGACTAGCACGATGCCGGTCAGCGGAAGATTCAGTCCCCCACAACTCCATGCGGAATCACTGACCAAATATTGACGGAAATGTCATGTCGCAATCGGGACCAAAACCTGACGACTCATGGCGTATGCGCCACGTATGCCTCTTATTCTTGCTTTCGCCCCCCATGGCACCTCTCCCTCTCTGGCACACTTTCGCCACTACTCTGTCTGAGAAAGATTTCGGACTCTGCTACTCTCAAGAAGATGGCACCAGTTCTGTGTTGCTCGTTCGGCTCGACTGCGACTTTGTACGGCTCTTGGACCTGGCTCACTTGTAAGCTTGAATCCCTGTTGTCTCTTGCTACAACCCCTCGCAACTCGGCAAACGAATATGTCAGTCTGGTGCGATCTCAGGCCCATCATTCTAATGGAACGACTATTCTCGCGAACCCGTGCGACCAATATGTGCCCCATGTTAAGCGTAAAAGAGGGGTAGATGAGTCCATATGGAGGTATGTCACAGAGATTCTACGCATACAATTGATAAAACTGAATTAGATTCTTAGGCAAGAACGTCTGTTGGATGAATTCCTACCTCAAACGTTCGGTTTGGCGTGCTCAATGACCAGAATATACTGGGTTCGGGATTCCTGTCTCGTGGGACGTGCGCCGGCGTTCGGGCGAAAACCCCGCTGTGATGGCTCGGATGAACGGATTCCACTGGCCTCGTGTCGCGCTACCCGAAATCTTGACGTCCGTCGCTCCAACTCCGTCACACCTCAGATATGTCCGGCAACCTCAATCTTGCCGAACTCGGACATTGGTTGCGCACGGATTCTTTCGGGGACCAGAAGGCCTTGTGCTGAGATCCTCATCTACTCCGCGTACGGGATGCATGCGACCTCGCGAATGGACCTATTGACCCTTCTGGCGGCCATGAACGTGTTTCACTGCTCTGCGTTATTCTGCGACACCAGCGGTGGACATTCAAGTACACAGTCGCAAGACTTTGAAGGCCAACGACTGGATATTTCACTTGGCCAGAAGTAAAGACGAACTGCGGAGCGTGTCGCAAATAAAAACAAGAAGAGGGTATGAGTGAATAGGGTATGATCAAGTACGTGAGCCGTTCTAATTTTTACACTAACTGAACAATCGCAAGTTCCTACAAGGACAGAGAGAGACGGATATCGATGTGTTTTTGGGGTTTGGTGTGCGTACGGTATGGGACGAATCGGTAGGTCAGACGGCGGACCATACTTACGGTTAAGTTCCAGGCGGCGCGCGCCACGACAGTCCAGGAACGAGTCTAGAGTCCTAATGCCAAGGCCACGAGATCGCGGGGTGGGTGAGGGAAAGGCGACACTCGTGCGTCTACCCGTAGATCATCTGAACGCCGCCGAGGGCGCCGGGCGCAGCGAGGAGGGTGATGACGCGCACGGGGCCGGCGACGCTGCCCGCGAACTCGGGGTCCCGCGTGCTGTAGACGACGCCCCAGGTCTCCTCCTCGGAAGTGCGCGGCGGCTCGTCGACGAGGAGGTCCGCGCGCGTACAGGCCTCGAAAATGCCGTGCATCCTGCGGATGGGAGGGCTGGGGCGGGCGAGGGTGCGGATGATGAGGGTGGGAGGGCGGAGCGCGGCGGGGACGGGGTGGAACCACTGCGGTGAGCCCGCGTCGATTGGGGGATGGGAGGCGGGGGAGAGAGTGGTCATCTCGACCTCGGGTGAGTGGGGCGGGGCGGCTTCGACGTGGGGCTCATCCTTCTGATTCGCAGGCGCACGTCAGCAATCATCATCAAAGAGAGCGCCGACAGACTCACCGGCCCACGGCGCATGGCATTGCCACCGACCCTCTTGGTGCGCTGGCGTGCCACCCGGCGCGAGATCGGTTTCTCGGCAGCAGGAGCGTCGCGGTTGCCGTTCCCGATTTTGTTCGTGGCCTGAAAAGCCATCGTCAACGACGTCAGCGGACCTGAGTGGCACAAAAGACATACAGTCACTGAAGGGATTGGCAGAGCGCCGGGTGAGCGCCATATTCATCTCCTTACGTGCGATTCTCATAGCAGCCATTCTGTAGACTCGGAGGTGTTTGGGTTATGAGCGGGCAAGATGAGTGGATGAGTGGCGCTTTCAGATGAGAGCGAAAGGTGAGTAGTGGTTATGCCCCGCGCTCCTTATATACCTGAGCGCCACCAGCGCTTTGTCTGCACAAACAAGTGCCACCAGACGCGTCTTGACAAAGGACCGCGTGACCGCGACAATGGAGTCATCATGATGGCCTGATTTGCCGTTTTCGGAGTGGCCTGATATGCATCGTGGTGGCCACCACCACAACGCGCTTCTTGTGCACAGCACCCAGCCTAGGCCCATCGATGGAGTTCTACAACGATATCTCCGCGACGCTAGCGGCGCCTCCGCCGTGGAGCGCGCACAGCGAATCCGTGCGGTGATCTCTTCTGTGGCTTTGGGTTCGCGCAATAACTTTGGAGATAGGCGGTGCTCGAGCCCTTCACATATCTTACCTCGAATCCAGGGAAGGAGGTGGTTGATCGCCTCCTTGCTGCCTTTGATGTGTGGATGGCTGTCCCGCCCGACGCGCGCGCGTTGATCTCGAAGGCCGTCAATATGCTGCATAACGCAAGTATGATGTATGTAGGGTTCTTGAAGCTTTCCATTGCTTCATTCATGTCAGCATAATCCTGACTGCTCTCTTCCAGAGTGGACGATATCGAGGATGACTCGCCGTTGCGGCGCGGGAAGCCAGGCAAGTAGTATATTCACTTTCTCGCTCTTCAAATCGCTGACCAATGATGATCCCCACCGTGTATCATCACCAGCCTGCTCATACCGTCTACGGAATCCCGCAAACCCTCAACGCCGCCAACTACGTGTATTTTCTTGCCTACCAAGAGATCCTCGACCTCAAACGCGCGCGGCTGTCCGGATAAAGAATTGATCGCTATGGTTAATTGTGCGCCTCAGCCTTTCAGATACCTGCACAGTTCGTTAATGTTTCCGGAAGCGGAGCTCCTGTGCTTGCATCGCGGGCAGGGATTAGACCTGCACTGGCGCGATTCTTTCTACTGTCCGACGGAGGAGGAGTACGTGCACATGGCTAATAACAGTACGCCTGCTTCATTCATTCTGTCATTCTCAACCCCGGGGAACATCCCTCGATATTTATTCTCGGGCTCAGAAACCACCGGCCTCCTTCGAATCGAGGTCAAGCTCATGATGGCGTGCGCGACGACGAACGTTGATGTGTAAGCTGGTTTATATCCTGCCTTGCGATGGGAAGCGTGGAATGCTGAGTCTGATGCGTTGGCAGGGACTACGTCCCGCTGATGAACCTCATCGGCATATTCTATCAGATCCGGGACGATCTCATGAACCTGCAGAGCCCCGTGGTGCGTGCGCCCTCCCTCCACCCGCCCTGGACATATATCGCGATATTCATGCTCATCTGGGAACGCAGTACTCGAGCACCAAAGGCTTCGCGGAAGATCTGACCGAGGGAAAGTTCTCATTCCCCGTCGTGCACGGCATCCACGCCGATCCATCAAACCACCAAATTCTCGGTACGTCCTTAGATTTTTCCCTCTTTATTTAAACTGTATGATTGACTCGGCTATGTTCAGAGGCGCTAAAAAAGCGGCCCACGACCCCGACGCTCAAACTGAAGACGATCGAGTACCTGAGAACGCAGACGAAGTCGTTCGAGTACACGCTCGAGGTGCTCGACAAGCTCGAGGCCCAGGTACGGGCTGAGATCGCGCGGCTGGGCGGGAATAAGGCGCTGGAGAAGATTGTGGATGCGCTGCATGTGGATAGCGCGAGTTTGGGGCAGTAGGACCAGGTGGAGTGGTTTTCTAAGGATTGTGAGCGCGACTGACACGAATATTTCTAGTCAAAAAAAAAGTCTGAAATTGTAGAACGTTTCTGTCGGTCTTCGGTCCTCCCTGGCATCCCCCGGGTCTGCTTCTGAATTTCGAAATCGATCTCAGTCGTTGAGGTAATCGCGCGCTAGAAACATCGACATTTTAGTCGGTCTCTGGTGAAATTCGGCTTCGTCGCGCGCCAGTACGACCTTATATCCTGTGCTCGTGAACGGAGGGCTAGGTAAATCTGTTCATTCCAGCTGTTCTCGTTCTCTGTCAAATTGCCGCCGGCCCGCCGCACTCCACGAGCGCCTTCGTGTGGGAACAATCGCCTAACGATGACCAGTAATGCCGACATCCGCGGCTTGTCCGCGGCAGAGCCTTGAGCCTTTCTAAGCTCGGTCATTTCCAGCGCGTAAGCACTCTATCCACTCTACCTCCATGACAGCAACCAGTCAGCTGGGCCCACGTTGACCGTTGAAGCAAGGCTTTAAATGCACGTGCCTTCCCTTACCGCAACGCTCATCCCCTTTCCTCCACCACCTTCACATACCCTCCAAATCAAATATGGTGCTCAAGCTCTACTCGCCGCCCAACGCCGCCGGCGGCAGGGGCATCGTCGCGCTCGTTCTGGCGGAGAAGAAAATTCCGTTCCAGCATGTGCCCATAAACATGGCGAACAAGGAGCACAAGACCGCCGCGTTCCTCAAGATGCAGCCGTTCGGCCAGGTTCCCGTCATTGTGAGTGCTACTGCCTGTGCGTTGCTCAACGTTAAGCCGGCTGCCGCCCTAGGACGACGACGGCTTCATCTTGTACGAAAGCCGCGCGATCTGTCGCTACCTCGCCGAGAAATTCGCGGACCAGGGCACGCCTCTGATCCCGACCGACTTGAAGGGGAAGGCGCTCTTCGAGCAGGCTGCCTCCGTCGAGTTCGCGACCTTCAACCCGCTGGTCGTGAAAGTCGCGATGGAGATCGTCGGGAAATCGTGAGCAGCTTTGATTCATCGATCTGCGGTCCGATGATCCGACTGTGTGTAGGCGCCAGGGCCTCCCCGTTGACCAGGCCTTCGTGGACGCCGGCGTGAAAGAGCTGTCAGAGAAGCTAGATGTGTATGAAGCCATCCTTGGGAAGCAGAAATACCTCGCGGGAAATGTGAGCGCATTTTCTGCATCTGCCTATCCAGATCTGACGTCGTGCTGCCGGCAGGAATTCACGCTGGCGGATCTCTTCCATCTTTACTCCGCAGGGTTGCTGGCTGCGGCCGGTATCGATATTATGTCGAAGAAGGGCCCGAACGTTACCAGGTGCGTCGTACCTTGTGGCTGGTTGATATCTGTAGATTGAAATCGCACTATTAGATGGTGGACCGAGCTGATGAACCGCCCGGCGTGGGTGAAGCTGCAGAGGGAGGGGATCAAGAGCACTGCCTAAACAAACAATGTAAAAATATTCAGGGCGATATGTCCTATGTTCTTTGTGCAATGAATGGAAATGCAAAACAGTCTTGATGATCCTCGCCTGGTGGTTGTAGAAGATTCATTCTGCGTCCCCAAGTGTCTTGCACCTCTCACTAGACTAACGTCAATGCCCGATAAGCGCGCGTGCTCTCGCTGCTGTTTCTGATTCTTGACTTCCTGATTCTTGATTTTAATACTCACTCCCGCTGAGTGAACTTACGAGGATAAATTGATCGACACCCCGCCGCTATGTGTTCGGGATTAGGATTTCAGAGTAAAGTCTCAATCCCATTCCATCTGGAGATTGAATCGGCGGGCCAAAATGGGACTGACGCATTTCACGGTTCAATCCCTTGTTAACTCGATGATGGGTATAGACAAACAAAGGCGGCCCAGGTACATTAAGCTCTTCAGAAGAGAATCAAGCATCTCACTTGGGCCGGCTGCGTAAACCGACGTCTGCAGGGTAGAAACACCTTCGAAAACCTGGAATTTCCTCGGGTAGATTCGAACCGTCGTCCCTCCCTGTAGCTTTCGATGTTGCGATAACAACAGCTGAGAGCGGGCACGAAGCGCCGAATCTGAACTATCTCCCAACCCAGCTTCGCATATATGGACGGCGCTATCCCCCGGCTCTCAGGATTATTAATGGGAGATAAAACAGTAGATACAGCGCTGTACGCAGAAATGCCAAGCTCCTTCGCCAGGAGTGGAACGACACCGGAACTGATTTCATTAACCAGCCCTACGAGGTAAATAAAAGAATTCCAACTTCCGCCATGTCCTCGGGTGGATTCGACCCACCAATTCTCCTGGTTGTCACAAACCAAGAAACCACTGCATAGGAGGGAGTTTCATACTCCACGAAGACATTAGCATCTGCATTCGGATAATTTCTCGCCCCTGGTTCAACCGGATTGTAGGCCTCGATGTCGTCGGATTGCGGCAGAATTAAGGCGCCAGGCGTCGGAGACACCGAGGTGTGATGCCCATCACTGACGCTTCACCACTTGTTTCCGCCTTATGCCGTGTCTTTCAGCAACTTCAGTGGCCTCGACATAGTAAAACTGGGGCGCGAAGTCAGTCAGCGCTCAATGGGGAGGTGCCCGCAAGAAGCCCGCCGAGAATTGTCGCCCCACAGTGCGATTTCGGCGCTCTGCGGGCATGGGACGCTGAGGGCGTACGGTTCCCAACGTTCAGCAGCATCCCGCTCGTCATCCTCGATCTCGACTGGGCCGATATTGGCTCGCGACTGGAGAGACTCGAGAAGGATCTGGCTGGATCACGCCGCTCACCGCGTTGGGCGACGATGCCTCACTCCCTGGACGTGGTACGCCGTACATATTATGCTTTTATCATATGCCCTGAGAGGCACCCGCGAGACTGGCGAATCGCGCGACGGTCCCAAGTCAATCAGCCCCGTGGGCTTGGTGGAGACATAACATCCCTCCCTTGCAACAACCTTGTCCTCAAAGCCACCACGTCCCACCGCGTCGAGCGCATGGATTCCGCGTCCCGGGGTGCGTCACCGCGGTGTATTTTGCGATCGCCAATGGCGAAGATCTGCGGATAAAAGAAGCTTAGCTGCGCTGTGGGAAGGCATTCAGCGTGGACCGTTCGCTGTCGGAGACAGGGCAATGACACGGGGCGCTGCGGTGGGGTTAGGATTTTGGAGGCGTGCGTTGAGTTCAGTTCAGTTCAGTTCAGTTGAAATTGGGTTCCAACCTATTGTGTTCACTGTCCCCTTCAATTTGCAGCCGCGAATCGGCGCGTCGGGTGTTTGATTCCGCCGCTCTCGGAACGGCGCCTATGGTCCCTATGATCCTACTTCTCCTCTAATACCCTGTGAATCCTCTTTGCTCATAGTAATTCGGGATCCTGCCACTCGGAGTGATATCCGGGACGTAAAAATTGCTTCCCAGCTACGCATGTCTTCAGGTGGATTGATTCGAACCACCGGCTCTCCCCGACTTCGCACCGAAGATGCTACAGCTGGGAGCGGGTTTCATTACCCCACGAACACTCGTTTCGGATCTCACTATCTTCTCTAAATGACAATCTTTCCGGACCTGTCCTAACCTCCGAGTTTGCTCAATCGCTCAGTTTTAATTATCTTCTCTTGGAGTAACACCATTTCATCTCGCGGTACACCCCTTCCGGGAATCTCTCTCACATTCCCTTACTATACTCGGCGAACCCTTGCCTGCGGCCTCTGCGGGGCAAGAATATGTGGCCAACGTCTATGTCTTCAGCGATTCTAGCCCTGCTTCCGACGTACTCTGACCCAACTCTGAATCCGGTGAAAATCTGATCATGTGGGTGACGGTGGTGCCACGGGGCTGCGTCGAATGTCCAACGAGGTCCAAACGTAGGCGAATGAGGATCAAGATATTGGTGAGTCCGCCGATAGCTGGTATGCCATCGATGGCGACAAATTGGATGTTGGAGCGGAGTTGATAACTTATAAAGTGGAACAGTCCCCAGGCACTTGATACAAAGTTAATACTTTGACGCGAAGGAAAAACATGACGAACGCAAGGAGGCCCGCGCTGTCAAGAAAAGCCCGCATTATTTTCTGTGAGAGATTCAATGTAAGCGAGCAAGATTGGCGCCTAATGATACATACCACAAGAGTGCTTCCTCCAAGTGGTTCAACAACTCGACTGGTCGACCACAATTTGTACCAGATGAATCCTGAATTGCACATCAGGAACGTGGGCCGCAGACAAGCCGCCCTAACGAACCAGTAGTATAAAAATTCGTACTGGACGATCGGAATGTTCAAGCTAATCGCTGCAGATAATTTGTTGTGCTTACTTACCACCGTGTGAAAACACAGAATCCAGTGCCCCACATATGAAAGCGACCAGTGAACAAGTTGTCCTTCGACGTGAATTGTGAAAGTTGATATATCAAGCCGCCGCCGAATGCTAGCAGAGAGCTGCGAATGAGCGCTTGCAGTGGAACTATCGCAACGGACTCACCGGCAACACCAATCAGTGTCAATATGGGCAGAATAATTATGTGGCCATTGAATCCCCAAACCACCCAGACTCTGTGAATCTAGAATCCTATGACATCAGCCTGTTTCACATCCGATCAGAATGGACGAACCAACAAAACATCGCCGATGCATACGGAGGCTACGAAGAAGCCGTACTTGACGAGATCGGTTATGTGGGAAAGGTTTGAATAGAACAGGTTGGCATTTTCTGCCGTAGGCCGGACAGCGAGGAACAGGCGAACAACGTTGACGAGGCAGTGCTGCAGCGGAGTTAACTTGTACACAGTCGACGGTGGTACTCAAACCGTACGCCAGTAACCGCCAGCCACAGAGCTGACATCCCAATAAATACGGGCGACACAACTCGCGGTGCACTAGTGCATCCGGGTTGTGGCAGTCCTGTAGTGTAGACACTTGTTTGGGCCAGAGGCCGCAGGTAGACACATTCATAGCTTGCTCTTGACTATCCCGCGCAGTTCCCAGCGTGCTCTGTCTGGGTGACGGCCAGGCCAGGCCAGGCTGGCGTCTCCAGCGGGGCCTTGAATCCACCAGTGAAATCACGTTGCCGTTGGAAGATCAACAGAGTGTAGAGGAATGACAGAGCCAGATATATTCCGTAGAGGAGAAGTTCCGACGCAACAGCCGCAAGACTTGCATTTACGAGGGGGAGCTGCATCATGGGAGGAAGAATAGGCGATACCCACGGCGGATGCGAATATATACCATGCAGGAATAGCGTAACTGCCTGAAACATACCTGTACCTGCGGTCAACCACGGGCAGGAAGAAATTGCTGCGGTGATAAATGCACAGAGGCTTCGCGATGAGCACACTTACAAGCATCCCGCAGAATGTCCGCTCCTGCGGTCGAGTCATTGGACCGAGGTACCCAATCATCGCCACACTTTGGCCACACAATCGCCATACTGTCGTAATTGGGCCGGGGGCGATGCGGGAACATCCGCAATCCAAGTGCAATAGTCGAAAATTATCGGATGCGCTACATGTGTCCTCTCCTTGCCTAGATGTCGGGCTAAACCTCCGCCGAGACGCGGGATTTGATCATGAACTTGAAGGCTGCGCCACAGAGTACACAAGGGGGTAACGGTTTAGGCTGGTTTAGGCGGTCTGGTGGTATAGCCGATCACAGCTTGCTGAAACACGCCGTTCATATTCCGTTGCGATGTCGCCAAGGCAAGACAAGTTGATCACCGTTATATGCTAAATACTCAAGTAAGTCGCTGTAGCCGTGCTGTGTGCACAGTGTATCTCAGGTCATCTGGGCCAACTGAAAGAGATTAAATGTAAGTTTATCACGCGGGGTTAATGATAGTAGCACACCAAAAATACAACGACCTCTCGGCGACGTGCCAATGGTGAACCCGGATCGCTTGATCTGGTCCTGGGAACCAAAAAAAGGCTCGGAACGACGAAGATCAGCGGGAAGGGGAGAGCGAGAGAGGTGTCAGCTAGTACTTGAGCTGCGACCGACTAGGATTCAACTCAGAAATTTATAATTTCGGAACTCGCGAGGGGAAGACTATGTCGCGATCAGATGCGAACTCCCGGACATAACGCACCGATGTATAGAGGGATCGAGTACCCCGTCGCGCTAGCCGCGGTCGCGGTTGTGCTGGAAGTCTGCAGAACGATGGCATCAGCGCGGTCTGGAAAGGGGAGGGAACAATGCACCCTTCGCCCTCTGCCCTCCGCCCTCCGCCACTCGATCCCGGATCCCGATCCCGATCTCGATCCAGCGCCGCGCCGCGGCGTCGAACGCTGCAGCAAATTGGAAGAAGCCGGTGAACGCTTGAGTCACGAGTTCCCGTATTTGAGGTTCAATGATAAGTAAATTACCCTCGCGGAATGTAGGGAGACGTCAAATTCAACCCGTGCAGGCAAATTTGATTTTTCGATTAGACCACATCCAGCCGACATCGAAGAAATTCCGGACTCCGCTGGGAATAATCTTGTTCTTTGCTTCATCACAGATCTGAAGGAATCTAAGAAAGACAGTCGTATATTTCTTTGGGTGTGGGGAGCGGTGGTCACATCCGTAAGCCGCCAATGCCCAGGTCATAGGGCGATGGGATGCCAGAGAATGCACCCAAAACAGAGACGCCAGACGAGGGCAGAGCCAGCGCCCACGGCTAACCCAAAGAACCTGCGGATCTGATGGATTTCGATATTCCGCTGAAAAGTGCCAGAGTTCTGTGAGTCGAGAAATGCCCGATGTAAGTTCGGCTCAGTATATCGATATCGTCATGATGGAATATCATGGGGCAAAATCTTGGGAAACCCGTGGTTAGCATACTCCACGGTGCGTGCATGATGTACCGGAAATAATGTTGGCACAGGAAATAAGGGCCCGACTGCCTCGAATATCATGATGATAAGACAAGATCTTGAGAAACGCGTGGTTGGAAAGTCCACTGTAAACATGACGAGTCTTGGTAAGAGCCACTAAGATGGACTAAATGAGATATATTTGAATTCCGAGCTGGTCGGAGAGACTGGAAGCATGGAATTCTGGATAAGGATCGAGGCAGAGGCTAGCCCTCGTCAGCAAGCATATAAATCTGTTGTGCGGGGTGGAGATAGACACTTGCGGGATTGAATTATGTATAGTTTCTGTAATTAAGAGGGAGAGGAAAAAACTGTGTCCGTGGACTGTATATGCGGACTTAGGAGCGGGAACATGGATGTTAAACCATCCGACGTAACGCTGGCATTTGTGAGGCAAGCGAAAAAATGTCTAATCAAGTTGTACAGAGGCCGATTTAAATTGTTGTAAACAGCCCGGAAATGTGAACAAAAAAGCGAGATATGGTGTCAATGATCCGAAAATCGAGCTCTGATAAAAAATGGGGAGAAGGCAGCTACGCGCATGCAAAAAGGATCTGAATATGATGTATGAATTGTCCTTGGGGCAATCATTATGTGTTGTCACGTCTCTGGAGAGTTTTTGTATTAGGTTGGGAAGAGAATGATTCAGGCTAGTACGCCGTGGACTTTGATGGGGAGTTTCAATACTCGAGTGTGCAAATATAAGATAGAATGATGGTTGGTTGGTTGGGTAGTCGGTCGGCCAGTCAGGACAATAGTGATGTACGGTCACTGGGGGAACTGTAGCCTAGGAATAATGTATGCAGACCACGGAGCTCAACCGTGAATGAACTAAAATGTGGCCATGGACATGCAGCTATTCGTGCTTCACCCAGCATCATGGAGCTATGTCGGGTCTCAAGCAATGATTGGACAAACATTATCAGGTGTCAGGAATGGGAGCACAGACGAAGTGGCGATATCTCGCCCCCGGGACCGTCATTCGACGGACGATCCCAGAGACTGAAACAAGTAATATTATCATTGGGAAAGGTTCAGGGGAGAGAGAGAGAGATCAGATGAAAGATGTCCAATGGCGGGAAGCATGAAACAAGATGTTGCGACCTTCGGGAATGAGCCCGGAAAGTTAAGAATCAATTGTATGTTGGAAGCTAGTCCAAGCTCCTGGGTTGATATACCCCGGTGCCATTATTGCATAGAAATGTCTAGATCTAGATCTGTCATGAACCCGAGTTGGCGGAGAGACAGACATAATGAATTGGTCAATCGTGAGAAGGCGATGTATATCGTGTGGTTGTATGGTAGTAGTCTGATTTGGGGGAATAGTAATCGAGCTTGACCAGGAGAGTACCATGGCAATGGGCCCAACTCTGGAGAAGAAGCAGAAACATAGAAAACAACAGTCTCAGAGTTTTCAGTGAGCGGAATGCAAAAATAAGCAGCCCGGTACGTTGTTCTTGTGGGTTGCACAGAGCGAGATTCGATCGAACCAAGCACAGCATAGGAGTATGGGGAACCTGCTCCGAAAAGATAGCACGAAAGAGACATGAAGTGGCTGCTGAGCTATCTCCGTCGTCGATAGCGCCAGCGAAGCAGCAACACGAAGTGGAATACAATAGAACGAGCGGGGAAATAGATAATAATCCAAGAAAGCTGGGCATCCTGTAGAAGGGACCCCAGACTCACCGTTTGTCTGGTTTGCGCAGAGCAGAAATGCCGGGGAGAGCGCGATCTCTCGACGATACAACGCTGTTGTAGCGGCTCCATTCGTGATAAAATGAGTGCAGCGAAAATACCATGAGAGTCCGGAATACGCAGACACTGATGAGAGCCTGGAATAAATAGTAGCTTGCTCCAAATAGAACGGGCATCGGGTAACGGATAGGTATAGCATCGCAGAGTATACGGGAAGCTCTCAAAACACTTGGCCCTCGATGGCGCAAATGACTAGCACAGTAAGAGTGCAATGGCGGACGTACTGTTCCAGATCTGGTCACAGACAAGACACAGCGTTCGATAGCGCGAGAGGGGAAAATACTGCGACACAAGCACAGAATATGAGGTAACGGACTTCCCCTAGAAAGCTCGAGTTTCGGTAGGGGACTTGAATGTAAGATAGAACGATCCAATGATGAATAGCCAGTGTGTCCGCAGGTCAGTGGGTTAGTGGGTCAGTGGGTCAGTGGGTCAGTGGGTCAGTGGGTCAGTGGGTCAGTGGGTCAGTGGGTCAGCGAATTCGGCTAGCGGTCCTAGTCCCCTGAGCTGCGCAGAGAAGCAGAACCTGGAGCGCCGAAGATCCTGACAGGATGTGGCTCTAGAAGAAGCTCGGCTTCCATACCACTAGCGGAAAGTCGTAGAATGCGACGAGTGCGGTCATATAGCTGCCTATAGGACTCGACTTTCGATGACGCGAGGGGAGAACATCATAATACGATGCGAGGGAATGTAAACCAGCGGGCTCCCCAAAAGCTCAGCTCCAGATAGCGGAGTATGTGGATGTAGCTGTCAATATCCACGTAGTTGCGATACCGTAAGTGGAGGACATCATCAGATGACGTGGGCATGGCATGGAATACAGCTCAACTGGCCCCCGAAGAAAGCTCAGCTTTCCATAACGCGAGTAGAGCGTAGTGGGAATTCGACAAGAGAGCAGAATGATAGCACATGCGAGCACGGAATACAGCTCCCGAGAAAGCTCAGCTTTCGATAGCACGAGTGGAGCGCAGCGGAATGCGACAAGACCACGGAGTATGATAGCCCAGGCGAGCACGGAATATGGCTCCCGAAAAACGTCCGCTTGCGACAGCACGAGTAGAGCGTAGAAGGAACACGACAATAGGATAGGACATGGGAGCACGGGATACGGCTCCCAAAAAGCTCGGTTTTCGATAGCACGAGTAGTGCGTAGTGGGAATGCGGCAAGGGCACAGAAAATGCAGGATGTAGCTCCCGATAAACCGATAGCGCAGGCGGTGAATGGCGTATGACGGCGCCAGTACGGGATACGGCTCGAGACGGCACGACTGGAGTGTAGTGGAATGCGACAAGAGCGCGAAATAAATAAAGAGAGTACGGGATACAGCTCGACTGGCTCCCGAAAAAAACTCGGTTTTCAATAGCACGAGTGAAACGCAGTAGAATGCGACAAGAGCGCGGAATAAATAAGGAGAGCACGGGCTCCCGAAAAAAGCTCGGCTTTCGATAGCACAAGTGGAGCGCAGTGGATTGCGACAGGAGCGCAAAATAAATAAGGAGAGCACAGGATACAGCTCGACTGGCTCCCGAAAAAGCTCGGCTTTCGATAGCACGAGTGGAGCGCAGTGGAATGCGACAAGAGCGCGGAATAAATATGGAGAGCACCGGATACAGCTCGACTGGCTCCCGAAAAAGGCTCTGCTTTCGATAGCATGAGTGGAGTGCAGAACAATGCGCCAAGAGCGCGGAATAAATATGGAAGATGTAGCTCCCGAATGAACTCGGCTTTCCATAGCGCGAGTGGAGCAGTATGAATGTGAGGAGAGCGTCGTACACCTGCAGGGGCCCTCGATGCGGTGAGCACGGTGGCGTGAGCGCGAGTGGGAATGTGGCACGAGGTAGCCATGCTCCAGCGGAGCTAGTCGGGCTGGGCGTGTAGGAATGACTCAACTATCTTTTGTCCGCCTGGTTGTTGTCCTCTGGAAGGCTGAAAAGCGTAGCAATGCATGAATATTGGTAGATTAGATGTATCCTTCTGTCAAGAAGAGACGGGAAGGGACATGAAATCCGAAATAGTGCCGTCCAGTATAAATAGGGGCCATGGCGACGAAGCCGATATCGGCCACAGAGGCGGGAAGCAGGAGATAAACAGAGCAAAGATTCATCGTCCGTGATCAAGGAAGCTTGTGGCTGACGGTTCAGTGAGGAATCCGGTGTAGAGTGTCGGAGCGACATAGTGGCAGGAAGAGAAAAGGGCCGGTCACATGTCACTCCACCGTCACAAGATCGTGCACCGCCCTCCGCAGGCTACATCCGGTGCATTCAATTCTAAGAATTCCGGACCACATCAGAGCCATTCTGGTGGCCCTGGTCATTAAATGCCATGACCCATTAGTGCGCGCCGGGGTATGCCGAGGGTTCATGTGATGGCGGGTCGCCCAGCAATCATCAGCCCCAAGTGCCGAGTCGGAAAAATGCGCGAGTTGAACCTCATTGAGACCCTGGACATTGCCCATAATGAAGCTGTACAATGTCATTATGTATGCCTCATTGTTGCAACTCTGAGAATTGACGACCGCGTTAAAGCATCGAAAACTCATAGAAGAAGAATCTAAATTCCGTTTGCATCGTGATTAATAACGTGATAAAACAATAAAGTCGTCCGGGGATCTCTTGGATCCCACCCCCGCCGCAATCCTCCGAATCGCGGGGCCGTCGAGGCCAGCTCAATACAGTCATTCGTCTATAATCGCCCGCGACAATCTATATATTGCATCTTGCATCTATCATTCATTTCGGTTCGCTTCCTGCAACAAAGAGAGTTAGTATATATAGGTAAGCATCGTCCATTTCGAGTGACGCACCGTATAGGGTGTCGCGTGTGCAGATCCACATCAGCGCGAGGATAAAAGAGGGCGTGGCTAGGGATGCACGGAGCGCCTGCGCGGGCGCGGGCCGTGGCGACGGACATGGGTGGAACTATGTGCGAACCAGCGCTGGAATATGTTGGAGCTGGTACTGGGGGTATCGATATTGGTGTGCGCGGAGGCTGGCATTGGGGTATCGGTGGCATGGGCTAGCGGGGAGGTGGTGTGCGCTGAGGAGGCGAGGGCGAGGGAGACCGCGAGGAGGAGGGCGAAGAGGCGCATTGGGTTAGTGTGAATGAGGGTGGGCGGGGATTGGCGGGGATAGTGGGGCTCGAGAATAATATGTGGTGGTGGTCGTGGTATGAAAGAAAGAGGAAGAAAGGAAGAAAAGAACGCTGACGTTGACGAAAGGGGGCCTCCACGCCGAGGACGCATGGCATCCGCGTTCCTAAAAACTCCGAGTCGGCGATCAAAGAAAACATGAGGCGTAGGCACCTGCAAGCCAACTTTAATGAGCGTTAAATTTCAAGTTTGGTCTGGCGATCTGTGTTGAAAGTAACGGTGATTTTGCATGCGCAGTGGGATAATCTTCGTTGGGGACGAACTAGGGACGAATGTTGGGTCGTGATTATAACTCGTCGGCCGAGCATGTGCGATCAAGTCCGAATAGTTCCGCGAGTGACGCGTGGCCCACGTGTGACCCTTCAACTTTCTGACCACGACGTTCCTCTCGCTATCTCTCGAACAACACAGTGCACATCTTTCAGAGAACGCTCGCGAAGAATCTTCGCCTCCTTGAGTGCCAAGGATCACCGAGATAAGCATGTTGGCGCTGCATATCCATCACGTTGACGTCGTGCGCTCAGAATCTACAACAAATCACGACGGGCAACTGGAGAATGCATACTAACAGCTGGACCCGCGGCGCCAACGTAATGGTAAAATCGTTATCTAGCGCTGATACTTTCAGCTATGCTCTTTCGGGTTCAAGAAGTATTTCGGAAATAAAGGGGCGACAGATCACAGTCAACGAAACTCGCGCAGATCGTGCAGCCGTGCACTGCGGCGCTGAAGTTGTGGAGCAGCATCAATTTTACGGGCAAGATCGACGCGGGTTGGGACCAACACCCACCGGGTGCAGATGGGGGCCGAGATCACCGACGTGTGCGAGGAAATTGGAACGCATAACTGATTGATGTGTTCTGATCCTTGGAAGGACCCGGCGGAGACGGCGAATCCAGGACCACGAGCGGAAGCGAAAAGCCAGCAACGGTGAGTTGTGGCTTCCCGCGAAGGCTCGCGCGCCGCCAGGATCTGCACGCCAACAGGCGGCCCGGAGCGAAGCTGCCACACCACGCGCTGCGCCAAAAACGGCGGAACCGCCAGAATGCGATGCGTCCCGACTACACTGGTCAATAGCGCTCAACGCGAGCGCTCGAGATAGCCACCGCGAAGGGAGAAATGCGGCCTCCTTCCTTGGCGATGCGGGTTCCCTCCAAGCTCTTCGCTCTGTCTCCGCGCACGAAACCCGTATGTCTTCCTCAGAGGCCCGGCGATCCGCGGTCGGCCCCAACTCACGATCCCAACGCAGGCTGCTATCGACGGAGAGGCCGCTGTCTATCGCATCCGCATCGGCACCTAGTTTGTTTGCTGTTGGCGGCGAGGGGTGGAGGGTTTAAGCAGGAGCGAGTTTCGTTTTGGCGAGGGTTGGCGGGGATTTAAAGAGCAGGCATTCCAGCAGCGGAATCAGCAAGGCAGGATGGACCACATCACCCCAGGCGACATCATCGACCGACGCGATGTCTGCGACTCCGAGATCACGACGGTTGAACGCTTCCCATCGCCTCCCGCCCGTGCATCCGGCCCCACACCCTGGATTTCGTTTCCCCCCAAGGCCCGAGTTGCTGGCGAGGAGGAGGAGGCGTTTGCGTCCCACCTAAAAGCTCTCGCTCTCGATCTGCAACTCCCCATCGAGTCTCTGGGTATTGCTCCCCAGCGCCCCCTTTCACCCCCGCCTACACCCCCCGCCGTAGCGAGCCCGGCCGTGGTTGCGGTCCCCGTCAAGCGCATCGTCGCCATATCCCCCATCGTGGAGGAGCAGGCGACGGATGCGCGGCCATGGTACCGGCGCTTTGCCCGTCGGAAGTTCGTCAACACCATACGTCCTGAAATAGTGGTGGTTAGCGCCGACGCTCCAGCGGTCGTCTTGCCCTATCCCCCCACCATCGACGAGAAGTACCTCTATGCACAGACTCGTCGCGTTCCCCTCTACGTCTGCGGGACACTCTCCTTCCTGTCGATCTCTGCTGGAATGTGGTTGTTCTCCTTGTCGACTGCAGAGTTCCACTGGCGAGTTTCTGTTATTATGAAGCCTCCTGCTTGTCTGATGAATCCGGCCTAGGTTCATCGCCGTTGGGTTCCTCGTGGAATTCCATCTCTTAATTGCATATGCCGTCGGGTGAGTTACATCGTGTTCACACTCGACCGGGGTTCCAATCCCGCTTTTTCAGATACACCGGCCAGGATTACGACCTGGTGAAACACAACGAAGCTGTCAAGGAGTATGCTACGTCTCCGGGCGACGACCCGTCTGTGTGAGTATATATCCCCATCATATCAGCTAACTCACCGACCGATTACCTTTCTTCAGCGATGTCCTACTCCCCTGCTGCGGCGAGCCGCTCGAAATCCTCGAAAACACATACAAGAATATCTCCCGGCTCTCCTACACCAACTTCATAGTGCACGTCCTAGACGACGGCGGCTTGGACTCCGTCAAGCAGCTCGCTGAGCAATACGGCTTCAATTACATCCGGCGCCCGAACCGCGGGCACCTCAAGAAGGCGGGCAACCTGCGCTACTCCTTCACCGCCACGTCGGGTGACTTCTTCGCGATCTTCGACGCGGACTTTTGCCCGCGGCACGACTTTTTGCAGGAGATGCTGCCGTTCATGCGGAAGGAGCCTGACGTGGCGATCGTGCAGAGCCCGCAGTTCTTCCGGCCGTGTCCTGAGCAGACGTGGGTCGAGCAGGGGGCGAGCTCGACGCAGGAGCTGTTCTATCGCGTTATTCAGGTGAATCGCGATCGGTGGGGGGCACGTGAGTTTCTCCTGCATGTGCTGGGTGATTCACTCATGAGCCTCGTGACAGCCATCTGCGTTGGGAGTAATGCCCTGTATCGGAGAGAGGCGCTGGAGGCTGTGGGAGGAACGGCTGAGATCGGACACTCGGAGGACGTCCATACTGGATTCTACGCCATGGACCGCGGGTGGCGCGTCAAATACGTCCCGCTTGCGCTTGCGTGCGGGATCTCTCCCGATACCGGCAAGGCGTATTTCTCGCAGCAGGTCCGTCCCCAACTCTCCCATTCGCTGCTGTTCCTTATCCCTGACGCGCGTGCGTGTTCGCAGATGCGCTGGTGCTCGGGTTCCACGACGCTCCTCACCAACCCCGAGTTCTGGAAGTCGAAGCTCACCGTCGTGCAGAAGCTGTGCTTCCTCACGGGGATGCTGTACTACTCCGCCGCCGCGCTGTCAATCTTCCTCAACCCCCTCCCGGGGCTTCTCATGCTGATCTTCAACCCCTCGCACATCATATTCTACAACTTTTTCTTCGTGGTGCCCGCGATTATTGATAGTATCCTTATTTTCCGGTTGTGGTCGCGACAGGTGCGTTCCCCTCTGTCTTTTTTACGTGGGGCGGGTGCTGATGTCTCGTGTGCAGCGCTACAACTTCAACTGCATCTTCGCGTTCGTCATCCAGCAGTGCGTTTTCTTCCCTCTCCGCGCCCGATGCCGTCGACTGAGCCCCCTTACCCTTAGATACGCGTACCTCATGGCCATCAAGGACAAGATCTTCGGCACCACCGCGCTCTGGGTCCCCTCCGGCGACACCCAGGCGCAACAAGGCACCGCTAAGGCCAAGGGCGGGAACAACAAGTACCGCAACAGCCGCATCCTGTGCGCGCTGTGGGTGTACTCGACGATGGCGGCGACGATCGCGTTGTCGACGGTGCGCATCCACCAGGGGTATCATTGGTACAATTATGTGCCGATGTGGTTGCTCAATGCGTATCAGGTGTTTATTACGTTTCGGTTCATTTGGACGACGTAGACGGGGGCGGCGTGTCTGACTCGAGAAGTGCGACTTTTTGTTGGTTTTTGGTTTACTTGGATGCTCCCTCGCTTTTTTTCTCATGCCCATAGATGCTCGCCGGCTTTCTTTGATCGTCGACGCTAGAGGGTGTAGATTCACATATGCTTTTTCTGTGTAGTCCCTCTGTTTCGGTTGCAGCCCGGGTGGCCATGGCGCGCGGTTATCCTCGTGGTACGAGCTCAGATTATAGTGTTCATTTAGTAGACACACGGGTAGAATTTAGGCGAATCATCGTGCATCATTTGTTATCAACGTTCAACCGTTGAACACATGCCCACCAACTTGAGGTAAATAGGCCTCATTCATAGCCATCCGATCACGGCGGGCTCAAAAACCATCTTCTAATTCAGCCGTGCAAAACTAAAAAGATTGGGAACCAAGGTGAGATAGCCTTTAACGGCTTCCAGATCGCCTTGGTGCCCGAAAAATTGAACTAAGAGATAGTTTTTTGGACGAGTTTTGCAGCACTAGTTAGCGCCTCCGCCGGTGAAATTTATACCACATCTTCTGAGGCCGCGCACGGTAACGAGTATTTTCTGCGTCAAGGACCGAGCCTCGTGAAGGTGGCGGCTAGCGGGCCGGCTGCGGCAAGCGGCGGCAGACCTCCACGTGGCCTCGGCTATCTCCGCCCGACATCGCGCTGTTCTACCATGCCGTTTCCTCCCTTACCGTAACGCCCATCCCTTTCTCCACCACAATCAAATATGGTGCTCAAGCTCTACTCGCCGCCAAACCCCTCTGGCGGCTGGATCCTCGTCGCGCTCGTTCTCGCGGAAAAGGAAATCCCGTTCGAGCACGTCCCCAATGCCCAACTAACCCCCGGATGCTAGATGGTGAAACGCGCTCGTGACCCGCCCGGCGTGGGTGAAACTGCAGCGGGAGTGGATCAAGAGCAGAGCCTAACTCTCAACAAACATATGTACAGAATATCCAGATTTCAGCGACGCGCGAACGGAACACACCAGCTTTTGTCATCGATCTTTCATCTACGCCCCTTGTCCGCTCCCTCCCGATGCAACCCTCCCCATGCTTTGCTGAAGCCCATTCGGATTGGATCCCCGACACCCCAGTAGAAGCGATCCTGGATGAATGGGCAAGTCTTGGGTCGTTGAGCTTCCAGAACTCACGGCTCGGAGCTCCATGCACTCCCCAAACTCTCCATGAATCTCTTGCGCGCTCCTTCTGAATTGCTATCTTGCCTCGTTTGTGCCTTGGAGATCTTTTGTCTTGATGGTGAGGCTCGCCCCCTCTCACCCGCCACACCGAGTAAGGGAATATTTGACTGATAACGATCCACCATGCCGGCAGCCCGAATGTCATCTACCTGCGGCGCATATAAAGCCCCTCGGCGCGGCAGCAAGTTCTCCCACCACAAACGATGGACAGCCTCCACCCGAAAGATCTGCCCGTCCCGGTTGCGCACCCCCAGGACGACGGTAGGCCCCATGAATGCACGAAGCGGCGGCTCCTGAGGGGGCTCGGCATCGCCGCCGTGTGTCTCTGGCTCGGCGCGAGGTACGGACACATCGCCGCGCGGTACGTGCACATCGCCACGCCCGTGCGCTTCCCGCATTTCAAACTGGTAAGCACCTTACCGAGGTCTTCCAATCATAAATAATGAAAAGAAATTACGTGGCACCCAGCCCTGGCCGATCCCATCGGACGTCTCCGTCGAGCGCTGCGCCGCGTGGTCGGATATCCGCGAGGCAGGCGCGTCTGCCGATGGCGACGAGCCGTTCCCCTACGCCGCTGACGCCAGCTTCGCGCTGCCGGTTTCTGCGGACACGCTGTTCCTGCTGTCCCGCAGCATCGGCCGCGACGTCTTAGCCGCGGGGCGCGTCGATTACGTGCAGTCGGCGGACGTCTCGGACACCGTGCAGGTCGACATCACCGCGCGATTCTGGCACGAGGAGCACCTCGACGGCGCGAAGACGTGTCTCCTCGCGCGCGACGGTGCCTGGCAGACGGGTGTCGGGATCTTCGTTCGTCTCTTCCATTCGCGGGTTACTTTCCAACGCTGATACTCGTCGCTCAGACGAACTGGCAAGGGGAAGGCCGCCGCGACAAACACGACAAGATGCACTTCGAGGTCACCGTCACCCTGCCGCAAGCGGCGGACCACGGGATTCTGAGGATCAACAACCTGTCGACGGACCTCCAGATATTCTCGCAGATCTTCGGGGACATGAATAACGTCGCCTTCAAGTCCTTGGCTCTCAAGAGCTCCCTGGGCATGATCATGGCAGAGGTGGGCATCGCGCGCCGTCCACGCACGCGATCATCTGACATGTTCCTCCTTCAGTCTCTTTCCACCGGCAACGCGAGCCTCCACACGTCCCTCGGCGCGATCCGCCTCCAGGTACGCTTGGCTCGCCTGCACCCCCTATGCACACGCTGATCCCCCGTAGTCCCTCACAGCGGAGAGCGCCGATGTCGAGACCTCCATGGGCTCCATCGAGGGCAGGTTCAACGCCAGCAACACGCTCACGCTGCGAAACGCCAACGGACCCATTATCGTCGACGTCAACCTTGCCACCGACGCCGGTGGCCCCGCAAAACTCCACATGCAGACCAGCAACGGGTGAGCCTGCTTTCCTCCCTTTTCTTTACATAAGCAATCAATACTGATGCCGGCGCAGCCCCATCGAAGGCAACATTACCCTCATCTCCTCTAAGGCATCAGACGCCAGCACATTCGACGTCACCGCGCGCACCTCTAATGGGCGCATGCTGCTGGCTGTGCGCTCCGCGCCCGTGGACGCGAAGATCACGCTGCGCGCCATGACCTCCCTCGGCGCCGTCTCAGTCTCGCTGCCCGCCACGTACGAAGGCGCGTTCCGCGCGGCGACGTCGCTCGCTGCGGTGGTGGTGGCGGTGGACGAGAAAGCGGCGGACCCTGCGGGACGGGGGCGGGCGCGACAGGTGGAGTATGATGGGAAGGGTCGGGGGAGCGCGAGCGGGCACGTGGGGTGGTCGGAGCCGGGGATGCGGCGCGGGAGCGTTAGTATAGGGACGTCGTTGGCGCCGGTGACGCTGGAGCTTTAAAGGTGATTCTTTGTCTGGATTCCTCCGCGCAAGCGGTCACATATGCCTCTCTCCTGCACTTACTCCCAATCCACAAAATATATTATAGCGCCAGGATGTAATAGTATGTCCCGCAAGGAACTAATCATACATATGCACACCGACCCGATCTATCCTCTCCTTCATTACTCCGAGTTCGAATCGGGACTCTTTGTATATCAGACAGCTTGATTGAAGTATACGCAATATTCTGCGGCAAGACATGCGAGAGGTCTCCGGTCGAGAAAGTGGCTCTCCTCTTTGTCGCCCTTGGTTTCAAGTTGAATAGACGATTGCCTTGCGGTCGTGGCCGCTCCTCGGATGGGAAGGGTCTCATGAACTCTCAACGAAGACGCGGTTGCTGGTAAATTCGGAAAAAGGGGTTCCCGACTTCTGAGGAACCAATTCACGCAAGTGTATTTCTGAATCTATTTCATGCATAGTCAGGTATCTCGATCATATGGCGACAGTATGACACACAGACACCCCGAGGTATTGAATCCGCGTGGCCGAGGTACATCAAAGAGTTATGAGTCAGGCCCGGCTCCTTGTAAGCTAACAGGGCCAGAGTTGAGGCCAGTGCGACCTCCCTGTCATAACCCACTTTCACCAAGGTGGTCTCCCACGTAATGCACATATCACTCATAAGCCAGCCGCATAGACGTCTCGGGCTCAGACTCGAACACAGGTGCGTCAGTAACGCCTCAGCAACGAAGGCATCATTCAAGCCTACTAGAGTAGTACTAGTCACAGTGGATCTCTCCCACATCCTCCGTCTCTAGGAAGAGGCGCGCCAGGGTCAGGCTCAATCCCCCCAGAATTGAATCCAGATCCAAATCCGAATCCGCAGGCAGTGCGCTTGCGATCTGCCGCAAACCATCGTAGACCGCGGCGCTGCTCGACCGCAGCGGCACGATGCGGGTGCGATGCGCACGCCCTTTGGTTGTGTGCACGACATGCAGCTCCATTCGCTCGCCGCTCCGCCGCGCACGCGCGCGCCAGCTGGGACAGTGTCATAGTCGAATGTGGTGTAGAATTCCGTGCCCGGGTGGGCGCGCATGAAAGCGACCGGTTTGGCACAGATGTGCCCGCGCTTCGCGAGGTAGTCGCCGTGGATGATGCGGAGGAGGAAGCCGCGGTCGCGTGCGCTGGCGTGCACTATGCGGGACGTCAGTACTCTAGAATCATGCGTTGAGACTGCCCGGCGCGCACCGTTTCACAGGGCGTAGCACACGTGGCGGGGGCCGTCCTGCTGCCAATCTGCTGTTTGGCATTCGCGGGAACAGTACATCCGTTTCTGACACTCCGCGCAGCGACGAAAGGCGCCTTGGACGAGATAAAACCACACTGGTGGGCTCGTTTTTCAATGGTGCAGATTCAAGGTTCGTAAGGGACGTACCGCCATGTTATCACACGCACGAAGGAGACGGAGTCCGGGGAATCGTACACGTTCTTCGTACGGATGCATTCGTGGGCTATTTCCCAGAATAGTCGCCAATCGTCATAGACGACCGAGGGACCAGGGGTCTTCGGGAATCCCTTGACTGCAGCCACCGCGGCCTCGACCTGCACCACGACACTGTAGTGCACCAAGGCCATAGGGAAATAAAGGCGCAACAACGCGCCGGCGTCCTCGGTGAGTCTGTCTCGGGTGCCCAACCAAACGATGGAGGTGAGCCAGTCGGCCTTGAACATCTGCAGCATCCACTTGAACCCTCGAGAATCTTCTGCTGCCTCCTTCAACATGTTGAAGAAGCAGTCGACGGTGTTCTGCACGTAATAGTCATATTTGATGGTGGACCCGTGTACACGCCAATGAGTGTGGTGAGGGTTTGCGTGATGCCGCACTCCAGAAGCAGAGGGAAGAGGCGGATTTTGTCGCGCAGCTGGCCCGCAAAACTGCCAATCGCCAGGATGTGGAGGGGATGTTCGGGCGCCGACATATGTGAGAGCAGAAACTCGAGGTGCCTGACAACAAGTGAACATAGATGAGTGGCGGTACCACAGGCACCGTGCATATACTCTTCGAGATTCGTAGGTGAGTCGAATTTCTCGTCGCGGATGAGGTAAGCGATTGGTCCAATGTTGTCCAGATCACGCTCCGCAAAGGAAGCCAAAATCGAGTGAGGAGAAGGCGCACCCCGGGTGTCGCAGCAATAAGGGAGGCTTTTTGGTGAGGAGTTTGCGATTCCGTGTATATCATCCCGATTGTCCGCAGGAACTGAAGCGCAAGCTCGTTCTCCGCTGGCATTGGATCGGGAAGTGAGTACCGGTGCGCCATGATGAATTCCATCCACTGCCACATGCGAGGCCAGCAATCTCTGCTCGGAAGCCCTAGGCAATAATTGAACCCCTTGGAATGACTGATCTTTCTGAAATTTAACCACGGATTGGAGCCGGTGACGTACCGGCTCATTCGCAGTAACCGGCCCGGAAGGCTTCGACTCTTTGCTTCTCGGACATTACAGCTGATCTCGAAACTAATGAGACGGCCCGACTTTTTTTTTTCGCGTTCCCAAAAAGGAATATTTACTCACCCACACCTAATTCGTTTGATAATTGCATGAGATTGAGTGTCTTGCCTCCCCATATGTTGTCAGTCCTTCAAACTGACATAGAGAAGTGTAAGTTCGCGCCAATGGCCGAAATAATACATGCGATCAATGAAGCACGTGACTATCCGGGCTTTCCCGACTTTGCCGTTTCCGCTTGATTTCCCCCCATTTCGTGGAGCGTTCTGGCTCAGGGAGCTCACAACTGGTTACTGTAGCATCAAATTTCGTTGCAGGTACTCTTGGAGGTAAGGTAGACTCTTGTTTCGCTGGAATCTCCTTTTTGGGAACGAGCAAAAAAAAACTGATCGATCTCATTAGTTTCGAGATCAGCTGTAATATTCATCGTGCGAAAGTGCTTGCTGTTCTTCACGAGGCGCTCAAGGTGCCTAGTCCTGCCTTCCACCTCCAAGTCCCCTGCTCAGGAATACATCCTCCTCACCCTTTCTGTAGGCGGCTCTTTCTGCTGTGTAATCTTCGCTTGTGGCTCACAGTGCCCCACCTACATAATATCGGCGCTGTAACGATCCATACTGACCATGTCTCGGGCAGGTAATGAATCCAAGACCGTCAATAACTACAGCATTTATGGCGCGTAGGGATATTGATTGGGACGTCAACATCATGATTTCTTGTCCCCAGGAGGCGAAGGAGGCAAGGGTGGACCGGGCGGTGTAAAGGGTGGTGACGGGGGTAGGGGGGAGGGTCCCACTGTGAATTTTGATAACTCCACGAATCATACGTATGTCGGTGAAGTGTCCACCGTTCCTTTCCCAAAGTCCTTTCTCAACAACAGCAGTGTGAACCAGGGTCATGGGTTAATCAAATTTCTGGATTGAATGCTTTCAAGGTGAATTATGTCTAGACTCGAAGAAGTTCTGGGCAAGTAGTTGGAGTTTCCTCCTGATACGAAGGACAGACAGCACGACTTGCGGAAACTTCATCACGAAGCCACTGGGCCCTGGCTCCTACGTGATGTCGTATTCGTCGAATGGAAGACCACACCTGGCTCTTTATGGATCAAAGGAATCTGTAAATCAATTTCATTCTGTTCCAATTCCATGTCTAATAATCGGTTGCAGCTGGTGCCGGAAAGAGTGTACTAAGGTGATTCATATCGCTACTACGTGCATAATCTGCCAGTGACAATACACACACGGACAGTTCGACAGTGATTGAAGAAATCACCGTGGCCTGTCCCGAGCGGTCCGCTGTTGCATATTTCTATTTCGATTTCAAGAACGAGAGGCAGTGCATGGACATCATGCTACGGTCGATCATCTGGCAGCTCTCTGGATGGTCACCTTCGCCTTATAGCGCTCTCCATCGGCTGTATAAAACACTGGGAAATGGCACTATACAGCCGCAGCACGTACATCTTCAAGGAGTCCTCGCGGATTTACTTTCAGGGTTGGACCGGACATATATCGTCATCGATGGGCTCGATGAATGTGACAAGACCGATTGGAAGCCTCTCGTCCAGTTCATTCACAGCCTGCGCCATCCCACCAAAAATGCGCTGCACCTCCTGTTTACCAGTCAAACTCTTGAAGAATTCCAAAAAGCATTCAAGGATGTAACCTTCATCGAGCTTGGTTCCGCGGTCTCAACCGGCGACATCAGATCCTCCGTTGGCAGCGAAGTTCCCAGAGTCGGAAACCGGGCTAGTGATGACAAGTATGTGAAGCATGTCACGGAGCAGATTGTGCAGAAAAGCAACGGAATGTTGGTCGTCTCATCGCGCTGGAATTTGTCCTCGTCGTAACTTGCATCTTAGGTTTCGCATGGTCGCGTGTCTCTTCATTGAACTGGGTGGTTGTTATTGGGAAGAAAACTGGGAGGAGACCCTCACAGCCCTCCTGACTGATCTGTTCGGGATTTACGGCCGTTTCTTAACCCGGGCAAAAGTATCTCTCCCAACGGTTTGTATCCAAGCAATTTCCGGTGGCTTGTGTTTTCCGCCAGACAGGTTACATCGGACGAGCTGGCGGATGCTATTGCATTCCGCCTATCTGACGCCAAGTTCGACTTTTCCGACCCGGCTAAATCCATTTACTACCCGAATAGACGTCGGGGCAACTCTGACGGCTTCAAGCTTTTAGAGGGCCTGATTGTGATCAAAAACGATAGCTCAGCTAAGTCGTCCATCGACCTCACACATTCGTCTGTGAGGGATTATATTCTTGCCTCCGAATTCCAGCGGAAATTCGGCGCAATCATTGAAATTACAAGGGATGTCTCCCACAAATTTATTGCCCAGACTTGTGTCCGCTATCTTCTTTTTTCCGACAGCAACCATTCAATGACCCAGGACACACTCCCAGACTACCCAATCTCGTTGTATGCGGCGAAATATTGGCCCCATCACCCGCGGCTTTGTGATGACCGGGACCAGGAGGCGCTAATTTCCTCGACAATGCATCTCCTCGAGGATGGCAGCAGCCAACATGCTGCTTTGTACCAATTGCGTCGCTTCACTCCGTATCGGACCCAGGTTTGGGGTAGACCCATATCAGCCTTGTGCATGTGTTCTGAAATGGGCTACACTGAGGGGGTGCGCTTTCTGCTCATCAAGTACAGCACAGCTATCGACCAAACCACCAAAGATGGCAAGACTGCACTCCATTCCGCAGTGCGGTCCGGTCACCTCGACGTCACACAGCTCCTCATTGAGCACAGTGCATCTGTTGACCAAACCACCAAAGATGCAAGACTGCACTCCATTTCGCAACACGGTCTGGTCGCCTCAGCCTCGTGCGGCTGCTCATCGCGTACAGTGCATCCGTTGACCAAGCCGAAAACGATGGTTGGACTGCACTCCATTTCGCAGCGCGGTCCGGTCGCCTCAGCCTCGGGCAGCTGCTCATCGCACACAGCGCATCTGTTGATCAAGCGGCAAGCAATGGCTGTACTGCACTCCATTTCCCATCAGTGGGGAGTCACCTCGACGTCGCGCAGCTGCTCATCGAGCACAGTGCATACGTTGACCAAGCGGAAAACAATGGCTGGACTGCACTCCATTTCGCAACGCAGTCCGGTCGCCTCAATGTCGCGCAGCTGCTCATTGAGCACAGTGCATCCGTTGACCAAACGGACAACAATGGCTGGACTGCACTCCATTTCGCAACGCAGTCCGGTCGCCTCAATGTCGCGCAGCTGCTCATTGAGCACAGTGCATCTATGGACCAAGCCACCAAAGATGGCAGGACTGCGCTCCATTTCGCATCGGAGGGGGGTCACCTCGATGTCACACGGCTTCTGAGTGCATCCGTCGAGAGGACAGCGGGCGGGCCCGTAAACATCGATGCAAGTCTTCCATCTGAGCAGTCGGACCGCTGTGATGAGACCGCAGCCTCAGTCTCCTAATCCCCGTTTCATTACAGAACTCCCATATGTGTTTGCGTTTAAAGTTAAGGCTCCAACCGTTTCTGTTTGTAAACGATTTTATATGGGGAGGGGTCCAACCGGGCAAAGGGATTTTGCCGCTGCATTGCTTTTGCCGCATGCAGCGGCAATGTCAGCGGCAGTCAGCGGCAGGCACATTTGCGGCACATGTTGAACTCGCCTTGAAGTCCAAATTCGACCGAACTGAGTATGCAGCACGATAGATAGGTGTATGCTAAACACAATGGCGACGGAATAACACTGAAGATGAAGCGTTGAGACCGTCAAAAACATGAAATAAATTTCTTTGCAGCGGCAGTCTGCGGCAACCAAACACGAGGAAATGTTTGCAGCGGGAGACCTCGAATATCACCAATTCCGGCCCAAACCTCAGTCCCACAAGTTATACGGCACCTCGTGCAGCGGCAACTACACAGCCACTGAAGCGACAATGTTCGCTGCCGATACTCGATATTTCCTGATTATGCAGTGGAACGACTTCAATTGACGTCGTATATATCCTGTGCAAGCAAAGAGCTCCCATTAGAAGTTTATTCGAGCTTACGGATGCCGTTAAAAGGGTGTCGGCGGCGCTGGATAGCACCAGCATGATTCAAATGAGTTCTGACATTAATCGCGCAAAATATCAATGCATACGATCCTGAACCGAAACGAGTGTCCAAAATCGATACAATGGGTTCTTTCGCTCGTGGTGAACAAAACGGTCGGTCTGCGGCAGCACAGCCACTCTGCAGCGGCAATCTTTTGGCATGCAGCGGCAATCTTTCAACAGTTCCAAAATTGTCTTTTCAATATCTGTAGCTCTACGCATGCTACGCTCGTTCAACCCATCATATACAGACCACATGCTCTCAGAGGCCTCGGATATCTGAAATTCCGGCCCGAAACTCAGTCTAACACGTCTTGCGGTACTGGGTGCAGCGGCAATTACACAGCCACTGCGCCGCAACGTTCGCTGCTACTCAACATGCCTCGGATATTTTTGGGATTATGCAAGCGAATGACTTGAATTGAAGTCGTATCTATATAAGAAATGAACGCGTTGTCTCGAGACAAACCGGCTATCAGCTCCAACGGTAATCTCCGAATGATGTCATGATCTCCACTGCTGCGCCTCAAGATTCAACGTTCAATTCTTCACCCACTGGCACTGTTGGATTCCTATATATCTATATAAGAAAGGAACACAGTTTGTCTTTGACCACACAGATTGGCTGCTGGCCACCTTTGTCTCTGGACAAGGCTCACGCCGAGCTTCGAATGATGTCACACGCTCCACGGTTCCACCCAGATGTTCAATTCTCCACTCAACTGTCCGATTGCTATTTATAGACTGCTTCGATGGTGAGTACCTCCTTTTCCGAGCGCAACCTTGCTGGATAACAAATCCTTGTGATCATTCACTCACTAGACTAAGGTGCCGTCTGGCTATGAACTCCAGGCAACCCTTGGTATGAGGGCAATCAGATGACAGCAGGGAGACAAAAGCAAGAGCTAAGCTGGCCGATTTTGTACCTAGAAATTACCCAAATTCAGCGAGGATGAAGGTAAAGATAGTTTTTGTGTAACCTGAGCAAGATAAAGAGGGAGTTTTGAAACGGGCATGAGGATGAACGTTGGATGAAGACGGGCTTTTTTAATTTGGCTGGGGAGCAGAATGAAGGCTGGTTGAAGGTACCTTCCTTGCAAATGAGACAAGCTAATCTGGCAGTGTTTGAAGGCTGGACTAGGTGAAAATGAACAAATGAGGTGTCGCACAAATGATATTGAGGTTGGACAGTATCCGATCCGCTCCATAGAAATTCTTCTGGGCCCATTTACATTTTTACACTGCGGAATTTTTACGGATAAAGACGCCGTAGTCTGGGCAACCACCAGCAAAGATGAAATTCAACTGCCCATGAGGCCGCGAGGAGTCAACCGAAGGTTGACGACGAGCGGCGTCTCTATTATTTGGTTTATATGGTACATTAAAAACAAACCATCTAGCTGACTTTTGATGCCTAATGGGATGCAGTTCAATCCGCCGTCGCGTAGCACGGGTTACTGCTAGTACATATTGTTTGAGCGAAAACCTCTCATTCACAAGTTTGCCCGAGTTAAACGAAAATTGCTGCCGAATGAACACATACTCATCGGGGTTTATCTCGGCCACTATGGATAACTTGGATGAAGTTGAGAGTCAGGGAGGTCCAAGGTGAGTCGCCGAAAGGTCAAAGACTGCGAAATCCCCCAATATAGGCTGATGAAACTTGTTTCAACCTTCGTTCCTCTGTTGGTTCATTTTGGTCAACTCATCCAGATACGATGCTCTGGAATTCAACTGCACGGGATCCGCGAGTTGGGATCCATTTCCAGGGCTGTTCTCCTCTCTTTTCGTCCTTGTCGTCGCGTTAATTCTTGCCTAGATTAAGTGTTAGTCAGGGTAGAAGTTAAACGTCCCCGGTGCTAAGCTGTAGAATTCAAAAGAAGTAAAGGGACACCTTGAACCGAGCAGATGTATTATTTATTTTCGAATGTAGTTGGTTGGGGGACCCATTACAGCCGTGGGCAGTGATTCAATGAGTTTGCGGCAATAACTGTGTGACTCTGCGGCAGTGTGACGCACAGCGGCAGTATTGCCACATGCAGAAATTTTGCAGCGGCAGTCTGCGGCACTTGCAATGTCGAAATGTCACTTTCGCCCTGCCCGGTCCAACCTGTGAACAAATGGTTTTGAAATGGGTTAGGCGGTTCCACCTGGGCGTCTCTACGATATTAGTCCCAAGTTTATATACGAGATTTAAATCATACGGCCCTCCAGGCACCCCTGGTACCGTCTACCTAGATCTGTACCTGTTTGGCGGGATCCCTGAATTCTTCCAGGATTCACATTATCTCTGGAGCTTGTCTAGATTATACAAAGCCAATAGATCTGGTCTAGAATACGGAGATTGCGTCAAAAGTTGCTCTCGAACCAGTGCCTGTGACGGGCACGACGCACAGCTCTAAGATCCAGTACCTGTTCTCTTTCCCTAATCCATCCTTTTTCGCTGTCGTTTAGCCCGTGACCGTGTATATAGTGCCACAGTGTCAGTCGGTCGAGCCGAATGTCGTCGCTCGGTCGATTGTCCAGCAACCGCTTTATTTCGTCGGCGTTGGCGTCGCTCGGGATCCCCAAGTCCAATTCGGACCATAGGCCCTCGGTCTCGAACATTGCTGTAACGAACTGCTGCCCTGACATGCCAATGTCCACTCGAGCTATTGGGGGGATTAGTAAGTACAAGTCGCGGATAGAGCAACTCCGCCGTTCCAAGGGTCATGGTAAATCGGTCGGGAGACTGATTAAAACCGAACCCGCCGAGCGGAAGAAGCGCTGTGTGGTCGAGTCTGGCTAGAACCTGGAGACGGTTAAGCGCTCAGTGCTTATTTTCATTCTTGCGTCCCAACTTCTTCCTCATTCTCCTTGCCATGATCTCCTTGCTCGGATTTCCTCTTACACATACGATTTCCGAAAGTCAATATCCTGACATGTGCGCGAAACCGACCCTGGGCGACTCTTTCAGTCACCGATCTCGATCGCAAACTTCAAGATGCGTGCAGTCTTGAGCTTGAGCTTTAGCCTATATTTGTGTCCGACCACGGTGGAGATCCTGGCGACGCCCCTCCGTTCACTCAGGTTCAATAAAACTTGATTTATGTCGCACAGCTGTCTCAGTATCGTGGCGCAAGAACCTCGGCGAGCTCTAGGCTCCGGAATTAGATGTTGGTGCCGGAAGGATTTGGATCACCCTCTACATCTTCTTTTTGCTCGCCGCCCATTCCTCGCTTCCGAAAGTTGATAGTTACATTGCTAGCATGGATCTCTGAGCCACCATGAGCAAAAGAGGCAAGGAATGGGGGGAGCGTGCGCCCCTCTCCCCGTACAAGTGCCAATTAGGATGTGGTTTTCGTCCTTGGCGAAAACGATTAGACCTGGCGGTTATCGTGGCCCACGGGCCCGAGTCTGCAGTCTGGGCAACCACTTTCAATCACCGCTGAGAGACATTTTCGCGCATTTCTGTAAAGCGAAAGGCCGCTAACTGTAACTTATCGAGTCTCCAACGAGAGGTCTCAGTGTCTTCATGGAGTGATGAAACTCGCTCCGGCGTCGTCAGTCAGCCTTCAGCATCAGAGTTCCGTACGGACAATCGGTGGTTCGAATCCACCCGGAGACATCGATAATTGCGACAATTTTGTTCCTCGCACCCAGCGCACCTCCACTCTCGTGGGCGCGTTAGATGGGTGTGACATCAGGGCGGCGTAAGCTATAACTTGAAGTCTTCGTGAGGTAATGAAATCAACCCGCTCCCAGCTGTTTCGTTGTCGCATTGGTTCCAGGGAGAGCCGGTGGTTCGAATCCACCCGAGGACATGCGGGAAAAATTGCCAGATCTTTTTCTTTCGAAGCAGCCTCAACCAAACAGAGGCCTCAGCTCTATCCCACGGAGAGCTCGGCGCAGCTCTGAGTGTGAACCGAGTCGTGTCTTTCCCGTCATCAAGTAATGATAAATCCCGCGAGCGATACCGTAATGGATCCAAGAGCGTGAGTTCAATGAGAGTTCTCGATTGCAAATAGCAAGTCTTCGTGGGGTAATGAAACCCGCTCCCAGCTGTTGTCGACGAAGAGACCTTCACCGGGAGAAGCAGTGGTTCGAATCCATCCGAAGGCATTGATGATTACGCTTGGTTTTGGTTTTACAAATGAAACCTGGACTACGCCCGCCGAAGCCTTCAAAGTTCGCGGTAATCAGCAAGGAGAAGAGTTCGCGATCAGGCGGAGTGGTAATGCGAGCTGAAGGGGGGCTTTTTCGAGAGAGCTAAATTCGAGCATTGCGGACAACTGAGTCAAGTATATTAGAGTTAGGGAGGGGCTGATAAGTCTTCGTGGGGGAACGAACCCCGCTCCCAGGTGTTGGGTGGGTTGACGGAACCTCACGGGAGAGATGGCGCATCGAACCCGTCCGAAGACCTCAGCAGTGAATGTCCTGTTCTTGCGTCCCACATAACGTGGCGGTCTGGCCCGGTGCCGACTAGATGGACGGATCCCTGGTGATTGTCGAGAAGCTACTTTGCGGGCTATTCCGGAGCTGTAGAGGCGGCTGACGAGTGGATTCGCAGGTGCAACTGAGACAGCGAGATCTCCTTCCCCGCTCGACGGAGCCCCCATCCGCAGCGCAGCGAAGATTTCTTGCCGTCGGGGGAGAGCGACGAACCCGCGCGGAACGCAGAGCGCGGGTGAGCGGTGTGTGGTCGAGGTCGAAGTCGGGCGAGATGGGACTGGCGGTGGGCTACCATACGTCCCACAAGAGCCTGCGGCGCCGATTAGCGCGGGGGCGTGGCGGGATTTGATCGAGTTCGCGGCGCCCGTCAGTGCACTGCAGAAAGAACAAGTTCAAAATGCACCTGTCCACACCTCATGAAGATCCCCAGTGCCTCAAGGCAGGCACGAGGGGCGGGGCGCGTAGTCGTGATGCGCTCCTCCCCGTATCCATCAGCAGCACCGTGTCCTCGGCACTGAGCGCCGAAATCGCGGCGGTGGCCCCACTGTGCGGTATGCACAGTCGCGTGCCGACTTTGGAAGCACCGCGCAGACTGACCCGTCTTCGGAGACCCCCCTCCTCAGATCCTCCGCAGCCCATCATAGCCCAACGAACATTCCCGAGATTCGGACCCGGCGCCGACGTGCACATGTATGTCTTGAAATGGTCCGCATATCAGAGCAAGACCACTGCTGTTAAATTCCAAGTAGCGGCAGCAAGAGTTAAACGGCGGAATTGCGCACGCTGTGATCAGGGGAGACTGGCCGCATTCAGTGAGCAACGGTCAGAGCAGGTGGACGATTCGAGGAACGAGTTCAGCAATTGAATTTGAATCCGATTCCGCCGTTGCGGGGTCCGGTTGAGAAAGTGAAGAAAGAAGGGCCGATGCGCCGAAGATCGATGTACATGCATTTGAGAGCGAGGTGGATTAATCCGGACGCCGTGCATACCGACATGAAGAGCGGGATGACAGGCGTGGACGCGGAGGTTCTCGGCGCCGGGATGCGGCATGGCTGGGTGAGCTCGCCGAATGTGCGCGACGTCGGGTAGTGAGCCGAGCAGGGGGTGGGGCAGCGCGTGCGATCCTCGTAGCAGAGTGTCGGGCGCGCGCGAAGGTTTTTACGAACCCTGCGGAAGCAAGAGGAGAGGATCGCCCGCCGAGGCTCGCGAGGGGGTCGCCCTGCTGATGAACTTGGTGCTGTCCATGACGTAAGCAGGCCGTCGGCACCCCGCGCCGCGGATGTCGATCAAGAGTGGTTTGAGCGCGGGGACGCGCGCGATGAGGGAGGAGGAAGGGATGTCAAGATTTTGGAGGGAGGTGAGGAGTGTGCGAGAGGTGCCACTGACAGCAGCGGTGGCATGGAGAGCGTGGGCTTGGTGCGGACTCGGAGGGCCCGTCGGTGGCGGATGTCGAGCGCGTGGTTAGTGGCCGCGAGCACGACCGTTATCGACGAAGTCGTTGCTGCCTTCAAGTGCGTCCGACGTCTCAGGAGGAAGAGCTTCATAACGTTCGAGTTACAGTGTCTTGAGGCGTGCGCGTAGGCGGGACGTGAAGGAGTGCATGACGTTAAGTGAGAAGCGGATCGGAACCGGCAATGTTTAAGCGGAGCCGGTGATGGCATCAGCGATTCGCAGGTGCCGAGCTGTCCTTGGTTGGCGTCCCGTAGCTCTCTGATGCCTCAAACCTCGACGCCCCTGCACAAAATTGTACGTATTAATATCGCGGACCGGAATCATACGGGCCGGAATTCATCATGCAGCAGTCGTTGTTTAGCTCCGCGAAAAGTATACAAACGTCTTCGTGGAGTAGTGATACTGGCTTCAACGCAGTTCTGCGCCAGTCCAAGCGAATTGAACAGCTAGATGGCGGTTAGACTCCACCCGAAGACATTTGGGTGAGTTGATGTCCTTTTACCCCATGAACTGATGACAGCGTTTCGTTTCTGTCTCATTATATAAGGAGACGGGTACATTTAATACTGGCGACAGCCTCAGGATCCGAGGGTGGTACAGGCACTAAGGTACAGTCGAGTGGTCCCCGCACAATAGAGAGACGGATGCGAGACGCCGAAGTGGCGAGTGCAGCTAGTGACAAGCTAAATAGGTGGGAGGATACAATATGTAAATATGGGAGGAGAGAGTCATAAAGGGGAGTCTGGGGAGACAGAGCGGGGAATAAGTACTGGGTAAATATGGGGAGCTGACAGGAGGAAGATACCTAGCGAGACAGAGTGCGGAAGTGGTCAGCCAAGCACAGGTCTCGCAAGTTGTAAGGAAGGGTCCGGAGGGGATTAACTTTTGAGTCCAGACATGAACGTCCGGAAATGCAAGCACCGGGTCCGGAAATGAGCCAGCGCCAGACGCGGAAATGACCAGCGCCAGGTGCGGAGAGAAAAAAGCGCCGATGCGTCTGAATCATCGAAGCATTGCACTTGGACCGACGCGAGGATGACCGCGTTTACGGCCGCCGGGCGGAGCAAGTGGTGTCTTGATAGAGAGAAAGGCACTCACCCGGAAAGACGAGCATCGCTTACAACCCGAGGTCGGTGTTGTCCCACATCCCACCTGTGACCTGAGAGGTGGGGATGCTCGGGTAGGTAATTGTGCGGGAAGCGCACACGTACTGACTCGCCTTCACTATTAGTCAAATACTCTTTAAACCCCATCTACTCCCGCCACGAGCTATAAAAGCCTAACATCCGTAATGCAGCAGATATCGCTCAACCATAACACCCACATGCGCTTCTCGCTCACCACCCTGGCTATTCTCGCCAGCCTATTCATCGCGTCCACCCATGCCGAGGACGACGCCACCGACATTTGTTGCTACTATAGCCCATGCGGCCTATTCGTCAAATCATTGGTCATGAACCCAGTGCCGCTCGCGTCCCTCCCGCCTGACGTTGTTTGCTGCTGCATGTCGGCCAATGCTCTCGGCTGCCGTACCGTTTGTTGATAGTGAGTTCTCGTTTGCCTGGAATCGGCTTGGATTTGTGCTCACCGCAGTCGAAATGTAGTGTCGATGATAGTGAGGTGCGGTTCACTGCCACGCTCGGGGAGATTCGGTGCTTCGAATCTACTAGAAGACATGCAGGAGAATTGCAGATCTTTGTTTCTCGAAGAAGAAGCCTCGATATAAGTCACCCCAGCAATGGCCTCGAGTCCATCCCCGGAGGGCTCTGAATTGTGGACCGCGTTGTGCCTTTCCAGTCATCGAGTTATCATAAATCCCGCGAGCGATACGGTAATGGATCCAAGAGCTCAATGGGAGTTGTCGACTATAGCCACCACGTCTTCTTAGGTAATGAAACCCGCTCTCGCTGTTATCGTAGCAAGGCCGAAGTAACCGGGAGAAACGGTGGTTCGAATCCACCCGAAGGCGTTGACCATGACGCTTCCTTTGCTTTGCAAATGAAATCTAGCCTTGCCCGCCGAAGCCCTCAAAGTTCGCCGTAATCAGCAAGAAGAAGGGTTTACGATCAGGCGGAGCTGTACTGCGAGCTGAAGGGGGTTTTTTGAGAGAGGTAACTTCAAGCATCGCGTCAAGAAATATTGCGAGTTGATGAGTGGTGGCGAGAGCGTTGATAAGTCTTCGTGGGTGAACGAATCCCGCTTCCAGCTGTTCAGGCGGTTCGGAACTTCACGGGAGAGATGGCGGTTCGAATCCACCCGAAGACCTAAGCAGTTAGTGCGCTGCTTTTACGTCTCGCATAACGGGGAGGCTTGGCCGACTAGAAGGACACATCCCGGGTCATTGTCGAAAAGCAGACTTTGCGAGCTATTCCAGCGCTGTAGAGGCGGCTGACGAGTGAGTTCGCAGGTGCAACTGAGACAGTGAGATCCTCCTCCCCGGTTGACGGGGCCCCCATCCGCAGCTCAGCGAAGACTTCTTGCCTTCGTCACAGAGTGGGCATACCCGACGCGGGTGACCTTGCGGCGGGGCGGCGGTGTGTGGTCGAGGAAGCGGCCGGGGGAAATGGACTTGGCGGTGGGAAGTGCGGTGCGTCGCGTTGCCGAGTAGCTCGGGGGCGTCGTACGCGGCCCATCGGGCCGATTTGAGCGACTGCGCGGCGTTCGGCAATAGACTGAAGAAAAACAAGTTCAATGTAGGAGCAGCCGGGAGAGACCTCGTATGGAACGCTCTCGAGATTCGGATCTAGCCCCGACGTGCATATATATCGAAATGGCCCGCATATCAGGGCAAGACCGCTGGTATTGAATTCCCAGGAGCAGCAGTGCGCAGACGGAAAAAAGCGCAAGAGGGAATGGCGGAGGTATAGTTGGGCATGCTGAGGTAAGGAGAGCTTGGCGGTGTTCAGGGAGCGACGGTAAGAGCAGGTAGACGGTTTGAGGAACCAGTTCAACAATTGGACTTGGACTGAGAGCAAGGGTGGAGCATAAATACTGCGTAAAAACCGCTCGTCAACAACTTCCGTATGGGCGATATACTGTGTAAAACTACCTTGATTTTCGCAACTTTTTGACCTGATTTCGGGCCAAAATCACGACAACTTCAGCTTCTGCCTGCAACCTCAAGCTCTGCCTGCAACTTTCGGGCAGTGGCTTGCAACTTCCTTGGGTTGCACCTTTGTATTTTCCATATCTTTCAGGTCTATGCAGCATCTTCTACGCACAAATTTCGGGTTGAATCCCCGCTCTGGGAGTTGATACTATTGATCGTATCAGCTCGGCATTGAGGCATATTCTCAGCCTCATTTCTTTTGCTCTCCTCTATTATCCTGTCCGAACTCGGCAGATTTCGGGCCCCGATCGCCATGTCATGTCTATCGCTCGTTGGCGCCCTCGTTGTGGAGTGACGGAGTATCAAGGGCAAGAATATCGAGATTGCCATGGGCGTGTAGTAGGATCCGACCGCTGCCCGCGGTTTTTTACTTCCTCTAGGAATTTTCTTCGGTGGATGCTTCTATAGAATGGATTTGTTGGATATAGAGCTGACGGTCTGGTACCTGCGAACAAAGAGCCGATTACGAAACTTATCAGCGAGACAAATATTCATATATTATTATTCCTGTACAAATGCAAGGACAACGAAAGAGTAGATGTACATCAATAAAAGGTGCTGCTGAAACCAGCAGGTGGGCAAAGTCCAGAGCTTTATAGACGCTCAATACCCCGGGGATGCGTATACGGATCTAAACACATCCCTGGCAGCCTTATTCAGCTCCCGAACTGCGCCGCATTATACGCCTGGCGAACACTCTCCAGCTGCGCGGCTGGCACAGAAAGAAATGAGAGCTGAGTTGAATACCATAATGTAAGTCGGGGACGTACTCATGAGCCGGCACTGGGGGGCGAAAATCTGCATGGCCGCGATGACGGTGTTGAGCGAGTCTACCATGCCCTGCGTGTGGTTCGCGCCGCCTTGCGCGCGCCGGCGGCCGATTTCAGAGATGATCACAAAACATGTGGATGCCCATAATGGCTGACTCGGTGTGAATCGTGGGCTAACGAGATAGATGGAATGTAGACTGACTGCCAGAACTGGATCAATTAGCCCAACTTTGGGAATGTCGGTCTTCACGAGGATATTGACGACCGAGCGTGCGGAGGCCAGAGCCTTGCTCCGGGCGAAACCATGCTCTTTAACGAGCGGTTTGTGCAGCTGGATGCTGGCGACGTGGGCGAGGGTGTGCACCACCATCAGAGCCTTGGACTGGATCGCAGGCAGCGCCGTTGTGAATGTATCTATCTTGCGGTCGAGTACAGCGAACTCCGGGTCGTTCCGGGGAGTCCCATCTGCAAGTCAATAATGCATCAGAAGGGGCGAACCGAGTTATAGTTATCCGCACGTACTTGCACGATACCGGGCGCCCAGCCTCGTCGCGCTCACGAACAAAATCCCAGCCTTCGCGTGGAGCGCGGGCTCAGAGGTTGTGTCGTCCGGAGCATCACCAAGGAAGCGCGCGATGGTGTCGCTGCTGCGACGCGGCAACAGGTGCGAGCGCTAAAAGCACGGCGAACCGCGGGGTCAGCTTTATAATATAACGTCAGCACTTGCAACCAAACGTGACTCGCCTCCACATAACCGCGCGTCTCGAGTGGCCAAGGGGTGTCGATCTTCACGCCCGCGGGCCCGTACGCAATATTGGAGGGCGAGCCATCCATGCCCGCCCAGCAGTTGTCCAGCGTCAGGACTTCCCAAAATGCGCTGATACGCTCGCCCTCCTCGCGCGCGTCGCTCGTTGGCGGGAGCGCCTCGGCCGTCGCTCCCCCGGGAGCGCCGCGGATGCGGTGCAGCCCCGCGCTGATGGCTATGGACGCCGCTGCGCTGGTGTGGTACTTGCCCTCGAGGAACCGCGCGTTGCGGATGAAGTAATAGGCGAGGAGGACGGAGGCCTGCACGCTGTGGAGGACTGTGCGCGGGTGCGTGCCGCTGAGGCTGCTCGCAGTACTACGCAGCGCGTGGGCAAGGAAGGCCGGCTCGTAGACTGTGATGCGCTCGTCTTTCGAGAGGTGGACGCCCCAAAGATAAAGAACATTGAGTAGAACGGGAGGCAGGTTGCGTCCATTCGGGCTGGTCACCGCGTCGTGGAATGCTTGCGCATCGAGGAAGAACCCGAAGCAGGTTGCGTTATGGAGAAAGTTGTGCACGAGTGCTTGGAGCACGATGAATGGCAGTTCCTGCAACGAATGATGAACTCTCCGAGCCTGGAGTAATGTGCATTACGCACCGTGGGCATGGAGCTCGACGCGCGTTGATTGACGGCGGAGCCGGACGTCTGTTGGAGATCTTCCCGAGACATTGAGCGCAGTGATTGCTTCGCGGGGGTGATGGCACGTACAGAAATAGTTCAGAAGCGGTCCCAAGCCCATCGTGTTGGAGGGCGAGATCTGCGGAGGGGATGCAAGATATCCACGGCTGCCGGACGCGCGTGGCATGGAAAGGATCAGTCTCTGGCTCTTCGGTTTCTCCAACTCATCGATACGCCCTTGAAGGATCGAGATTTGTTCTACGAGCCGATAAATTTCATCGCCCTCTCCTGGCAGAATTTATTTACCTTCGAGCATCTGCCCATTCGAGGGTCCGGCCTCAGTATATTCACAGTCACCGAAGGCGGCCGAGTATCTTGAACACGGTCCACATATCGGCTTTCCTCCGTCGCATTTCTTCGGTGGCCCATCAGTATTATATCTCTCGGACCGCTGGGAATCCTACAATCTTTCTGCGTCTGCGCGACGACTTCAGGGCGCAGTCCCGCGAGAGTCAACGACAACACTAACCGACAATTTACACACGCCTTGCCTTTTTGCAGCGCAGAGAGTGAGTTGACTGGAAATGACTGCTGCATGGCTGCTGAGTGTGGGGGATTGGGATTGCTGCGGTAGATGGACTCACTCAGACGTGCGCTGTTTAAATCCGTTCAACTCAGGATCTGCGCAAGAATGTAATGTCGCAGTTCGAACATGTTGACGGCAGATCAGCCGAGTGACAAAGGCGCATATTGGGAATTTAGTAAGCCTCCGGCAACAAGGATCCTCGCCGGTGACAAAAAGGAATCCACAGGTGTTGCGCAGTTAGTATCCATACGAGTATGCATGCGTAACCCCGCAGTTATTTCTCCTGCTAACACTGAATGCACGGTTCCGGCAGGCTCAGACATGAGTCGAGCAGCGCCGAGTAAAGGTGGAGCAACGTGTGACTGGCGCACTTAGCAGAGACTGGCGATGTTACGTGTAACGGACGCCCTTGAAGTCTCCGAGTAGGCCCCGAGTTGTAGTTGGTATCCCGGAGATCTCTCGCTGGGGCAGCGACAGTAGAGGTGGCCAGTTCGGAACTGAGACTTGCTCCCAACTTGCGCCGGCTGGAGCTAACCGGTTCAGATAATTCCGTCCGCAGTACCACAAAAGTATGGATGAGACTGGGAGATGAAGCAGGCATCCGAGCTCATCAGAGCCCAAGCGCTGAAGCTGACATAGATTGAAATCAGAGGAGTGATCTTCCAAGTTTCGGAAAAATCCGCTGTTGCCCCGAAGGTGTACTACGTTCCAAAACATCCCCGGCAGATGCATGCGTAGTCTGTAGCACAGTGACAGGAGATCCTCCAAGTTTCACAATTTTCGACTGGGAGAGAGACGTTGCAGAGGACTCCCGAGCGCCATGGTGGTCGAGGAGAATGGGGGAATTGATCAGGGCCAAATCACGTCAAGCACTGCCAACTCGGGACCGGCTTTCTCATTGCCGATGCCCTTACTCAGCTACCGCCGCCCATCCCCGTGGATTCTGTCCCATATTCAGCAGGGCAAACGCAATCCCATCATGGTCCTTGGCTGCACTTCAAATAAACTCCGAAGCAAGTGCGAAGCTCCTTATGCCCCTCAATTTACTGCTGGTCCACCCGGAAATCCAGAGCGCATATTCCAGCGAACGGTCTTTCTCCCCGTACGGTTACGCTTGAGACGGCCTACGAGACCTTCAGGGAACTCTAACGTGTCCCTGTTGTTTGGAAATTCGCACCGTTTGGGGCTTTCGCGGCAGCGAGGAACATTCTCGAACATTCACGGGCTCCAGTGAACGCAGGAGACTCGAGAGTGCACCTCTCCGCACAGCAAGTGTATTCGTGGGCACACAGGTCATCCTTCTCAACGCCTCGGATCAAATCAGACTTGTCTTCACCCGCCAGCTGTTCGGCGGGCAGATCCCGAACACGCCGCAGACGCCATTCACAAGGATTCATGGTCATAAGTAGGAGCAGGCTCATCTTCTGCATCTGGCGCTACCCGTTGTAGATACTCAATTCTCTTGCATCGCCTCCGGTATCCGCATCCGACAATTCACCTCCGCACTGATATCTGGTCTCAGATGATTCGGGACCAAATATTAGCGGTGAGCCAAACCATAACCATCTCGTGTTCCACAGAGTCCACGCAAGGTTAACACATCAGGGGGTAGCGCAGCTTACACGGTTTGTTGAGAATCCATAATTTTTTCCAGGCCGTCGCACCTCGAGCTCCGTATCCAGCGAAACACATAATTGTGCCAAATTAGAGCTCACACTTCCATGTCCAATGTTCCCAGGGCACCCGTGACAACGCTGGCCCCTGGAAATTCGTGAGCGTTTCCAGGTCCATAAACCAGTGTGCCCACATTAATGCTGTTAACTTCTTGCACCCGTTCTCTCATCCCCTTCGTTTCTCGGTGATTATCAGTAATTCCGCAGCTTTTATCGAACATCTCCGTCCAACTTTGCCCAGCGCTTTATTTTTCAATCTCCACTGTCCATCCCTCACCCGAGGACCCTTGTTTTCAATGACTCCAACCTCTATGTCAACTGGTCGAGTTACGACCAACTGCCGTTTCATCCTTCCTTCCAACCGAAGGCCGCATGGGGTGTCTGGTAAGTCTCCGTCCAAGTTCCTGGAATTAGCACATGACTTATTTTAGGGCGACAGCGATGAATTCGGGGCGCTGAACCATATCACAAACGCGACGCTCCTCTCCGCCAAAAACAAAATCAAGACCGGGCATGCCTTCAATCCAACTTTAGAACTCGGCATGCCCGACCCACCGCTCAATCCTTCCCGCCCTGCGCTTACCCACGCGATCCAAAGTTCGTTCCATCCTTAATAACTTAGTGCGTAAATTGACTCAAACTTAGAGGCCGCCCAGAAGGGTATTGCTGGTCGGGGAGTACTTCTGGACTGGGAGCGTATGGATGGACTCCTAGAACGTTACCTATGATGCTTTCACAGTGAGCCCTCATTTACAACGCACTTGATTTGTTACTGAGTCAAGTTCAGACCATCACGATCTCCACCGGCGAGCTCGACGCTGTCGCAAAATGGCAGGGGCTCAACCCTGTGTCCTTTACCAAACCGTGAGACTTCCTCCTCATCCGCGCCGGGTTCACCAAGCAATATCTCGGATTTTTGCCTCACGAGCAGGCAATCCTACCCTACCGCGAGGACGTGGATGCGCAGCCTGCGCGCTGCATGAGGTTTTCATTGGAGGCTGGGGAGCATTGGCGAGTCCATATTCATTTTCGCCGACTAGACACTGATCCGTGATGATCTTAACCAGTCGAATTCCTCGACCTTGAGAAGCTGGCGGCCGCGTGCCACAAATTCAAGCGGTACTCCTTCTTTTTCAGCTTGCAAACCCTATCCATTAATCGGGTAGCCCATTAATGATGGGGGCTGTGCATGTCCCAAATCGGCGATGTATTTACGGCTGTGCACAGTGAGCTCTGCGACCCAGCTGATGGCACCGGAAACCTTTGAGTAGCAGAAAGAAAATAAAATGCATTGCCTTTCGATACAAATTTGAGGTCATTCGGATGCGGTTTTCTGAGGGGGCTTCGACTTTGAGCACCTTCACTGCCAGTCCAAGGAATCCACCCATATACAAACCAGCGGGCAGTCCAATGAGCTGGGCTGGGGATGCATACACTGGGTATGGCGGTTCGGATACAATTTTATTCCGCTGCAAAAGTTTTAGATCTCCGCGCAATATATTCGGTGATTTCCGACCTTCCGCGCTAAAAAACAGACACCCCGATTGGGCAGTTTTTGATGCGCGCAACTTCAACCTCCGCCCAATATAAACTCGAGCCCCGGGTAATATATACCTGAGCCCCGGGCAAAGTCTCTGAGTAAATAGAAATGAAACGACTGTCACGGTTACGAAGTGGTAGACACTCGGGTCAGCCGTCATCCCCGCTTTACTTCATAGTAATTGAGTCGAACAGGAATGCCCAGCGACGCACCAAACCGCGGTGTACTGTGAATAGTGTCGTAGTTGAAGTTTGCGGTGCGGAATATAATTCGGTGTTCATTATCAAGGGCGTGTTTCAATGTCCGGTTGGAGATACAGGGTCAGCAAAGAATGGTGTTCTCGTCAAACTAAAAAGGATTAGGCGCTACAATAATTATCGGGAATATCCGAGAGGCGACCCTGCCTCTGGCTCTCATCCGACTGGTGTTGCCATTGGCATCGTTTCTATCAGGATTATCTACCAACCGGTGGGATCTTCCCTCACCACGTTGTCGCTGGCGCAATCGTTCTCCGGGCTAACGATTGCATTCATTTCACTGAATTCTCAGGAACAACTGCCAGCTCAGCGCTCGTTGTGATCGACGGTTGAATTACAACAGGGTACTGGGACCTGTGGTCGAGATGTGGAACAGCCATCGGTTTAAAATATATAAATGCTCTGCCTTCCATAAGAGTTTCCCCGATCTCACCGCCGTGCTAGACACGATAGACCTTTCAGCCCACCGGTCGCACTACCTATCCATCTACTCCTTAATCATGCAACTGCACACATTCTCCCCCGCAATTCTGGTCCCCATTCTTGCCTCATCGCGCTCACATACGCCTTGCCTGCCGAACAGCTCGCGTCCCGCGACATGGCGACGGTTACTCTCCCGACGATGGGGATAAAGGTCGCCCACAGACGGCTCTGATGAGAAAGGGACATCAGTGGTGATCAGCGACAAGGACGGGAACCTCTGGGTCGAGATCACGACGATGTAGCCGTGAAAAGGTACGGTACGTAGTTGGTTTTTCTTTCGGGGCTATGAGCTAATTTGAGAGGGTCGCACAGATTGCAGGCCCCATCAAAACAGCTGGGAAGTTTGTCACGGATGATAGTATTGCTTTTTAGCGCCTACGTCGACTACACCTTCCTGTCGCGCGGTCTGACGACGGCATGGTCTATGTAGATGTTGGAATAATCCCAGCGACGCTATGCGCTGGCAAGCACAAGAGAGAGAAACCAGCAAACAAAGAGGTAGAATATGTTTGTCCTAGAGTTGCATGGTGGTCGTACGTAGGCAAACGGATGGCGTCCACAGAGACAAAGTGATAGAATATCATGGAAGGCAGCCGAAGGCTTATGTAAAATGGGCTGTGCGATCCAAAGATGATCGCGAGCTTCGCGCTGCTCGCAACCAACTCCAATCTAGCCTGGGATATTTCCAACAGTAGACTATGTAACTGAATTTTCAAATTGTCCGGCACTCTAATTCGGCCTCAGGCAACCGGGAGCGGGGAAATGGGATTCAATCAAATGAGGAAAGGAGATCTCGGTATCTTCGTGGAGTAATCAATCTCGCTCCAATGCGGCATATCAGCCAACACCGCTTCGACGGAGAGATGGTGGTTCGGACCCATCCGAGGACATAGGGTTAAGAGTGCACCCAAAGATGAGCATTGATTCTACCACTCCGTTAGGCCGTGGTGTGTCTGAGTTGTGGACAGATCCAGAGTAAGGTCGATACCAAGTCTTCTTGGGGTAATGAAAGCCTCTCCCAGCCATTTCGGCTGGTACATCCAGGTTAATTGGGGAGAGATGGTAGTTCGAATCCACCTGAAGACATTGATGCGAAGGATTGCGGTGTTTTTGCAGATACAGCACTCGCTGTCCCATCAAAATACTCATTAACAAGTTGGTATGCGTGTGTGTATTCCCGGAGGAGTGACGAGTCCTCCCACGGGATGATGGGCCCGTTCTGAGAACAGGGCAACGAAGCTGAGGGCTTTTGAGCGAGATCGCGGGACGAGTCCAGGATGATTGAGAGTGAATGAGGGTAGCGAGACCCCTAACAAGTCTTCGTGGGTAATGAAACCGCTCCTCCATATTTGGTGACCGATCAGAAAGTAATCCAGGAGATACGTGTCACGGGGCTGGCCCCGAGATGGCCGGAGAGGAAGAGGAAATCTCAAGGGCTAGGGAGCCCCGAAACTTGCGTTGATTCGACGAAGCGTACTACGACGAACCAAGAGAATATAAAGTACAGTAAGGCAGTGCGTGAGGTAACATATCGTAAGTATCATAAAACAATAAGAGATGTCATAACACAATAAGAGGTTGACTTTCCATAAGCATAGAATAGTCCCGTCGCATTTCCGAGCTTGTTTGAGAGTGCCAACGATGAGATCAACCCACGAAATATTCAACTAGTCTGTACACGGCCGAAGTTCCCATAAGACAGAATATATAAATCAGTGTAGTCCTCATTCGTGAACAAGGGCCGGAACGAACTCCGTCAGGCAATGGGAATGCACCAGACTTGTCTCGAGACGACTGGGTAGCTTGATGGTTCGGGAGGAAGGCGAAGAGTGCCCATCACCACCCAAGAGAGTTTATTCCATCTAATAAAATCTGTAGGGGGGGTCCCTACCCCCCCTACAGACTTTCATAGATTTCGACTTCATCTTGTACGTATTCTTGTCTCCGAGCTGATGGGGTCCTGACAGCTGCCTCGGCAATGGCGGCGGAAAATGCGTAAATATTCTGGGGAATTTATCTATGCTTATGGAAAGTCACCCAGAGAGCTGTCTGTCATAAAAAAATAGAATATTAATTAATATAGTCGATGTAAGGGCCATATCGGTGATGATCCGCCATGCCCCTTACAATACGGTGGCTCGAACCCACCCGGGGGCATGGCATTGACGATTCCTTCCGAGCCTTTTTTCTCTCGCAGAAGGTTCTCCTAGTTTGGGAATCATCACCAAGAAGGATTGGATTTGCGGTCCCGCGTGAAGAATTCTGCAGCTAGCCCGAGAAATGCGCTGCAATGACGAGTGGTCGTCGGAGATCTCCGGGCATCTCGGAGTTGCCATGGCATCGCGGTCCGGTGTGCTCAAATCTTGCTGTCAGCGGCGTGACGTCTTCCGCCAACGCGGTCAACTTCTGGCCACGTTTTCAAGCTGCACCGCTAGCACTGCGTCTCCTCTACGAAACAGCACATGATGCGCACGACCTCGCAATCTAAAACTGGCCATACCAAGTCCATACCGCCGCTGTACCCTCCGCCGCCGACGCGCGCCCGCCAATTCACCTGTACGCTCCTCTCACCCTCTGCATCCCCTTCTCCTCCCTCATCGCGCTGGTCCCCCTGCATCTCCGTCCCGGCACGCACACACATCCCGCCGCGCGCCCGCCAGCTCGCCTTCGTCATGACTCATGAAGCCTCGTGTGCCCTGCCCCGGCGCCCGGCGCTGGCTTCATCCCATCGCACCATGTGTGCCGGGCCTGTGTTTCACTGGGGGTGCGTCTTCCTTGCGTTACAAGCACGTATGGCGCTAGCACCGCACTCGGCCCTGGTCCGTGTTCCCCATCTCGTGGTACACCCTGATGCTGTCGCTCGCGCCAATGCGCTGGACGTGCGGCGCTGCGCTGCTGTTCGCCGGGTTCTCGCGCGGGATTCGGGCCTCGAACGCGAGCGCCACGTCCCCTTTGCTCTACTGCATCCACCTGATATAACGAGCGCTCGATAGACTCACCGTGCGGCGCAGTCCAGCACGAATCCGTCTTGTTTTCATGCTGTGGCCCACTCGTACGCGTGCTCCTCTTTCCCATATACTTATCCCCCGTACTGACATAGTCTCAAATGTCGCAGGATAGATAGCCCGCACTGCGCGCGCACGTTCGCTCCGTCAAATTGGCACACCGCGAGGCGGGTTGTCCGTGCGCATCGTGGTCTTATCCCAATCGTGTCGATCCTGCCTTTATCGCTGTTAACGCCTGGTTTAGGGGCTGCTCCGCTCCTCGAAGTCTGAATAAGTACTCTTACAGCTGTTTCCGAAAACCTTGAGACAAGTCAATTTTGTTTCGCCCGCGCAACTTTTGATGGAATGATAAGGATTGCCATTTTAGGTGTTCCCGAGCGTAGCCGAGTCCTGCCGAGTTCAGCGCTTCCCACTGGAATTTTCGTCCGAATATTTATGTCGACCTCAATTGTAGGGGTTGTGGGTCAAATAACGTTGAATCTGAGATTTCTGATGGAGCGCACTGTGGTGTACATTTTGGAAGACCTTTTGAGAGGTGAACTGATTTGGCCGACACGACCCTTCCCGAAATGCCAGCTGATCCGAACTCAATCCGGCAATCCTTAGCATTCCATCAAAACTTTGCGTGTGTAAAAATGTTTCACGAGTCTCAAGGTATTCGGGAACAGCTGTAATCAATTTATCAAGTAGGGTTTCGTTGCCGCGCGCTTCCACCTGATTGATTCATCAAGTAGCACCTGCCCTGGCGCTTCTCCCGTACACATCAACTGGCTGTGTGACATCCCTCTTAGAGCGCTTTTAAAGCGGGCAACCCCTGCGAAATCCTCACCCTCCCTTGCTGGAACTCAATGTCTCGAAGCAGGCTCCCTCTCGAGTGCGCCTTCGACCGCTGTTGCTCACCGAACAGTCTCTGTCACAGGTCGTCCGTCGTCTGGGCAAATCGCGTTCTTATCTCCGCCGCAGGTGCAATATGCGCCCCATTGAATCCGCCACTGTTGAACGGGGATACCGAGTCAGCCTTCTACATCTACGAGTTCATTCTCACTGTCCCCAGCGGAATTAGAGTGTACTGCGAGAAGAGTCGGCGTACGAGCTGCAACGTCGTTGCCCTTCGACACCCTTCCCTCTCAGACCGAGTTGCATCAACGTGGCGTCCAGTTCACACCAACGGTACGTGTCCCATTCTGGATCTCCGCCCAATTCCAATGCTGTTGCAGGGGTTCTTTTTCGCACACTACCCTCTAGTTGCCACTGACATATTGTGTGAGCTAGCTGCAGGAATCTGGACAACGTCATTCTGAGTATCGACACGATATTTCGAGTCGCATATGTTGGTAAGCTATTTCCTTAACTGGAGACAGTGTCAGTTACCTGGATCAAATAGTGGTCATCACTTATAGAATCCGTGTCATTATCTTCAAGAGATGGCTCGTTAAGTGGTCCTTTTTGGCCTAGCGCCAACTAGGATCAACTTAGCCATCGCAAATCCATCCGTCTTCCCCAATTGTAGACTGCTGAACTCCGGGCTCCCTCCTCCCGTTGCGCCTGACCTACTCTATTCCCTCCCGTTTTAAACCGTCCTTTGCGGAGACTCGGTACGTACCCAACTCCGTCAGTCCCGCGACAAACCTGATCCCGAATTGCCCAGTGATTCTCCTCCCTATCTTCCTCGCCGTATTCGATGCCATCAGGGTCCTCGCCCTTCTGCTCCAGTTCAGAGGCATAAAATCAGGACGCCAGTCGGATTTCGCCACTGAGTTGATTCGTGAAGATTCTTAAGTGCTAGTTAATCCCCCTGTCTTATTGCATTGTCATCAACCTCCAGAAATCGAAGACATAGTGTATGCAGGTTCCAATCAATCTGCAGTGCTCCAAAGGGACGGTGCGGTCCAGGATAATACTTATGTGCTGCTACTACGCGTGCTCACACATCCGTATCCCGTGTGATACCAGTTTCTCTTACATCTACCAATGAACAGTCCTTGTTGATTGATAACATATCCCTCGAAATCAATATGTCAACTGGACTGACGGTTCGAATGCGCCCGAGGAAATGAATGTTAACCCTGATTTCCATGTTTCCAAAGCATTGCCTTCCTTTCGTCTTGATCAGTCGTTAATGCGCACTCCAATCCGGTTTTATTCTTCACTGTGGGTTTTGCGAGGAACAAAATCAATTTGTCGCTTCAGCCTTGTGGGAAATTTCTTGCGCAAAAAGAGCATAGTAACTTGGAGGTAGGTGGTCACATACCACCCTTACGCGGACAGGAGCTCAAAATTCCTGTGGATTGAGGCCAATGACTCCGCGATGTCGTCTTGATTATTGGAGATACAGGTGTTCAATTCGTCTCGGGGACACTGGAAGGAGCGGGCTTGATTTTTTTAGGTGCTAGTTTGCACCGCGCCTTTCTCGCCTCCCGAAATGAGCATGCCCTGACTCCCCGAGTACGTGTGAACCCACCAAGAGTTTCTGGGCTTGCATGACGAGCGCGGTGGTGATGGACACAAACAACTTCGAGAAGGGAAACATAGGATGTGAGGTGGTGAAAACTGGTTAGATTGAACGAACTTCCTCGAGCACTGTCTCGCACCGTGGAGCATTGGAGCGGTGAATACCGTCAGAAATACACTTGGAGTGTTCCTTGCTCGACCGTGCTGCGACAGTTATTGGCTCATGGATGGACCTTCCAGACACCATTCCCCGGGAAACAATTATCCTGGAGTTCAAGGATAAGTCTCGCCGTATGACTGCCGATAAAAGTCCGGTTGAATTGGTTCAACCGATAGATGTAGGCTGTCGAGAACGAGTTCAACATGTGCTGCAAACCTGGCTGCCGCAGGTTGCCGCTGAAATTGCCGCTGCATGCGACAACATCACTGCAGCGGCAAAATCCCTTTGCCCTGTTGAAGTTCAGCCGCAACATCAGCCGCCAACTTGCCTTCACAGGTGCGGATCATCAAATTCCCTTGGAACCCAAATCATAAGATTTGTAAGACAGGTGTTGACGGTGTCCTGATTGGAATGGCCACTGTTCGACGTCTCTAAGGGAAGGCAGTGCAGCCGCGCCCCAGTGATCTATGTGCTGGCAACTCTTTCCTTACCCCTCACTGATGACGAGCACGTCGCCGCTCATCCTCTACTTGCACCTACAGTACTGCCACCGTAGGTCTGGCTAACATGTTGGACTCAATGCTCTCGTCAACAACTCCGTCGGCTCTCGCTGGTGTGCCACCTCTTCCGCTCGCTCTCCCTCCCCTTCCTCTTCCAGCACCAGAGCTTCGACGTCGAAGCCCTGGGTTCAGGCTTTGGCCCAGCCACCTGGATGAATCGTGTGCGTCATCTACATCGCACTGCAGTCCGGCTGGACAGACTCACAGAAGATCCTTACTTAAATGCTGTTGGTCCGCTCCTGGAAGGTCGCTTTCAGATATGAATCGGTCAGTTGCCACCACCCCGACATCCAGAATATCCGCCATTTCAACACCATGGCCCAGCGCGTCGTCTCGACATTCTGCGCTACGCGCGGACTCTACCGGAATCTATCCTGTCTGCACATCAAGCACTTGTTCATCGACGCCGCCGTCAGAGATACCCTAGGCTCTCCATCGAGACTGGAAGACCTTACTCTCTTCAAGTGCACCGTCGTCGCGCGGCAGAGGTTTCTGAGACTGAAAAGGATAGCCATAATGTCCGGATGGAAACCTCGAGGTAGCGAAGGACCTCTCCAGATAACGTCTCCAGTCAGTCTCCGCGCACTCGCCGTTGACCTCAGTTCCGAAGTTCGTCCACTAATCACCAGATTTGGACCTGAGCCACTTCCGCACCTGGTCCATCTCTCAATCGCAGTCGTAGACAAGGCTGCCGTGGGCACGGTGTTCCACTTTCTGGAACAGTGTCCTCAACTCCAATCCCCGGAGATATGGAGATTCAACGACCAGCCAACACTTCCCGCCGTCCGCCCCACGACAGTCCCACGTCTGCGCACCCTCACTAGGCCACCTAAGTTGATGCAATTACTGGTGCCCAATCGCCCGGTGAGCGGGGTGACGGTCTTGATCGAGAGAACGAAGATCACCTCGGAGGATCTTATTCCCGCTTGCATGAATATTTCCCGCAGGGCCCCTCCGATTCGCCCCCCATCCCTCCCCTGCCTCGCTCCCCTATCCGAGTTGTTAGCTCCCATCTTGCGGCTATTCCCCGACCTCAGCGAGTTGACGATCACCGTGGTGGACTACAAATTTCGCCTCATATGTGGCGGCGCCTTCGGCAGGCAGCGCCGTGCGCGGGCTGTGGACTCACGGACAGTTCAGGTCTGTGACGCGGACGCTGTTGATGACCCCACCGTGGAGGATATCTCCGATGCCGAATCCGACTCCGAATCGGACGCAGACCATCATCAATGTTAGTGCGACAGAGGAACGGGAATGGACTGCACCCACAATAAACCCAGGTACATTAGTCCATGGGATGCATGTATGTACGCTTTCCACTTCATCCTTCTTCATCGCTGACGCCGAACACAGGATATCGTCCGCTCGCTCGTCGGGGCCGTTGTCTTGCTGCCTCCGAGGATCGAGATTCTTCGGGTGGAGGCGCGCGACCCTGTCCTGGTATTATCTCTTGATGAACGTTGTGTGACTCAGCCTTCTATATCCTCCCCTGCGGCAGGTTCAGTTTGGGGGCCTCTCCAGTAATTGGCCGGGGCTGGCCAATTTGTGGAGAGGCCACGGAGATAATACATGGATTCGGGTTGTTCCTTCGCCAGAATCTGGTGTGGGTGGCGTTGATTTACAGAGCGCAATGGATCACATGTAAATCAAGTTCCCAGGGGTGTGGGCATTCACAACGCATACTGCGATGTTTCAGGCATATCCCGGGATAACAGCGGTGCTCTCACAGTATCACTGGAAATATACTCAAACCCGTCGACGGTTCTTTACCTGTAGCAGCCATCTTTGTCCAATCGCTGGAAAGCGAGGATGCAAACTTCGCGGATCTTCTGCTTTTAGTACTTTAGTATCTGCCTTCATTGGGAGAGGGCAACTCAGGAGAAGACCCGACCGACTGGAAGTGAGAGTGTACGCAAGCAACATCCTTTATACACTACACACGCAGTTGGACTCAAAAGACCCTCTAGGTTCCGCCCACGGAGTTTACCTTAACAAGTGTTTTTGAGCGCAGCGAACGCGGTGTTCAATCAACACGCATTTTAATCACTGTTTTTGAGCGCAGCGGAGGGCGGCCTGGCCCTCCCACATTCCGGAACACAGTGCACCCAGTCCGACAAGGGCACTAGGCAGAATCATGTGAGAAGGATAAGGCCGAATTCCGTGTCCCATTTGCCCTGCAAGGCGAAAAGTCGCAATCTCCGTTGACTCGTCTGACCCTTCGATGTACTTATCTCGCGCCAGCGGGTTTAATCTGGTGCTCTAGGAACATTTTCCAGCTTCCCGGGTCAAGCCAGTCGCAATTATTGCGCAGTATCGCGGTGAGTGAGAGCCCCCCAGCCGTGCCGCCATTTTTGACGGCCACGGCTTCATCTGCGGCGACGCGAGGTTTCAGGTATGCCATCGGCGACGGCGATGCCACACATGAATTTATCATCATGATCATGAGCTCCTCGGCCGCGCGCTCCGCGCGCATCAGACCCTATCAGACCGCAAGCAATTAGCAATTTTGATCCCAGTCAAAATCTCTAGTTCAAGATTTCAGTCCAGGATTGATACTGTATCGCGCTGTAGGGAGGCGACGGTCACGGTCACGGAGGGTGCTGTCGCCGAAGAGGGGCCGTGACAATTGTTGAAAAATAGAGTAAAATAGTATTTGTGGGCTCAAATTCTACCTTATGGGCTGTTTTGTCCCGCTTTACACTTGCTTTTGACTGGATTCACATCGTCATTGCCCCAAAGTTGCGCTGAGAAGTGGCGTGTAAAATTTCCGGTCGCCCACCTAGGCGACCAATAGGCGACCGTCAGGGTCACTGCGGGCTTCGTCGCGTCGCCCCCGGCCATTGGGCTATCTCCATGTCGTCGGCGTGTTGCCTCCCTACAGGGTGATACAGTAGTATCGTCCTCCTCGTGTTGCCGTCATGCGGTTACTGCGCGGTCAGTGGAATTTATCATGACATCGGTCGCGGTTGGTACAAGGGCTTTCTGTGCGTTTGGGCTTCCCGACATCGAGGGAATGGGCGTTTTTCGTTTCCCACCACTGCACCGGAAACCGTCGCTATGGCCACGATCTTTTCTCGTTAGTTAAAACCGAGTATATACAAGAAGAATGGGACTGGGCCTGGGCCAGTCCCATCATCAGTGAGCGAGCCCCATTCACAACGTCGCAGAGAATGGGACTCATCTGCGATGATGGGACTCAGCAAGAACCGGCCATCAGGCCAGTTATCCCGAGATCAACGACGTGACTTCGTGTCACACACCCCTAAATCCAATTCAAGCTGGCCCTTAGTCGCCTTTAATGCGCGTAAGTCTTCGAAATTTCGCTGATAGTCAGTCTATAGTAAGTGCTCCCATAATGTCTGAATTTTCTTTGCCAATGTGGTTGTTGTTTGAGTTATAATCATGAATTTGCAAGTTGTAGACCAGCTCATCTAGCGGGCAATAATTTCTTGGAAGGCCTTGAAGATACCGCTGAAGCTGCAGCACGGGTAGATGCTGTACGCTTGCGTTTACCACCAATAATGTTCCGCTCATTCAACTCGAGATCAATATCTCGGACTGCAACCGGATTGTCGGACTCGGCAGCAGGGGCATCGGTGGATGATTCATCAGGCTCAATAGAAGGTGGGGACGATGGCGGGGGAGGAGGAACACGTGGGAGCTCCTGCGACAGGTTGAAACCAGACCAATTGAGCTGGGAAAAGAAATCAGAATTCATATCTCTAAGATGAGGTAAACACACCATGCTGTCGATGTCGCTATGAGCTGCCGAAGCCATGCCTGGATGACCTTCATTGTCGGTAGATTGTGGGGCGGCTATTGGGCCTGGATAATAAACGGCGGGTGGTCCGCTATATTCAAGTTCATCTGTGTCAACTTCAGATTCCGGTTGAACGCCACCGCCGCCGCCGAGGTCAGTGTGAGAGAATTCGCTGCTCGGTTCCGCCACAATAGAGCTGGAATCAGTAAAACTGAACTGGGAAGAGTTTATGTTGGCCAAAAATGTGTCTATATCGAACATTAGGTCGTTCGCAAGGTTCGATGTGCCGTTGAGATCCGTGGCGGTCATGAACATGTCAAAGCCAATTTTTGGGTTCGTCGTTGTGTTGTGCGACCCAGTCTGCATCCCAGACGGGATGGATCCCACACCCGGGGCAAAATCTGGTCATGAATCAGTCGTCATCACAAGACGATGCTTTGTGCAGCTTGTACCACTTGCCTTGGAACATTGGAAGCGGCTCGACTCCATTTGCTGCCACACCGCTACTAAATGGTGTAACTGCGTCCTGAAAATAGAATGCCGTACCAGGCTCTACAGGACGCCGAGGTAAGCAAAGTCGTTTCCGTATAATGCAACTCACCTGGATCATAAACGTCACTGGGACCAAATGCCCCCTCAATTTCGACCTGTGCCGACTCAGTGTTCCCCTCAAGGCGCAAGGATACATCTGTCAATTGCTTAATCCAACGTAGCAAAATCAGCAGTTTGAACGACCTACATTGAAGGGCCGGTTCACGCTCAGGATCAAGATTCTCGACAGGTGAGTCCACACAAGTGGGGGCATTAGAATCCTCGGAAGGGCGCTCTGCAGTCGGGCGACCGTGGATCCGAACCCCCGCCAATGGTCCTTTTCTCAGCTGTTCAAGCTCCAAGTCAATCGCAGTCCGACGAAGTGTCCACTCGCGGCGTAGGGATTTCTCTTCCTCAACATCCTTACGGAGCATGTTAATCTGCTCTTTGAGATCGGTGCGATGTCTGTCAATTTTCATCTCTTCTTGGGTCGATTTGATTTGCGAGTCCATGACCTTTTGCCGCTCGAGCGAAGCTTTGTGCTCCTGAGCTCCGCTTTCTCGCTCAGATTTGAGACTGTCGTAGTTGGTGAGCTGATTGCGGCGTGTCGCAGACTTCTGGATCTCCCACTGTTGACGTTGTGCAGCGTGCTTCTCGCGTTCCCCTATGCAATTCCATCGACGAGGCCTGACATCGTTGCGGATGATCGCGGCAAGTTCTGCGGCCTTGGCGTTGTCTCGCTCTTTAGCCCTGTTCACAACTTAGAAAATAAATTGACTCAGTATAATTCACGCACTGTAGAATCCCAGTGAGAAGTTGGACGTGAATTGCTGTCTCAGCGTTGCGCCTCGCATGCGCGGTTTCAACGTAGTTCGAATGATGTGGTGTAATATCCCAATTAGCGGTGGAGATCTTCGAGAGGAATTTATTGACAGAGGGCAGGATCCACGGATTTGCGAGCTTGTGCGGATACCAGTCTTGCCAACTCGTTAATTTATCGCCGTTTAAGAGTAATTTGGCACTCACTGTTGATGGCTGGATCCGTTTGCGCGCGGCAGAATTTATGCCAGGCATCAATTTCCTTTTTAGAGTTATAACCCATGATGGACTTGAGACACTGAATGGTTGGCTTCGGGATGTATATCGGCAATTCGTCAATATGACTGCGAGAAAGGAATCACATAAGTCATGCAACCACGCCAGATAAGGTGCACAATTACCGTTCAGAATGGTAATGAGACAGGATCCGAGCATGTCTTCTGGAGTGCGGCTGAATATATTGCTTATGCTGGGGTCGTTATATGTCGCGAGGAAGTCTGCGAGACCTTGTGCCTGAGGGAATTCTCCGTCCAGGACAATAACACGACAATTGGCATCTGGAAAGAACCGTGCCAGTTTCAACTGTTTGCCGGTTACCTGATGAATAGTGTCAAAGAGTTCTGTGAAGAGTTGTGTGAAAGCCTCGCGGGTCTTCTTGTCACTGTAAAGGCTTGCAAATGTAAGACCTGTATATTTAAACGTCAGAGGACAACTTGAAAAGAATTCCGATCCAAAGACTCACGCTTTTTGAATCGATCTAGGAGTCCCGCAACTTCTCATTCATCCATGTCGCCGTCGATACGCTTGAAAGTGTAATCGATGTTGAGAGACAGGATTTCGTGGATGAATATTACAATATACGGGTGCACGGTAACGACTGAAGTCCAAACAGTGTCCCTTTGACGAGAATGAAGTACGGAAGTAAGTCGCGTCTTTTTTGCATCAGCACTTGTTGCGTGATTTTGGGCAAATACAGCCAAGCTGTGACCCGGGTCAATTCTGGCAACACTTTCCGTGGGTGCGTTTTCGATTTCAGTGGTGCGTTTTTTCTGTGTTTTTTACCTCAATTATTACACAGTATATGGCCCATATTTTCGCTGCAAATAGGAGGGTGGTGAAAAACTTGCCTGACCCAGGAGGCAGTGAATTTTCTTTACAACAGGGCACCAGGGTATATTTTTAAGCTGGCCCGGACCAGTGTATCTTTCGTGACCGCAGGCGGCCTGTGGGCTCAGTGAGACCAATGGTGTGTTTTTCCTCAACAACTGGATTAATTATGAGACAGTATTACCCCCATATTACTGATTTGGCTCCACTTGGCTCCACTTCACGACGCCATGAACCGAAAATAACAATTGTAGCGCGCTTTGCGGCAGAGCCCACTAACTAAATATTTAATTCAGTGCTACATTGGAGAAAATTAGCCTTTACTTACTTCACGGACCCGGTAAGGCTCCAACCATTTAGTTTTTGTTCACACTCGGGCGTAAACTAAACGGAAACAGTGCGAAAACAATTTAAAACAGCTTAAAACAGTTCATAAACAGTATTTTTTAGAGGCTGTACACGCTATATGGGTTACTTACTGCAGACCATGATATTAGTAGCCCAAGAACCCCGCCTTAATCTACATCTTGGCAAGCATCACCTTCATGATCGTATTCCAAAAACTGGTCAATCTCAATCACGCCGCCAACCAGAGGAGTATTGTCAGCAGATTCCGAGTCCACCATACAGACATTGACGAGGAATGCAGCGGTGGATCCGGGACACAGACGAGCAAACAATTCGATACCTCGCGGAATGTCACGCTTTGATACCAATCTCCACGTGACAACGCCGAACCTAAGCGCTGAGACATAAACGCCAAAGGACACGTGACACCGGAACGGATCGGAACGGAACGATGATGTCAGGGATATGTATAGATGAAACGCCCGGGGATAATAGGACATGTTGCTACGGGACGTTCGACAAAAGGTTTTCCTAACTTATGACAGGTGTAGCCCCACACACGACTACGGGCTATTGTACAGTATAAATATATTGTAGTTCACACGGTTCATAGAACAGTATTTAAGCAGTGTAGTTATTGCCTGTATTCTTTAGTCTTTTATTCGATCATCTTTTCGAGACAACCACTCGCACTCCCCAATCCGCTCTCTTGTAGAGTTGGACGCGAAGTCTTGACTGTGACATAATAAAAGACTCCCATTCTTACCCTCGTACCGCCCCCTTTCCCTTTCCCAACCCCGCGCACTCCTTGCGCACCAAACCCTACCCACTCGGCACTGCACCCCGCAGTCGTCATTCTTACCTCTACCTGGACTCTCGTATCTGAAGCTCCATTTCCCCTCCAACATTCACTTCGTCCACACCGAAGTAAAACAATTGCAGCGCCCCTCGTGCGCGGTCCATTTTAAATAGACAGACGTCGCGCTACGGGAAACGTTGAGTCCGTCCCCGCGCTAGGACAGTCGCAGGAGTGCTAGTCCAACCTTCGGGGAGGATTACCTCGCTATCGTCGGGAGTGTCGTAGAAGACCCGGGATAGTTCTATTCGCAAGAGACCGCTTCGAACCACACCACCCGCCCCGTGCGGAACAAGAAAGCCTCGAGGTTTCGCGCACCCTCGACCGGCTCTTCGGAGTCCCCTCCTAATTCACCACACTGCTCCCCTACATCTTCACCGCCACGTGCACTACTTGCGCTCCCCCCTCCACCAACACCCGCGCCTATTGCACCTTCCCTTTCCCCATCCCCCGCCACACAACTATACCACAGCTTCCCCACCATCGCCGAGATGTCTCGACCCGCCTCACCAACACACAGTGAACCCATGGAGCATGCCTCCTCCCCCATTGATACACCCGCCCCATTCTACATTCCCACCCCCGCCCCGAGGTCCCACATAACCTCAAAGATCACCCTCGCCGCCACACCGCCGCACTTCGATGGCGTGGATAAGTCCAAGTGGGATACTTGGAGAGACGCCCTCAAGAACTTCATGTGGGCGTACGGCGAGGAGTTCGCAACCCCGAAGGCAAAAATAGCCTTCACCATCTCGCTGCTCGGCAGCAAAGACGGCGCGCCCACCCCAGCCTCAAACTGGGTCCGTAATTGGCGCAGAAGAGTACTAGAGGGAGACAACGAGGAGTTACCCCACAACTACTCCTTCAAGAACTTCCTGGATGATCTGTCCAGAACGTTCAAAGACCAAAACGTGCGCCAGACGGCGTACATTCGCCTCACCACGACGAGGCAGGGGAAGTCGGCGTTGGCCGATTTCATCCAGGCGTTCGAGCTGAACGCAGAAGAGGCGGGCTACAACCCGCACAACGAATACGGGGACCATGATCAGTTCCTGTGCGAAAATCTTGAAAACCTCGTCAACCCAGGAGGTTTGCACCCAACTGTACGCGGGCGGCATCGAGATCCCTGAGGACTACCTCGGGCTGAAGAGGAGGATGACAACCATCGGTCGCGTCCTTGAACGCCAGAAGCTGCGAGACGCGCAGCAGAAGCACAACGCCGGGACACCTTTCTGGGTCCCCGCAAAGATCCCGGTCGCCCCCGCCGGTAATACCAGGGGGACCGCGCCAAATCGGGCGAAGAAACTGGCTCCGGGGGAGACAGCACCAATGGACGTTGACGCGTCCCAGACGAAGGCGGCGGCCTTCAAATGTTACAACTGTGGCAAGGAGGGCCACATGGCACGAGAGTGCCCGCAACCACGTCGGGAGCGTGGGAGAATCAATGTCCGCTCGCTGCGGACCGACGAAATCTCAAAGGAAGACTTCAAATTCCTTTTTGAGCAAGCCCGAGCCCGCTTCGGGCAGGATTTTTAAAGAGGGCCCCGGTCACGGCCAACCCGGTGCCCCCTCCTCCGAATAAATATACTCTGCTTGATGCAGAGTCCCCCATGCAGATCCCCGAGAACGACTTTATAAATTTTATTAAAAAGCGCATTAGTCTACGTACCCAGGACAATATAGTAGTAGATAGTGTAGAAAAAGACAAAAAACAAATACGTATTTTGGAGAACAAGAATCGCATCATTAACATTAAAAATCATCGCATGGATGAAGAGAACAAGCGCTGGAGCGCATTCAAAAAGGCCCCTGGAACCCAAACCAGTGAGAAAAATAGTGCGGATAAAAAGGGCGACAATGTTGCGATGGCTCAATCCTCGAAAGAGGAGGAAGCGCCAAAAGCAGTACGAACCCGAGTCCCATTTGGACTCAAGAAGCAAGAAGCAGCCCGGTGGCTGGCGCGACGCGCAATGGGAATAACCGAATCCCGATTGGCGCAGGAACTCCGGGAGTTCCAGAAGCAACGGAACAAGCATGAGATGCTCGTTCCAGTCGAATTGTTGTCTCCCGAGACGGGAAAAACTCGCCGCGTCAAAGCGCTGTTGGACAACAGATGCACAATGACATGCATCGATCGGGCGTATGCAAAGGCCGAAGGATTTGATCTCAGAGAGCTCGATCAGAAGATCATTGCTCGGAACGCAGATGGATCCGAGAATGTGGGCGGACGGATCACTCATTACGTAGAGTTGATCATGGGAGTCGGAATCCACCGTGAGAGGCAACGATTCCTCGTCACGGGCCTTGGGAAGGCTAGGATATTTATAGGATATGATTGGTTGTTTAAACACAACCCAGAGATTGACTGGCGGGGCCAGACAATCAAATTCAGCTGTTGCCCTCCAGAGTGCAACATGACCGGCAGCGAGGCTGCCGAGGGATGCGAGAAGGAACCCCTCGAGGAGGGAGAGTCGATATTGATGGTCGACTTTGCAGAACATGTGGATCTCCGTGTGAAGGGCACGCAGGCCCAGCAGATGGCGGAGGGAGCGTATGTGGAAAAGGAGAAGATGACGGAGGATGCCGTCCCGGAACAATATCGTGAATACATCAAGGTGTTTGCGAAAGAGTCGTTTGATAAGCTACCAGAGAAACGACCCTGGGACCACGCAATCGAACTTAAGCCTGGATCGAAGGCTGTAGACTGCAAAATCTATCCGTTATCGCAGAACGAGGAGGGGGAGTTGACGAAGTTCCTAGAGGAGAACTTGCAGAGCGGACACATTAGGCCGTCCAAGTCGCCGATGGCATCGGCATTCTTTTTTATCAAAAAGAAGGATGGAAGCCTTCGACCGGTACAAGATTACCGGAAGCTTAACGATATGACGATCAAGAATCGTTATCCATTGCCGCTTATCTCGGAGCTGGTACACAAACTCCGAGGAGCGAAGATCTTCACGAAGCTAGATATTCGCTGGGGATATAATAATATTCGGATCAAAGAGGGAGACGAGTGGAAGGCGGCATTCCGAACGAACAGAGGCTTGTTCGAGCCTTTGGTCATGTTCTTTGGGCTCACCAATTCACCCGCTACTTTCCAAACGATGATGAATGACATTCTTCGCGATCTCATAAACGAGGGAAGAGTCATCGTCTACCTCGATAATATTCTTATTTTCACGGACACCCTGGCGGAACACCGGCTTATCGTAAAACGAGTACTGGATATACTCGCCAAGAACCAGCTCTATTTAAAGCCACAGAAATGTGAATTCGAACGAACCGAGATCGAGTATCTCGGTGTAATTATTGGACACAACTCGATGCGCATGGATCCTGTTAAGATCCGTGGCATTGCCGAGTGGCCGGAACCCAAAAACCTTAAGCAGGTGCAGGCGTTTTTAGGATTCACAAATTTCTATCGCCGGTTCGTAAGAGGTTACAGTGAGGTGGCCAAGCCACTCACACGGTTAACCGGGAAGGAAGGCTTCTCCTGGGGAGAAGCGCAGAAGTCCGCGTTCCAGAAACTAAAGGACCGGATTGCCGAAGACGCCGTCTTAGCACTTCCCACGGACCACGGAAAGTTCCGGCTAGAAGCCGATGCATCGGAAGGAGCAACTGGAGCTGTGCTTAGTCAGGAGCAAGAGGGGGGGTGGAGGCCGATAGCGTTCCAATCCCACGGACTCAATGAGACAGAGCGAAATTACGAGATCTATGACAAAGAGATGCTCGCGATAATGCTCGCATTAGAGGAGTGGCGATCGCTCTTGATGGGCGCAAGGGAAATGTTCGAGATTCTGACGGATCACCAAAATCTCCAGTATTTTAAGAGTCCGCAGAAAGTCAATCGGCGGCAGGCACGATGGATAGTAGAACTATCCGAATACGACTTCACGCTTACCCATCGGGCCGGGGCCTTGAATAAGAAAGCTGATTTATTATCCCGCCGGGCGGATCATGATCAAGGGAAGAACAACAATGAGAATGTCGTCCTTCTCAAGCCGGAATACTTCCGGTCTCAGGAGATTGTTATGGAAGGGCCGGAGGCCGAGATCATGTCACAGATCAAGGCCACGAAGCGCGTAGATAAGAGTGTCAAGCTGGCACTTGAGAAGAAGCTCCCTGGATGGGAAAAGATCAAAGACGTTATTTATTACAACAGATTGATCTATGTTCCTTTTGATAAGGAACTCCGCGATAAAATCATTGGTTTGCACCATGACTCCGTCCTGGTCGGTCATCCTGGAGAGAACCGCACACAGGAATTGATTGAACGAAACTATGGGTGGCCGAGGCTCGGCAACCAAGTCTCCACTTATATCAAGGAATGCGAGGCATGCCAATGTACACGAGTCCACCGATATAAGCAAGGAAGGCTGAATCCGCACGGGATTGCGGAAGGACCCTGGCAGGTCATATCAGAGGATCTCATCGGGCCACTGCCGTTCAGCAACGGCTTTAATGCTATTCAAGTTTGGGTGGATACATTCTCGAAGATGATCCACGCCGAACCAACCAATATGGAGTTGACCTCCGAAGGATTGGCCCGGTTGACCCGGGATCGCGTGATTAGATATCACGGTGTACCGCGGAAGATAATCTCGGATCGGGATCCGAGATATGTCTCCGGCTTCATGAGGGAGCTTAATCGGCTCCTCGGGATTAAGATGAACCCGAGTACGGCTTTCCATCCGATCACTGATGGACAGACGGAGCACATGAACCAGGAGATAGAGAAATATCTTCGCATTTTCGTAAATTATCGCCAATCGGATTGGGCAGAGTGGCTCGCTTTGGCCGAGTTCACTCACAATGATAAACAAAGCTCGTCGACGAGCATGTCGCCATTCTTTGTGAACACGGGATACCATCCCTGGAAGGGGATAGAAAATGCAGTTGAATCACGCAATGAGGCCGCGAACGACTTTGCCGAGAAAATGAAAAAGATCCGCGATGAGGCGGCAGCAGCGCTGGAAAAAACCAAGAAAACCATGAAAAAATACTATGATGTTCATAGGCGCTGATACGACTGGTATTAGCCCAGCCGTGAAATCTCACATTTTTGTGATTTCTTGTCAAACACAAGAAGTCCCCTGCCTGGTGGCATACCAATTAGAGTCAGAGCGAGCTCCGCACTGCTGACTGCGTAGCAAGGACGCGAGAGAACCGTATAGGCATTAAGGTTATACTACGACTTGGTTCTTCAAATATCGAGGATCAGTATAGTAAGCTTAAGGATGCCTCGAAGTTCGTCAGATTCAGTCCATAACTCATATCTGAGGGCGGATTGCACTGCAAAAGCTAGTTACCATACCCAGGAGATTAAACACAAAAGCCTAAGACTACTAGTTGGAACACAGTATACCAGACGCAGAGACAGGACCAGTCCGAGGACTGCTATTGGGCCATCCTGGACAGGACTGGCACGAGCGCGAACTAGACTGCAGGACCAGGGACAGTCCGAGGACTCCCAATAGACTTACATTAGGGCAAAGCATCGCCCGAGGACTACCATGTCGGTCACAAAGTACCGGTAGGTACAGGCCCGAGGACTCTAACTCGGTCCGAGGGCAAACCCAAGACTTGAAACAACAGCACGGATGAACTAATTATAGTTCGAGGACTTGTGCGCCTGACAAATACCGATGCTCGGAAGCAGCCGAGCTGAGCCTAGACCATCGTGGAACCCATGTGACGTGCGCGTTGCGTTCGAGGAACCTAACAAGTACAATGAAAGTCCTAAACAGGCAATGGGTGAACAGTTCAGCTCGGACACAGCTAAAACAACTTCACGGAGTGGATACCCACGGCCGAGCCGTCTCCATCGGCCAGGATAATGACGTAGCATGAGCTATTTACAGCCATGCCGAGGCAGAGCAAGCGCGAGGGCACGGACGGCAAAGCACGGCCGTCCGAGGACTCGCTAAATATACACCAAAAGAGGTTCCAGGCACCAGTTGTCTGCGGCCGGACCTCACCAAAATAGAGCAGCATCGCTCCATTTCCTTTTTCAGTTTCAAATTACTCTTTTTCATTTTCAAATTACTCTTTTCTGTCACATATCCTCGGACTGTCACATGGTGGTAAAATTAGTATAAAGGACCAGCCAGAACGCGATGTTCAGGCAGCACATTACAGCCCAGTTCGCCTAGACTCACGTCGAAAGCTTATTCCCAAGGCATTTGTGACTCTGTATCGTCCGCGGAGATTTGTTGTAATAAACACATCTGTTGTTGTAGATTCATTAACAAGAAAGTTCGATTGTTGGCTACATCTAAGCTTTAAGGTTCATCTAAGCCATTCCTACTAGTGCATACAGTTGCCTAGTCATTGTCCCCTTGGTTGCAGACGGTTGTGCACCAAGTATTGTCCTATCAGTGCATACAGTTGCCTGATCATTGTCCCCTCGAACTGCAGACGGTTGTGCAGCGAGTATTGTCCTACTAGTGCATACAGTTGCCTAGTCATTGTCCCCTCGCTTGCAGACGGTTGTGCATCGAGTATTGTCCTACTAGCGCATACAGTTGCCTAGTCATTGTCCCCTCGAACTGCAGACGGCTGTGCAGCGAGTATTGTCGAGCCGAGCCCATACAGTTGGTGTCCTCGGACTCATTTACACCCTTTAAAACCATATCCTGGTATCTCCGAGGCCTATCTTTAGGTAGTTCTAAACTATCTGTAGTTCCGAGGACGTCCTAATAAGACTCCCTACGAACGGTTTCTTCAACATTTCCTGAGAGGATTCAATCTTAGTCGTATATTTCGGCGTAGACCTGAACTCAAATCATTGGCACTGTGTATTGGTTGTGTGGTGTGTGTGTGTTGGTTGTTTGAGTGGTGTTCATAGCATCCCTCGAGTCAGTCAGTTAGGTCACAGCCGTACGCAGGTGCACCGTTTCAGCGCGAGGCACCTAACTTCAGGGTCGGCGATAAGGTGTGGCTGGAAGCCGAAAATATCACCACAGATCGCCCAACCAAGAAGTTCGATGACAGAAGGCTGGGACCTTACGAAGTGTTGGAGAAGATCGGAGCTTCGGCATACAAGCTCAGATTGCCTGAAACGGACCAGTCACATCCGGTTTTCAACGAGGCACTGCTGACACCCTATATCGAGCCACCGATTGGACGTAGAGAAGAGAGGCCGGCACCTCAGATTGTGCAGGACCACGAGGAATACGAGGTGGAGGAGATATTGAAGCACCGCAAACGCGGCAGAGGCTTCCAATATCTAATCAAGTGGAAGAATTATCCTCTCGGGGAGAGGACGTGGGAACCCAGGCGTCATTTGACGCACGTCAAGAAGATCCTTGATAAATATAACAAGGATCACGGCATTAATATTCGCGCACTCCCGATCTTTCCGAAAGGACATTGGGATTATTTAATCAAGAGATACAAGCATAAGGAGGAGTCCTTGCAATACTCAACGAAGAAATTATTTATACCCGAGTCCAACATGTTCATTGAAGTCAACGAGGACGTTGATCCTAGAGGGGGGGTGATGTCACGCTTTGATACCAATCTCCACGTGACAACGCCGAACCTAAGCGCTGAGACATAAACGCCAAAGGACACGTGACACCGGAACGGATCGGAACGGAACGATGATGTCAGGGATATGTATAGATGAAACGCCCGGGGATAATAGGACATGTTGCTACGGGACGTTCGACAAAAGGTTTTCCTAACTTATGACAGGTGTAGCCCCACACACGACTACGGGCTATTGTACAGTATAAATATATTGTAGTTCACACGGTTCATAGAACAGTATTTAAGCAGTGTAGTTATTGCCTGTATTCTTTAGTCTTTTATTCGATCATCTTTTCGAGACAACCACTCGCACTCCCCAATTCGCTCTCTTGTAGAGTTGGACACGAAGTCTTGACTGTGACACGGAAGCTTGATGGGTGCAGATACAGAACTCACTTTTGGCAATAACATTCCGATGTGCGGCGCTGTGTGCTTCGCCGTTAGCAGCATCAGTGACACTGGAGGAAGGTTGTTGATTTTGGCGGGCTTTTTAATAGTGGCCTTGCTAAGGTCGCGCGAGGGGTGCGTCAACAACTTTGCGAGTGTGAGAGGTGAGACGTGTCCGGTCACAGATATCACGAGTTTATGCGCCAGGTGGCGCCAAGGATGAGTCAAGGTATTGTGTAATTGCTCGTAATTGTTTCACGGCCATCGGAGGCCGACAGGGGGTTTTCATTGCAGCCCAGGCAGGCATAGGTGAAGTGAGCGGCGAGTGACAGCAGAACGAACAAGTAATTTGTTGATCTGGACACCCAAGAATCACAAGATAGCCGCGTTACGCGCCTAAGTTGAAGTTCCGTCCCTACCCAATCCCTACCTCTCAAAAACATAACTGTTTACTGTTTACTTTTCCATTTATTTACCGTTTCCTACGGTCCATAAACTAAATGGAAAATAAATGGTTTTGACCATTTACCAGTGTTTAAAAACGGAAAGGGTTGGGGCCTTAGGACCTGAGCTCTCCCAATTTTTGCAACAGGTCGTACCCAAGCCAAGCCGAGAGTGCTCTAAATTGGGGTTAGCCACATGTGTCATAATAGTATTGCCAAAGGACATGCAATCCCTCTCGAGCCCAATCTCGCTCTGTTGTCACATTGACCAGCTCACATTGGGCCAGGAAGCCCCGACTATGTCGGGTGCTCAGAGCTGTTCCAACACAGAGAGACAAATTCATATTGACTCTAGAGTGTGTGTTACCTTCTCACCAGGTTGAAATGAGTTGGCCCTTGGTTTTGGTTACATCTCATTGGAGGCAGGTTAAAGACTGTCACAGCTGATTGTAACACACACCCTGTTAAATTTCGATGGATCTGAATCTCGATGGGATGCAGGTCTGAGCATAATATACTCAGTTGACTCCAGATCAATCCAGGTTCCAAGGATTTTACCAGATTGAGCGACCAGACACCGCTGCATGTTGAATTTCTTGGGGGTTTTATACCATCAGCCAGAGCGAGCACTACCTGATGAAATTGAATGTTCTAGGAAAGCCTTAAGTGAACAAAGGAATTGGAACTCAATTGGGTGCAACATCTCTGCCTGGGGTAATTCATTGGTGAATATCCCTACCTATGTATGGGCATTAATTCCAGAGCCAGGTGGGATGATTGACAAGGGTTAAAGCAGAGTTTTGGTTGAATTCTTCTCTTGTTTGAACGGAAGTTTTGGCAACCACTTTGGAGAAGATCACTCGAGATTGAAGGTTTGTTTGAGAGGTAACTTAATATCAAGAAATACATGCCCTAGGCATCTCAGTTGAACCCCAAATAAATTTTATAATAGTAGACCAATCAACTCCTGTTGGATTTGGCAAGAAAGTAAATGAAAATAAAATCGCACATGCTGGGACTCGAACTCATGCGCAAAATCGCTATGTTTGGCTCTGCTTGGCCGTGGGAAAGCTACATTTTGGCGGACGCTCTGCACCATTAGGGCACTTCAGGACCCACTACCTAAAGTTAGTGGGCATTTATCCCGTCTTCCTTCCTACTACTCTCCAGCGTATCCTCTGAAATATGCGTATTTTCTGGCAACATGGCCTCATAAAAGGATACCTGTGTGATATAGTACAACGAGTAGAATACCCCAGGCAAGACTCGGATGTGTGGAGTATCAGCTCCACAATAGTCAACAAATGTAAGCACAAACGAACGAGCACCACTCAATCAAACCCGTATAATTTTTTTTGAAAACAGCTGTAATCTCATCGACCGCTTCCTCTCGAGTGATTTGGACTGCGAAATTTTTTGTCTTTCCCCGGGGCTTTGACTTTTTGGCCTGCGGTTTGGCCTTTACCGCGGTGGAAGGTGGTGGTGAAAGTGGGCGCTCTGGCGGTGGGTTCAAGACCAGCTGCTGCTCTGCTGACAAAGACTGAACAGAGCGAGCAATTGGCTGAGGTAGACACCGTTCATCATGGCCCGGATCATCAGAATTGGTGGTGAAAATTGGAGCATCCACAGACATAGCACATGGTGGACGGGAGCCGAAGTCAGATGCGGGAAAAGAAACCGGGGAGCTACAACGGGAAGATGGAGCAAACGAAACAGGGCTACTGGCCCGAGAAGGGGTATAAGAAATCGATGAGGCCGCCCGGGATGGCGCACGGGAACTAAATGGTGTTGAATCCTTGCTGCGATATTGGTCGAATGCACTGTCAATTGATGCCATGTATGCTTGAAACGCAACGGGGCTGATCCAGACTTCTGTATTGTCGAGGCTGAAGAAAGAAAGACCCATAAATCTTTCAGCCACCATCATAGTGGAGGTATGAGTATCGCAGTGCAGGAGAAAAAAAATGACAGCACATACGTAGCTGCGATAAGCCTTCAGTACTTTCGTCGTTGCATCTTTGGGATTCAATGAAGATGCAGAAAGATTAGAGTCATCGTGCAGAAGGAACAATTGGTATCCGACCGAGGTTATCCAAACAGTGGGGTCCTCCACGGAAAGGAACGGCTCGGTATCGGGGTCACTGAGTGCGGCTGGAAAGGCCTGTAGACCGAATAATCAGTTGAGTCGTCACCAAGAATGTGATAACCAACAAATTTTTGGTATGCTTTGATCTCCCTCGGAGTTATATTGGCAGCTTCCTCAAAAATATCAGGGGCTTGCCCGGACATGCTGTAGAAGTGAGACAACCAAAAGGTGCCGGAGAGTCTAGATAGTAAGCAACTCAGTCTTTGCACACAGAGGAGTAGCGGAAGTCTCAAGGGAGTCGCACTGTGTGAGAGAAACGGGTATCGCGTGCTATGCGATCACCGTGGGACGGATTGGTGTTACTGTATGTAATACCTTTCCAAGAGAATATGACATATATTCGGGTTCAAATACTGGAACCTTTATATAATCAGTCACCACAGCTTTCACCAAAGAAGTCTTAGATTTAAACAAGAGCCAGCATCATAGTTCAAATATGTAAGGCTGCTATCAACTAATAATGCAAGTGCAGGATGTTACACCAAGTTGACGATAAAGCTAAAGAAGGATGAGCACTGGCGGCCCAGTTTGAGAATCACGCAGGTAGCGGAGAGTGTGAAGGTTCATGGCGTCTGTCCGACACTTGTCATGGAATTTGTCATGGCCGAGGTCTTGGGCGTCTGTGAGACAAAGGCAAAAAAGAAAGACGTAGGAATACATCGGAGTTTCGGCCTCGGGGCCAGTAACCAATTGTGTCGCTTGTGTCTGCGGTGCTTAGAATAGACTTGCATCGGATTTTTTTGAAATCCAAATTGGGTCAATGCAGGTTGCTCAACATCGAAAAAATACTGGGCACAGGTGAGGTTTATTGTGTAAAAGAAATCACTCGCACACGAAAGATAACCAGCGCCCGCGGCGAAGAGTCGCAATTTGGAAGCTCAACACAATGTTAACACCTGTAGAGCCGTTGTTTTCAACAGGGCCCCTAGAATGCTGGTAGCAGTCGCAGCCTATAGTAGGCTTATTTCTTTCATGCATTTTATCTTCCAAACAAGTTCTTCGTACACGCCAGAGATCGCCGAGGTCTTAAGCTTTGGCGGGAATGATGAGCCCTAAGAGGAACTCGCGGCATGGGCGGGTACAAAAGTTTCTGTGCCACGAGCGGAGCTTGAGAGAGCCGCGTAGGCCACGAGGCATTACACGACGGGGGAGAGAGACTGAGTCTGGCCATCGACAATTCGCTCAATATACTCTTATGCAAACTCAGGGCGGGATTCCTATAAAATTGTTTCCCAAAAGCTCACAACTCGCTCGCGGATCTGTGCACTTCGTGTATACTCCTGTAAGTAGAGATCTACACAATGTTGAATTTTTTTTTAAAAAAAAAAAAAAGGAACCCTTCCCGTTTGCAGATACCGCACCATACCACTTGTGTCGTGTGTGCTCACAGTCCTTCAATAATCTCATTTCTCGTCCCAAAGGAATCTCGGGAACTCCATCGTAGGTTCAACCCGGCAAACACCGGCCACTTGATTGCAACGCAACATCATCGATCCGAAACAATGTGGGGGTGTAATAATAGAACAAAGGGGAATAAGCTCGGACATGGCAAACACCATGGCAAGTCTCGGACCTATTCCCGGCAAAGACCATGAACCCACGGCCATGGCCCGTGCCCCCAGCGTCGACTCGAGTGCAACGAATATATACGAGTACGAGTGCCTGAATATGACTAAACGGATATGTACGAGTACCCAAAGGAAAAATGCGGAAAGATATCTACTGCGCGCGTCCGTATAACTTTATAATGTCCCTGCAGGCAACGAGTTACTGTAGTATTTCGTTCAATTCATACCGGCACGTGACTTTTAATTTTTCCGACAAATCTCCAAAATCCGCTAAAATCGAGATAAAATTATTGCAGGGGTTTTCAGAAATCGGGTGTGACACGTGACATACGAATTGAACGAAATAGTACAGTACCTGCCGTGTCGCCCAAGGTGCGTACCAGGGCTGCTGTCCGCTGAACATACTTTGCGTATGCCATCAATCGTCGATTGATGGCTGCATGCTGCGCGCCAACACATGTAAGGGACAAGATGCGGAGCCCCTATCGGCGTGATGGTCGCGTGATGGCGGGCTCGGGCTGGCCGACTGCGGAGTTTGAATACTGTCACATCTTTGATGGTTGGTTCACTGTCGAGATGACGAGTCCCATTCTTGATGGGAGCGCAGTCTCATCATCAGTGAACAAGTTCCATTCTTTCAGGGCAATTAATGGGATTCGTTCACCCATGATGGAACTCACCGAGTCCCACTCCCATTCTTTTCGGTATTAATCGTTAAAACCAAGGTTAAAACGCGAACTTCGGATGCGCCCGGGCCGGCTCCTCCGAAGGCGATGCGCGGCCCGACATCCGAGTCGAGGTCCTGATACTTCCTATGGATCTCCTTCTTCCACATGCGAATCATCGGCATGATCATTTCCTGGGCATCGTTTGTGGAGTGAGAACAGTGCTATGTACAGCGACTCACCCTGAGCAAATGGAGCAGCTGTCTCATTAGACACTCGGTAAAGCGGATACCCTAGATCCTTTGTAACATCCTACGTGTCTGGATCAAACCCTTGGGGACAGCAATGACGACATGGAGATAGGGCATGAAACTGTGCGTAATACGCCCGTCTGCGTAATAAAATTCACCAGTTACGGTGGGTTTAAACCCGACCGCCCGTTACGGCTGTAAATGGATGGCCATTGTGATTTTCTGTGATGTGCCCTGTATTTTTTCGTGGTCAAAATTAGGGCTTTTACATGTGTCAATGATGCATCGAGAACGAACAGAAGCCCGCGGGAGCGAAATACAGCCAACCCGCTCAAATCCGTGAAAACCGCCGAATCAGTCGTAATTTTACGGGACGGTTTGATGCCCTGCAGCTACTGATGGAGAGCGAGAGGAGAAGAGAGAGAATGGAGTTAAGGCTCAATAGAGAAAAAAGCAGCAGACACAAAAGATCAGGGAGTATTTTTTTAACAAACGGTTCATACTCGACAGAGATAGTTGGCGAGGTTAGAAATACAACGGGATCGACGCTGGATGACGGCTGCCCTTGCGCAACGACAATACGGAGGCTCCGGCGAGATCATCGTGACCATCATACTCGTCACAACTTAGGCTGTTAGCAGAGTCCGATCCGCACGACCCTGCGCTGTTCCGAGACATTGCACCGATCGGCTTTAATGGGGCCCACCTGCCAACTGTCTGTATATAGATGGGCATATTCGGTGGATGACAGTACGATGGCCTATTCTCTGCTCCCGTTCCTCTCTGCTTGTCTCCTCGCTCACGCAGCGTCGCTCCCACCACACTACACGACCATCTCCCGTGACGTGGCCGTCATTGGCGGCGGCTCGTCGGGGACGTATGCGGCCGTGAATCTGCTTGCCCGCGGGCGGTCGGTTGCTGTACTCGAGCAGCAGGGTCGACTGGGCGGCCACGTCGAGACATACCACGACCCGGCCACCGGCGCGCCGTTCAACCTCGGCGTCATTGTCTACTACAACAACACCGTCAACAACGCCTACTTCTCACTACTCGGCGTACCGACGGCGCCCATACAGTCGGCACCGACGAGCCACGTGTACCTCGACCTGGCCACGGGCAAGACGGTGCCCGGCTTCGACCCTCTGGCCCAGATCGATTCGTTTCTCCCCGCGCTGCTGGCCTATGCCGCGTACGTCAACACGACGTACCCATATCTCACGCTCTCGTACGAGAACCTCCCACACCCCCTGCCGGAAGAGCTGCTGCAGCCGTTTACGGTCTTTGCGGCACGGCACAACTTCACCCCCATGCTCCAGTTCTTCGACAGCCTTGCGCAGAACATCGGCAACCTGTGGCAGCTGCCGACGTACCAGGCCATCCACGCTTTAGACCCAAAGCTCGTCGCAGCTGCCCTTCAGGGCTTCATCAACGCTGCCTCGGGCGACAACCAGGACATTTACTCGGCCGCTGCCGCGTATCTCGGCGCGGAGAACGTCCTCCTCAACAGCACCGTCCTCGACGTTGACCGCTCGGGCAGATGTTTTGGGCTGGAAGAAGAAAAAAAAGGTGACGCCGGCGGCGTCTGCGTACTCCGTAAATCCTCGGCGTTGTCGGGGAATGAGACCACACTCATAAAGGCCCGCAAGCTGCTCGTCGCCATCCCACCCTCGCTCGCCTCGCTAGCTTCGGCACACATGGACCTCGACGCGCATGAGCACGCCGTCTTCTCCAAGCTGCACGGCCTCACGTACGGCGTCACCGTCTTCGCGCACCCGGGGCTCAACACCAGCGACATGTATGTCAATATCGGCACGCACACCCCGGATAACTTGCTCTCGCTCCCGGGTGCCTTTGAGTACTCGCCACTGCCCGAGGGACGCTTTTCCGCGTACTTCGGCGCGCTCGAGGAAAGCGGTTGGACCGACGTCGACGTAGAGGCCCTCATCCGCGGCGAGATTGCCCGCATGATCGCGCACGGCAACGCCGCGGGCGACCCTGCCGATGTGACGTTTGATTTTCTGAAGATTCACGCACCGTTCCGCCTCGCCCCGACACGGCACGATGTCGCAAATGGCTTCTACAAGGAGCTTTATGCGCTCGAGGGCCGGCGCAACACATTTTGGACGAGCGCCGCCTGGACGGAGGAGGATAGCTCGCAGATCTGGTTGTGGAGCGAATTGTCGCTGCTGCCCAAGATGGAGGCGGCGCTGTGCTAGCAGGAAGAGAGCCGTTTTGTATATATGCCAAAAATGAATGCCACCTTTTCTTTTCTTCGAGAGCCACCGTCCGTCGTTCAGATTGACGATGTAGTGCGAATGCTTCGCTGCAGTCTTTGCCGCTCCACCAGCCGCCCGATCTGAAGAAACGTTTATGTAACCAGAGATAACATCTTGTCGGGTCCAGATCGTGGGCTGTTGATAAATACCGCGCAGGCGTGGGCTCGGGTAAGACTTGCTATGGTCTTAGACTACCTGTTGAACTCGCACTGTCTCTGGAGTCGCTTGAGCTCGCGATGTTGGCCAAGAGTACACAGTTTTAATCACATCTCTTGGGACATCGCTCATTTCTCTCGCGCTTCTGGAGTAAACCGCGGTGGACGTATCCGCCGGGCATGGTATCAGACATTCCGTGTTCCATTTGCTTGAAAGGCGAGCAGAAAACCATGTACAAAATCTCATATCTTTGGGTGGATTCGACCCACCGGCTCTCCCAGACTATCCTGCGTTGCACCAGTCATGGCTAAGAACGGGTGTCATTACCCCACGAAGACGTAGCACGATTCTCGCTCCCGTCCATCTCACTAGAATCGGTAACCGCTACGCCCATACACGCTTCAGAGACAGCGCCGGTTCAAAGCTTCACCTCGCAAGGCAACTCCTCCTGGAATAAACGGCAAAGGATTCCCGGTGATAATTATCCGAAAGTCCCAATTCATTTCGCTGGAGTAAACGAATCTCAGTGAGATTCATAGTTATTTGAACCGAAAAACCCTGACGATATACAGATGCTCTCGGCTGGTTCAGATCGGCGATCTCTTGATGCTCTCTTGGGGGACAGCTGCAATTTGGCTCAAAGATCTCTTGGGAATAAAGAACTGGGATGCTTTCCCCGTGTCTGTGATCTGCGGGACAAAAAGGCGTCGTCTCGTCTAGGTCCCCAGGTGGACTCGAACCACCGTCTCTCCGTTGAATACATTTCCTGCCGACACATCGCGTCGGAGCGAGCTTCATTACTCCAAGAAGACGTTGGTATCTACATTACTCAGCTGAATGAATCGTAGGTTCTCACCGCCGGTGGGCTGAACTAGATTGTCGGGAAAACCTGAAGAATTAAATTACTTGATCCGGAGCACACTCTCGTCCCATTGTGGGGCCATACAGTTGCACTGCCCGTGGGTCTCCATTTACCCCTCTTGCTTCCGCCTACGCCGAGTCACAGTTCAACCTGTGAGAATTTAGCAAAAGGCGCCCGGCCTCGGAGATATCCGAGGCGCCAAACTCCGACACCCCGTGATCCGCCGGATTGATGATGCCATCACACACTCCGCTTAAACCTTGGCGGCTTGTGCCGGCTGCTGTCCGCTTCCTGGCCTGGGCGACGTCACGAGTACACCCAAGAATAGTAGCATAGGCGTTGGTGAGTGCCTATTGATGGCACTGAACGCCTATTCTCAAGTTGAATATTTTGATGCCTATTGTTGAACAACTATCGGTCCGGGGTTCGCCGTCGCCTATCATTTCCGGGGCCAGTCACGCTTCACCCCTCTTTCTCTTACCACCACTACCTTCCTCCTGCTGCTGCCGCACTCAATGTGCCAGGATCCTCCTCGGTGCCCCTAGCATGAGACGGCTCCTTTATTCCCCGGCGCTGAAACCAGCGTGCACCGGCACCAGTGCGCACCCGCCCCGCTTATCCCCACTTTCTACCACTATCCGCTGGACCGCTGCCGGCCCTGGGTGAGAAAAGACGCACCCAGATTGAACGTCATAAAGGGGTCTGGTACGTCCCACTCCTTCCACTTACTACTGGCTGTCCTCCCGTGTGCGCGACGGCTCAGCGCCGGGGCTCTACCGCGTTTGGAGGCTTCGACAGCGGTTGGCCGCGGCATGGTCAACCCACCTGTTGGCACATTCCCACCCCCCATGCAGGGCCCTCGAAGCTCCACGCGCCTCGCGTCCCACCCCCTACTGCGCGAATACGTCAAGACAGCACACCGGCACACGCGTTGACGCGACCGCGGGCGTGAGACCCACTTTGTACCCAGTAATGTACTAGTAAATCCATAATTAATCCTCGCAAATAATAACTACTTGGCGATAAAATGGATCTAACACACGGTGAATATTCTCACGAGGCGCTGCGCCAACTTGTGACAGAGTTCGAAGCTGTCGCTATGTTGAAGAAGAGGAAGATGCCCGGCTTGTAGGTTCGATGAAAGGGTTGGTGGTCTGCGGGTTTTAGAGTGGATGTGTCGATTTGGAGTTGGGAAACTGGGTGCGCGGATCAAGTGCGAAAGAGGCGTTATAAGAGGGTATCGGTGGGTCGTCGAATTGGTCGTCAGTGAGAGTGACGTCGAATCAAAGCTGTTGTGGGTTGAGTACGCCGAATTGCGCACTTGCGGGTGTTTCTAGTTCGTGGATGGGCACCTAAGAACACTGAAGATTGGGTGATAGCACGCACTGGCTCGCACAGATGAGCGTGGAAGGTAGAATCTATTTTCCCCAGCACCGTGGGCGCGTATTTACATCGTAAATAAATTGTGTCAGCAAAATGAGTAATAAAATGGCTAGACGCCGAAACCAGCATTTGGTTGAACTTCCACATGCCGGCCAATTCAGCGGGGGTCGTCTCGGACACTCCGTGTTCCATTGGCTTACAAGGCGGGGATAAAAAGGAAGTCGACAGGACCTATGCCCTCGGGTGGATTCGAACCACCGTCGCTCCATTGGACGCATGTTAGGAGAAACACTGCATAGAAGCGAGATTCATTACTTCATGAAGACGTTGGTAACTGCATTTCTCACCTGAATGAATCGCAGTCTCACTACCAGTGAGCTGAACTGGATTGTCGGCAGAGCTGAAGAATTAAATTGATCCGGGACACGCAGTCGTTACATTTCCGCGCCATAGATTTGCAGCGCCCCTCGGGGTTTATTTTATACACTCGATAACCGCACTTTCCGTACGGCGAATCACAGTTCCACGTTGCAAAAAGTTGTAAAAGCATGTGTCGGAGCTCTCCGGGACTCAAACAAGGACAACGCGGGATCTGCCGAATTGAGGATGCCATCACGCGCTCTCGCTGTGTCTATCTGCCGATATGCCTTCAGGTGGACTCGAAGCACCGGCTTTCCCCGAGTAATATCCATTGGAAACATTCTTCAATGGTCGGGAGCGGTTTTCATTACCCCACGACTTGCCACCCTCTTTACCTCTCGGCTTGGATTCACCTCACTTGGGACAGCGGCCATTCAAAGCCTCTTGGTTTTATGTGTAAAGACCGTGGGTCGACCGAAAAAATGCTAACCGACGACACCCCATGTCCTCGGGTGGATTCGAACCACCGTTCCTCCCAGTACTTTATTCGTCCCGCCCCAACAGCTGGAAGTGGGTTTCATTATCCTACGAGAACTCTGTATGTAGCGCTGAAGTCTTATTGAACTCTCCCTCTTGAATCAACTATCACTCAAGTGAGTTACTGTAACCCGCGGACGGAAATATCCAACACGGTGGATGACAGCACATCCTGCCGGGAGATAGCGCCACTGTTGTTATTTGGGTGTAGTGTATCCACTTCTCCACGAGAGTAAACGAACTCTGAGTGATCCACATTTCATGGTGGAATCCAAAGTAATTGCAGATCATCACAACATTATACTCGGGCGGATCCTAACCACTGTGCTCGTGCGGATCCGAACTCCCTATCCTACGAAGATGTGGTATCTCACTCTAAACACGCATTCAACTCAGACCCCCCATGCTCAACCCCCGTTGATCCGCCGCCTGGCAAATCTCTTGTTAATTCGACGACGGGCAATGCCGCAACTTGACACGCTGCGGCCGTGCGGAGCGCAAAAATCAGTGCCTGTGCGGGCGCTCTAACACGATCCACATGCTCGGGGCCATGGGTCGAACTCCCTCCCCGGTGACCGCTCCACCGGAGCTCCAGAAACCGGCTGCGCGGTGAAAAAAATAGCCACTGGCCGTTGAATGTCCCCGCGTGGATTCGAACCACCGTCTCTCCCGTACTTAGTGTATTATAATCCCAGCATATGGCCCGGGAGTGGGTTGCATTACCCCACGAAGACTTTCGATCTACCTCTGAATTGTCAATGAACTCCCACCCTCGTGACCCGTGAACTTGATGATGTGGGCTACGAACCGCATCAAACCTGCGTCGGAGCCAGTCTCCACAGTGTAGTGCAGGGCTCAAGCTTGTTGTCACACGAGGAAAAGATCGAAATTGAAATACCAGCGCATTTAATATCCGCATGCATGTCTGGCGAGCTGCTTGAGGAAATACGAACAGAAGGCGTCGGAGAGAGTCGGGATGACAAATCGGGACACCCCGGGCCGAAGTGTGACCGCGGCATCGTTGACGTCAGCTTTGTGCTCTTTTCTCCTGGCGTCCCCGGTCCCGTCTCTGCAGCATCCAGCGCATCTTGCGGCACAACTTGCAGCGCTCGCGATGCACACGACCTCCCACTCCCGCCTCACTACGAATTCCCGCTGCTGCCGTCGACACTGGCATTTCCCCTTGCGCTCATCCCCGCGGCCAAAGCGCCCTTCATCGCCATCCTCATCGCGCTCGTCCCCACCGGCTAGCGTTTATCCCGGGCACCGCGAATTTCATCGGCGCGCCGATTCTCTGCTGCTCCTCGTCTCGGCGCTCGCCGCTCTCCTCTTCTTCGCCGTCGACTGCATGCCTCTCGTGATCGATCATTCTGCCCCGCACAAAATCTCAGCCTCGCACTGTCGCTTCTCTGCCCCGCCTGCGCGCTGCCACCGCCCGCGCGCGCCTCCTTCCAATAGGTCTAGTTTCCTCCAAAACCGCCCTCGTCGCGCCGGTCCCATTTCATCACTGCGACGCACATCACGCTGCACTCGCCCTGGCTGGTGCACTCACATACCGCCCGAGCCCGCCCCTCGCCTTCGTAACGAGTACCGCCCCTCGTGCCGATGCAGTTCGTTCTGGCCCTCGCCTCTCTCCCCGCCGGCGCCGCGCACGCCATCCTCCGCACCTGTCGCCAACACCAACGTGGGTTCGACGCCGCCGCACAATCTGCTAGAGCTGCCGCACGGGACTAGGTCAGCCGCCTCTCCGCGAGGGTCGCACGTCTAATCTTCGAATCTGAATTCGCACACTGCAGCGCGCCCGCTCCGCATGCATCGAGCCCGCCCCGTGATCCCGCATCCCTCCACCCACGGCGAATCGCATGCTGCGCAGCACGTCCCAAACCCTCAGGGGCCGTGCACGCCGTACAGGAGCCTGCGTGTTTAACGCCGTAGTAGCGCGGGTGATCTCCAGTTTTGCTTGTGATCTTCGGCGTCTCCCTCCTGCGTTGTCTCCGGCTCTCTCCGCCCGTCCCTGTTGAAGCAGAACTGGAGCCCCGCCGACCTTGTTCCGACTCGTTTCGCCACCGCCCATTCAGCTCGCTCACTATTCTCTCCTCTCCAGCGTCCACTTCAAACCACTCCCTGTTGCTACCCCTCCTGTGAGTCTAGCATCGGTCTGATGATTCAGACGTCGCGCGGTGTCTCTGGGTGAATTCGATCTCCCGGATTAACGTTCTGGGGAGCGAGATGGGCAAGGAAGAGGCTGGGAGTGGGATCGTTCCTTCTCTCTACCCTTAGTCAACTCACAATATTGGTTGACATGGCTGACCGGGCGATCTTTGAATGCATCTCCGGTATATCTGGCAGGCTCATCTACAAGACAAAAATCACTGTCATCGCAACTCATGACTTCGGGTGGATTCGACCCATCGCCTCTCCCGGATTTGCTGTACTGTACTAACAGCTGGGAATGGGTGTCATTCGCCCACGAAGGCTTGCTATGGTCTGAGACTACCTGCTGAGCTGGCAATGTCTCTGGAGTCTATTGAGGCCGCGATGTTGGCCAAGAGTACGCCATTTACAGTACACCGTCTTAATTCACATCTCTTGGGTCGTCGCTCCTTTGTCTCGGGCTTCTATAGTAAGCCACGGTGGGACCTACCCGGCGGACATGGCATCAGTCGTTCCATGTGTTTGGAGGCGGCAAAAACGGCGCGCAAGATCTCATGTCTTCGGATGGATTCGACCCACCGGCTCTCCCAGATTATCCCGCGGTTACACCAATAATGGCTAGGAACGGGTTTCATTACTCCACGAAGACTTGACATGGCTCTCGTCAGCTTGTCGAATTCTCAATCTCACTGGATCTGGTTCAACTCGCTATGCTTGAATACACCCCTCTCTCTCAGACCTGCGCCGTTCATCTCGCGGTTGACGCCAGGAATCTCTCTGGGTAATGATTATCCGGCAGGCGTCATCTGCGACAGTCCGTGCTCTTTCTGCAAGGAAACACAACGGATTTGGAAGCGACCCAGGTGGATTCGAACGACCGTTCTCTTCCGGGACATCCCATTTGGCAACGAAACAGTTGAGAGCGGGTTTCATTACCCTACGAGGACTCTGGACACAGCGACGAACCACTGTTGAACTTCCACTTTCTCTTGAGCTCACTTGGAGCGGAGCCCCGTAACTCGGGGCGGGCTTGACACGACCTCCGCTGCGCAAAGAATCCACGAGCACCCCATGTCTTCGGGCTGATTCGAACCGCCGTCTCTCCCTGATTATTCATCCTTGCAGTCATATTGGCTAGGAGCGGGTTTCTGTACCCCACAAAGACTTGTGATGGCTCTCTCGATATTCAGGAACTCAGAATCTTTTGGACTCGTCTGGTTTCCGCCGGGTAAAAAGTCATCAGATTTACCAACATGTCCTCGAGTGAATTCGAACCCCCATCGCGCCCGGAAAGGTTCGAATCAGCTGAGCGGCATACATTACCCCACGAAGATACGTTCATATTCTGGAATCGGGCGACTCGGCGATGTCGCGCGCTCAGCGGTTAGCCTCAATGAGAATTTTCAATGAGAATTCGTCGCTTAGGTCAGCTCGGAGGAACTGCTCCGATAAACCGTTTATAAATACCTGGTCCATGTTTCATTTGCTTGCACGGCCAAAACCGTCAGGGGCCGTTTCTTAGATCCTCGGGTGGATTCGAATCACCATCTCTCCGTTGGACGAACGTCAGAACGAAATACTGTGACGGAGCGAGATTCATTACTCCACGAAGACGGTGCCATGTGCATTTTTGGCCCGAATAGATTTTAGTTTCTAGCCGTCGGTCGGCTTGGTCGATCAAGAAATTCTGTCAAGTAAGGCAAAATCAAAAAAAAATGGATCAACTAGTCTAGATGGTAGACCACGACTAAATTTGTGATCGCAGATTGTATAGTCGGAGGCTGGCTGCCTTCGAGCCCGTGGTCGGGCAGATTTCATTACCACACGAAGTGTGGTTCCTTTCAACGCAGATCCTATCTTTAAATTCTGATTGCACATTCAATGATAGAGAATTTACAAGGCGGGGACTAACTGCATGCGGAAACCTCAAGTGAGTCTACCACATCGCCGGCTTGTGACGAAAGAAAGCCTGATCGGTTCCACTCATGTCTTCGGGTGGGTTCGAACCACCGTCTCTCCGTTGAAGTTGTATCTCAGAGACCTGTGATATCTGCTCGGAGTAAGATTCATTCCTTCACGAAGACGTTGAGATGTCCTTTCCTCACCTGTTTGAATGCCATGATATTTCGTCGGTGCTCACTGACTGACATAGTCTCGACCGTACCGGCGCAAGACTGGGGAACAAGGAGCCTAGCCCCAATGGTCCTTCCCCTTCTATTGATCCAATATTGCGAAGAAGTGTCGAGGTATGGGGAAAAGCCCGAGAAAAGCAGCGGCCTCGGAGATCACCGGGATACCAAACAAGGCCACCCGAGATCTACCGCGTCGCTGATGCCATCACACGCTCCTCTTCTCCTGCGCTATGCATGTTCCGCGGATCGCCCCCACCCGCCCTTGCACGCCGCATTCAAGCCGTGCTCTCACTTGGGAAAAAATTCTACCTGAAGCGTGTGCGGGGCAGCACAAGCACAAGAAGGCCGTGGACTGGATCCTGCGCTCGGGGCTGGCAGACGTCGTGCGTTCTGAGTGCTCCCACTCCTCGCATACCCCACGCAAGCACCATCCGCTCGTTTCTCCCGGTCTCGCTCCCGATCTTACTCCTCGTCAATGCCAACGCGACCGCCACCTTCTCCGCCGTTGATCTCACCAATGCTCCCTCCGCACCAAATCCGTGCTCTCCATGTCCACGCACGACCGCCGCGCCGACACCGACGAACTTGCACGCTCCTCGTAGTCCCCACCCTCTGCATCTGCATCCGCCCCTCCTCTCCATCCGCCGCTCGTCCCCGGCGCCGGCCCGCGCACGCTACCCATCGCGCCCACTTGCTCACTGTTCGTCTTTCGTCGCTCGGCGCTCCATTCGTCTGCGTCGCGCTCTGCAAGGCCCTCGCTCGCGCCATGCGCGTCTCGGCCTCTCCGCTCGATGTCCGAAGCTGCGCTTTTGCCTCCACCATCGCGGCGGATGCCCAATTTGTATGCTGTACGACCATGCCGCACCCTGGCACCCGACGCCCAAGCAGGCGCGCACCACGAGCAACATGATCAAGGGCCAAGAAAACGGCAAGGAGCGCATCTACCCCTTCTACGAGGACGTCTCGCTACCCGGGGTGAACTGGCAATGTCGCTGGACTCAGTCTCCGCGGTCTTTGAACTTACGTCTCTCGAAACAGCGGTCTTCACCTCGCAGTAAAATCGCAAATCCTGCTCGTTCAAAATGTCTTGGGACGGATCGTCTCGCGCTCACCTGCTTGATCTCTGCGACCAAAAAAAAGCTCGCTGTAACCTCATGGCCTCGGGTGGATTCGAACATCTCTCCCATAGTTACTATGCCAACGGCACTGCCGAATAGACTGAGAATGGGTTGCTTTACCACGTCTTATGTAGGTCTGAACCGTTATTCAAGCCCACGCTCCTAGTGAGCTCGGTAATGTGGACTAAGCAGCGGCGAACCACCGTCTCAAACTCGGTAGCAATACCCCGTCGTAATTATATCACGAGGTACTCGGAGTCCCGCAACATGCTTTGCTCCCCCGAATTTACCGCCCGCGGAGATCGCTCAATCGTGCCAATGATTGTGTTACAGTGCAGCGCGTCTGGCACTCCTTTCTGGTTCTGATACTATGTGATGATCTTCGACGTTCGGCGCATAGCGTCTCCTTGCGCTGCGATCGTGTCGTCGCGATGGCGACACATGCGTCTCGAGTGGCACGATCTTCCCATGGATGCGCTAGGATGTGTACATCGCTGTCGACTCCGGCCGGAGAGCAAGCCAGGAGAGAATGAGACTCGCCAGAAGACGCGTGATTGGACGATGAGTCGGGTAGAATGTGTGGATAGGTGGTAAGCGGAACAAATCGGGACCGGCGACGCTCGGCGCCTGCGATTTCGATGCCAGATCGAAAGCGGAAGGAGCACACGACATCATTTTTTACAGGCCCGTCCGAGGGATCCAGAGGGAGATGGGTGTCCGGGATGCGATGGGGACTTCTCTCCTCACACTCGTTTCCCAAGCAACGATCTAGATGTGATTCAGTCGGGTCTAATATCTACCTCATGCATATTATATTATAAGTCTCAACTGGCCAAGTCCAGGCCTCAGGTGTACGGCTATTTCTCGTCTAAATGCATGTTCTTCGCAGCTGGTGGGCTGAACTTGAAGAGTGGAAAAGCTGAAATTAGATTAGATCACACAGCGCTGCTGCTGATTTCTGCATTCAATAATAATGTGCCGGGTGAAGCGGTGTTGAGGTTGGCCCTAGGAAAGCGGTGGCGGTGGGCGTCGGAGATCTCCGGGACACCAAACAAAGACAACTTGGGCATCTCCGAGTTGCCATGGCATGGCGGCCCGGTGTGCTTAAACCTTGCTCCTGCCATCATGATTCCTGCTTTCCTGGCGCAACGTCTTTCCGGCGGCGACTTCTCTCGCGGCGCCAACTGGGTCCTGCACCGCCAATCCGAAGCCTGCTGAGTTCCTGCACCCTGGGGCGGCTACTAGGGGTCGGAGGTGCTCGTTCCCCGTACACCAAGCCCACGCTCGTCACCCGCCACCAGCCCCCCTTCGCACCCAACCCGCGTTCTCCATGCCACCGCATCCCATCCCGCCGTCGCCACCCCAGGCTCCCCACCACCGTCAAAACCCAGCGTGCTCGTCCCCCCTTCATCGTGGCGCCAGGCACGCGCACGCATCTCGGCGCACACCACCGCTTTTGTTTGCTATGGCCGCCATCTCATCGGCGCCGTGAGCATCTCGCGTGCCTCGGCATTGCGCTCTGCTTGTCGGCGCCGTCCGCTGCAAGCCTCCCGTGCGCGATCCTCCTCCTTTTCTCGAGGCTCGGCTTCCCCGAATACTATCGCGGGCCCGCCGCACACTCTGCTGCCAGTTGCCGTATGGGAGGGAGTGCGCGCACGGCTCTTCACCGCGTCCTCGCGAGGGATGCGCGACGTGCAAGTGAGCGCCACCCCCGCATTCGTCCGCTCCTTCCAAGTAGCGCTCGTCGGCTCGCCGCGTCGACCGTCTGATCCGCCCTGTACGCCCGCGCCCCGAGCCCTTATCCATATGGGCAATACTTATGGATATCGCAGGTGAGCCTGCTCTGCCCGCACGCCGCTCAATCTTCGCTACTCGAATTAGCGAGCTAACCCTCGCTCCCCCGAATTCGCGATTCGCGCGGGGTGGGGTGGACTAGTGACGCGCTGTCCGCGTGCATCGATTACGCGTCCCATCGTGTGTGTTTTGTGCCATCCCTGGTTCCTGTGTCGGGTGGCGCGGGTGAAATTCAATGGTACTCTTGATCTTCGGCGCTCATCGTATCCTCTGCGCATCCGGCTCCTGCCTAACCCTCTCAACCCGCCCCTGTGGAACGAGGAATCGAATTCGCTTGCGCGCAGGCCTCGTTCCTTGGATCGGAATCTATCCCTGCGTCTGTCTCCCTATCAACTCGCAGCATACCTCGTCCTGGTATCACGCAATCTGAATCGGTCGTTGTGATGATTACCGCGCGAGGAAAGCCTGTGGTTCATTTGCAGAGAGAAAAAAAGATGTCGAGCCAACTATGTCCTCGGGCGAGTTCGAATTACCGTCTCCTGGTGAAGGGTTTATCAACGGACAGCACAACTGCGTCGGAGCGAGCTTGATTACTCCACGAAGGCGTTCCTATCTGCATTGCTCGCGTCAATCAATCCTATTTTCTCGCCGGTGGGCTGACCTGGATTGTCGGAAGAATTAAAAATTGAAACTGGACTCGATATCCGCGATGCTTTATGCGCATTCATGGCGACAGCGCGCACTGATATTGCACCATGAACCCATTGGATTCTCTCTCCTCAAAAAAAAGTGCCCGCGCTTCACATAGGTATGCTCGGGTGGAGTCGAACCATTGTCTCTCCCGGTGTTCACCAAGTTGGAGCTCGCATTGGATTTCACTGCCCCACGCAGACTTCCTAGGGCTCTGGCGATCCTCCATGAAGCAAATACCGTTCCCGAAACAAAAGGTTTCGGGAACGGTTTAGGGAGGGAGCACCTATTCCATTGCTGATACTTCAGTTATCGGAAACATTATCAGAGCTCCCGAAACAGCGGATTTTCCGGACTGCCCGGTACGATATCGGATTTAAATTGGGATTTGGGATCAGGATCCGTCGGTGCTCCTCTAATTTCTTTACTGATTTTCAACCAAGGTTTCAGCGGAATCACCTCTGCAGATTGTAACCGTGACCACTGGGCGCAGGCAGGGAATGAAAAAGACATGCACAATGTGTCGAGGCACATCCAACTGTCAGTGCCAAGAAAAATGGGCGACAGCGGTGGCAGCGGATATTATGCGGAGAGATGCGTACCGGGCAGGCACCTGCAGCCCCGATATCGGACTTAGTCTTTAACTCCGTCGGACTTACTCTTGCTCCGTCCAGTCATGAGCGCCATCTCAGAGCTCGACTGCCGAATCGTTGGAGACTCAGACCTCTACGGGCTAGGCGTCCGCGTATCCGTCTACAGCCAGATGGTCCTCGAGATCCTCCGCGATTCCCTGCAGTGGGAGGCGGGCCTCACGATCGAGATCCCCAGCCTGTTTACGGTGGTGGCGATGGAGTGCGTTCTGATCCTCAAGGCAATCCAGCGGCAGCTCACGCCGTTCGATGCCATGGTGACGCTCTTCGTGACAGGTCCGTGCTGGGACCCCAACTCCTGTGATGATATTTCGCTGACACTATTGTGTTGAATATTTATTTATTGCAGGCAGCCTATCCATGGTCCGCCCCGTCACCATACCGGAGTCCCGCCGTGCGGCTTTGTGTGGCCGCCTGCTGGAGTTGGTTCACCTAATCAACGTTCTGTTCCAGTTATTTGTCGGTCTGTGGGTGACTACACGACGCATGGACGCGGGGCTCGGCCCGCACTGCGAAATCTGGATATACACCTTCTCGCGCCAGCGCGCGAGGACGGGCCCCGCGATATTAGTGTGGATTGCCGCATACGTTCTCGCCATTGGCGCTTTCCTTCTCGTCTTTGTCGCGTCTTTCAGCCGTGCCTGGCACGCCACGAGAATTCCTGCTGCGCCACGCCCGCTGCTGCCCAGGCACCCGGTGGATAAGCTGGAAAATGAGCCCCCAGAAATTCCCCTGGATGTTATTGATCAGAGTCCGCTCCTCACACGGGCCCCCACGTCCTCAGGCTTTAATCCCACAACTACCCCGCGGCTGCGCCAGCCACCCGCGATTCAGGCAGCAGCACCAAAGACACACGCCCCTTTGCCCACCCCCACATTAAAATCGACACTCGTATCACCGGACATAACCCCCTGGAGGAGCCGCCGCAGGAACAACAAGTTCCGGCGGAGCATCGTCCCGTGGGCAAAGCTTGCGAACAAGCTCTTCTGGGGCCTCGCATTCAACGTCGCGGGCGCGGAATTCATGTTGTTGTGGAACGACGTGGCGGGGGTACACGCAATCGTGGGCTCATCGGGGCAGGTGATGGCCCTGCTGATTGCGGCGTTCACGACGGTGCAGTTTGGGAGGGCTGCCAGCGAGGTATCGGAGAGGTGAGATCTATGAAGGACTGGTGAGTCGTATACTGCGGGAGAGAAATCGTTAAATTAATTGTGGGACCGAGCTAATGGTAATTAATATTATATTGATGGTACCGAGAATCGCAGAGGCCGCGTACGTTGAGCTCAACTCTATGGATGATGCGGAAGGTGGACCTGGTACGAGACGCATCAAGAGCCTGACGAAATCTAATTGAACCACATCCGCCTGCTGAATTCCGCTGTCCAGAGGTGGCAAGGTATAGCTGGAAATGAGTATGAAAGTATGGTTTCAAGTACGAGATTCCATGGTAATCGTAAATGTGAAGGGATTAAGATGTGAATTCTTAAACAAGTGTTTGCGAAGTGTAAATATGAATCCAAACCAACGAGTCAAGCCAAACGAGTCATGCCCCGTGCCTGCGGCGACGCAGCCGCACGATCGTATGAAGGCGCCGCAGGCGACTCAACAACCGCTGCCACCGCAGGTGTGAGAGGCGCCACTCCCGGAGCGGAAAGCGCGCCTCCGTCGTCTCGGACAGGTCGAGGAGATGTTTGCCGTGCTCTACTAGGAAGGCCTGTTTTTTCTTCTTGTGACGGCGTTTTTCTTCTTGGGCGGCGGATCCCTTCTCCCTGAGGCCTGATGCGCGAATTCCAGGACCAGCGCAACCGGGTGACTCGCAGATATGACGATTGCAAATAGGAACGCCGGAGATCCGAGTCGATTTCGCGGGAGGTGATCCTTTAGCCTCCGTTTCCTAGTCTGCGACCGCCGTCGAGGGCAGTAATTGGTGGTAGAACCAGGAAGAACTTTCCGGAAAGGTTGAAGGGATAAGTAATGTTGTCAGTATATGGCTGTTCACATGATTCCGAGTACACCACTATCTGATACATCTGTAATACTTCATCCATGTATATTTAGCAGCTGTACGATAACATAGCCTCAATTCATCGATTATCTTTTACCCTCCATCTTCTGTACCCTCTCTGTGCTCCTGCACTCCCATTCGAGTAGGCCTTTGCTGACTGATCTCCACCGGTTTCTAGGTGCCTAGGTATATATTTTCTGACAGGTTATGGGCCCCGAGCTCTAGCGCCGAGAGTCACTGTCTCAGCCTGCCTGCGGAACCTTGCCAGCCACTCTTTACAGCTCTTTGCATATCTAATGGCACCAGATCAAATTTGATCAACAGAAGCAAATTTGATCTGCCCACTTACCGGCGCCGCCTCACTCAATTCTTCACGGACTGGGCTAATTTTAGGTGCGTTCGAAAGCGCTTAAGCAGGGCTTTCGACCCATGTCTTACTCAAGAGCTAGAACAGAAATTCCAAGTGTATCAAAATTGCCCCTATTGTTTTCTAACCTCACCCCGAACTGTTTCTTGAGCGACCAGTTCTGATTCGACTGACAGCTTCCTGGATTCGTTTGAAAGGTAGAATGGAGGCACAGGCCTGGATCCGATAGTATTTTGGATATACCCAAGATCAGATGCTCCTGAGTGCATCCTTGATCTGAATGAGTGAATATATGCAGTGTTGTCCCTAAGGGTTAAGCCTTAAGTTAAGTTAAGGTTTAATATGGCCTTAATATTAAACCTTAGGAAAAATCTGGGCAGCCACTAAGCCTTAATTAAGCCCTTAATGATGGTATTATATAAGACTTTGCCTTGAGCTCGAGCGACTTTCGCACAGGTTGAAACCATCCGGAGTGTCTATCACTTTTCTGACCTCGGCCAACACCGTTTCCAAGAACCTCCATTATTTTCGGCGGCCGAACTGCTTCTGACCAGAATTTCGGTCCGTTGGGGGGTCTCTGAAGCGAGAATCATGAAGGAATGCGAGAGTACAAGAGAGAAAAAACCTCAAAACCTCTCAGCCATGCTCTTGGAATATTTCAGCATCTTTGCGGCGACTAACGGAAAAAATACCACCACCCTTAACTTAAGGTCCTAATATGCCCTTAAGATTAAGCCGAAATTAAGGCCTAAGGCCTTAACAAAAGAAACCACCCTTATTAACCCCTTAAGGGACAACACTGAATATATGTTCTATAATGTTAAGGAGATTCTGGACACAATCATATATAACATGCATGATTACCATCGTCGACCCCTTCGGAAACACCCAGATTCAAGTAAATCGATGGAAAACTGAGTAAGGAACGACTGTCGGTAGTTTTGGTATAAACCGAACTTCCCGAATTCTTGTGCACACCAATGACCTGTGTCACCCGATCTCTCTGACATGGTTGGAAAGCCCTGCCAAAACTGCGCTGAACGCACCTCGAATCAGCCGAATCCGCTCAGAGCTGAGCGAGATATGATCCCGGCAACTCGGTAGATCAAATTTGGTCTTATTTACTCAAATTTGGCTAGTGCCATTAGATATGCAAAGAGCTGTAATTCTCTTGTTCATCGTGATCTACGCCAGCTCTCCTATCCACCTCGACTTCTTGCTGCTACCATGGGTCTTCCTCTCAAGTCTCCCTACGTTGTTGCTACAGCGTTTCACACTGTCTGCATACATGACCCGATCATCCCTGATGACTGCCGCGTCGTTGATGCCATCACACCAAGAGGTACTCGCCGGAAGAAGCCGAGACACAGTCTCATAGGGTAGGGTGGGTCTGGACGACCTTATTTCACTTTTCGGAATTTGTTCGGCGGATTCTAAAAATGCGTTTAGAATGGTAAAAAAAAAGGCAACTTTTTTTTTCCCGGTTGAAGTAGGGGAGGTCGGGGATCGCTTGAACATGACATTCTGCGCAGCATACAGCGCGCATCACCGCCTAATAGGTGCTAGATCAAGGCCAAAATGTGAGCGTTTTGAGGCCATTTCCGTGGGAATACTTCCTGATTTGGCGCTTACATAACTCGGCTAATAGGGTAGGGAGGGTCTGGACGTCCTTAATTCACTTGTCCGACCCTGTGTAGCAAATTTTAATACTGAATACCTCTTGCATCACACCCTCCTCTTCTCTCCTAACGTGATGCGGCGCCATGCCATATTGGCGTATGAGCACTCGGGCACATCACCGAGGCTCGGGGATATCTCGGGCAAGTACGCGACTCACCGTGACTCAATGTGAATCATGCAGAACAAGAGAGAATGCTCAAGAACAGTACAGAACAGTATGGAATATTTATTCTATGACTCAGAGTGATTCGGATAGACAGTATAAATAGAGTAGGAAAAGCCACATAACCTTACGAGCTTGTACCATCCGCCCTCACGGGCATCGTGTAAATCTTATTCTGATTGAACCGAATATTGCGTGAACTTAAAGATTGAACTCCTTCAAGCATAAACTCCATCATGCCACTTATTCACCGTCCCGCAGATCGCGCCCATGCAATCTCGGACGCCGCATTCAAGCCGTTCTCTCACCTGGGAACCCATTTTGGCTGAAGCGTGCGCGGGCAGCACCGCAGCAGAAGAGGACTGAGAGACACTGCGTGCGCACCAAGCTCGTGCTTTCATATGCCACCGCACCCCGCCCGCCCGCCACCTGGTGTCGCCGCATCACCTGCACGCCCCTATGCATCCTTCGCCGCCGGGTACGCGTGCACATACCGCCTGCACCCACCAGCTTGCCTCCTGCATGGACACAGTCAATCGCACCTCTGATGCGGCCCACAGTCGAGTGGCTGATCCGCACGCTCATACGCCCGCGCCTCCATCTCGTATTCCGACTGCGATACTCACATCCATATGCAGTGCTCTGAGCCCGCAACCGCTTTTGATCCCCCGAACTCGTGATTCGCGATTTATGTACCGCGTGGGTCGCTCTCCGCGTGGGCAGTCCGCCCAGCAATTTCGCACCCCCGCGCTCGGCGTCTCAGGAGGACCGCGACCAAAGGCCACACCTCGGCGCGATGCACTCGGCGCGCGGACATTGAACCAAGCTCGCTATGCCGGTGCACCCACCCAGCCCCTACGACGCCCCGCCGCCGCCGCATTCAATCCCCGTCGTCCCCCTCCTCCGTTCCATCGCGCTTGTCCCTATTCATCATCGCGACGGCTACGCGCACGAATGTCCCGCGTTGGGAGCGGGTTTCTTTACCGGGTTTCTTTACTGGGTTTCTTCACCCCACGAAAACTTAGAGGGCTCTCGCTACCCTCTTCAGCTCGAAGCAGGTCTCGTTACACCCTCTCGGTCTCGCTCGCTATCTTTCCGCAGTCCAGCTTCCTCGTAACCCTCAGCCCGCATGCGAGCTTCATCACGGCGCAACGCTAGCTGCGCACGGCGCTTCCCTCTTTAAACGTTCCTCCGACTCCCCCTATACTAACTCATCACTGCCGTTGACGCCACCGATGCCTCCATCCGCATCATACCCGTGCTTGCCATGTCAGCGAATCCGGGTCGAAACTGTGGGCATTTCTCTTCTCCGTCCTCTCGGGGAGGCGCATGCGCGGCTGTGGCCACCTCGCCTTTCGCCAATCCGATCCGTTTCGGCCCTGCACTCCACTCGTCAACGTCGCGCTCTGCAAGGTTGTTCGGTGTATCCTCTCCTCCACCGAAGCTCCGTATCGCAATCATTGAATCCCGCCGTGCAATGGCCTCCGAGCCGCCGCACGCAACCCCACGCGATGCCGCCCTCCGACGTCCGCACCATCTCCCTCCTGTCCTACCCCGTCCCCATTCATCCAAGGAACGCTCTTTGGCTCGCGGCGTCGGCGTCTAGGCTTACGTTGTTAGCGCTCGCCCTCCATCCTCCATAACTTGTTTGCAGCGCGTCTGGGATTCCACGTTTCTTCAGTTGCAAGATATTCGACGTCCGCCCCTGCGCCCCTGTCACCCGAAGTTATCCCTTTCTCGCCCAGCTACCGTGGACTCGGATCCAGATCCAATTTCGCGGACGAGACTCTGGAGGCCCACTTCGTTCCTCGACTCGTCTACGTACTCTGTGGTTGCCCATCCAACTCGCTCACCAATCTCTCCTCGTCAGCGTCCACCTCAGAGCACACCCTCTTGCTACTACTACTGAGGTGCTCTGTGCTGATGCTGACGACGGTGGATCTTGCTCGGATGCTCGTAGCTCCGTCTCATCAATGCTGCTGCTGCCGCTGACACCGCCGCGAACAGCGCTCCCCTGCCCATGAAAGGCATCTCCCTCCACGAAACAGCGCACCATGCCGCGTGCCTCACCCGCACGCTCTTCATAGCATCTGTATCTCCGCCTCCTCTCATTCCTTCATGCGCATGGCACGCGCGCGCACATCCCGCCCGCGCCCGATGACTACAGTGCCAATTTCCCGGTTCTCGTATGCCTGGGCTTGATGCTCAGCTCTCTGCCCGTCGGTCGTGCGCCCCATCCCCTTGCGCCCGAATCCAACGGGTCCGCCACGCAGTCTGCTCCAAACTAGACTGCACAAACGTCAAGAGCTGCTCTCTTCTGTGGCCTCGCGATGCGCGCTTTGAATGTGCGCGCCGCCTTGCCGCCTCTCATGTCTGGTCCGCGGGGCTCGTGATGCTTTCCGCCCGCTCCTTGGTTCGCAGCGTCGAGCGTCTGATCCTGCATGCTCGTAAGCCCGCGCCTCCATCCCCTCTGCGTATGTGTGCTGTTGACGTCGACCCCATTCCTGCAGGAGTGCCTCCATGCCCTTAAACTACCTCGAGTTCGCGATTCAGCTACCGCGAGGCAACTGAGGACGCGGCCCGTTTGCATCGAATGCGCTCAGCGATACCTCGCTGTCGACTGTGCTCCGCAATTCGCGTCCTGGCACATTACGACCAACACCCACGTCGTGCTGCAGGAGCCTGCGAGTTTCATGCGGGAGTAGCGGGTGGGATTCCCTATTATTCTCCGATGTGCTGATATCCGGCGCGAGTCGTATCTTCTGCCAACTATGTTATTCCTCTCACCCCGCCACCATGCACTTGGATCTAGATTCCATTGCGCGAACGGGATCTCTGCTCCTGCGGCTGCTCATTCCACTCGCGCATCAGTCTCTCTTCTTCCAGCCTCCGTATTCCACCATCCACATCCAGGAACAAGCCCCTTTGCCTTACTGCTGTGAATCTAGTCGCGCTCCGAATCTGATGTCCGAGGCAATATACATAATGCAAAAGGCTATCAAGTGTGGAGCTGTCCGAGGGTGGATCGATGTTGTTTGGGGGCGGGGTCCATTGGCCGACATAGACGCTCTATCTAGCGCTGCACTGCGATTGAACTCTCTGGCCTCGGCAACCGTCATCTCTTGATGCTCCTCCCTTTGAAGGCGCCCATCAGTCTAAAAAGGCAAGACACCACGAATGTCCTCGGGTGGGTTCGAGCCACCGTCTCTGGTGGGAGCGGGTTTTATCACGCCACGAAGCCTTATCAGAGCACTCGTTACCCTCTCTAACTAGTGCTGTCTCTGTACTTGGGTGAAACAGCGAAGCAAAACCTATCGCTGGCACGTGTATGTCTCCAGGTGGGTTCGTACCACCGTCTCTCCCCGATATTTATTCCCACCAGCGAAACGGCCGGGAGCGGGTTCACTATCCCATGAAGACTTGACATGGTCTTAGATTGGCTGTAGAACTTGCAATATCTCTGGAGTCACTTGAGCCAGCGATGTCGCCCAAGAGCACACACACAGTTTTAGTTCACATCTCTTGGGCCGTCGCTCATTCCTCTCGCGCTTCTGGAGTAAACCGCGGTGGTACTTACCCGGCGGGCGTGGTCTCAGACATCCGTGTTCCATGTGCTCGGAAGGCGAGCAAAAAACCACGTACAATATCTCATGTCTTCGGATGGATTCGAACTACCGCCCCTTCCCGATTAACCTCCCAACGATCAGCACTAATGGTATCATTACCCCAAGAAGACTTTGTATAGTTCTCGCTAGCCCCTGTAACTCCCGAGACTCGGTCACCGCGATACTTGAATTTAATTCTCTCAGAACAGCGCCGCTCATCTCGCGGTAGACGTCAGTCACCTTTCCGGACAGTCACCGAGCAGGGCCATTGCCCCACCAAGACTTGGTCTCTATCTCGCCGTATATGCATGGTTCAAAAAATGCGAGAGTGCGCATTATCTCTTCGGATGGATTCGAACCACTGTCTCTCCCCTATTAACATTCCTTCCTTCACCCCAATGACTGGGAGCGGGTTCCATTACCCCACGAGGATGTTGGTAGCCGGGGGGCTCGCCAGAATGAATTTTAGTGTCTCCTCGCCGGGGCTGAACTGGAGGACTTAAGGTGGAATGCAAATTAGTTTGGACGGCGGTGGTTACAGGGTGCAGAGATAAATGCAGCTCCCATAGGGCTCGAATCTCACACTCATTAATCTGCCTGCACGATTGTGAGGAGGCTTCGGGCTTGCAGGCCGAGGAAAAGGCGTGCGCATCGGCCATCTCCGGGACACGACCAAGGACAAGCCAGAAAAACCCGAGGTTGCCATGGCATCAGTGCGCTTAAACCTTGCTCTTGTCATCCAGCCATGGCTTCCAGCAAGAGGTCTCAGATCGGGCAGATCAGCACACAACTGATCTCGCGTGGCAAGTTGATCGACAGGTCACGGGATTTCCCAATTCGGTTACCTCCACAACAAAAACGCGTATATATTCAACTGTGGTCAAGGATACAGCGTAGAAAATATACAACTGATTTCAAGTAAATACATTTGTCCTGCTGAGCATAATACGACTCAATTTGGCTGCTTAGAAGGGGATAAATCAAGCCTCGGCGTCTTGGATGCACGACGAGTTGGAGTTTTGTTCGCGTTTTCCTTCGCCTGACGGCTCGGTGTGTTTTGTATCCAAGAAGCGGGGCGCTTTTGGCCCTTGGAACGATTCCGACTTGGCGTCGAAGGTATGGCGGGAGTCGACGGGGTATCAAGTAACTGCGGTCCGAGTTCGAGCAATTTTGCCGCCGGAATCTGGAGTGCAGTTTGTTCAGCATGAGAAATCTGAATTAATGAGATGAAGGCTGGAGAGGCGATCTGCCTCCATGAAGGGTGTCGCTCTTGCAAGTGCTTTTGGAAGTTGTATTTCCAATGAGTTTCGTTGCAGTTGAGCGGACAAACAATAGGAACATTTGTGCAGGGGCGTGATTCGCGAAATTTCGAGGCAGCCGAGATCATAAATGGATATGCTGAAGGGCACTCCGATAGTGCCTTCCCACCCTTGATTTGAACCTTGCAAGCACCGTCGTCTGTTGGCCCGCCGCACATGCCACAAGGATATGCATCAGAAACCTAAGAAGAATGTCAAGACTTGATTTCAAATTTTAATCGCATCGACACTTACCGGAAACTTCGCAGATATATCAGCAACCCCGCAAATTGCCTTCAGAATATGGTGGCCAACATGTGTTTGACGTTCAGTGTCCTTAACAGGTTTCTGGCAGACACGACAAGTATGCCGGATGAGGTTTGATTCCTCGATGACAGTACCTGCTATCGGCGAAGAATATATAATGCCGCGGTGAGCTGTGCGCGAATTAAAGTGGGCAAGGTATGCAGACTTGTTTACATACCTGCAGACGAGGGGATTTGATACGGAAACACCCCAGTCGAGACACCGGTAAATTTTGGGAAATTGTCGTGAAGGTCGCTACTGCCGAGTAACCGAGTCCACATCTTGTGCCAAGACTGCAGAAGATCTGCATCGGAGAAAAGCCACGTCTTTTCTCGTTCACACGACACACCAATGTCTGAGGTGAGAGTGTCCTTGGCTTTCTCGTGGATGGGATCAATGAGACAGCTTGAAACAGAAAACTGCAAGTTTTGAAGACGTGAAATCTCCTCCTTTCCCGTCGCCTTCTTTTTTATCAACGACATTGAAACAAATTTTCCGTTCCATGCCCATTGTAAGGGCCCAGCGTCGGGCAACACTGGAATTAAGTCAAAGACTTGGCCGGCAATCGTAAATGGGGATGCGGGCAAATGGAGCTCGCCACGGGGAATTGCTGAAACGGACACCGACTTCGATCCCACAGGGCCCCGCTTGATGAGCGTACACTTTGCGACGGCAAGTCCGAGGTGCGTTCCGTTGTAGCAGACCAGCGTGGTGAAAATATTTCCCAGCTGAAAGTGCGTTGAGGGGGAGACTGTCTCGCCATGCAGGGTTTCCTCGCGTGTCCAAGACTTCCCTCCAATGGTGAAGCCACGAACACGCTGCAGCCGGTCGTGGCTGCTGTGTGTATCCTGGGTCGTATCGAAAAGTGTTCGCAGAACAGCCTTCTTGTGACATAGGTTACCCTGACCATCAATTTCTGCGAACACAGAATGAGGACCGGCCTCAGATTCTGCGACGCGCTGAGCCATCTCGCACGCCATCATGTCGTCGAAGTCAATGGTGATACCGTCTCTAGTGCGATTGATGGTTTCGGGATCTATCCCAGACGTCGCCGAGTCTGACTGACTGGACAGATTTGCCATAGAACGATCAACCTCTGCCGAGATCGCAGGGTATTTACCACCGAAAGGGCGCATGAGATCTGTGTTCTTCCTCTTGAAGAGTTGTTTAAAAGACACAGGCATCTTGACTCCGAATTTGCGTAAGGCTGCTTCTGCGCTTAGGACACCTGGTTCCCAACAAGCCTCCAAATCACAGCTGTCCGCCCTCAACTCAGCCTGAAAGTGCGCCGGCCGAAGGTGATCAACATGTCTCATGCGAAACATGGCGAGACGCCGGGGCTTCCGCTCCAACTCCGGGTGTTTTTCATAAATGTAATCGAGATTCATTGCTGAATTGAACCGATTCTGCAGCTCGCTGACACTAGAGTTCGGGGAGTGACCGCCAATCATGCGAGAACGGCCGAAAAGTGCTTCGAGAACGTCATCTCCGAGGAGACATATGAACACCTTTAGCTGGCCATTGATGAGTCGCATCTTGGGAACCATCAAGATCGCATTTTTTATCGTGCTCTGCAGGTCACCGTAAAGCTGATTGGGCAGAAAGGAAGTTCCGTTCTGCATGTATAATGCGCAAAGGAGGTGGGAGAATTTGACCAAGGATTCGATTTGTTCCGATAAAGAGAGGTTGACATTGATGAACGGCTGAAGCCAGGCGTCGAGGAGTTCTCCGAGTAGGCAGATTGCCTCGAATTCAGCCATCTCGCTGGGATCAAAATCATCCGGGTCTAATTTTCCGAGCTCGACAATGCACAGGAGCAATTTAATCACCCGCGGAACATCTTGAGCATCAGATGGGTCCAAAAGGCCATGCAAAGTCATCTCCGACCAATCATGGTCCGGCAATCGTTCTAGCCAAGACAACAAAAGATCGCGATTGACGCAAACATTTTTGACGACGATACCCTGTGGCGAACAGAAGCAAGTACAGATCCCTATCAAGTACGGTGAGGCTAGAAAGATAATCAACGCAAAGTCGACTCACGTTTGTCTATGTGCTTCCAATCAACGTCGCTGGTTAAGTTATCCTTCCCGACTCGAAGATTGAGCCCGGAAAGTCTAGACACAAATTCATAGAGGGGGTTGCCGGGGAGGATCTCGCTGTGCATAGTCATCATGAACATTGCTGCGCGACGTCCTGCCGCGCCATCAGATGTGACCGAGAGAACTGGGCCGTGCTTTTTTTCTCCATGCTCGGACCGACGCCAGGCCTCCAGAACTATTTCCATGGCGCGAAGATTGTCTCGCCAGCCCCCCTTCTTGCACGAAGGGCCCATGAATACCGGTTTGGCTCCGTAACCGTGTTCTGACAGCCTTGATATCGCCGCGACAGATATCTCGCTTGCAATGTGTACTTTTCCTTCCCGCACTGCAGTAACTGCAGCCTCGACCGTCTGCGTGTCCTTCCCAACTTTAACAGTGTTTAGCGCTGCCACATGCTCCATGCACAACCCTCCCATGTCGTCTGTGGCTGTCATGTAGTCGATTCTTCTTTCCGATGCAATCTCGTCGAAAGACAAAGCATGCCCGCAGAATAATGTGTCTCTTTCAACAACAGCGCCTTGCTTGGTCGCATTCCTAACCTTATGAGGACCAAACAGAGCTGTGATATTATCGGAAATGTCGGTGAGCCGTACTCCGTTGACAGATGGCACAAGTTTGTTCTGTCGACGGTGGGGCTGGATAGTATTGAGGGAAGGTAACGCGAAAATTGAATGGTTCATCGCATATACCGCGCCGGCGCCGCCAAGCTCATAGAGCAGTATCGCGAGATCGATTTCGTATTGCGTGAAGTTCTTGGCATCGTAATCCCCGTCAAATGCAAGCTGGAGTTTCTCTCGCAGGGTTTTCGCGCTCCACCCTTTCTTGCCCGCGTTACGGAAAATTCGATGCAGGGCGGGAACATAATTTTGGGCGGCAAAATGGAACACGTCCTTGAATTCGGACAAGTGTTCCTGGGCGCTCTTCAAGGAGTCCGATAAGTTGAGATTCTGGCAAACTCAGTTTTCAGCGCGTAAATAATGAATAAAAGAGACTATTATACCTTTAGCTTCAGTTTGTTTTCTCTCTCCTTCGCATCGGCAAGCTTTTCGCGTATTTGGACGTTATTCAACACCTCCTCAGTGTTGAGACGTTGGTAGTTGCGTTCGGCACGCTCCTTTAGTACATCTATATCGACAGACAAATCACGGCAACGGGTGCACGGGAAAATGCCCTGCGACGTCGTAACTTGGCCAAGACAACGTATGGATCGAATCTGCGGAGGCTCCATGGACACAAAATTATATACGGGGCGTTGGTTGGACTCGGGAGCATGTATCTGGAAGGGGTAGGTTTTCCAGAACGATAAACCGTCCCACCGAAGCGGTATCCCCGGACATAGTGGGATGGTCCGGGGTACTTGGCGGGAGAGAGGAGTGGGAGCCGGAAGCGAGACCCTGGGAGCCTCGCCCGAGACTTGTCCGGGAATGCGATTGGGCTGCGGAATTGCCGATGCTGTCATATAAAATCATCAACTCGCCGAAACATGAATGAATGAATGAAAACATACATTTACACTTGCTACTAAGCATATGGGAACGTAGGGCAGTCTCTGTCGAGCCCTTCCCCATGACTTTGAGGCAACGACGACATTTGAGACGTCCCGCAGCATCAAACAATGGGGAGACGAGATCGGGGGATGCCTGTACCGGATGTCCGGCTCTGGCAGAAGGAGAAGGTTCCGATTCAAGAGACCCGATAGTTCCAAAGACATCTTCATTTACGCGGGTATTGATATGCACAGTATTTACAGCATTTACTGAGATAGCGTGTCTGGGTTGGCGCGACACCGTGGATTTAAGGAACTCGAAAGAAAGGTTTTGAGACCGTCAGAAGAAGCTCAGAAGGGTCGGGAGTAGCAGTAGAGGCCACTCCCGACAGCAGAGATGCAACGACGCGTCCGTACGTAAGATGTACGCGACGGAATGGATGAGACGCGCTGACGTGGTGCTTATTATTGTTTGTTGTGGGTGGGTACATCACGTGTGTTGATCTGTGTGCTGATCTGCCCGATCTGAGACCTCTTGGCTTCCAGCGCGCGACGTCTCTCGCCACCGGGGTCTGATTCTAATAGCGCTTTCAAGCTGCACCGAGAGATCTTGCGCGACGCGTGCGTGGACAACACAAGCACAACAGTTCGGAGGTCTATACAAGTCTGAGGTCCTCAACCCCTACACCAAATCCACCCCACTCGTCACCCTCTTAACCAAACCCACGCACTCCATCCCGGCCCGCCGACGCGCAGTCGTGTCACTCGCAGGCTGAGACTCCCCTCTCCCTCAAAATCGGCCCCTTCATCGTGGCGCCGGGCACGCGCACGCACGGCTCGCGTTTGCTATGGCCGCGATCTAATCGACGCCATGAGCATCTCGCGTTCCCGACATTGCGCTCTTTCGTCAGCGCCGCGCGCTGCAAACCGCTTGGGCGCAATCCGCCTCTTGTCCCTGTATGCCGCATCGAAGCGCGGCCACGGCTCCTCACCGCGTCCTCGCCAGGGATGCGCGATGCGCAGATGGGCGCCGCCCCCGGATCCATCCTTTCCCTCCAGGTAGTGCTCGTCGGCTCGCCGCGTCGACCGTCTGATCCATCCTGTACACCCGCGCCTCCAGCCTTTATCTACATGCGCAATACTCATAGATATGGCAGGCGATCTTGCTCTACCCCCGGCCACCGTCTCTCCTCGAATTAGCGATCTAAGTCTCGCTCCCCCGAACCCGTCGCGCGCCCTGGCCCGCGCATTTGTCGCCGCCGCGCACTGCAAGCCCCATTTTGGGCGATACTCTCCTTGCCGTGTACCCAATTCTGAAGATTGGATTCGCCACCAACATCCGACATCGCCGTACAATCTGCTCTGAGCTGCCACACACACCCGCCCGCGCTTCCCCTCACCGCCTCGTCGTGATACGCGACTCGAACATGCGCGTCGCCTTGCCACCCCTATTTGTGCTGCGCCGGCCTCTTCATATGCGTAAAGCTCGTCGGCTCGCAGCGTCGACCGTTTGATTCACCCGGTACGCCTGCGTCCCCATCTACTATGCCTATGCGCGCTACGAAGACAGACATCCGGTTCTTGTGGCCGGCCGCCGCTCAATATCGTTTGCAGCTCGACTTCGCGCATTCCCGACGCGAATGTGGCCGCGCTGTCCGCATCCATCAAGTCCCTCCAGCGTCCCGGTCCTCCGGCCGCAGCACCCACTCAACACCAAGCCTCCCAAGCCGATCGTCCGTCGCTAATACTTTCCAGGGCTCCGCGCGGATTGTCTCCTCTGCCCACTCTAGTCCTGTCCCAGTTATCATCCTTCACTCACAATCCTTTTCGATCCGATAACCGCGACCCTTGAATGCACCTTCTTTCGGAACAGCGCCATTTATTTCAGGGTAGAGTACCGACCGCAAATACTGCGCGCGGCTAATTCCTGAGGAGCCTTGATTGATCTTCAAAGGCCAAAAAAATGCACGTGTTTATGCTGTATGTCTTCGGGTGAATTCAAACCGCCGGCTCTATAGACTATATTCACAACGTAGGAACTGGGAGCGGGTTTCACCACCTCACGAAGACATGCTATAACTCTCGGCCCCCTCATTAAGTGACGATGTCTGGGGAATTGTCTCGCACTCCGATGGCGCTCACGCGCATTCAGCTTGACTCTGACTGCGTCGACCAGCAGCCTTCACGCGGTGAATTCAAGTCCTTCTTTGCGAAAATATGACGGAACCTTGACCGTTACATATCTGCGTGAAAAACGGTAGGGGAACCACATCCAACATGCGGCCCACTGTTTGGACAGACACTACGCCCTTGCCGGGGGACAGGGCCGATGGTGATGTTTGGTGCACTGTATGGAGGCCTCGGCGAGGGGGTGAGGCCACCTTGCCTACAGCCACGCCGCGTATATGGAGAGGCAGCCATTCGGCTAAATTCCCTATGCGAAGCATCCCAGCGTGATCCTCGGCAAGCACCGCTACCTCGCTGGAGAGGTCTGTTGTCGATCTTCAATGTGCCTGGTGACGATATTCGCACTCATCACAGAAGCTCACCCTCGCGGACCTTTTTCAACCCCCTTACGCGCCCCTTGTTACCTTCCTTGGGTGGCGACACCATGACCCAGAAAACGAACGTTGCAAGGTACGCACATGGTATTGCGTGGAAAGGTGGTACAAAGAACTGATCGCGCGTCTGTCGTGGCTTGCGTACGAGGAGTGGGTTAAGCCACGATGGCTTACTGGTGGAAGGAGAGGCAGTTGGAGGTATAATTTGATTGTGACCATTCGCGAGTTTACGAGTAACGCAATAAATTATATTACCTCGACGAATTATGTGTGGTTCATTCCGGAAGCTTACCGCGAGATGGATGTACCCTGTGCCGAGGAGGAGGTGTCATTCAGACGATAAGACGTGTCCGCAGAGAGTGAGACTACCAAGTCTTCATGGGCCAATGAAAGCACTCATTGAAAGCACTCATCAGAGTCGGCGGTTCGAAGTTGAATCGATGCTGATTCCACAGCATAGAGTCGGGTTGGGAGTAAGAGGGCAGTGGGCAGAAGGAACGTTGCAGGCTGAACATTGAGCATCGGATATCAGTGCATCAGAGCTGAAAGTAAAATGCAAGCACAAGCTGCAAATTGTCTCTGGTACGATGGAGAGATCTGTTCGGACGCTAGCCACAACCAGCGTACGGAGAGTCGGAGGTGCCAATTCGGGCAGGGAAGGTTGAGCGCTGCGCGGGCACAAAGGAACCTCCCATTAATGAGTATCATTGACACGGTATCGTGGTGCAGGCGTACGAGGTGCGTCAAGAGGAGGGAATAGAACCGACACTGCGATTCCACGATCGCCCCTGACGAGGGGGCACGGAGAATCCGCAACAATGCGGTGGCGCGGAGTTGCGAGAGTCCAGCATCCCGCATGCAGACCAGCACCGGGGGGTACGTGCGACAGCGCGAAGTATGTCTCCATGAGGTAAGGTATCCCGCTCCCAGCTGTTTCGTAGGGTCGAACGTTGCCAGGGATCGTCGATCCCCGGCAACGTTCGGATCGATGGTGGTCCGCACCCACTCGAGGCCATGTTGGTGAATCTGATCACTCTTGACCCCGCAGAGCTCACCAATGGTTCTTCGCCGCGTCCAAAGTCCTCGTGGGGTGATGAAACCCGCTCTCAAGTGTTTCGTCGCCAAATGGGATATCCCGGGAGAGCACCAGGGCTCGAATCCATTTGTTTCCTTGCAGAAAGAACACGGACTGTTGGAGATGACGCCTGCCGGATAATCACAGCCAGAGAAACTGCTGGCGTCCACCGCGAAATGAACGGCGCTATTCTGACAGGTAGATTCAAGTATGGCGGTGACCGAGTGCAGAGAGATCCCAAGTTAGAGAGGCTAGCGATGGCCATACTGATGTAGATCATTTTTAAAGTTGTCTTGCCCTTTAGATTCAGAGGTACTCCCAGAAGAGCTGCTTCTGTCAGGTGAATTTTGGAAAAGAAAGACGGGTCCGGGTCAAATGAGTAAGGAACTTCCTGCGGGACGACCGGAGGGAGTACTGGGTGAATGAGTAGGGAGCTTTGTGTGACGAGGGGGAGGACCGCGGTGAAGATTGAACTTGAATCCGATTCCGCATTCCACTGGGGGGCAGGTTAGGGAGTAACGCGGGATGGGCGCCGGGAGCCGAAGATGAAAGCATTCGAAAGCAAGATGGTGCAACATACATACCAACCATCCGAGTACGGCACTCAAGGCACAGGCTCTACTAGGATCATGTTCGGTTGGCTGGGCTGCATCTCTGTAACGAGTACGCATTCCCATACCTATTTCTTTTCCTTATTTCCTATTCCCCACCCCGACACTCAGTTCCTTTCCCAATCATCCCTGTCGCTATGTGATCGCTCCACCTTCCTTAATCTAGTCTCATTCGATCGCACTTAGTTACCGTATAAATACCTTGTTTGTTCGTAGTAGGACTTCAGTCAATTTACAACCTACACAACTTCTCTCTCGTCGGATCGACTACCCGACATCTACTAGCTTTTGAACCAACCTCTGTGCCGAGACTAGCCGACGACTTACCAGCCGCCAGCTCCTCGTCACATCTTTTGAAGTCTACCTTCGTCGCCGCTTTACCTCGGTTCCCCTCGGTCTGATCAACCTAGGCTACCAGTCTATCAGCGACTTCAGAACGACCGAAGAATCTTACAATGGAATCTAACAAGGTCTACTCAACTCGCGCGCGGACTCAGTCCGGCGCGGCGCCTCCCCCTCCGCCCCTGTTCAGCCCCGACGCTCGACGCCTCGGTTCTCTGGACTCTGGCAATCTTGGTGTGGAGGCTATCGCTAACGCGATGAAACCTAGCTACGCTTCGGCGGTAGCAGGTTTGGCCGGCGCCTCGCGCGCCGGCGACTCTTCGGAGTACCCCTCGCTTTCGAGCGAGGTTCAATATGGCGACTTTGGGCTCGGCCCTGCGTCGTTCGGGCACGAGAACGAGGGCGACTGGACCCCCGTTACTCGTAAGACTTCTCACTCGCACCGCGAGCGTAGCACTAGCAGAGGCAAAAATACCCCTAATAAAACCTCTGTTATTGTTTCTGACAGCGAGACTACTGTTGAGATGGCCACGGACGTAATGAACCAGGACGAGATTAATACCTTAGTTCGCCGCTACGAAGCCTTCACCGCGCAGCTGCGGTCGAAGCTCACCGTCGGGAGTACCCCTGACGTACAGGAGATTGGAGCGGGCGGTGTTAATTTAGCCCCTGCCGTTCCTGTCCCTGGTCGCGCTGACGAGCGCATTACAGCCCCTGACTTGGCTCCGAAATCCCATCGGGCCACAGTCGAGGAGGTCGAGGACGAGGGAGAACCCTCATCCTTCGTGCCGCGGCCGCAATCTAATTTTGCGCCGCAGCCTGAAGCCGGGCCGTCCAACCCTAAGGGTAAGGGCGTTGACCCGCGCAACTGGGGAGCGATTAACTCGTTCCAGCAGTTCACTGAACAGGACATGCGAGATCAACTCGACATGTTTGAGAACTTTGCGGAGATGAACCGTATCGCGAAGATTGAGGAGGACAGCGCACCTCCCAATTTCTTCACCAGTACGCCTCCGCTTCCTTCTGCCTTGAAAACGCGTAAGAAGCGTTCAAGGAGTCCTAAAACGAGGAAAGTTAAGCCTGCGGAGGTGGAGAAGCCCACCTCAGTTGAACCACCAGTTATTCCTCGTGAGCAGGTCCAGTTTTCAACTGCTGAACCCGACTCGAATGTCGCGGATCGAATGGCCGTGAACGGCGTCGATTCGAGCTCTAAGACGGCCTTGTCTGTCGAGGAGATGTTCTCTCTCCTTACCGAGAAGATTTCTGAGTTGGATGTTCGTCAGCGTGCGAGCGAAGCACCAAGCACAAAGAAATCCAAACTGCAAGCGCCGCTTAAGGAAGCGCGTGAACCGGACGTTCCCCGTGAGTCAACTCCCGGGCGAGCGGCCGCTGAGAACTTCTTCCAGCGTGCTCTGCGGGGTGCCCCGTCAGACTCACGGAAAAAAAAGCCCTCGCAATCCGAGGCCGCCGGTGATCCGTACGACAGTTCGAGCTCCTCAAGCTCGAGCTCCAGTTCGGGTTCTTCTGATAACGGCCAGTCGGGTACTTCGCGACGTGCTTCGAGCCCTCGCCTGTCGTCCAAGCGCAAGCGCGGACGCAGCCGCAAGCAGCGTATGCTGCTAAAGCCTATTCCTCCTTCGAGGTACAATGGCGAGCCTGACACGAACGCGATTGAGCGTTTCGCGAGAGAGGCTAAGACTTACGTTGAAATGGGACGCGTTGAAAAGGCCAACCAGGTTTATTTTATCGCGTACTACCTAGATGGCAAAGCATTAGATTTTTACAATCAAATTGTCTTGCGGGATCGTGCCGGACCTTGGACTCTTAAGCGATTCTTTATCGAACTATTTGAGTTCTGCTTCCCTGTGGACTTCCGCAATGGCCAGCGTAAGCGACTTAACCGCTGCTTCCAGGGCACTCAACGTGTCGCTGAGCATGTGGCGGAGTGGGCTCAGATCTATAACACGATTGGATTAGCTGATAATCAGGAGGAAGTAGTGAAGCTGTTTAACAGCTTTAATTACCCTATACAGGCAGAGATTCGTCGCAAAGACTTGGATCCTGAGGAAAACTCCTGGGACGAGATAGTCAAGGCGGCCGAGAAGGCCGAGATCTTGGTTGATCTTGATACCCGTAGTCGGGGTGCAGCTGGTGGGACTTCTCGCCGCCAGGAACCTCCCGCGCAACAGCAGAGGCCTCAGGCTTCGTCTCGCCCGTCGCGTGGAGGTTTCCGTGGCCGCGGTCGCGGCCGTGGAGGGCGTTCTTTCTCTTCACGGCGCGAAGATCCCTCGCGCCCCCGCACTGAGCCAATGCGGACTTCGTCCGCGAGTTTACCTATGAAGGGCGAACGTAAGCATGATCCAATGAATCCACAACGCAAGAATGAAATGCTTGCGAAGGGGCTTTGCTTCAACTGCGGTGAGCCGGGACATTTGGCCCGTAATTGCCCTAAGAATCAGACGGTTCCGTCGAACAGGAGGGGCAAGCCTCCTGGTTTCTCTACTCACGCGGTGCGTTTCCAGACGCAGTCCGCGCGCGACGCGTTACTCGAAAGCACCGAGGTGCAGGAGACAATGCACGTTGGCGCGATTCACCTTGACTTAGGCGAAGTCGCGGAGGGTGGGGAACCCATTCAAAACTTTGACACAAACAGCGAAAATGACGCACAAAGTCAGATTAGCTTTGAAGAATTATCAGTAGAAGACACTGATTCTGGCGAGGATATCAACACATCGGATTACGACCCTGAAGAGGACATGTATCGAATCCGTGATGTGCTCGATTATCCTCCGCGTAGGTGTGAACGCCCGCGTTGTCGGCGCTGCAAACACCGCGCACCTCACAGTCCCATCGGAGATCTCTATGCGTTACAAGTGGAACTTATGCTCCACGACGCACAGCCGTATCCAGGGGACTCACCTAGAGATGACACTGAACGTCGATTCCTTGTATACTCCATATCTGACACTGAATATGTCGTCATGGACAGTGAGCGAGACCGTGAAACGGTCCTCGAGATGTCCTTAGTTCATGATGCGAATTTCATGCCTTCATTCTGGTACGCTCAGATTTGCGCTACAGAATCTAGATCAGATCCCGGTGCAGTCTCTAAAGACAAGTACTGCTACGCGATGGGGGACTTACCTGACGTACAGCGGTGCGCCGTGCTTCTGCTACTCCAGAGGCACGAGAATCGAGTCTGGGATGAGACCGATTGTAAGCACATGTACGTGAACGAGGAGGAAGGCGGGGAAAACTTTATAGTCACCAACTGGCGAGAAAATTTCCGCTTCCGACTCCCTCGGCGTTTGCTTGAGGACCGGGACTTTGACCTCACGCACTGGTATGATGAGGCTTTCGTCCATGATGATCTTGGACTCGCCGCGAAGAACACCCGCGATTCGGACAGTACAGACTCCGAGTGGGAGACGGACTCGTCTATCTCGGATGAGTCCCCAAGCCTGCAAGATGTCAGCGACTTGGATAGCATGCCGGGATTGCAATCCGTGCCTCCCACGGAGCCTTCGGAAACTGACTCTCTGCCCTCGCTGCGAGATGTTAGTAATTCCTCGGACTCAGGTTCGGATGACTCTGACTCCGACCAGCCTGAGCTTCACTCTGCTGAAGACTCAGCCATGAGCGACTCGAGCATTGAGGACTTACTCCCCGATATGCCCGAGAGGTCGTTTGAAGACCGGCTTCGGTGATAAGCCGTGTACAAACCACAGGTGTATTTTCGCATTTCGCGTCTTTATACTTATAAAGCACGCTCTCTCTATTCTATAAGAGGCTATCGGGAGCTCCGAACGAGTAGCTTAACAGTCACATAGCTTAGGTTCTCTATTGGCATGATCCTATGGCGGTACCTCGACTTGGGGCCAAAGTACGACTTACCGAGAACAGGACTAACTACCTTATATCAGTACCCATGTGCGTACGGATGAGCTGAGTGCTAGACTAGTATCAAGGAGATGGGAAGGAATACATGACATCGCATGCAGGCGACTGGGGCCTTCCAAAGCGGCCGACTTCGAGATTGTTTACCATTGTGTCTCTTATCGAGAACAGCGCGACAAGTCACATGATGGGTCCAGACCCTTGGATGGGGCGAGACTTCTGTAAATAGACACAGACGAAGTGAGTTGCCGACGGCCGAGCGTGCCTACGCATCAGAATAGCTGTGCCGGTTAAACATCAAATCGCGATGGCACCGGCACTTACCGAGACAAGTGGAACTTTGGTCTATCACAACAACCAGACTAGCTACGGACACGGGGAAGGTGTCCACAGGTAGCCATATCATAGACGATGAAGACTGACGCTCGGGACGAGCACTAGACGAAGAAGACGCCAGCTCGGAAGCTTCCGTTCGATTAACCAATAACTCTCAAACCGATCGAGTACCAAGGAGAGCTCTGACTCATAGAGCCGGCGCGTGGCCAATAGGAGTCAGGGGATTCCCTAAGATCGTTCCGCGGCTCCATGCCGGGACGGAGTGCTTTCCGAGGTGTAGTAATAGATGTGTTGTAAAAGTCGAGATCCCAGTAGTATAAAAGCACGTAGTTTAGAGAAGTTCTGGAGCAGACTGCCCGGCGGTTTTGTGCACAACTCGCGTGCATAACATTGTTTGGTTTATCTTGTTCACAGGCACATCGGTGCTGTGGCTAGGATTAGTCTTTGACTCTTCTAGAGCAGACTGCCTTGGGGTTTCGCGCACAACAGTGCAGTGACATCACTCGGTTTACCTTGTTCACATACGCAACGGCGTTGTGGCTCGGAGTTGTCGTTTAGCTCTAAGACCCAAGTGACCGTTATCTCGAACCGAGTACTGTACCTTTGGCAAACGATTGGATTGGATTGGATTGTATCTGTGATTGACTGTGTGACTGAATTGTGAATTGTGTGGACTCTGTCCAGCACTGCGGGTCGTATTGTGTGTGTTTTGTGTTCTGTGATTTGTGTTCTGTGTTGTGTTATATACTGCGGTCCTGCAGGAGTGTATCGTGTCCCAAACCTGGAGAAATCCAACAAACCCGTCTTAATTGACATAAACTCGCCGGCTACTGGCCGTTATTGCCTTAAAAACCCACGAACCCACCGCTTGTACGAAGTCTCGAACATAGCGCGTATTGCTCGACTTTGGTTTCACAACCCTTGTCTATCCCACTCCCCTGTTCTCTGAACAGTAAGCGATCTATTGACCTAATACTTGGTCTTTACCCCCGAACACCCGCGATTATCATTACTCATAAAGAGGAGGAGTTGTTGTTTGATTGATTGTTTAGTTGGTTATATTGGTTTAGACCTTTATCTCGGCTTCATAGTTATCGTTCCACCGCACCCCGAGTACCATCGTATCAACGCTGGCCGCGCCGCCGCCGCCAGAGCCCAGGAACTCATGCGCACGAACGAATTCGATGCCGGCCCATCCAGCTCCCGCGCTGGCAACGGACACGGTCGCGGCGGCACGAACTCCAGGGCTCGGGGGAATGGTAGGGGGAAGAGGGGCGGGGATCCCAAGGGGAAGGGTAAGCGCCGCGAACACGACGACTTTTTCTGATGCCCCGCGCCGTACCTACCTACCAAGATGATGCTACATACCTGATACTTCACCTGATCGTTACGAAGCTCCATGTATTCCTCTTTACGACAACTAACGATTTTATTTGTTCCAACGTGCACGCCACTAAGTACCAGAAAGAGCAAGTGTCCCGATGACCTGTGCGAGCAATCGGGACGCATGAGCACCGTGCACGCTCATCGCGCCCGCGCGAAGTTGCTACCAGCTCCACAAACAAACCCCTTCTTCAATGACAATACAACCTACTCATACTAGATGCAGCGCCATGGACCCTCCTGGTACGCGGGAGGGTGTCGGGGAGACGGCACATCCCCCTCGTCAGTGCCCGCAGGCTACGAGAATAAACAACGAAACCAGCGGGAGCCGGGGCAACCGGGGGCCTAGCCCCGGCTATCCTCAACGAGACCCCCCCTGCGGCAGTTCCAACGTCACTCTGGCTGCCGCAGTGACTGGCGAAGGGAGACGAAACCCGACCACGCGCGTGCACACGCGCCGCGATGGAAACGGTGGTGCTGCGGTAAATCCGGGCACCCCATCAGGGGGCGCAAGATTGCCATCCCGCCCGCAGGGCGCGAGCCGCGCAAGAGGAAACCCTAGTGCGGTGAGCGACCAAATGGGGGGGACCGCAGCTGGCTCCCGTGTTCCTAGATCAGGAACAACCACCCCGACAGAAGGGGAGGTAAGGCGGCGCCACCCGCCCAGGGGATGTCCTCAAGACGAGGACCACGCCCCCGCCTTCTTTAACCGCAAAAGAGAGAGACAACAAATTGGAAATCCGCGCATTGGGCGCAACACTAGGGTGTCGGTAGGCCTAGCGGCCGTTAACATTAACGGAATTAATGCGACCTCGCTATCCCAACAAAGTCACAAGTGGCATGGAATTCATACGCTCCTGCGTGCGGAACAAATAGGTATATTAATCGTGACGGAGACACATATGTCGGTCGCGCAGGCCCTGGAGGTAGAGGATAGCTACATGAACACCAGATTGAAATTGTTCAACTATGAGTATTCTGAGGACCCCGCGACAAAAGGAGTCGCCATAGTCCTAAACCGAGAAATCACAAATATCGAAGGAGTGAAGATTCATTACCTCATACCTGGCAGAGCCATGCTCGCTGTTATTCCATGGCATGGGAACCGGACGCTGACCGTACTAGCGATCTACGCCCCCACAGAGTCCGACGAGGCGAAAATTAAGTACTGGGACACGCTATGCGATCTGTGGCTTACCGAAGACCTCCCCGTCCCGGACGCCTCGGGCGGGGATTTCAACCTCGTCGCGGACGCCCTTGATCGCTTCCCGCATCATACCGATCCTGACGCCGTGGTAGCTGCGTATCTGCGCTTCGTGCGCCTGCTCGAGCTTAAAGACGGCTGGAGGCAAAATAATCCTGACACCAAAGCCTATACACATGTAAGCACTCGTGGATCCATGTCCCGCATCGATCGCATCCTGGTTTCCCCGACTCTCATGAAAAACTGCCACAGATGGGAGATCCACGACATCACAGGGAAACTCACCGACCATAAGTTAGTCTCGGTCCAAATATCTGCCCCTGGATCACCGTATATCGGAAAGGGCAGGTGGGCAATGCCCCATTTCCTCCTGTACGACAAAGACTTTATGACCCAGGCCATGGAAGAAGCATGTAAACTGGAAGACTCGATGGGAGAGGCACGCACCGAGCTATCGAACGCCCAAACGCGCTTCAAGGAGTTTAAGGACTCCGTCATAGAAATTGCCAAGAAGAGAGCGAAAGTAGCCGTGGGCGCAGCAGAGAAGAAGAAGAGGGGGCTGATCGACGAAAGAGATGCTCTCCTGAACGGTCCAAAGCCTACCCCACCGCCTGAACCTGAACCTGTGCCTGCCCGCCCACCAGGACCTTGCCCCCCGCGGCCCGAACCTGACCCCGCTCCGTTCCTCCCACCAGAACGAAGCCCTCCGCCAGAGGGGAGGATACCACGAGTAGGCGACGACACCACTCCGCGGTCACAAGCCACCCGAGACCCACAGGTACAGAAATCCCAAGAAGAAATTGCTGAACTAGTTGTGACCATCGAGAAGAGAATTGATGAACTGGTAGACAGACAGAGAGAGCGCAAACGGCTAGAGACAAGAGTCCGAGGTGTCACGGAGCTAAACCACATCACGAAATACGCTGTAAATATTGCCAAAGACCCTAAGCCGAGAGACACGCTGACGTACCTACGTCGAACAGACATCACACCCGAGAGAGGCAGTCGTCGCTCGTCCGAAATGGCGGAAATTGCCCGAGACTATCACAATGATCTCCAGGCAGATCAAATGGACGTGGCTACAGCACTGCGTGACGAAGCCCGAGTGGAAGCCCTAGGCTCACTGCCTCAGCCTGGTACGGGGGCAGATATGAAACCCATGTCCGAGACACTTGCGGAGAGCGATGTGATGCAGGCACTCATGGAGGCGACGTCCGGGAAGGCTGCTGGTATCAACGGATACGCGACAGAATTCTGGCGTCGACTGGAACAGATTAACAAAGAAAACACTGCATCTGGGGATGAAGCGCCGAGGAATCGGACCTGCGACATAGTGAAGGTACTCACATGGGTCTTTAACGACATAGAGGTGTTTGGCATGATGGATGGGACCGAATTCTCCCTGGGATGGATGTGTCCCCTCTTCAAGAAGAAAGACTGCACGGACATCGCGAATTATCGCCCGATAACCGTAGTGAACTCGGAGTATAAGATCTTCACCAAAGCCCTGACTAATAAATTAAGCAGGGTCGCTCCATACCTAATTCATAAGAATCAATCCGGATTTATGAAGGGACACAAAATATGTGATACCATTTACCTCGCCATGGAGGTCGTCGAGTACTCGGAGGAAGACCTTCAAAATGGAGTCATAGTAGCACTAGATCAAGAAAAAGCGTATGACAAGACAATACACACTTATCTATGGGACGCACTCCGTAGACACGGGCTTCCCGAAATGTTCGTCAGTACAGTGAAGTCCCTGTATAAATTTGCGGACACGCACGTCATTATTAATGGTGAGATCAGTTCATCCTTCCGTGTGGTACGGGGAGTCCGCCAAGGCGACCCGCTATCCTGCCTGTTATTCAACCTGGCAATCGAGCCGTTGGCAGCAATGCTACGGAACTCCAACCTGAAAGGGTACTCCGTGCCGGGAGTGGCTGAAAATGCCGTGGTACAGCTGTTCGCAGATGACACCACCGCTTACCTGAGCGAAGATGATAGCTTTGACGACCTGAAGAGGATACTGGACCGCTGGTGCCTTGCATCAGGGGCGCGTTTCAACGTAACAAAGACGGAAATCATACCGTATGGGGCCCCCGAGTTCCGGGAGCGTCTGCTCGAAACAAGACAACTTCACCCAAACGACACCCCAATCCCCGAGAACGTCCATATCGCCAAGGAGGGTGAGGCTGTCCGCATACTGGGCAGTTTTATAGGGAATGGTGTGGACGCATTCGGCGTCTGGACCCCCGTATTGGAAAAAGTCGACTCGGACTACCTGCGGTGGACGAACCTTAACCCAACAATGCAGATGAAGAAAAACATCGACCAAATTGTGGCGGGATCACGCACCCAATACCTTGCACAAGTCAACGGTATGCCACCCGCAGTGACTAAACACCTGCTTAAAGCGCAGAAGGAGTTCATTAATGACTCCAAATCATCCATGATCTCCCGAGAAACTCTGATGGCCCCCCGCGAGAAAGGGGGCATAGCAATGTTCGATCTGGAGGCTCGAAACGAAGCACTCCTGATGTTGAAGGCGGGATCCCTTGCAGAATCGGACCCCCAGGAACGCACCCCCTGGGCCTCCCTGGCGAACCATGGTCTGGCGCAACACACAGTCAAAGCCGTATCCATGGCTGAGGAGTCGAAGACAAACCTCATGGTTCAAGGTTTCCCTGTAAGCCAGAAAAACCCCCCCGCGCTGCACAAGACATTGGTAAGGTGCCTGAACAAGTACGGGGTCAGCTTCGAGACTGTAAACCCGACCACGGACATTAAAAATGAGATGCCGTTGTGGCACCACCCGAGGAAGGCGGATAATGTACGGCAAGGAAACAACGGCGAGAAAGCCCAGTGCCTGCGACATAATCACACCGCGCTGACGGTGGGCAAAGGCCTGGACATAGCACAGCGGTTGGGCGACCCTCTGCACACAAACCGGGCTACCTGTATGTGCGATGAGTGCGACGACGACAGAAATATCAGGGGGTGCAAAGACCCCCACGCCTGTGCCAGCAAAGCAGCTACCAGGTTGAAGGAGATAAACCCCGGATGGGTCCCCACGCCTGCTGAGACAGCGCATCCCGCGGCGACTCCCATGGACGAGGAAAACCCCAATGGGTGCTTCAAACCACCGAAGGCAATCACGAGCCTGTCTGAGGGCATACGCGCAATGACACATAGGCCGGGGGAGCCCAAGGAACGACCCACGCCCCAAGTCCGAAGACGGGCGCAAATCGTGCCGGTGCCGGAAAAGGTGACAGTGTATATTTCTGGAACTGTGCACACACCTGCTGATAAGAAAGTGACAGCCGCAGCCGGAACCATCGTTGCGGGAGGAAGCGACGACGGCGTAGGTAGATGCATACCGGCGGAGAGCGAACAATCCCAATACGTGGCTGAATTTTACGCTGCGTTAACCGCAATAAGACAGGCGGATAAAGGGACTGAGCTCACTATAGTCAGCGCCCAACAATATCTGGGCGACGCGATGAACAAGAAACTCCCGGGCTGGGAGCGTGAGGGCTGGGTAGGCGTACCGTACCGTGAGATCCTGCGCAGCGTGGCCGCGGAATTAAAAGCGCGAACGGCCCAGACCTTTTTCAAGGTTGCCGAACCAGGCACGCTCGGAAGAAAGATATGCAAAAAAGCATCCGAGCTAGCGAAGAGGGCTGCGAGATCCCCGTCAGAGGAGAAGTGGGATCTTACTCTGCCCCCGAATACATCCCTCCCTGGCTTGAGCCTACAAGGAAATCGCCAGAAAATATTCTATAGGAGCATAAAGGAAGAAAAGTCCAAGAGGGTCCCCCCACGAGCGTCCACCGTGAAGAACTTGGAGGCCGTTTGGCTAGCCGCGTACGAAACGTTCGGGAGGCGCGTAACAGACGCGGATATTTGGAATGTGGTCCACGCCAAAGGTATCCTCCCCCGAGTCACACAATTCCTTTGGAAAGGAATCCACAATGCACACAAGGCTGGCGCTTACTGGGTCCACATACCCGAGTGTGGTGATCGTGCTATATGCGGCGAATGCGAGACTCTGGAAAGCCTCGAACACATCTTGATCCACTGTAATTCCCCCGGTCGTGAGCTGGTCTGGGGCGCGGCCAAGGCCCTGTGGCTGGAGAAAGCATCAGATTGGCCGGAAGTGTCCCTAGGCAGTATCCTAGGATGCGGCCTGGCAGAATTCCGCGACGAAGGCGGGAAGGCAAAGCACGGCACGCAGCGGCTATACCGGATTTTGATGTCCGAATCCGCGTACCTAATTTGGAGGATCCACAACGATCGGGTGATCGACCGAGACGGAGATCCGGCCTCGGACGACGAAATAATCAACAAGTGGAAATTTGCAGTAAACCAGCGCTTGCAGATGGATAAGCTGTTAGCGAACAGGCCACGGGGGGGGAAACGCCCCGCGCTGGCACCCAAGTTGGTGATAGATACTTGGTCCAACACCTTGGACGACGAAAGGAGCCTACCAGACAACTGGTTGAAAGTGCCCAGAGTTTTAGTGGGTAGCCGCGCTTTCCCACAGACCCCGACCCGGCGACGAGACAGCCGAGGAATCGGGTAGCGCAGTAGTCCCACACTGCCCTCGGGCGTGCGGAACACATTTCTCTGGGTGGTGAGAGCCACTTCTTATGGGATTAATATTCCAACCTATACTAAACAGTCGGGCTAACCTATCGTTAGTTGCTGCTGCTAAATGTACCACCAAAAATAAAATAAAAATAAAAAAAATAAAAATAAAAACTCACCCTGAGCATTCATGTCTGCCCCTGCATCAAGAAGGAGCTGGACAATTCTCACATGATTCTTCAACCACTGTACATCATCCCACTCGGAGAATCCCGTTTTATTGTCGACCGACACTGCTTGAAGCGCTGTTCTGTACTTGCCGCCTTCAAATGTTGTTTTAGTTGTGTTTCCGCGCAAGTGAGAAATACTCACCCTGAGCATTCACATCTGCCCCCATATTCAGAAGGAGCTGGAAAATTGCCGCATGGCCTAAAAACGACGCTGCTTGAAGCGCTGTCCCGTACTTGCCACCTTCAAGTATGTTTTTAGTCGTGTATCCACGCAAGTGACAAAGACTCACCCTGAGCATTCACATCTGCCCCCACATCAAGAAGCAGCTGGACATCCGCCGCATCGCCTGAAAACGACGCTGCTCGAAGCGCTGTTCCGTACTCGTCGCCTTCAAATATGTTTTTAGTCGTGTATCCCCGCAAGTGACAAATACTCACACTGAGCATTCGTGTCTGCCCCCGCGTCAAGAAGGAGTTTGAAAATTGCCGCATGGCCTGAAGACGCCACCGCTTGAAGCGCTTTTCCGTACTCGCCGCCTTCAAATATGTTTTTAGTCCTGTATCCGCGCAAGTGATAAATACTCACCCTGAGCATTCGTGTCCGCCCCTGCGGCAAGAAGGAGCTTGACAATTTCCACCTGGCCATACACAGACGCTGCTTGAAGTGCTGTCCCGTACTCGCCGCCTTTGAATGTGGTTTTAGTCGTGTTTCAGCGCAAATGACAAATACCCACTCTGAATATCTGTGCCTGCTCCCCCGTCAAGAAGGTGCTTCACAATTTCCGCATTGCCCTTTGACAACGATGCTTGAAGTACCGTCCCGTGCTTTCCGCCTCCGAAAACTTTTAGTAAGTATGCTATCCTCTCTTCTATCCTCGAACCGGAAAATCCTCACCGGGAGCATTCACGGCTGCTCCCTTGTTCAGAAGCGGCTTCACAATCGTTGAATCCCCGGCGACCGTTGCCGCGTAGAGCAGCGGCTGGCCGTCATCATCTTTGAGCACCATTTCAGTACTGTATCCGTGTAATCGACAAGACCCCTTACCGCAAATATCCGGGTCTGCACCGTGGTCCAGCATTGTGGCGACAAATCTCTCGTCGTGCCGAGATACTGCAAGCTGCAGTATTGTGGCATAACTACAACCTATATTTATTTGGTGAGCAATCGACCATCTCAAAAAGGACAGATGCCCACCGTGAATATCTATGTCGAGATTGGCACCTCTGCTGAACAGATCCAAGATCCGCACCGTCGGTCCCTTCTCGTGTACAGTATCCGCTAGCGTCTGACTAAGCTGATCCATATGCCCCTTTTCGCGGCGGGCAATTTCATTCTTGTGTTTTGTCTCGCAACGCTCTGAGATGGTCTCCACCAGGTCGCGCAACGGCAGCACCAATAAAATGATGGCAAGAACTTGGCCGAACGTCCAATCGGATTCCCCGCCCGCCTGCAAGTCCCGGTTTTTTTGAAGAGTGAGCTCAATATTGACGAGGAATATGAGGTTGATTACAAAGAGGAGACCCATGCCGACGACAATGGGCACGATGCTCGGCTGAGGAGGATCTGAGGGAGATGGTTCCAGACGATCGCGCCGAAGGAATGCTTGGTAGACAAGGAACAGACCGAGGAAAAGCCCCAATGGAAGAAATAAATTGAGGCCGGGTGGGCCAGGGCGAAAGTGACATTTCGACATTTCAAGTGCCGCAGACTGCCGCTGCAAAAATTGAAATTGCCGCTGCATGCGGCAATACTGCCGCAACATGTCACACTGCCGCTGTGTCACGCCTGAACTGCCGCACACATCGCCGCACGTAGCGGCAGTCCCTCGGGCACCAGTGCTGTGCTTGCCGCAGCAACGTCGCTATGAATACTTACTGGTTGGCAGATCCTCCTGTGCTCGCCTCCAGCCCCAGCCCGCCCGTTCAGTCCGTCTAGCACTACATGACTACAGCTCCGTGCACCGCTGCAGCAGCATGAGGTAATACTATGTGTTCAATTCTCCCAGACTGAGATGTCCACCCCAGCTCGCCATAATACAATTCCGAATCCTATCATGGAAATTATAGTTATGTAAGTCCCTGAAGCGCGATCCTATCCCTTTGTCTACATTGTTGCGTGATACTTTGAATCTGCCATCGTATCGCGTCAGCCTGCGAGCCAAATCGAATATTAACAACTATTCTCTAGCGGCCCTTCAACTCTTAATTACATGTCGCTCAGTATGTCTATATATTTCCCTGACTTTCTCGGCGTTATTCAATGATGCATAACATCCGAACAGCCGATTCATTATCAAGCTACCCCGAGCCAAACCAAAAGTTAACCGGTAAATACAACTGCGACGCTACACCGTCTTCCCGGAACGCAGAAGTCTATGTCCTACCATACCTGGTATTTTCTTGGCTCGCTTAGACGGCGGCTCATCCCCACCTTCCTCCCCGCACCTCCGTTTTCTCCCTAACGGAATAATTGCTGTGGTCGCAGTCTGAGATGGCTCGTGGCGCCGAAATGTAGGTGGTCGGTATCCCGGGCCATAGATGGTGTGGGCATTGGTGAATTTCAGCATACGCTTCGCCAGCGCGTGGGTTTCAACACCTGGTTAGGCAGGGGGATTACTGAAACCATGGCAACAAGGCCTTCGTTGCCGTCATTAGGGCATTGCACCATGCGGCCATCGAGAAGATCACCCAGAAAGTCACCGTTTAAATTCACTGGCTCCCGAAGCTGTTGCTGGATTGCGAGGGATTGAAGGAGCGCCAAGCCAACCCCGAGTACGTGTTGGCCTCTTCCGGCTCGTGGAGTTTGGTGAGGCCAGCGTGCACCAGCGCACCGTGCAGCGGGTTGCAGAACTGCCTCGAGCTCGGGAGTTGGAACTAAGCCGAATGTATGGATCCATTCGCTCACTCCTCGGCTTTGTTCATTTCCCTCGAAGTGTGTATTGAAGTGAGCAATCAGCGGGTAGCTGTCGTTGAATTTGGCTAGGATTTCCATAACGCGAGGTAGAGCTTCATCAAATAGTGCCGCAAGTGCGGGACTTTCGTGGTCTTGGAAATGAAACGATCCATTGCAGGCGGCACTGAGGTTAAACACAGGAAAAAAGAATATATATGCGGTCAATGTTGAATGTAGCATGTGTTAGATGCACCAAAAGAATGAGTGGCATTTATGTCAACTCTGCTAATGTTATCGATGAGTTCTCTGCATGGGACTTGTTTCAATTGGTGGCCTAACTCTTCTCTTGTAGAACAGCGTCTCCTGATATGAGTAATGTGACTGGTATTGACAAGGACTGTTTCTGCAATGAAGGTTATTTCCTGAATAAATGAATTGAAAGACAAGAGGGGAGGTTTTCTCCGTTATCAGGATGTATTATGAACGAATCCCCATCATTCCCAGTATTAGTCTGAAAATAAATATGAGGAAGGTTCATGCAGCGGCAATGTTCTGGTGGCGCACAGTGGCTGTGCTATTGCCGCAGAGTGAGCGATTAGGTGATATTTCCTGGATAAATCAATTGAAACACAAGAAGGGAAGCTTTCTTCGTTGCCAGGATGCATTATGCATGCATCCCCATCATTCCCAGTCCTAATCTAAAAATACATATGATGCAGCGGCAATGTTCTGGTGCGCAGAGTGGCTGTACTGTTTACCGCAGAGCGAGCGATTGGGTGATATCTTGCATTAGAATGACTGTTTGAGCGTTTGGGGACAGGACCATGTAGGTAATGTCGCACCAGTCTCAAAATACATACACGAACTTGAGCCTGTGCCGTGTGAACGATGCCAGCTACGAAAATTCTCTTAGTGAGCATAAACAGAACTAGAACCCGTTCACCACGCTCTCTGGACCCGTTTTTAAGTTATCTCGAGGTAAATCTGGTTCAATCAGCGATTAGACAGTGTGCGAGGATCGGAATATCTTTGATAGTGCAACATATGTGGCCAGTGTTGGAAGGAGACCGTGTCTGCATTGAGTGCATTGAGAATTATCTCTTGAATAACTAATTTGAGCACAACAGCAAAGGTTTTTGACGTTACCAGGACATATTATGGAGGCATTACTGTCGTTTCATGCATGAATCTCAAAAAAGATCCATGCAGCGGCAATGTTCTATTGCCGCAGAGTGGCTGTGTCATTGCCGCAAAGCGCCAGACCTGGGTTTATACGGGCAGAGTTGTATGTCGATGGCTGATTCGAGATTAACCAACGCGGGATAATCCCAACGGAGGTCACAGCGGTGGGAGCCCTGAGAAAAATGACATGGTAGTCAAACTTGAATTTCAACCGTGGTTGAGAAATGGTCCTAGTTAACTGGTGTGAAGCAGGAACATTGTGAAATGTCTGCAAAGAGGCACGATTTCTTTAGGCAGATAGATACGGAAGTGACGGATACACCCGCGGAAGTGAGGTCAATGTTGAGCATAACACGTGTTAGATGCCCAAAAGAATGTGCGGCATTTATGTCGACTCTGCTAGTGGTATCGCGGAGCTTTCTGCAGGGGACTTGTTTTAATTGCTCAACTAATTGTTCTGGTGTAGAACAGCTTCCCCTGATATGAGTGTTGTGGCTGGTATTGCGCGGGGACTGTTTCTGCAATGAAGGTTATGTCCGGAATAAATCAATTGAAACTCCGCAGGGGGAGTTTTCAACGTTACCAGGTCATGTTATACATGTATCTCCGTCGTTCCCAGTCATAATCAGAAAATACATATGAGGAAGGTTCATGCAGCGGCGATGTTCTACTGCCGCAGCGTGGCTGTGCTCTTGCCGCAGAGCGAGCGATTGGGTGATAACTTGCGTGAGGAGGACTGTTTAAGCATTTGGGGACAGGAGAAGGGGGTTAATGTCGCGCCACTCTCGCAACACGTGCATGGAATTAAGCATGCACGTTGTTGAACGACGTTGTTTCGGTGATACAAAGAAAAATATGATGGTCTCCCTACGTCTCCTGGACCGGTTGAAAAGTTATCTTGGGGCAAATCTTGCTCAGCGCGCCAATTGTGCCTTCGGGGATAAGAAGAACTCCGATATTGTAGATTATGCGGCCAGTGTTGCATGCAGACTATTTCTGCATTCAAAATTATTGTTTGAATAACTGAATCACAACACAACGGGGATGGTTTTTGACATTGGCAGGATATATTATCTGTTCATTAAAAGGGTTCCATGCAGTAATCTCAAAAAATATCAGGGAGGATTCGTGCAGCGGCAATGTTCTACTGTTGCAGAGTGGCTGTGTTATTGCCGCAGCAGAGTGCCGCAGAGCGCCAGACTGGGGTTTTTCTGGGGAGATTTTCATGTTGATGGCTCATTCAACCTAAAGGGCCGCAGGTTATTCTTAAGGGAGGTATTATAATTGTGATCCAGACGAACGAGGACATTGTAGTCGAACTTGAATTTGAACCGTGGTCGAGAAATGGTCATATTTAATTGATACGAACGAGCACCGTTGCAAAGAGGCAAGCTGGCTTTTGACAGACAGATGCAGCACTAAATTGGGCGGCCGCGGAGGTGAAACAGACGGCTGCAGGAGTACCACAGGAGTGATGCAGAATGCCGTAGTGAGTGCCGCAGATATACACAAAGAGTGGCATTGAGTGCCGCTTGAATGCCGCAGACGAGTCACACTGTCGCTGCGTCACGCTGCATAAGTGCCGCAGACTGGCGCAGACATGAGGCAGGAGTGCCGCAGACTGACACCAAACTGCCGCTGCAAAGTGCCGCAGACTGCCGCTGCAGAGTATTGCCACTGTTTGGTTGCCGCAGACTGCCGCTGATTGACGCAGACTGCCGCTGCAAGGAATTATATCCCGTGTCTCTCACGCTCACAGCGCCGGCGACGAGGACTTAATGGGGTGTCTAACGACGTTTAGAACGACTTGGTATATAACTATAGACAAAAGAAAGCTGAGGAGGCCGTTGAGCCGGAGTTCAACATGTGCCACAAATGAGATTGCCGCTGACTGCCGCTAAGATTGCCGCTGCGTGCGGCAATGTCACTGCAGCGGCAAAATCCCGTAGCCCGGCCGGGTGTGAGGAAGAGTGAATAAATGGCAATTGACCACACGCGCAGTTGAGTCGAACCGAGACAAATCGGGTGGCCAAGGATGACGGTAGATGCACAGGGAGTGGCGATTCCGAATGAATCTGGAGCGCTCCACAGCCACATCCCTAGGGCGGCCATGAGGGAGAGGTGAAGGGAGCCGAGTACGAGAACAATATTTTTGAATATACCGCGGATCGTCGATGCAGGAGGAACTCGGGGGCTGAGGAGAATTTTTCGGACGATGTTCTTCGTTGATTTCTGTCCTGGTGGCGAGGTCAGATTTCAATTTCGCCTCAGAAAAAGCTGTTACCATCGCATTTCTCGGTAACGGTCACTCCTGCATTTGACTCACCGCCATTGGCTTCAATGTCCGTCGGATCTCGGGATGTCGTACGGGTTATTTCTCCTGTGACCCGATGTCAGTGACGAGGCGGATCAGACAAGAAATTTGTGTACTCTGCTGATGCTCGAGATTCGGCAACGGAGGGATATTCCAAAGTATCTCCCGAATGTGCTTGATCCATGACTTTAGGTCCATTTTGATTTCGCCCTGACTCTTCTGCTGAACGTAAAGAAGAAAGTAGATGAATGTGTTTGTGTTATTCATCCAGCTGAGACTGAGAACAATGCTGGCGTGGAAGCTCGACACCCCCGCTTTCCGAGCTTCAACCATGGCCGAGATCAGGATGGCGAAGGCGGTGATGAGGATTGTCGTCGATTGGGTCTCGACGGACTCGAGCTCGTATTCGGACACGTTGCGGTCCGAGAGCGCCCAGATAGCGGGGATGAAGCTGAGCAGATTCTGAGCATAGATTGCTACCCGGACACCGATTCCAGAGATGTCAGGATTCGACGGGATGCTGCTGCATGTGAAGGAGGCCATCGGGGGGAGGGAAGTTAACAACAATGTGCAGGTGTGGGCCGCTGGCCGCGCGGCTGCCACGAGGCTGTCAGCGCCACGACTGTCTCAACCGAGTAGTAACCGTGACATGGTTAATAAGAAAAGAAGATTAAAATACCATTCATGCCGTCATTGCTGCGTTGTCTCTGGCGGTGGTCAAGGGTATTAGGATAGATCAGCCTGGGTAAGTACTTGGTTGAATGTGTTGGACAGGACGGGCTGGGACCCAGACGCTCGCAGCTGCACGATTTCGGAAGTAGGACATTAATAGGGCTTCAACCCGTCCCCGTTCTTGACGGGTCGACGGACCGGACGGACGGGTTTAAACCCGCCCGTCAAATTTTGGCAATATCGCTCGAATCTGGTTGAATCTGGGGTGAAATCTGTATCCCCCATGAAGACTCCATATTAACTCACCGCTTGGGGCGAAAATCGGGGCGAAAGCAAGGTGATTGATAGAGTTGATGCGATCAATGTTGCGCGCTTTGACCATCCAGACCTATCCAGACGATCTCAACCGCTGTTCTTCGTCGACTGGAGGCTAAAAAAATCACTGGAGGACTAAACAACTTGAGTTGAGTTCTTAGTACCTCCACACTATTTTATTTACTGACGCCAGTATGATGCCACCAGAATGCCTCATCGAACCCGTCGAAACGGCCGTCACGGGCGGGACGGGCGGGACCCGTCCCGTCTACTCTGTTGAAATCAACCCGATGGGACGGGTTAAGCCGTCCCGTCGAAAAAGACGGCCGTCTTTTCGATGGCCGTCCCGTTTAACGGGCGGGTTGAAGCCCTAGACATTAACCTGCTTGCGGTTTCCACGTACGTAACGGGGCGCAAAGGGGCGCAGCGGCATCGATGCAGAGCACAGGGCAGTGCGCTGACGTCGGGTGGTGTCGGTACTACCCGGTACAGTACGGGTGACGGTGGGCGGCGGCGCTGGGCGTGATGCTTCGATGCTGAAATGTTGACACATCGGGGTGGGGCCAATGGTGGGGCGCTATCGAGGGAGTCAAGGACGGGCAGGAGCTGGTCGAGAGGTGGGGCGTCTCGGATATCGCCGATAAAAAATGTTATCGAGATTCGACCGGTAGGCCGAACTGGATTGTCGGAAGAATTGAAAATTGCAATTAAATAAGTCTGGGACCGCGCTCGTCAGACTGTAGCACGAGGCGTCAATATTCAGATTTAACGAGCCCTGTCTGGGAATTTAAAGAAACGTTGCAAGGCGAGGAAGAGCAGAGGCGTCGGAGATCTCCGGGATATCAAACCAGGGCGGACCGGGCTCTGCCGACCTGATGATGCCATCCGCTTAAGCCGTTCCGGTCAGCCGCTTCTCACACCTTGCCACTTTGTCCCGACGGATCGCGGCCACGGAAACTCGGACGCCGCATTCAAGCCGTGCTCTCATCTGGGAACAAATCTTGGCTGGAGCGTGCGCGGGGCAGCACTGCAGCAGAAGAAGACACTAGTACTGCGAACCTCTCTCCATCCTGTCCCTCGTGAACGCCAACGTCGAGCCTGCGTGTGCACCAAACTCGTGCTTTCACATGCCACCGCACCCCGTCCGCCATCGCTGTCGCCGCCTCACCCGCAAGCCCCCTCTGCATCCTTCGCCGCCGGGCACGCGCGCACATGTCGATCGCACCCACCACCTTGCCTCCTGAATCACCGTCAATTGCACCCCATGGTCGAGCGGCTGATCCGCATGCTCGTACACCCGCGCCAACACCTCCTAATTCGACTGCGATACTCACATCCATAAGGAGTGCTCTGAGCCCGCAACCACTTTTAATTCCCCGAACTCGTGATTCGCGATTCGCGTGCCGCAGGGCACGCTCTCTACGTGGACAGTCCTCCTAGCCATCTCGCAGCCCCGCGCTCGGTGCCTCAGGAGATCCGCGCCCAAAGGCCACACCTCACCGCGATGCACTCGGTGCGCGGGCATCGAACCGAGCTCGCTATGCCGGTGCACCCAGACCCTACGGCGCCCCGCCGCCGTCGCATCCAATACCCTCCGTCTCCCTCCTCGACTCCATCGCGCCTGTCCCCCTTCATTGCCGCGGCGGCTACGCGCGCGCATATTCCGCATTGAGAGCGAGTTTCTTCACCCCACGAGGAGCCAGAGGGCTCTCGCTACCCCCTTCAGCTGGAAGCAGGTCTCGTTACAACCTCGCGGTCTCGCGCGCCGTCTTTCCGCAGTCCAGCTTCCCCGAAACCCGAGCCCGCGTGCGAGCTTCATCGCGCCGCAACGCTAGCCGCGGCCGGCGCTCCCCTCCTCAGATGTTCCTCTGACTCCCCCTATACTAAGTTATCCCTGCCGTTATGTCTCCATCCGCACCAAACCCATGCTTGCCACGTCAGCGAACCCTTTCGAAATTCCGCATTTCTCTTCTATGTCCTCTCGGGCATGCGCACGCGCGGCTGCGCCCACCTCTCCTTTCGTCAATCCGGTTCGTCTCGGCCCTGCGCTCCACTCGTCAGCGTCGCGCTCTGCAAGGTTGCTCGGTGTATTCTCTCCTCCGTCCCCCACATCTGATTCCGAAGCTCCCTAGCGCAATCCCCATCGAACCTCGCCGTGCAATGCCCTCCAATCTGCCGCACGCGCTGCCCCCTCTAAGTCCGCATCATCTCCCTCCTGTTCTGCCCCATCTCCACTCATCCGAGGAACGCTCTTGGGCTCGCGGCGTCGCGGTCTAGGCTTACGTTGTTAGCGCCCGCCCTCCATCCTCCATAACTCGTGTGCAGCGCGTCTGGGATTCCCCGTTACATCAATTACAATCTGATGATCTTCAACGTTCGCCCACGTCTCCCGGAGTTATCTCTTCCTCCCCCCGCTACCGTGGACTCGGACCCGGATCCAATTTCACGGACGGGACTCTGGAGGCCCACCTCGTTCCTCGAAGCGTCTACCTACTCTGCGGTCACCCATTCAACTCGCTCACCAATCTCTCCTGATCAGCGTCCACCTCGAAGCACGCCCTCTTGCTACTGCTACTGGGGTGCTCTGTGCTAGTGCTGACGATGGCGGATCTTGCTCGGACGCTAGTAGCTACGTCTCATTAATACAGCTGACACCGCGCACTCTGCGCTGCGAACAGCGCTCTCCTGCCCACAACAGGCGTCCCCCTGCACGAAACCACGCACCATGCGTCCCGCTTCACTTTCCACACACCGAGCGTCACTGCCCGTCGTCGATCCTCCTTCCACACCAAACCGACACTCTACAGGCGACCGCACCGCGCCCCGCCGAGGCACCACCGCTGTCGCCGCCCGTGTGCACTCCTCGCCTTCCTCCAAATTTAAAACCCCTCCGTCTTCTGCGTTATATTCTACCGTCCTCCCTCATCGTGCTCGTTCCCCTCCGTCACCGCGCCACTCATGCGCACGCACATCCCGCGTGATGCCTCGCCTTTGGGACTTCCTCCTGTGTACCTCCACCACGCGCTCTGCTCGTCGGCGCCGCGCTCCAGCGCGCTACTTGGCGATATCCTTCCCCCCTGTCCCCGCACCCGCCACAATCTGCCACACGCGGCGGCCCAAGCTCATCCTCTCCCCCTCGACTTCGCGATTCGCACGCCGTGAGGAGCCCTATCTGTGTGCATCGAGCCGCGATCCCGCATCCCGGGTGCCGGAAGTCAAGCAGATGCGCATCACGACCGCACGCGACGCCGGCCTCGAAGTTTGTGCCCTTCGTCTTTTACTCGGTTGGTTGGTGTGAAATTACCATTATTCGCTTACAGATGATATGGACTGATCGGCGCGCATCGTCTCTTCTGCCCGGTATCTCTCCACCCGCCCATGTGGACTCTACGAACGGACCCAACTGCGCTGACGTGACTCTGGGGCTGACTGCCGGCCCTCCGCCCACCTTCCGTGCGCATGTGGCATTAATCCTCTTGCTATCGCTCTCGCTCTGATCTGCATCTGCGCCTTGTTGTTGATTATTTCCGGGTTTCACTGCCCCATAAGCACCTGATATGCAACAGGATCCCTCGTATGTTTCTATCGAGCGTCCACTGACAACAGCATCTTCCGCCAGCTAACTCAGCTCTGGGCTCATAACACGCACGGAATCGCGGCGAGGGGAATATCCACCGTTACTCCATACCAGTTCTCGTTGACATTCACCCGCATGCGGACCGTTATCTGCGCGGCCCAAAAACCATTGCGGACCGTCAATGTCTTCGGGTGCATTCGAACCACAGTCTATCCCTGAGTCGCTTATGTCGACGAAATAGCTGGAGGCGGGTTTCATTACCTTACTGCAGCAGCTTGCTGTGAACTCTGATCAAACTCAATTTCTGTGGACTCCGCAAAGTGCGCTCAGCTGGACTGAGGGAGCGACCGCCGTGGTCCACGATGGCTCCTAAACTGTAATCGCGCCGGGTAAGTTGGGGAGGAAGGGGGTTGAGGGTGTATTGCTGCCGCTCTGTCCTCTATGAGGAGATCGAGACCTCTCCGGGAGGAACCACTTGAAGCTTGGGAAGGACCGCCGTGGTTCTACGATGCCTTTCTGGATCTGAGAATTTAGAAAAGGCGCCAGTCGTCGGAGATCTCCGGGTCACCGAATAAATCTATACAAAGTTTTTTTAAACAATTTGCGTCTCAACGTGAAACCCTGTTTACAGCAATTGGCAGTACCGAAGGCGCGAATCAGAAAATTGCCGTTTTGGACAATTTTCGATTCACACGACCGATTTGCCCATAACTCGACAGAATCTTCACCAAATGAGCTGAAACTTAGTTAAATAATTCGGCCTAATTCATACACTATTAGTCATAGAAAAATATCAGCGAAATGATAATATCTTTCACCGTGTATCATATCACCTTCCGACCGTCAAATCTGGTTACCGAGCTCAAATCTTGTCCAAAAAAAGTGAATTGTTGGGAGAGGCTACATATGAGTGCATAGTGTATTGTCATAGAGCCAAAAGTATCGATATACTTTTCACTGACCTTCCTTTCTTCCGAGGGCACCTTTGTGCAGTTCAAAGAGAATGCACTTTATCTCCTTGAACTTTGGGCCAAATGAGGAAAGAAAATGACTCAGCGGGTCGCAGCACACATATCTAGAGGTATGCAGGAAAACACGTGTTGTGCATGCTAATTAGAACACGTCACGTCCATTTTCAGCCACCATCGGCTGCCGTGATTTCATCAGTCATGTCGTGAGTCTTTCTTTCTCTTCCACCACTCTGTTCCCTTCTACCCCAGTTTTGAATTCAACCATGGCTCAAAGAACTCCAGAACCAGTACAAGTTCTCCCCTGCAGCTTCTCGACAATGGAATTAGCCCATGGGCACGAACAGTCAGAGAATAAAGACGCACTTTTGGTTTTACTGCTTTTGGTCCTTTCACTTTCTTCTTTGGTTTGGGACCAGGTTTCCTTCTGACAGACTTGGGGTCACCGTCTTCCCCGCAATCCTCAGCGTCCGAAGTCTTCCTAGCCATAGGCTTGAGCCTCGGCTTCTTCTTGGCATACAGAGCAGCATCAATATAGCCATCAGATGTCTCAGAATCAAAGGCCGATTCAACACGTTCTAATTAGCATGCACAACACACGTTTTCCTGAATACCTCTAGATATGTGTGCTGCGGCCCGCTGAGTCATTTTCTTTCCTCATTTGGCCCAAAGTTCATGGAGATAAAGTGCATTCTCCCTGAACTGCACAAAGGTGCCCTCGGAAGAAAGGAAGGTCAGTGAAAAGTATATCGATACTTTTGGCTCTATGAAAATACAGTATGCACTCATATGTAGCCTCTCCCAACAATTCACTATTTTGGACAAGATTTGAGCTCGGTAACCGGATTTGACAGTCGGAAGAAGGTGATATGATACACGGTGAAAGATATTATTATTTTGCTGATATTTTTCTATGACTAATAGCGTATGAATTAGGCCGAATTATTTAACTAAGTTTCAGCTCATTTGGTGAAGATTCTGTCGAGTTATGGGCAAATCGGTCGCGCGAATCGAAAATTGCCCAAAACGATAATTTTCTGATTCGCGCCTTCGGTACTGCCAATTGCTGTAAGCAATGCTTTATTTAATGGTGACTGTCACCCTCAGGGTGAAGGCTTTGGACCTTGGATACGAAAAAAACAGTGTTTAATTAGGGATCAAACAGGGTATAAACAAGGTTCAAACACTGATTAAACACTGTTCAAGGGGGCAATCCAAAATTCCAGACACTTAGGGGAATTGAACTTTGCACCTCCCGTTTCTGCACAAACGGAAGGAGACAGGAAAATAATAACCGCTAGGCCATGCAACCAATATAGGGATATGGAGTATCACAGCCTTATTCATGTCTGATTTGAGGAACTGGCTGTTTTCAATCTCGACAATTGTCGATGTGGCTCCTGAACTGCGAATTGATTTCTTTTCAATATCATGTAACCTTAATATGTATTGAAAGAGAGCCCGACGAAGTACTTCCGATACACCAGTGCCTTTCTGTATCCAACCTCCGCAACTCAGACAAGGAAATTTAACGACTTGATGCCCGAGTTACTGACTACAAATGAAAGACAAAACTGATGTCCCCGTGTAATTTTGGATGTTTTGAATGCATTGAAGGTATTCAGTTATTTGGCGCATTTGTGCGACGGTCGGGTAACGGTGCCTTAGCTCAGTTGGATCCTCCTGGATGCTCCTACGCAGCTGGCGTGTGTCCGATCCCGCGTGTTGCGACTCTTTTGCTCCATGTTTCAAACCTTTTTGAATCAGGATTAAACACGTGTTAAGTAAATCATTGCTTGAACAGGGTTTTACGTTAAGACGCAGGTTGTTTAAACAAACTTTGTATGGTTACTGTCACCGAAGTAGTGAAGCCGAGGTCTGCCGAGGTGATGGTGCCATCACTAGCTCCGTTGCCACTCTCCCTCTCCGCACGCCACCACTCGCGACGAAACCTGCCCACACGTTCAAGCTCGGCCGCCGAACTCAAACCGTACCCGATCTCTCATCAGGGGATGGATCTTGGCCAAGTTCTCAAGCGCGCATGGGGAGAACAAGAGCAACTTAGCTCGTGTTGAATATTCCTCGGTCAACACCCGCACCCATATCGGCTTCATCAAATCCTTCCCCTGCACCCGGCCAGCGTTCTCGTCCTTCGCGTCTCCTTCTACGGCCATCGTCATAGCAACAATTGCATGAAGGTTCTTGTGCCCTGCCTCGGCGGCGGCAGTGGCTTTACTGCGCGGCCGCGGTGCTGCGCTCGTGTTCCTGTGCGGGACGTATCCGGGCCTACGTTCTGGTACGGGCCGCACTGCGCCCCTGTCCGCGTTCCCCATCCCGCGGTATATCGCGAGGCTGATGCTGCCGCTCGCGCGAATGCGCTGGACGTTGCGGCACGGGGCTGCTCTTCACCGCGTTCTTGCGCGTGATGCTCGTGAACGCCACCTCCCCTGCGATCTAAGTAGTCCCTCTGACACGACGAGCGGTCGGTGGACCCGCTGTGCGGCGCCGTCGAGTATAAATCCTTCCTAATGTGGCCCCCTGGTAGGCGCGTGTCTCTTTCCTGCCCCGTACTGACATACCAGTCTTAGATTGGGACGCGTTGTCCGCGTGCATCCTGCTCGTATTCCAATCATATCCAGCATGCTCTCGAACCATCTCGCCTTCATCGCTGTCACGCCTGTTTTAAGGGCTGTTCCGGCCCCCTCGAAGGTATGAATGAGTGCTATTAATTAGCCGGCTGTTAGCTCATTACTTGATAAGGTTTCGTTGCCGCGCGTTTCCACCTGCCTTTCTATCACAAATCTTGCCAATCTCCTCGGGTGGTTTCGAACGGCCGGCTCTCCCTGTTGGAATGTGAGTACAATAACGGCTGGGAGCGGGTTTCGTTACCCCACGAAGGCTTGTTATGACTCCAATCTCCCTGCTTAACTCACCAGCTTCCTGAGCTCCGTTGAACCGGCGATTGCGCTCAAGTGTACTCGACTCGGATTCGCTTCTCTCAGAAACGCGGCATTCATCTCGTAGTCAAACTCCGCCTCCTTCTGGTTGATGATCTCCGGGGGCCCTTTGTCTCGGACGGCGCTGGCATTTATCCTCAAGCAACGGACTAGGTCCGCGCCTTGTGACGAAATAAACACTGATCCTTTCCCCTGACATGTTTTCGGGTGTGTTCGAACCAGTTGAAGTCGACCTCGTATTCGGACCGTACTGCATCGGAGCGAGATTCACTGCTCTACGCAGACGTTGAGATGTGCTTTCCTCTCCTGTTTGAATACAATCTCCTCGCTGATGCAAACTGGACTGTCAGTCGAATTGAAAAAAGAAAAAATTTACAGCCGCCGCCGGACACGCGCGCACATGCCGACGGCACCCCCCAGCGTGCCGCCCCCCCCAGCGTGCCGCCCCCATGGACACTCTCAGTCGCACCTCGCAGTCGAGCGACTGATCCGCATGATCGTACGCCCGCGCCTCCACCTCCTATTCCGGCTGCGATACTCACATCCATAAGCAGTGCTCTGAGCCCGCAAGCGAACTCGTGATTCGCGATTCGCGTACCGCGGGGTGCGCGCTCCTTGTGGACAGTCCGCCCAACGACCTCGGACCCCCGCGCTCGGGCCACACCTCACCGCGATGCACTGGCTCCGCGTGGCTCGATCCGCTCAGCCCGTGCGCAGCCCGGCACTTAAGAGCAGGATCAACACGGTCTGGTCACAGACGGCGTCTGTGCATTTGCATTACGCCGTATTTCGCGTCTGCAATGAACACCATTGTTTGCAGATGTAGATTTTTGGGGCTCACCGCCATGTCGCTCAAGAGGTCTAGTCCTCAGCTTGAAACTGCCTTGCTTGGGACAGCGCTCATTCTTCTCGCGGCAGACATCCTTCTGGAATAACTCGCGGTCGTGATCTCGGACGTTCTGCGTTCCATTTTCTTGAAAGTCGAGCAAAAACCACGTACAAGATCTCATGTCTTCAGGCGGATTCAAACCACCAACTCTCCCTGATTATCTATCGTTCAGCAATATGGATAGGAGCGGGTTTCATTATCCCACAAAGACTTGGGAGGGCTCTCGCGATACTCTGGAACCCAGAATCTCCTGTGCTCGTTCATTTCTGGGGGATGTAAGGTTATGGATTTGCCCACCATGCTCTCGGGTGGATTTGAAACACCATCGCCTCCGGCAGTGTTGGACTCCCCTACGAAACAGCTGCGAGCGGGATACTTTACCCCACGAAGACATGCGAGTGCTCTCCCTAGCCTCTGTACCTCACAGTCTGAACTCGGGTGACTCCGCCATGCCGCGTACTCAGCGCTCAGCTTCAATTAGAATTCATCTCTCAGATCAGTGCACTTCAGCTCGGAGTGACTCCTCCTCCGAAAACCGTTTATAGATCCCTAGTCCATGTACTTTCTCCAACATTGTACCGTGAGAGCAATCACCCTCACGAAGCTATGCCGCGGCAGCCGAGATCAATCCGAGTTGGAGTCGCAAGTTGATTCTGCACTGCATACCGTGTTTTTGTTAAAAAAAGGGGGGAGTGGACACCTCGAGCACATATTAACGACGAAAAAAATGGTCATAATAGGTTCATGGTATATTGACAGTGACTCCGAGGGAAGAAACAGATACTGGAGCCCAAAGTGAACATCTGAACATTATAATTAGAAACCCACCATCTGGGTGGGGAATTCAACATCGCGGTGGGTCCGTGGAGCGGATGACAGCATTTGGAGCTCTCGGAGGTATTTGTCTGGTCAGACACAAACCGTTGTGAATTCTTATATAGATTATCCGTTCTCTCTGTCTCGGTAACCCAGACGTTCCAGTGTATCTTATCTCGGACTGATCCGCCGGAGTTTGAATAAATGATAAGAAAAAGATGGCCCGAGATCACACTGGAACGTCTGGGGCATCTAGTGCATGACACCCCCATTGAATCACATCAGTCACCATCATCACGCGCGGGACGACGTGAGATATCACCCATCTCTTGACAGCCTTCGACGCGCCGCCCACCTGGAGCTCCTTTACCCTATCCATGCCCTCGGAACAGGATCATGTCAAGCAGACGGCGAAATCTCAACGCCTCTTGAAAAAGGCGCGTGAAAAAGCGCGTCGGAAGAACGGTTACGAGTTTGCAAAGACGCGTCGTGACTTGGGGCGACTTTTCGAAGAGCAATACAAGAAGCCCGCTTACGAATGGCAAATCGATGTGGCTGAGGCCCTTGTGCTGGGTCTGGATGCCGTCGTCACCGCTGGGACCGGCGCCGGCAAGACAATCCCATTTATGATGCCCTTGCTGCTGCACCGCGAGAAGTTTGTGCTCGTGATATCTCCGCTCAAGATTCTCCAGGAAGATCAGGTCAGACTGTCAATTATTGGCGTGTCCTCGTTCTGATTTTATGTAGGGAAAGCGGTTCAAAAAGATGGGACTGAAGGCCGCGGCGGTGAATGGGGACACGTACTCAGGTGAGCTCAAGGAGGTAAGTAATGCGCGTTTCTCGCGTTTTTGGCTTATATTTGCACAGGATCCTCACACCCAGACCCACAACGCCATTCTCACGTCACCGGAGATGTGCTTTGAGCACCAGGACTTCCGCAAATGGCTTCGCGATGAACAAACGGGCAAGCACATCCTAGCAGTCATCATCGACGAAGCCCATTGTGCCGCGCAGTGGGGGGGTGACTTCCGTCCTCACTACACCGTTCTCAACCGTCTGAGAGTTCTGCTCCCCGTCGGCACGCCGCTCTTGGCCACTTCCGCCACTTTGAACGCGGATGCGATGGCCGAAATTTGTTCAGGTCTTGATTTAGATCTCGACCGGTCTTTTTTCTTAAACTTGGGCAATGACCGGCCCAATATCACCCCCTCCGTCGTTCGGATGAACGGCAGCAAGGACTACGCCGCCCTCGACCCTGTGCTCCCCAGTCCGGCGGACGTGCAATCGGCCGATGACCTCCCGAAGGCCACCATCTTCACCAACAACGTGAAGAAAACACAGGTGATTTGCCGACATGTGCGCCGACTCTATCCCCATCTCCGTGGAGCGATCGATTTCCTACACGCCCACCGATCGGTCAAGGCGAAGCGGCGCGTTATGAAGCAGTTCCGTAAAGGGAAGATCAAGATTCTAATTGCGACGGAAGCAGCGGGAATGGTACGTGAATATTACTTCTCGTAGTGGCCCGGTCGATCTCTAACTTTTTCCCGAAGGCGCAGACATCCCGGACATCGAACTCGTTATCCAGTTCGGTGTTCCGTCTTCCCTATCCGTCTGGATCCAGCGTGCAGGCCGCGCGGACCGTTCCCCCGAGCTGCATGCGCACGCGATCTTACTGGTGGAAAAGTCGATGTTCCAGCCGCGGAAAAAGCGCAAGCGCGGCGCTGGAAAGGAAACCTCAGCAGCGCGCGAACCCGTGTCATCGGACTCGGACTCGAGCTCCGAGTCGGGTGCCGAGAATCCACCACCCACAAATACCGCGTCTCCGGCTGACCGCCGTACGGAGACGACCGCCACGCCCACTGCTGCAGACGACGGGTTGGAATGGGGGAAGAGGGTCGATCCGGTCCTATGTGAGTACATCTCTAGCGAGGTCTGCCACCGGGATATGACCGATCACTACTTCGATAACCCTCCGAGACGCCGTAAGTGTAATTTATTTCGACTTATTGGTGCTAACACAACTCTCAGCTGCAACGGGCAAGTGCTGCAAAAACTGCACTGCAATCGAAGAGCGAAAGAACTGCCCACCTCCGCCCACGCCGCAAACTCCAGAGCCCCAGGGCTCTCAGCCATCAAGTGCGCACTCGACACCATCGAAATGCCGAAACGGGACTGGGAAACGCTCGATGGTGCCAGGCGACCCATCCACCGGCCCCAAAACTCGACAAAAAGAGCATCTCAAAAGTGTGCGCGCCGCCCTCGAGCGCTAGCGTATCAACACCTATCTGGGAAGCTACAGCAACTGCGCTTTCACGTATGATTCCCTTCTTCCAAATACATTCCTTACCTCCCTAGCATCCCACCGCACTGCAACTCTCGAAGCGCTTGCGGAGCTTGTGCCTGCGTGGGCCTTCGTCGAAGAACATGGGGCAGATGTCCTCCGTGTTCTTACTCGGATAGATGACGCCGAGCGTGCGGAGAGGGAACGTGAAAGGAGGTGAAGAAAGTAGCACGTCACGCAGAGACGGCGGCGCGTCGAGCCGAGCGCGCTCGTATAGCTGCCGCGACTCCGAAGCCTGTGAAACGGCGGGGCCGACCTCCCAAGACGCGAACACCGGTACCCTAGCAGGGTTCTGGTTTAAACCGCATCGTGTCCAACGATGCCCCTGGGTTCGAACCGGTTCGAACCAATTTGGTTCGAACCATGAGTGTTTCTCCTACAGAAATTGCCTCTGGCTGTGGTTTGTGGTTTGAACCGTGGTTTAAACCGATGTGGTTCGAACCGCGGTTTAAACCAATGTGGTTCGAACCGTGGTTTAAACCGTGATGGTTCAAACCATGGTTCGAACCGTGGTTTAAGCTGTGATGGTTTGAACTCAGAGTCAAGATGTTCAAACTGCAGATTCTTTTTTTTTTGACACAAAAGGGGCTGCTCAGCTGCTTCAGCATCAACTTCTCTTGAGAGCAAACAGGCTTAATTTCCATTTCCCTAGCTTTGAACTTGCCTGAGTTTCCTGAACTTTTCCCATAATCCGAGGTTAAGTATCTGACATAAGATGTGATGGAACGGTGAAATGAAGTGAACTCAAAAAAAAAAACAGGAAGATGATGGCATTTGGCGGAAATTCAAAACTGACAACAGAGGTTGAAAAGACTTCAGACAGATGGACAGACAAAAGCAATTTTATAAATAGACTGATGAAAACAAATGTTTATATAATCACGGCGAAAATCCATTTGTACCGCAGAACCCGCATAATAATAGTGACTAGCCTTAATTCTCTGCCTCGGAATCACTGAGCAAATCCCAATCCTGCCCCATTGCGCGATCAACAGTGCGGGTTTCAATCCAATTCTTCAATGTCTCGCCAGTTTGGATTAATGTTGCACCCTTTGAAAGAGTGTCTTTGGGAACATCGGGATTGTTCTTGAGCTTGGTTGGAATGTTCCGACCAGGCTCGTACACGTGAACATTGGACGCGCAGTACCATTTCTGCAGTTCTTGAATGTCGAGTTCTTTCTTGGGCACTGCATGCTTCCGTCCTCGAACACATGTCTTGAATTCATGTTCCATGTGGTTGTTCACTGCCCGTATGACATGAATTGCTGGGTGTAGTTTTTTGAGATATTCCCAGTCAATGTTTGGGCCCTCAGAAGGGTACGTGACCTAAATAAATAAATTAGGTTTGTTGGTCCTTGGTGACATTCAACGCACCTTTATATCCTTGATTTTCATCTCTTGAGCTTCGTCGGCAGGCATAAACTCAGTGGGGCTGCCGATATTATTAATGACCCAACAGTTGTCTCGGATGAAATCACTGCGAGAGGTGTAAGCATATAATTGCTCGGCCAGGTTGCATGCACTCACCAAATTTCCGGCGGCCATTCTCGTCGCAAACCTTGAAGAAATTCGAGAATCTCAACAGTGTAGTGAGAGTTCTTCCCACCGATAAATCGAAAAAGCATAAGGGGAAGCATGTGCTCCATAATTCCGACATCTCCATGTTTCACTGCTGACCGAAGCAGGACGTAGGGGAGAACATCACGGAGGAACGTGACGGACTGGGATTTAACTTCGTCGGGTTCAGGCTTGAGTTTTATTCGAAGTAAGGCCGCGCTCGAAGCATGGTCCGCCAGAATTCTTTTGGCAAGCTTGTACAACTCCTGCGGGGTTTTCTTGCGAAGGTCTGCGAGATTTTTCGCTTTGCCGACCTGAAGCCAAACCTCGCGTATCTGTGCTTCGACAATAATATGCAAAGCTTCGTTGATATCGTGGAAAAAGGTCCCCTGCGTCTGCGATGTTTGGAGTCCCTTGCGGTTCAAAATATCGAAGGCCGCGCTGAGTCCTCGACCTTTCATTGTACCCAGGTGTTGTTTGTGAAGTGAATTAGCAAATGCCATCAAAATGTGCAGCCAACCGGGTGGGAAGACTAGCCAATCAAGGCGCTCAAAAGAATTGTCATCTTCCGCACGGAATCTGAATAGATTTCGGAGACGGTCAACCGTGAGTTGATCTCCGATCCACGCCATAACCTGCTCTAGGCCGAATTTTTTTTGGGCCTCGGGAAGATTGAAGTGCAGCTGCCGAAGCCATTCAACTATGAGACGGGAGTTGTCCTCGTACGAGGCCTCCGGAATATTGAGGGTACCTAGAAGATACTGAAGCGTGACATGCTCCCTGCCGGATTGAAGCTGTCGAATCGGAGATGGTTTCTGCAATAATGGGTCATTCTTCCCGATGTATGTGGCGAAGTCGAATTCAGGAGATTCAAAGAGGTAGTGCAGGATAAGGAATATTATGTGGGGAATTCGGCGCATGTCGGCGAGGATGGAAATTTTGAATATTTCTGCTCCAGTCAGTGGGTTCTTCATCCCCTCCCTGCGAAACTCCTGAAGCATGCGATTAATTTCCTTCGGCAACGGCTTCGTGCTGCGCTTGATATACACCGTGCCTGCCGTCCCATTTCCATTTAACGTCTTCCTCTCAACACGCTGAGAAAATACGCGGAATGCGACAAGGGCGTTGTCGTAGGACATAAGCCAGGGGAACCGATCCATGAGCCGCCTCATTGCGTCCATCGATTCCGCTGAAATCCTCTCCACCGCATTTCCGGTCCATTTGTTGCTCATGGTCAGACCAATGGCATGGAGCGTGTCGAATCCTTTTGCAGAGAGGTCTCGGAACTTGAAATAAATAGCAAACAACTTTTGCAGGCGACCACGATGATGTGTTCGGGTGTAAGAAAAAATTGCGAGCACCACAAGAACGGTCTGATTCGGCAACATTAGACAGAGGATGAATGACTGGCATAAATGGCTTACATTCGCCGGATTCTTGGCTGGGTTTCGTTCTTGCTGGGTTTCTGTACGGGCTAACCGAAACAATGCCGCCCAGAGATTGGGCGCTATTTTCCTCACCTCTTTGACGGCGGCCGGGAAAGATAGTCCCGTTAAGCGCTCCTCTGTTATATCCTCGCCCGCAGGAGAGTCAAATAAATTAGCGAGAAGCTCCAGCTCGTGTTCAAGAATCTCTTGCGAGCAGTCCAGTGCAAATTTCTCCATCACTGCCTTCGCGCCCAAAGCCCGGGCCTTTCTCGACTTTTTAGACCTCGGGGGTTTATGCCAGCGTCGCAAAATATCAGGTAGCAAAGGGGAATTGAGGAGATCGATGCGTGCACGGCGGATTGTCGCATCCAATGTGCAACCCCTATCTCCCCAGCTGATCGCATCCAAAACGATAGGTAGGCTGAGTTCAAGCCCGGCTATGGGGAGAAGTATTTTTTTGGCCTTGGAGGCAAGCACTGTGGGAATGCTGTTTGTCGTGTCAGGAATCTCCGTGTCGGAGTCGACATCCTCATCCTCATCGGAATTATCGACATCTAATGCCGGAAGATTCTTGGGATCGAAATCGGAGTCATTAGAGTTGGGTTCTGAGTATTCGGGATCCGAGTATTGATCATGGAAGATGGTGGGCTCAGCCATGGGAGGGCGGGATGGGCGGGGCAAGGGCGGGAAGAGTGATAAGATAGCGGCCCGACACTTTCACGTGAAAGATATTCAATGATACCCTCCAATCAAGCGGAGATATTTAGAACCAAAGCCAATGCCAAGTCCCACCAATGAGTGAAGGGAGGATGCTGTGCATTTCTCTTGACAGTGGCCTGTGCTTGTTTTCACAAGAAATTATAGCTGTGCGAGCTTGTGAGGCCTCTGGAGCCTGTGCTATTTTGAGTGAGTCCAAAGACACTCACGCCTCACTCGGCCTAATTGATTGATCTGCGTGATTGTCAGTCAGGCTGGCTATTCACAGTGTACATGCAGTTTGATCCATCCAAGAGTAACATCGGCCCTGACATTTGAGTAGGGTTAGCGGTTTACCAGATACATGTTAAGCTATCTTGTACTGGAAGGAACAGTGCACCGAGTATTTAAAGTTATAATACCGTGTTGCGGCGTTCGCCGAGCCACCCGACCGGCATCCATTCTATGGGCCCGATACCAATGGCGGTGGGGTAAATAAAACAAATAAAGATAATAAATCACAATAAAAGTTGCCGAAAGTTGCCGCTCATCAGCTTACTTCAGCATGGTATCCGCGACACTACCACATCCCTTCTAACATATTCAAAAGGTCTTCCAATTCCCTTCAAAAAGTGAGACTTGTGGAACGGTTTATTTTAAAATTTTCTAGCTATTCAGAATTGGTATCGGTCGGGACACCGCAGAGGAAACAATAAAATAGCAGAAGTTTCCCGATACCACTCCGCTGGTTCCCGGCGGAGTTTGACCACGGACCACATGGCATGTTTGCGCGTGTGCATCAGTCGTCCTGCAGTTGCTCCCCATACAGTTCGTTGGTGCCAAATTCCCTACAGTCTTCTGGAAGTGGTGCTACAGCCCATTTCGGGGCCTTTGGCTGGTTCATAATAACAAAAATCAGCCTGGCGGCAACAGATGTTCTGTGTATGGCTTTTGCCGTGTTCAATGTGTTGTCCTTGAAGGTTGGAGAGCTAGCGGCCCAATTCTAGATTTAAAGTGTTTGGTATGTATGTAGGAGTGTACTTAAGCTGTGATTTGTCCCAAATTGCCCCAGTGGGTCTACCTGTGCAGATGTTCAATATTTGATGTGAGCCGATTGTGGTGAGAAGCGACGTCCTGATTACTGATCTGCTGAAGGGAACATGGTTTTTAAATGTGAATAAATGCTCCGGCTCAAAAATTTCCCCGGAAGATGTAAGCTGATACATTGCCGAACCCCATTTTCAACCTAGTACAAATTGACACCCCTGAGGTTTTGGCGGAGCGGAAAAAAATGAAATGGGGGCTGAGGATAGTCAGGAAGATAGCGACCATTCTTTGGAACCTGGTCGAGATTTTTCGTAGGCCCAGATCCATTGGAGCAAATAAAAGAGTTGAAGTTGAGTGGGGACGAGGATGGCCGGGCCGAGTCACGTGCATTTCAAACTCCGCTGCTATCCGATACCGGACACTGCCATCAGTATCGAGCCATGCTATGTGAACTCGGTGGATAGCTACGAGGTTTCCGCGGGAATTACCGGGGCTCTCCTCTACCCCTTGCATTTCCACTGCCTGCCGCCGCTCGTTGCCGACCTTCGGTCGCTCCTCGCTGCTCAGGCAGATTTTCTAAAAGAGGTGCAATAGCTCCGGTTCGACCCTACGGCCACCCACATCAGCAAAACCGGGATTTTGCCGTAGTGCCGTAGTGCCGGTAGTAGCCGACGTCATTACGTAGCGCTGTGTAGCGCTGTGTAGTGGTGTGTAGTAGGGGGCTGACTGTGTAGTGGCGGGCGCGCTACATAGTACTCTGGAGTGGCGGGGTCACCACGTAGTCTGTGTAGCTTGATGCCTCTATATAGTGCCTGGGAGCCAGCTTAATGCAACTGCGTAGGCCGCGCGTAGGGACTCGCATTCAACAAACCCTAACCCTACACAAATGGAAGATTTCAACTTCAATTAAAGGATTTGAACACTCAATGAGTATGTGAGTGACAAAAATGAAGGAGTGCGTGCTACAGGGCAGGCTGAGTGGGCTTTCAAGCTTTGGCGTCAATGGGTTTCCATGTAATTTTCAGTTACAGACATATATTGAAAGATCACGACAACTAAGTACAAGGCTCAGCAGGGCCTGCCCCAGCGTGCGCGCGTGTGGGACGGCCGGCGGCGGCGGGAAGCCCGGCGTCGCGGGCGGCGACAGGAAGAAGAGCGACGGCGAGCGTGGCGAGGGCGGCTCGGCAGGGCGCGGCGGGTACAGCGCGGGCGGGCGCGTCAGGAGCAGCGTGTGCGGCGCGGGGAAGCGCGGGAGGACCGCGTGCATGACTTTGTAGAGCTGGAGATGATGATCAATCAAGGGGGGGGGGAAGAGGTAAAGTGAAGAACGCACCTCCGCCGCGCGCACGGTGCTGCGCACTTCGAGCAGCGCGAACCCCGGCGCACCCTTCGCTATCCGCGTCCCATCCGTGGTAGCAGCATTCTGCACTGCGAGCCCCTCGCCGACCCCCGCCCCGAGCGTGCGCAACACCTTCTCGATCGTACGCCGCTTCACGTGCGCACCGAAGAAGACGTGCATCACGAGGCCTTCTCCTTCTTCCTCTCCCTTGTCCCCACTCCGGGACGCGCGCGCCAACACCCCGCCCACCGCGCGCCCCACGCGCCTCCCACCCGCGCCCGCGCCCGCCTCGTGCATCGGGCACGCCACCGCGATGCGTAGGACGCGCAGGGCCGCCCTCCCCTCCCTCCCATCCCCACTCGCACTCGCACTCCCCTCCAACCCCGGCGGCCTGCGCGGGATGCGGTGCGCGCCAAACACACTCGCACCCGCCCCCGCCCCGCGCGCTCCGCGGCGAGGATCTTGCCCGCGAGCGCCTCGACCTCGGCGTTGTGGCTGCGCACGCGGTGCCACCCGCGCTTCGCGTGCGGGTCCGGCGCGAGGCGCGCGAGCGGGCCTTTGTGTGCGCCGTTGGTGTTGGGGGCGTTGGCGTTGTTGTTTGCGGGACGGCCGGGAGCGAGGGAGGCGGCGGGGGGCGAGGAAGGAGGCGCAGAGCACGTGAGGTGCGGGAGGATGCGCGGGGCGAGCGCGGGCGGCGCGGGCGGCGCGTGCAGGTGTCCGCGGGAGGAACTTCTTCTCTCCGTCTTTCTCCGCATCTATTTCTCTGCCCCCGCTCGTCATCTGCGTCCGTGTCGTCTGCGTCGGGTCCCATTCCTAGTCGGAACGTATCTGGTTCCGAAGGTTCTGGGCGAGAGGAGGGACCTCTTCGAGGAATATTTCCAAAAATCTTGGGGGCGGCGGAGACGCCGGGGATCCTGCATGCCATGCGTTGATGGTGGAGGTTCGGTGATTGGACGCGGAGGTGGAGGAACAACAATACTAACACTGCGTCGAGTACGAATACCACGCCCTTCGACATCATATGTGAAAGGAACGATGGCCGGAGGGCGTTCAGCAGCCTCGCGCAGCACCCCGGTCCCAGCGCTGGAAAGAAAATCGTCCAGCTGCTGCCTAAACGATCGTTGCGGCGTGGGCACAGAGATGGGCATCCGCATCGGCGCTTCAGGAATGGGCTCTGGTCTACGGAAGATGCTGCTCCAGACGCTAACCTCCGAGTCCGAGTCCGATCCTGCACGCTCAACCGGGGCGGGGATATAAATCGGGGCTTGTGGCGCCGGAGGAGGCTGATCAATGATAGACTGCAATAGGTCCTCAATGCGGCGCATTCTGTCGTTCAATTCCGTGTCGCAGAGAACATGGTGCTCGCGTAGCCAATCAAGTGAATGGTTGGTGGAAATCTGTCCTTGCCACAATGTGTCCGCCATTTCTCTGATAGTCTCCAACAGCGGCCCATAATTGGCAGTGGAGTCCGCTAACGTATTGACCGTTCCTCTGATAGTCTCCAACAGCGGCTCATAATTGGCAGTGGAGTCCGCTCGGCGCTAACGTATTGAGTCCGCATCCTGGTCATCTCTCTCCGGGCTAACGGCGCAGCAAGGAGGAGTATGAGTATAGGCGGGGTCGTCGGAACCAGCTGCATAGATAAGAGAACAGAGAGTGGCGAAAGGGACTTAAGATTCACGAGGCATTGGCCACGTGGCGATAGGGCACGTGAGCAAATATTTGGTCACGGTTCGTTTTCGCTTCTTTCTCTTTGTCCACCACCTCACCTTCTTTCCACATCCGCCTGGCGCATGGTTGCCAAACGGAACTCGCCTCCCCCTTTCGCTCGCTGGTGCCCCTCCCCCCATCCCCGAAAGATTCAACAGCAACATGGTCGCCAACATCCTGTCCGGTGTGAGTTAGATTGTCCTTCACTAATATTGCATCTGCTTACGTCGTCCCAAGCACAGCAACTCTAGCGCCGGCGCCGGGGACTAAATTGTCATCCACGGCGCCGGCGGTAGACTCGGGGGCATGTTGGCAGCACGGCGACGACGTCGACGTCGAGCAGGTGCGTTTCATAGCTCGTATTTATCTATCTACCACTCACCGCCGCTATTCACCTCAGAGTATCGCCGCGCACCGCCTACCCGTCTCCACAGGCGTCACCCTCTGCATCTCAGGCATCACCGACATCGTCCGCCGCACACAGATCAACAAACTGATTACCGCGGGCGGCGGCACCTATGTCAAGGCCCTCGAGCGCCCCGTGCGCGTAACCCACCTCCTGTGCTCTGGCGAGGACGAGACGGACAAGATACGCTACGCGGACAAATTCAACCGCGCGCGCGAGGCGGACCCGCCCATACAGCTCGTCTGGGAGGAATGGTTCTGGGATTGTTTGGAATTCGGCGGTTCGTGCTTTCCTTTTGCGAACCGTGCGTGCGACGCTGACGCAGCAACAGGGAGATTCGACGAGGCGCGGTACCAAGCGCGGCTCACCCGGCCGGAGCGCAGGGGTGCGTCCCTCCCACATCTCGCTTTCAATTTCACTGATGAATTGCTTCCGCACACAGCCACGGAGGCACATTCTCCTCACAGCGCAAATGCAAACACAAACACAAACTCACGATTACCGCATCCAAGGGCACCACCCGCGACCGCGTACGAAGACGACGACGACGGGGACGAGTTCGCGCCCGTCAAGCAGCGCCTCCCGGACGTGACGCTCCAGCTGTGGGGCAGTCTCCTCAAGGCGCGCGGGTACGAGGTTGCGGGCGGGGGCGTCAAGCTGAGCCCGGGAAAGGCGCGCTGGATGGGAGCGCGCGGCGGCCGGCGACGAGCTGCCCGAGGGCGGCAGCGGGAGCGTCCTCTCGAGCTGAGGGCGCGGGGGGTACCGTTATCGGCGAGCGGGGCGCGGAGCTCGACGTCGACTACGTTATCGTGCGACTCGTGAGGCTCGTTCTCCCGCCCACTCCTTCCCTCGCTTTCGCTGAGTATTATTTCGCAGCGGCAGCGCACTCTACCTTGCGAAGCCGTCCTCAGTGGCGCGCGCGCGATATCTCACGGAGTGCTGGCTCGAGCGTTGCCTCTTCGCCGACTATCTGTGCGCGCCGAGCACGCATGTCAGCTTCGTGCCCTTGGGCATGAGCCTACCCGTTCCTGGTGCATATCTGTTTGTCTGCATTCAGCCTCTATTGACGCGTTGCAGGTGCCGACCGCATAACACTCAGCTTCTCGGGCCTCAACACGTCCGAGGCGTGCTGGGTGCGCCGGCTGCTCAAGGCGCTTAGTGCGTCATTTAGTTATTTAATCTCTACATACGACACATGCTGATGGTCTCTACCGCACGCAGGGATCACCCTCCCGCCCGCGTTCTCGCAGCTCACGACGCACCTGCTCTGCCCCGGCGGGACGGGCGCCAAGTATGCGCGCGCGCGGCAGTGGGGTGTGCCCATCGTCGACATGGGGTGGCTCGCCGCGATGGCGCAGCACGGCGCCGTCCCCGACGTGCAGGCGTTCCTGGTCCTCCCCGGTGACGCCGCAGGCGAAGCGGAATTGGACGTACCGGCAGAGGGCCGCAAGAGAAAGGGGAAGGACAAGGAGAAGGCGGAGGAGACGATGCAGGATATAACGAACAGCTATGGTACGTCCCGCGAGTCGCGTCGTGTCCGTGTCCGTGCGCGGGGGCTCATAAGCGCACAGACAGCCAGGACTCGCAGCCGAAGCAGGAGGTGTTCTTCCTCCCACCGCCGCCGCCTGCACGCCCGTCGTTTGGGAACCCGGGCCCAGCGCTGGGGTTCCCGCCGCCCGCGCGCACCCCCGGGAAGCGCGGTGCGGGGCCGATGCCTTCGACGCCCAGCCCGCTGAAGCTGCGCCAGTCGACGGGCACGCCTTCGCGCTCGCGACCCACAACGCCCTCGCGCTGATCGCGCACGCTGTGCCCACGCCGACGCAGAGCAGCAGCAGCAGCAGCAGCGCGCGCCCCGGGCCCAGCTCCGGCGCGGGCGCGAGCGCGGTGCGGCGCGCGGCGACGTTCGGCGCAGCCTCGCGCGTCACGTCCTCGTCGCTCGCACTGGTTTCGTCGTATTACGGATTGCGACGGGTGCATAGGTTGCCGGACTTTCTAACCGGTATATGTGTCGCCAAATTTGTTAGCGAAGAAACTCGTTAGGTCGTTCGTTCGTGTAGTAATAGTAGAAATGCAGTCCCATTTGTCTTGGCTTTTATGAATGTGTTGAACACAAGAAATTCGAAAGATTCTATTATTATAAGGCGCTACAAGCCACTACAGGCTCACTGCGGAGTACTACACAGCACTACACAGTGACCCTAACCCTACGGAGTGATGCACGTGACCACTACACGGCACTACACAGCAAGGGGGTCCACTACACAGCACTACGCAGTGCTACACAGAGGGTACCCCCCACTACGGCACTACAGCACTGCACAGCACTGCCGTAGTGCTACGCAGTGCTGCCCAGCAACCCCCGGGTTTGCTGATGCATGAGCCTATAGCTACTAAAAAGTCACAAATGAATCTAATGAAACTAGCTAAAAAGGACTATCATTGTAACCCTAACTTCAGCTATTTTGTTACAAAATTTGGAGGAGACAAGTGAAAAGAGAGGTGGAGAAAATTGCAGTATCGATGGTTAAAAGAATGATTACATAAGTCCTCGTAAATGGAGATGGCCGGGCGCATTGCTTACTTGGTATGTCACTCTCTATTATGATCACCCTTTTTCTGATTTTCTGTAGCGTTACAAATACCAGGCTAAGTTCGATAAGGCTTCAAACAAGTCTCAGGTTTTTGGGAGGACATCGACGACAGTGTAGCCGAGATCAGGGACCAAATAACCGGCGAGGAGGAAAGATCAAAGTGAGTTTATAACGTCCCATGGTTTTCAGTCTCTGACCTCCGGTCAGAATGTTCGGAAGGTGTCTCAACAACGACTTGACCCTATATGGGAAAGTCAAGCTGGACCACCCGGCTGCTGTTTCCCTTGATTAATCTCCATCGCCTCTCTGCGCAAAGCTGTCCTTTTTTAATTCATAATTATTTGCATCGTCGTAATACACCGTATCGGCTTCCATGTATATTATCTCTATTGCGAATGCCAAAAAATTCGAATTATAAACGGTTGGATTGTATCAAACGGGCCACCAAAAGACCTCGGAGGGGTACATATAGAAGTGATAATTGGATACAGACGGGAAAGCTCATCCAAAGGCCCGAATCCGGATGTTGTTCGGAGCTCAGGGTTCTTGGACTGGATGCGACTCTGTGTTTCAGTCTCCTGAGAACATCCTCGACAAATCCTGCGGACTTGGCAGATGGCCGCCGGAGATCAACCGCCGGATGTCCCCATCAGATCCAACAGAAATGGGGGTGTACTGGGTGCTTCCCTCCCCAGATCGCGGCTAGTCCAACTGTGATTGAGGGGTTTAGATGCTAATATTGAGTGTATTGATCCAGAAATGAAGGTAAAAACTTCGGGATGACCCCTCCCAAGACAGCTTCATCCAGGCGCCGCGGTCAGGTCCACCAGCGAGTTGGCCCCGTCCCTCGGACTCTATGGATTTCGCCTAAGCGAGAATGAATTGCATCCGCACTGAAAGATCCGGCCGTTAAGTATTCTGGTATCGAGCCCGTCTGTCACGGTTAGGACACCTCTGTTCGCGACTCCGTTGATTCTTACCCAATTCTCACCCGTCTCAAGTCCGCTTGGTAATTTATGCCGCTGTTGTCCCCACTCGGTAATTACACACACATTCGACTTAATTCAATTCTTACAGCTTCTCTAGGCTCGCTCCTGAAAAAACTCCTTCCTGCCAATTGGAAAGGAGGATCTGTTTACGGAAATCCTTTTCATCCAAACCTCCGTCTCACGACCTATAAGTATGCAGGATGAAGCAAGACGACGATCTGCCGTACCCAGAAGCGAGCTAGCTGCTTCGTGCATTGAACCGAAAGATCCCTCCAGCTCCGCTGAACTCGTGGATCTGGCAGTGAACACGACCTTTCTATAAGACGACCGGAAGATAATGGCGGCGGCCATTGTGCGCGAGAGAGGCAGAGCTACTTCAAGGCAGCCTTTATCATAGTTCAAGAACATAAGTCGAATTCTGGGTGACAAGGTGGTGATACGACGGCCTCCCTACACACATCTCTCTGCGGATCGCGTGTGCATTCGAACGCACAGATGAAGAGATAGGAAGCGAGGCGCGATCCGAAGAGCCAATCTTTGCTTTACGATTAACTTCACCCTACTGATCGTCAGGGAACTACTCCTTTCCCGCCATTTATTCACTGGACACAACGCTGAGCCATGCTGCGAGCCTGTTAAACTCCGCAGAGTCTCTCCAGGAAGGCAATGAGCCGAGCTAACGAATTTTGAAAAGCTCGGGGGCTAGGCTTAATTTGATTCCATCACACTCTTCTTCGCCGTCGCCGACGCCCAACCGACGCCCAACTTCCCGACGGTCATCCTTTTACCTCAGTCTGGTCTGTCTATTGCATTCCATTCAATCTGCCTTCAAAAACACCACGCTTATCTGATACACAGACTCGAATAGCCCAACCCGTCAATCTGGGTCCGAAATCGAAATCGGGGTTGAGGCGCCCCGTCGAAAAAGACACAGACAAACAACCCACCTTCACTTCTTTTGCTTTCTTTCCCCCCCGCTCCCAGGCTGCCCTTGCCGTCTGTTGGACGTCGATCTGACCGTGGCCCGACCGATTTCCTCTGGAGACACTTCAAATTCGAATGCGCTTCTCCCATGTCTGGTCCAGCGCTAGATGGGTTGCATGCAGAGTTACGTCAGTACTACTTACTATACAATGCAAGCTGCGATGTGGGGTGGTATACTTCCGCAGAGCTACGTCAGTCCTACTTACCATACGATGCAAGCTGTCGGGTGGATCTGTATACACGATGCAAGCCAAAGACCGTTTTGGATCCAGAATTCCGCGGAGCTCGGAATCTCTCGCGTGAACCGACAAAAATCTAGCGTCATATCCGGGCGGACCTGTCAGCTTCTTCATTTGATCCACGCGACGAGCTGCGATCTGTGCCGCTTTGTTCGGTTAAGACGCTTCTGCGTGCTGCCCTCCTTGCCACAGCGGGTATGATTGAGGCGGCCCCTGACCTGGTCGCATTGGCACAAGGGTAAGATACGCGCTAGCTGTGAAGTCCAGAATAGTTTTCGGGTCAAGGCGACTTTCTTTCCTCCGCAACAGTAAAGTACACTAGCTCCTGAACGTCGACTTTCTCGTCTCCACGAATTTCGCGGAGCTTCTTGCGCTTCAAACAGTTAGCTCACTTGTATATGTCGTACATAGCCGTCTCGACAAATAGTGCGCATGAGGGGCGTGTCTTCAATTCTTTCAACTACTTTCCGATTACACTCCAAATCCAGATGATCATCTGATCTGTCTGGTCCTGGGGCTTCTCCGAAGGCTTGCGGGCATCCATCAGAACATCCTATCTTTTCCTCCGGGTACAAGATCTTACGTACTCAGGAAACACTCAGGCTGGTGGCCAGCCTCTCTGTTCGTTCCACGCTAGGACCGCCCAAACAATAGCTATAAAGTAGTTGTTGATTTGACCGCCCAACAGCCCACTCCAAGTCGAGAATATGCATTTCTTCGCCTTCGTGTTCGCAGCAGTCTCAGTGACTTCGACCAATGGCCTAGAATCTGACGCCATTCTGGTGTCTGAGTCTACGAATGTGCGTCCACTCCCGCTAGGAATACCTTTAGACTGATCTGAAGATAGGCCAAGCCAGGTTTTACCTGGTGCTACGACCCATCCATGAGGGGTCGTTGCATCACCGCTACTACGCTCCCGGACCAATGTCTCAACGTATCCCTCGCGGACAACGACAAGGCGTCCAGTGCAACGGCCCACCCGAATTCGTACTGCACTATGTACAAGTGAGATGATGTGCCGTCTCGTTGCCAGCGTGTGACAGTACTTTCAGCCGTTACAACTGCGGGACCAATGGAGAAACACTCGAAATTCTTCCCCAGGCGACCATCGACAGGTTCTCCGATTATAATTTCGACAACAAGATGGGCTCCTACAGATGTAAATGGGTGATAAAAGTCAGTGCCCCCTGCTTTCCGGAATGTGTAGCGATGATTGACGTCGTCCACAGCCTCCGACCGAAGTAGCGTGCAATATTTTAGTGAGACACACGAATGGCACCGATTACGGGTACCTCAGCCCCGGGTTCAATGCTGACGGCTTCTACGGGAGCTTCCAGGCATCCCAGGCCGACGCCCTCGCAGTGTCATTCTCTTACTCGGCGACCACCCTCAGTCGAATCAACCTGCGCGCATTGAACGGCCCCGCCGCCGCGTCCGACTCGAAATTTCCGTTCGTGGGAGGCAGTGAGCACATCTGACGTTACTGTTTCCACTGAAATTGACGGCGGCTAGTTGTTTGGGGAAATGAGAACCTAGGACTGTATCCGGGGGACTACGCGTGTGTTTTGTGTCAAGTCACTAATGGCATGATTCACTGATTACTCCCATAGATACATCCCGCTCGGTGGAACGTGTGAGACACCACCATTGGACCATCCCCGGATGTTCAGCACAAAGAACTCATTCAGTGCCGCTACCAACTACGGGCCGACGTACCTCCAGAGTCCAATCTGGCGCTACGATCCTATTTTTCAGGCCCTTACTGCGCAGTGGATCAACCCTGATCGCTCAGAGACTCAGACTAAGATCGTTCTCGCACATGAAGTTCAATTTCAAAGTGTGTCATCGAGTTTCGTGCATCCACTGCTAGTAACGGGGATGTAGGGCCTCCGACATTCGAGCTTGCGGTGGATGTTGAAGCAATGCGGGAGCACGGAGGGCCAATGGACTCGTTTCATGTGGTGGTGAGGCTGTTGACTGAATCCGGTTCTAACCACCCGCTGATGACGTTCAGACGTTCCAATGCGTGCCTCTTGGCGAACACAAAGTCAAGGCGTAATCGCCGGACATTTCCCCATTCTGTTTATCGTGTCGTCTAGGTTGAGTTTCCCAGTAGGCGGGGAGCGGGGGCAGATTTAGGTGACCCTAGGCGGTGAACAAATGGTCGGGACGAGACAGTTACATACCTGATTATTTTCCTTCTCAATCTTGTCATCGATGCTCGTCTAAACTCAGAGTGGGATTCAAGGATCCATTCATCTCATTGAGCTTTCTTTATCGCGATGTTGAAGAATCGCAAATACTGAGCAGATTGGGAGGCTTGGCGGTTTTTGAGCCGAGATTTTGAAAGATTATCTCAGAGGACCGGAGATTCGGCACGTCCGCGGCATTATTACTACCCGGATTTCGCTAACTACCGCTTGAAGCTATCTCGATAGAACTACTATCAGAGACCCCTGAGTTGGCCACCCTACTTAGCTGGCCACTTGACTCCTATAAGACCAGGGCTTCATAATTATGACTGGGCATAATGTATAAACAGAATACCAAGAGGTGGCAGATCGGGCGGATCGACACACTAGTGATGCCACGTGAGTTGATGTGATGGCAAACAAGACCTGGTCCTTGCAAGAGCCTGAAAGCATAATAAATTCATTTGAGCGCCCAATATGCTTGCAAGAGTTGCCTGGAATGCTCAAGAATAGGTAGAATTTTTCCGAGGGACAAACTAAGAACATTCGGATTTGTGTCCCAATTTGGATGCGACCATCTTTTCCACTGTAAATCACTTCCTAAACTGTGGAACCTGTTTAATTTTTAGTAGAAGCGCTATATGTTGAATGAATTGTTACTCTGAATTTTTCTGAGTGGCAGAGACTGGTGCAATATGGTGAACTGAAGAAAAGGCTTGTTTATTGATATCTGGGGTGGGTGGGTCTGCACGTGCGTTGATGAGTGTGTCGATCCGCCCGATCTGACACCCCTCGCAGAATACGACCTCCAACGAATGTTCGGACCAAATTTCAGCCGAAAGTGATGGGTTGAACGGGAGCTACGGCATCGCGGATCGGGATCCGAAGCGCGGCTACATCAATTTCTTATCAATCGGACCCCTCGTACGGTAGGCGGATTGGTCGCGGTTCGATTTCCGGTGAGGGTTCGAACCGGCTCGGTGTAATTATTATACGGGTATCTCTTCACACTCAGGGCTGTAGACACGAGCCTTCAACATGGCCCGACGTCGGTACGATGCTGTAGAGGTTATTCAGTCATATCTTCGTTCAAGTCCGTGAGTTCAATCCTCTAAGGTCGCATTTTTTTCCCTATGAGTCTCTGTTAAAGTTAGCCGACCACAGCTAATTTGCTAATTTCCCTATGTTCTTCTTTCTGGTTTCCGAGAGACCCAGAGAACAAAAATTGTATTGCCGACACTGAAGATAAATTCCACTAGTGGTAGATTTTACTGCATCCATCGTTTTGACCTTACAATGATCTTCGCGTGAACAAGAAGACAAATATTCACATTAAAACTAAGACTAAGGGTATTTAGGATGCATGCCCTCATTCTGACATAGTTTCGCTCGCACCGGCACCGGTATAACACCAGGGCTGCGGCATAAATGCTTAAGTGGCCAACTAACTGGTCTCAAATAGTAAGTCCCGCTGGCGTCTTGACCTCATCTCTCTGAACTTGTCTCACTCCATGAACTTCCCTCTATCCAGATAGCAAATGGGCACCCCTTCCGGCCCTACGATACATCCTCCTTGGTGACAATTTCCACGGAGACACGCTGGACTGTCGAGCTGTGCTCCCGGGACCCACGGACATTGGCTTCTGCGGGGGAGAAAATCGTAGATTTCCAACATGTCCTCGGATGGGTTCGACCCACCGTCTCTCCGTCGAAGGGACGCCACTAATATACCGCATCGGAGCGAGATTCATTACTCCACGAAGACGCCGAGATGTCCTTTCCTCACCTGACTGAATCCCATTTCCCCGCTCCCGGTAGCCTGAGGCCGAACTGGATTGTCGAACGATTTCAAAAATTTAATTACATAGTCTACTGGGACCACGCCGTCGTCGGACCGCGCGGCAGGGAAGGTATAGTCTATGCAAGCTCTCCCCACCCTTGTTCTTATTCAACTTGTAGTACGTTTCCCCGTGGCATGGGCAGAGACACAATCCAGGGTGATGAGAGTGATCACGGCTTGGGCGACACAAAAATATTGCAAAGGCAGATGTTTTCAGGTGGATTCGAGCCACCACCTCTTCGGGTACACGACATGTGTGAAGCGGCAGGCGTGTTTCACTCCCCCACGAAGACTTGGTATCTCCCTCTAACTCCCCATTCAACTCACAGCCTCAGGGCACGCTACGCCTCTGGGGAACATATCGCCGGATGTTGTTCCTTGCTGGCCTGTATTGAGGCCTCTGCGAAGGTTGTTCACACCCATGTCTGTGGGTGGTCTCTGGGTAACCTGGCTTGGGCTTTCCGGAGTAGGACTTGGGAGCGAGCCCGGGTTCAATTACCCTATCCGAAGACTTGGCGTATCTCTCGCTGCTTTCTACATCCCACAATGTCTCTGGAATCGTCCCGATGTCGCTCAAGAGTCCATAGCTTCACTATTTTCTCTCATGACGAGCCGTAGAACGGGCCCGTCATCCCGTTGTAGGACTCCTCTGGGAATACACGCGGTCTGCGACTTGTGAATGTGTTCAGGACTGGCTCAGCGCGTGCCGTCACTGCACAGCCAAAAAAGTATTACTTCGAGTGTCGATGTCCTCAGGTGGATTCGAACCACCTTCTCTCCCGACTAACATGCTAAAGACCAGAACCAGTGAATAGGAGCGGGTTTCATTACCCACGAAGACATGTTATACCGTCCGCTAGTCTGTTTAAATCTCATTATTTCTGGACTCGCACTGACCAGCGATGTTGCTCAAGAGTCGGGGAGCACCCATTCAATGCCTCCGCGTCTCACGGTCCAAGACCATGGGTGAACGGTCTGTGCTGTATCTTGGTCATGAAAACCAGGTGGATTTTTCGACGTGTCCGAGGTCGTTCATCGGCGCCGGACGTCTTTACATTCAACAGTGGAATCTGATCGGCCTCGAGATCTCTCCGGACACCGTACCCGCGCCCTCCTGTGGACGTTTCTCGGATAACACCCAGTCATCTCGCGGTAAACCATGGGATTTCATTCCGGTGACGATACCGCGCCTATGAGCACCTCTCCTGTGATCTCCGACCAAAAGGTTCCATAATTCCCACGTATGCCCTCGGGTGAATTCGAACCACCGGCTCTCAGTTGAACGAAGGTCAGAACGAGATACTGTGACGGAGCGAAACTCATTACTCCACGAAGACGGTGACATGTGCGGTCCTGGCCTGGATAGATCTTAGCTTCTAGCCGTCGGTAGGGATGGTTGACCACGAAATTCTGTCAAGTAGGGGAAAATTCAAGAAGAAATCGACCCCCCAGTCTCGATAATAGACCACGACTAATTTCTAGTCGCGGTTCGTAGAGTCGGAAGCGATCTTTGTCGGGCAATAACCCAGAGCCCGTGATGAGGCAGGTTTCAATACCTTATGAAGTGTGCTTCCGTCAACGCACATCCCATCTTTAAATTCTGATTCCTCGTTCGACGATAAGGAATGTAAAAAGCGGAAATAATGCGAAGACCTTAAGTGTGTCCACCGCATCGCTGTCTTGTGACCAAAAAAAAATACCTAATCTTTCCCCTCATGTTTTCGGGTGGGTTCGAACCACCGCCTCTCCGTTGAAGTTGTTTTGATCGACTTGGCGTACTGCCTCGGAAGCGAGTTTCCTTCCTCCACGAAGACGTTGAGATGCCCCTCCCTCCCCCGCTTGAATGCAATTGCCCCGCTGATGCAAACTGGACTATGGGTCGAATTGCAAGACTAAATTACATATATAGTCCCGACCACCCTGTCGTCGGAATGGGGCAGAAGTAACCTGGAATTGCCAAAATCGATTAATCCTGTCCGCGGTCTTGATCCAATATTGTAAACAAGTGTCGAGGTGTGGGGAAAAGGCCGAGAAAAGGAGCGGCTTCGGAGATCACCGGGATACCAAACAAGGCCACGCTAGTCGTTGATGCCATCACACACTATGCTGCGCCATCACTCATTGAAGGCTCGTTCGCTGTCACCCATCTTGACTGAAGCGTGCGCGAGGCAGCACTACAGCAGAAGCAGACCCTCTTACCCGTCGGCATAACCTAACCCTAATCTTGGTCCCGCTCGCCATCTTCTAACCCTCGTAAACGCCAATGTCGAACCTGCGTGCGAGCTTCATAACGTCGCGAGACCAGCCAAACTCCAGCTCTGGCCTACGCTCCCGGCGCACCAGACTCGTGTTTTTACATGCCACCGCACCCCGCCCGTCACCGCTGTCACCGCCTCACCCGCACGCCCCCTCTGCATCCTTCGCCGCCGGGCACGCGCGCACATGCCGTGCCCACCCACCACCTTGACTCCCGCATGGACACCGTCAATCGCACCCCCGCTCGAGCGGCTAATCCACATGCTTGTATGCCCGCCCCTCCATCTCTCATTCCAACTGCGATACTCACATCCATAAGCAGTTCTTTGAGCCCGCAACCGCTTTTGATCCCCCGAACTCGTGATTTGCGATTCGCGTACCGTGGGGTGCGCCCTCTGCGTGCACAGTTTGCCCAGCAATCTCGCACCCCCGAGCTCTGCCTTGACGCCCCAGGAGAACCGCGACCAAAGGCTACACCTCACCGCGATGCACTCGGTGCGCGGACATCGAACCAAGCTCTCTATGCCGGTCCACCCAGACCCCACGACGCCCCGCCTCCCCTCCTCTCCTCCATCGCGCTTGTCCCCCTTCATCGCCGCGGCGACTACGCGCACGCATGTCCCGCTTTCGGAGCGGGTTTCATTACCCCACGAGGAGTCAGAGGGCTCCCGCTCCCCGCTTCAGGTTTTGTTACACCCTGTCGGTCTCGCTCACCATCTTTCCGCAGTGCAGCTTCCTCTTGAATCCAAGCCCGCGGATGAGCTTCATCGCGCCGCAACACTAGCCGCGGCCGGTGCTCTCCTCCTTAGACGTTCCTCCGACTCCTCTGATACCACCGATGCCTCCATCCGCACCATACCCATCCTTGCCATGTCAGCGAACCCTGGTCGAAACTGTCTGCCTTTCTCTTCTCCGTCCTCCGCTTGTTCCCGATGCGGGTACGCCACGCGCGGCTGCGCCCTCGCGCTTTGGCAATCCGATTCGTCTCGGCGCTGCGCTCCACTTGTCAGCGTTGCGCTCTGCAAGGTTGATCGGGGTATTCTCTCCTCCGTCCCCCACATCTGATTCCGAAGCTCCGTATCGCAATCATCATTGAACCTCGCCGTGCAATGTCCTCCGAGCCGCCGCACTCAACCACGTGCTGCCCCCTCCGACGTCCGAAGCATCTCCCTCCTTTTCTGCCCCATCTCCACTCATCCGAGGAACGCTCTTTGGCTCGCAGCGTCGTCGTCTAGGCTGATGTTGTGAGCGCCCGCCCTCCATCCTCCATAACTCGAGCGCGTCTGGGAGTCCCCGTTGCTTCAGTTTCAATGCGATGATCTTCGACGTCCGCCCACGTCTCCCTGAGTTATCTCTTTCTCGCCCCGCTACCGTGGACTCGGATCCGCATCCAATTTCGTGGACGGGACTCTGGAGGCCCACCTCGTTCCTCGAATCCTCTACCTACTCTGTGGTCACCCATTCAACTCGCTCAACAATCTCTCCTCGTCAGCGTCCACCTCAAAGAACGCCCTCTTGCTACTGCTACTGGGGTGCTCTGTGCTGATGACAACGGCGGATGTTGCGCGGACGGTAGTAGGTACGTCTCATTAATGCTGCTGCTACCGCTGACACCGCCGCGAACCTAACCCTGCCCACAAAAGGCGTCTTCCTCCGCGAAACCGCGCACGATGCCGCGTCCCTCACCCGCACGCTCTTCATAGCATCTGTATCTCCGCCTCCTCTCCTTCCTTCATCACAACGCAGGGCACGCGCCCGCGCATCCCGCCCGCGCCCGACGGCTACAGTGCCAATTTCCCGGCTCTCGTGTGCCTGGGCATGCTGCTCAGCTCTCTGCCCGTCGGTCGCGCGCCCCATCCTCTCCTTGCGCCCGCATCCAACGGGTCCGCCGCGCAGTCTGCTTCGAATTAGATTGCACACGCGTCGAGAGCTGCTCTCTTCCGTGGCCTCGTGATGCGCGCTTTGAACGTGGGCGCCGCCTTGCCGCCTCTCCTGTCTGGTCCGCAAAACTCGTCATGCTTTCCGCCCGCTCCTTGGTTCGCAGCGTCGAGCGTCTGATCCTGCATGCTCGTAAGCCCGCCCCTGCATCCCGCTGCATATGTGTGCTACTGACGTCGACCCCCTTGCCTGCACGCCCTTTAACTACCTCGAGTTTGCAATTCGGGCACCACGAGGCAACTAAGGACACACGGCCCGCTTGCAGCGAATGCGCTCAGCGATCCCGCGCTGTCGACGCCGCTCCGCGATTCTCATCCCGGGGTATTACGACCAACACGCGCGCCGTACTGCAGGAGCCTGCGAGTTTCATGCGGTAGTAGCGGGTGGGATTCCCTATTAGTCTCCGATATGCTGGTCTCCGCCGCGCTTCGTCTGTTCTGCCAACCGTGTGATCCCTCTCACCCCGCGTGCACTTGGATTCAGATTCAATTGCCGAATGGGGTCTCGAATTCGTCCGGAATCATGTATCTGCTCCTGCGGCTGCTCATTCCACTCGCGCGCGCACCAGTCTCTTCTGTTCCCAGCCTCCGTATTTCTGCCATCCACATCGAGGAACAAGCCCTTTTCCCCTGCTGCTGCGAATCTAGTCGCGCTCCGAATCTGATGTCCGAGGCAATATACATAAGGTGGAGAGCGTGGGAACCCAGCACCTTTATGTCAGCAGTCACATGTGACAATATCACGCCCGACAACGAGCGATATAACACCATCCATGAAGCACGGCACCCTAAAATTCTTCCTAGAACTGCTAGTTGCATGTCAGATGAAGAGGTTCTAGGAAGTACATTTGCCCAAAAGCCATCTGGAGGAAAGTTATAAGGCATACCAATCTTTCTGTCACATTTTTTTTGAAGTGTTCCTACATGCTTTCCCGCTCAAACGGCGCTTTTTTGGAGAATTTTCTTGCAAAATTTGGAACGCACAGCCACTGCACAGCCACATCGGCAGGTACCGGCATGCACTTTGGTCATGTTGTGCTAGCTACGGCAACCTCGGCACATTGGTTGGTGTACATTCCGATGTTTTCCATGTGTTTGTAGACTGTTTTAACTCTCATCCTAAGTAAATATTCATCTCAGGAGCCTCAATCATACAAATTAAAGTAAAATTTTCTGCAAACTCGAAGATTTGGACCTTCCCACGGGGTACAGCCACTGATTTGTAAGGGTGCTGGGTTCCCACGCTCTCCACCTTAATGCAGAAAGGTATCGACTGTAGAGGTGTCCGAGGGTGGATCGATGTTGTTTGGGAGCGGGGTCCATTGGCCGACACAGACGCTCTATCTAGCGCTGCACTGCGATTGAACTCTCTGGCCTCGGTAACCGCCATGTCTTGATGCTCCTCCCTTTGAAGGCACCAATCTAAAAAGGCCAGACGCCACGAATGTCCTTCAGTGGGGTCGAGCCACGGTTTCATGACGCCGCGAAGACCTATCCGAGCACCCGTTACCCTCTCTAACTAGTGCTCTCTCTGTATTTGGGTGAACCAGCGAAGTAAAACCTATCGCTCCCACGTATATGTCTCCAGGTGGGTTCGAACCACCGTCTCTCCCCGATATTTATTCCCACCAGCGAAACGGCTGGGAGCGGGTTTCACTACCCCATGAAGGCTTCATATGCGAATATCATATCCATTAATCTACCTGCACGATTGTGAGGAGGTTTCGGGCTTGCAGGCCGAGGAAAAGGCGTGGGCATCGGCTATCTTCGGAATTACCAAACAAGGATAGGCCGGGAATCTCCGAGCTGCCATGGCATCGCGGCCCGGTTCGCTTGAACGTGCCCGCCATCATGTTTCGTGCTTTTCTGTCTTTCCGGCGGCGAATTCTCTCGCGGCGCCGAGGCGGTTCTGCACCATCAATACTAATTCAACGCCTGCTCAGTACTCAGTTCCTGCACTTTGGGCTGGCTACCAGAAATCTGAGATGCTCTAACCCCGTACACCAAGCCCGCTACGCTCGCCACCCACCACCAGCGGCCCCTTCGCACCAAGCCCGCGCTCTCCATACCACCGCATCCCGTCCCGCCGATGCACCGCCTCACTCGCATGCCCCCTTCCAAACCTCCGTCATCACGGCTGCGGGGGCCCGCGCACCCACATCCCGCCCGCGCCCATTTGCTCGCGTTCGCCGTGGGTACCGCAATCGCCCTAATGCGCCTTATCTCGCCGCTCGGCGTTGCGCTGTGCGAGCCGCTCCTGTGTGTCACTCTCCGTCTTTCCCCGCATCCGAAGCTCTGTTTCGCCAACGCCATTGCGGGCTCGACTCGGCATCTGCTACCAGCTGCTGCACGCTCCACTCGCCTCCCGGCGCTGCTCCTCCCCGCCTGCTCGCGAGCTATGCCCTGCTCGAACATGCACGCCCCCGCAAGTGTGCTGTGCCCGTGCTATCCCTCCTCCGTCTCGCGATCGTCGGCGCCAGCGTCGGCATGCAACCCATCATGTTGTGACTCGCCTCGTACGTCCGCGCCCCGATCTCATGTGCGCGCTACTGACATGCGCAGGCAGGTCCCTACCTCGACTTCACTGCGTCTTTATATCCGCGATTCGAGCGCGGCGGGGCGGATGGACTGGGGGCGCGCTGTTCGCGTCTCACCATGTGCGTTTCGTGCCATCGCTGGGTCTTCTGTACTAGGTAGCGCGGATATAATTACAGTTTACTCTGCATCGTCGGCGCACATCGTCTTCTCGGTCCATCCTGCTCCTGCGTCGTCCCTCTCATTCGGCTCTTGTGTCGTCACTCTCAAGCTGCCCCTGTGGAGCGTGGAGTCGAATTCATTTGCGCGGATCCTCGTTCCTCGGATCGCACCTCTGCTCCTGGGTTGCTCACCGAGCAGACTGTGTCTCTCCACGTCCCAGCAATCGTGTTCCTATGATTTAACACAGTACATACTCTCCCGCTACCAGTCTCGGGCGGCCCATTGATTCCGATGTACAAAGTAGAAATACGCTTCATTGAACACGAGATGGGCTATAGCGGGACTGCACAATTGTTGAAAGGGACTAGCCCTCGTATGGATGGATCTGCGGTTTTGACAATGGAAGAAGGAGATCCACAATTTTGGTTTTGTTCGGGTGGTCACTGGCCTGGGCTGCTTCGAGCGCTGTCCCGTACATACCCCCTTCGAATGAAATTTCAGTGATCAATATTTGGACGTAGGAAAGCCTTGCCTTGGATAGTTGTGTCCGCACCCTTAGCAAGGAGGAGTCTAACAATTCCTGGATGACCCTTATACGACGCTGCTTGGAGGGCTGTCCCGTACTCCCCGGCTGTGAAAGTCCTGTTAGTGGTGTATGCTCGCGAGCAAAAGTTGCTCACCCTGCGCATTGACTTCTGCTCCATTCTCAAGAAGCCAGTTGACGATGTTCAAATGCCTATTAGCAGATGCCGCTTGGAGCGCCGTCCCGTACAGCCCGCCTTCGAGAATGCCGTTTCAGTGGTGTATACTCGCAAGCGAAAGTTGTGACCTTGAGCATTCACGTCTGCGCCCTTTGCAAGAAGCAGCTTGGAAATTTCTGTACGGCCATGATATGACGCTGCTTGGAGGGCTGTCCCGTACTTCCCGCCTTCGAGAGTGCCGTTTTAGTGGCGTATACTCGCAAACGAAAAGTGGTAACCTTGAGCATTCACGTCTGCTCCCTTTGTAAGGAGCAGCTTGACAGCTTCTGTCCGGCCCCAAGTAGTTGCTGCCTGGAGTGCTGTCCCGTAATACCCGCCTGTGAATACCTGTTAGCAAGTGATGTCCTCACAAGGGGTGAATTCTCCCCCTGAGCATTCACGTCTGCTCCCTTGTCCAGAAGCAGCTTCATGATTTCAAATTCAAATTCCACTCCGGCAGATGCACTCTGGAGCGCCTTCCCGTACTTGCCGCCTTCAAATGTGGTTTTAGTCGTGTATCCTCGCAAGTGACAAATACTCACCCTGAGCAGTCACGTCTGCTCCCGCGTCAAGAAGGAGCTTCACAATTTCCGCATGGCTGTTGAACGATGCTGCTTGAAGCGCTGTCCCGTATTCGCCGCCTTCAAATATCATTGTAGTGGTGCACTGTATGGACGCGAAGATGCTCACCCTGAGCATTCACGTCTGCTCCCGAATCAAGAAGAAGCTTGAAAATTTCCGCATGACCCTTGAATGAAGCTGCTTGAAGCGCCGTCCCGTATTCACCGACTTCGAATGTGGTTCTAGTCGTGTATCCGCGCAAGTGACAAATACTCACCTTGAGCATTCCCGTCTGCTCCCGCATCAAGCAGGAGCTTGACAATTTCCGCATTCCCGTTGAACGATGCTGCTTGAAGCGCCGTCCCGTATTCGCCGCCTTCAAACATTATTGCAGTGGTGCATATGGACGCGAAAATGCTCACCCCGAGCATTCACGTCTGCTCCCGCATCAAGGAGGAGCTTGACAATTTCCGCATGCCCATTGAACGACGCTCCTTGAAGCGCTGTCCCGTAGGTGCCGCCTTCAAATGTGATTTTTAGTGTGTATCCGCGCAAGTGACAAATACTCACCCTGAGCATTCCCGTCTGCGCCCACATCAAGAAGGAGCTTGAGAATTTCCGCATGCCCGTTGAACGACGCTCCTTCAAGCGCCGTCCCGTAGTGGCCGCCTTCGAATGTGGTTTTAGTTGTGTATCCGGGCAAGTGGCAAACACAGACCCTGAGCATTCACGTCTGCTCCCCTTGCAAGAAGCAGCTTCACAATGGTTGAATCCCCAACGACAGTTGCCGCGTAGAGCAGCGGCTGGCCTTTGTCATCTTTGAGCGCGATTTCAGTACTGTATCCGTGCAATTGACAAAACTCACCCCGAATATTCGGGTCCGCACCGTGGTCCAGCATTGTGGCTACAAATCTGTCGTCGCGCCGAGACACTGCGAGCTGCAGTATTGTGGCATAACTACAACCTATATTTGATTGGTGAGCAATCGCCCATCTCAAAAAGGCAAGATGCCCACCGTGAATATCTATGTCGAGATGGGCACCTTTGTTGACCAGATCCAAGATCCGCGCCGTCGGTCCCTTTTCGCGTACAGTATCCGCTAGCGTTTGAGTAAGCTGATCCATATGCTCCTTTTCGCGGCGGGCAATTTCATTCTTGTGTTTTGTCTCGCGACGCTCAGAGATGGTCTCCACCAGGTCGCGCAACGGCAGCACAAGTAAAATGATGGCCAGAACTTGGCCGAAGGTCCAATCGGACTCCCCGCCCGTCTGTAAGTCCCGATTTTGTCGAAGAGTGAGCTCAATATTGACGAGGAATATGAGGTTGATTACAAAGAGGAGACCCATGCCGATGACAATGGGGACGATACTCGGCTGAGAAGGATCTGACGGACGTGGTTCCAGGTGGTTGCGCCGACGGAATGCCTGGTATACAAGGAACAGACCGAGGAAAAGCCCCAATGGGAGGAATAAATTGAGGCCGGGTGTGAGGAAGAGTGAATAAATGGCAATTGACCACACGCGCAATTGAGTCGAGCCAAGACCAATCGGGTGGCCAAGGATGACGGTAGATGCACAGGGAGTGGCGATTCCGAATGAATCTGGCGCGCTCCACAGCCAGATCCCTAGAGCGGCCATGAGGGAGAGGTGGAGGGAGCCGAGTACGAGAACGATCTTTTTGAATATGCCGCGGATCGTCGATGGACGGGGAACTCGGGGGCTCAGGAGAATTTTGTAGATGATGTTCTTCGTTGATTTCTGTTCTGTTGTCGAGGTCAGATTTCAATTTGGACGCAGAAAACGCTGTTACCATCACATTTTTCGGTAGCGGTCACCCCTGCATTTGACTCGCCGTCTTTGGGTTCAATGCCCATCGGATCTCGAGACGTCGTCCGGTTTTTCTCTCCTGTAACCCGATGTCGGTGGCGAGGCGGATCAAACAAGAAATTTGCGTACTCTGCTGATGCTGGAGAGCTTTCCTTGGCAATGGAGGGATATTCCAAAGTTTCTCCCGAATGTGCTTGATCCATGACTTTAGATCCATTTTGATTTCGCACTGACTCTTCTGCTGAACGTAGAGAAGAAAGTAGATGAACGTGTTTGTGTTGTTCATCCAGCTGAGATTGAGAACAATGCTGGCGTGGAAGCTCGACAACCCCGCCTTCCGAGCCTCAACCATGGCCGAGATCAGGATGGCGAAGGCCGTGATGAGGATCGTCGTCGATTGGGTCTCGACAGACTCGAGCTCGTATTCGGAAACGTTGCGGTCCGAGAGCGCCCAGACAGCGGGGATGAAGCTAAGCAGATTCTGAGCATAGATTGCTACCCGGACACCGATTCCAGAGATGTCAGGATTTGACGGGATGCTGCATGGGAAGGAGGCCATCGGGGAGAGGGAGTTCGACAACAATGCGCAGGTCTGGACCGCTGGCCGCGCGGCTGCCACGAGGCTGTCCGTGACATAGTTAATGAGAGGATTAAAATACCATTCATGCCGTAATTGCCGTGTTGTTTCTGGCGATGGTCGAGAGTAAGTAGTAGCACAGGTCAGCCCAGGCAAATAGTTGATCGAATCTGCTCGACAGAAAGAGCTAGGGTTAGACCAAGACGCTCGCAGTTGTACGATTTCAAGCTCAGCGGAAGTAGGAAGCAAACGTTTGCGACTTCCACATGACGGGGCGCACCGATGCAGAGCACGGGCTAGCACGGGGCAGCGCGCTGACATCGGGTGACTCCGGTACTACCCGGTACACTCCGTACTACGGTGGGCGGGCGCGATGTCGAACTCCAACCGAACTCCCGAAATGCTGACGGTGGCAGTGACATATCGGGACGGGGCCAATGGCGGGAAGTTATCGAGGGAGCCAGGGACAGGTCGAGAGGCGGAGCGTCTCGGAGATCGCCGATAAGAGCGTTAGCCTTCGTCGCGGTGGTACTGAGAAGGAAAAATAGAAGAGAGGGAGTGTTTGGGAACAATGGTTATTGGGTCCTGAAACTTCCGAGCCTGATCATGCATCACACTCAAGCCATCTACGAGAGACGCATGTAAAGAGTAGATATGTGGAATGGAATATAAGATGGAATGGGGACGGAGGGTGGGTCAATTAATCGCGTGCGACGACAATGATCTAGATAACTGCGAGCGCAGGGTGAGATGGATCAGTAACCCTAGGAGGATTGCTTAATCCGAGGCCGTTGAGACGGAAGAACCGGATTAAAGCCGGGATTAATTAATGCCGATCAAAGGTGCCCGCGGGCAGAGGGTCTGATTAATCGGGGATTAAACTGGGGAATAAACAGGGATTAATCGGTGCTCAAAGTGGTTGGGGCGGGACAAAAATGGCAGGAGTCGGGGTTGAACTCACGACCTCCAGCTTTCAAGTGTCCATGGAGAAGACATAAAACCAACTGAGCCAAAGGGCCATGAGCAAAGGTCAAACCGGTAGTATCAGATTGCTACCAAGACACCTCGGCTTTGACTTGTAATAGGTTGAATGGTCCAGACTGGGACACTTGATAAATTTTATCCGAAACAATGCTCTCCTCTGCTGCTCTTTGTCTGGTTGCTGACAGCAGCTATGTGGGTAGATTCAGGCCAGGTAAATTTGGGTTCTGAAGTTTCTTCTCCAGGGTCCCGATACAGATATGAGATTACAACACATAGACTGGCCTTAATGTGTGCAATGGGCAAATATTCGTGATTAACTCACCAGATTCATAAACAACCTTCGTTAGCAATCCAACTATGGCCGCCATTTCCGGGTGGTCCAAGATATGATGCAAAACCCGGGGATTTGCACATGTCCACTTCTGGCTATGGGAATCCTTCCAGCCACCGGTGACGATGTGTTTCACACGGTCGATGCCAGCAAAACTCCAGGCAATGTCTCCACTCAGGGTTAGGTGATTGCTATAAATTGAACAGGCCCTAAAAACAGCATTGTAAGCTCCATAGTGCTCTGTTGAAAATAGGACTGCGAGCCCGAAATGCCAAATGAAGAAAGGGAGGTGGAGGAGGAAATGGAATTTTGGTTTGGATATGAGAATGCTCGAGCTTCATTTGCAGGTGATATTGATGAAATCATTAATGCACATTTCCAGCTCGGCCTGAGGAAGGGATTACCAGAAATATGCTAAGATGTAAATGAATCTTACTGTGTACGAGGTACCATCTTCAATCTCTGCGTGCCATAGAAGAACTGTGATGTGTCCGAGGATCAACCAGGCCTCGAGAACGTCCGGAGGAACAAGGCCTTCAACAGCAAAGGCCATGATTCGCGAGAGTGTCTTGAAATGTTTCCTGATCAACCCGCGTTTGCATTGGCACATATAATCGGCCTGAACTTTCGGAATATTCAGTCCATCGGAGAGGATTGAGTTCAGGCATGTTTGAAACGGTGGAGAGTCTTTACCCTTCTCGATTACCCACACTGTTTGGCCCCAGTTATATTTGACCACGCCGAGCAGGATTGTGTGCAGGATTTCGGTCGGGGTGTCTTTATGCATGTCAATTCCTGTAAATGAGTTCAACCAGTGTCGAGGCAGGAATGTCATCGACCCACCAGCCATGTCAAACAGTGGATTAGTTATGCCTTCGTCTCGCTGTTGATGCTTCTTCAGCTCTTCGGTGAGGATTGTTTGGATTTCATCTGGACTGTACAAAGAACCTTCTGGATTTGCCTTCTGCAGATCCTGTCCCATCTTGACAAGAATGTCAATGATGGGCTGTAAAAACACGTCCTTGACACCTGACAAGCAAACGGTCTCTGTCAGTATTGTGGCAATATTTGGCTCGAGAGCCATGAAGATTTGTTTAACTGTCTCTTCAGCTGTCTCTGCGAGATTTCGCATTTCTCCAGCCTGAAACCTTGTTAATTGACAGGGGGAATATCATTAAATCAAGAACCTTTAAGACCTCCGGAAATCCCTTGTTTGACTGCTTCCACTCTCGCGTTCCACCTGCCTGACAGGTTTGGCAGAAGAAGTTGGTGTTCAGACCGGTGGAGCTGCCAAGCTCGACCTGAATTGGATTATCTCCCGCAAATAGCAGGCCATATGGTCGAAGCAATACTTCTTCCTTTGCTTCACAGTCCTATGCAACGACCGGTTCAGAAAACACGTCCCTGGCAATGTGTGATTACTTCTTCCTGGTCTTAATAACATACTCGGTTGAGCCTCGGACACTGTGCATTATTTCGAGTGACGACGCGAAGGGAGAGAGTACAACGAAACAAACATGGAATTCATTATCCAGTTTCGTCCTTGGCAGTGCACCATTTGACATGTAGCATGAATTTTTTTTGCTCCATTGTTTAGATTTATTGCCTGATACATCGTCGATGAAGAGGGCGAACGGAATTGAATATACCCCATTCGCGACTCAGCTTTTTCACGAAGCGGATGTGGCATTTCTGCAGCAAATTTATCGCTTGCAGCTAGTTCAAAGATGAGTACAGGCCGGGGAATAAGCACAAAAATTAAATACCAGTCAAAGGATATATCCCAGAAGTGCAGTCGAGAATCTGGAGGAAATTTGACTCGAAAGATGAAACCTCGACAACTTCGAGACTCTGGTCCTGAACCAGAAGACTGCCATCCTGGGAGACAATCCTGGTTAGCTCCTGTCAAGATAAAATGAGGTTACACATACATCTAATTCAGCAACTTTGAAGCCAGAAGCAAGCATGACTTTTCCATTACTGCACGTCATCCAACGTTTGGGAAGGAAACACGACCCATCGGAGCACTGAACAAGCTCATTGACACAGTAAATAACACCGTTATGCCGGATATTGGAGATGTCACAAAGCATTTTGTCTCCATGCCAAACCTCTCCGAGCTTGTCCCTCGCATCCTCCGGGCACAGAGTCATGCCAGCCCACGTGAACGGATTTGACATGTCCTGTGGAAAAATAAAGGTCGATGTATGCCAATCAGAGGAATCGTGTACTGTGCCTTCTTGATTGAGTCACCGAACTGATTCAGATACCAGACATTTCCCCAACCTGATTCCTGACACTTGTTCCAGAGGAGAGCATTGTTTCGGATAAAATTTATCAAGTGCCCCAGTTTGATGTTCTGCCGTGAAAGAGGTACGAGTGATCGGCAGAACAGGGTTTGTGGATCAGCGGACAGCGGAGATCAAATTCTCCTTGTCCTCTCCCCCCATGTACCCCTGCGACGATGATACCGACGGCTCTCTCGTCGCGCCACAGCTTTTCTTTAATCACTTTCTGTGGCTACTTCTTGCGGGTCTCATTCAAGCTCCAGCCCTGCCTGGTCGTCTACTTCTTTTGGGTGCTCTTCGGAGCGCGACTCCCATTAAGCTGTGCACCTTCTTACCCAAACCTCCACTCCACCCTCCTCTGTCCACCATCTGAGCTCCCATTCTCCGCTGCTGTTCTGCATTCTTGCTCGCTGTGTCCGCGATGGCAACCGTCGTCACTACCCCTATACCAGATTTTCAAACCGATCCGGCTGTTCTTTCAAGAGTATAGCCCCGACATCCGTTCCGTCCCTCCACTCGATTATTTCCTGCTGGTTTCTTCCTGCCTGCGTCATTCTGCCTCTCCTTTCTCCGGCCTGTCGTCTACTTTATCTCGGGTGCATCCAGCGTGACTCCTACTCGGCCTGTTTTTCTAAAGCTCCCCACTTCTTGCTTCTGTTTACTCTTCTGTGTAATATCAAGTCTCTGTGTGCGCTCTCCGTTATTCAATCGAGCTCTTGGGCATGCCGCATACTGCCACCCAGTTCCGACGGGCATTTTCCGCTATTCCATCCAGCCTTCGGGCATTCCGCTATTCCATCCAGCCCTTGGGGGTTCCGCTATTCCGTCGAGCCTTCGGGCCTTCCACTAATCCGTCGAGCCTTCGGGCGTTCCGATATTCCGCTGAGCCTTCGAGCCTTCGGGCATTCCGCTACTCCATCGAGCCTTCGGGCATTCCATTCCATCGATACCACATTCCGCATCCAGTCTTCGGGCATGTGCGCTCTCCGTTGTTACATATCCAGCCCCCGGGCCTGTCATTCCACCGTTATTCTAGTCTCATGTGTTCGTAATGTATCCATGCTGTTTCTCACCCCATCCGCCCATCCGCTCTTGCCCTTCCCGACAATGAGTACAGTCCCAGCCAAGGTTCTGCGTCGAGTCCTCCTACTTTTCCACTGGCGAGACTGCTTTCCCTGCTTCCGCATTGTGTTCACTCATCCCATACTCCATGTGTATTGGCTCCACCAAGTTTTCGACTCCGTTCCATCTATCCATTCAGCCATGTGTAACTTTATGTACGAAGTTCTGCATTCCAGTTGATCGCCTACATTCGTGCCGTGATATTCTTGGTTTTGGGGTTTTGTGGGTCTGGGTATGTGGCTCAAGAGGAAGGATGTAGACGAGGATTGGGGATCCTGTTGGCCTTGCCTCGTATTTATTCCAGCCTACATGGCACACCACCCTCGGCCATCGAGTATTGTCCGTCTATTCTTACCGCCGCCATCTTGATCTGCTACCTGCCCTTCGGTGTTTTTCTGATCGTTCCAACCTATTTCTGATACATCTCGACTGCACTCATTTTGAGCACTTCGTCCATCTACCTTTTCTACCAATATCCTCATGCGCCGCCAACATTTAAATTGTATCGACGGAATTTTCTTTGGTGAATCTACTCGACTTTGATGACGGACCCCCTTCTACAGCTTCCATTATTCCAATCGATCTCCACCGCCTTCAACACTGAGGGCGACCTTTCTGAACATTATTTTTGGCCGTGCTGAACATTGACTTTCATATGCGTCCGCTCCTGGGGTTACTATCCCCTCTGGGGAAACGACTTTGAAACCCGGACCTCTTCTTTATAGCTTCTCTTCGACACCCGGCCATCTCCTTCCAACCCCGAAACTCGTTCCGATTCCCCGAAATTCTGGCATCAATCCAGAGCCTCTCGGCGATCCTGGCTCTCCAAAAATCTATTTATTTTGCGAGACTGGTTCTGTCTGCCTGTCTATCTATGTACCGTGATCGAATCGAACACCGTCAAGGCACACCTACACGATGATCAATTATCCGCTAACACTAAATTCCCCTTCCGGCTCATTAATATTGCGGAATATCCTAATCTTCAGTCACAAGTCTGCAGTTACCTTTATCATCGAGCCATTGTCAAATACCTCCGACGACATGCGACTCCACTGTTTCTAATCACTCAGAATACAACTCCCAGACCATTAACTCTGATATTGCCTCTCCCTCGCGAACCTATCTAGTTCTCATCCTGATTAACTCCGCAGCTGTCCAAGCGCGTAACCGAAGCCGCCGTAGATTTATTCAACTCCACCGCTGGGTCTTACATCACCTCGACTTATCAAAGCGGTAGGATCTGCTCAATATTCTACTTCTGATACCAAGCCCCGTCTACGTTGCCTTACTGTTTTCTGTGCCCGACAACCTCCTCATTGACGGCCCCCACTCTAAAATTTCCAACACCTTGTCGACACTCAGTGCCGAAACACCTTGGTTATTCACCTCACGCTCCTGCACTTGGCAACCCCGCTTATGCCGGACATCAAATAATGGTTCAAACACTCTGACGATATTCACCTACCGTCCTTTCTGGAGTCTTCCTCCTAGCTTTATTGGGGTTCCTGCTTTCGCGGATGCGTCGTCAGCTCCTACTAGATCGGGTATCCGCGATGGGAACCCCACATTGAGTCGGAGAGTGTCCTTGCACCTCTCACCCATTTTCTAATTCTACTGGGATTCTGGGCCTCACGGCCGTCACTGTGTCGGAGCCTGAAGCGGGACCATTCAACCTATTACAAGTCAAGGCCGAGGTGTCTTGGTAGCAATGTGATACTACCGGTTTGACCTTTGCTCATGGCCCTTTGGCTCAGTTGGTTTTATGTCTACCCCATGGACACTTGAAAGCTGGAGGTCGTGAGTTCAACCCCGACTCCTGCCATTTTTGTCCCGCCCCAACCACTTTGAGCACCGATTAATCCCTGTTTATTCCCCAGTTTAATCCCCGATTAATCAGACCCTCTGCCCGCGGGCACCTTTGATCGGCATTAATTAATCCCGGCTTTAATCCGGTTCTTCCGTCTCAACGGCCTCGGATTAAGCAATCCTGCTAGGGCTTCTTGATGGATGAGTCTACACTGAGCTCGTAAACTCTATATATACTGTAGGTGCGGGGACAAAGGAGGTAAGCGACGTCGAGGACATGAAAGTAAGCGAGCGGGGGAGACAGGTGAAAGAGATAAGGATGAAAGGGATCGCGACACGACTCGGGGTCGTGTCGAGGGGCGAGGCGCGTACCGAGGCTTGTTTGCTAACGACGGGCAATCCCAACACCCCCACATATTGCCCTCCCATTATCGAGGGTAAGCCCGAGAAACGCAGCCGCTCCGGAGATCACCGGGATATCAAACAAGGCCACCCGAGATCTGGCGCGTCGTTGATGCCATTACACGGTCCTCTTCTCTCCTAACGCCATGCCGCGTACAGTAGTTAACCGGGAAGCGAAACTCTACGTAGAAGCGAAACACCGGCTTTGTCCCGGATCCCAGGCATCCGACGGGCCCCAGTTCTTATGAGAGGATAGTTAGCCATGAGAAATGGCTCATAGCAATAGGAATGGCGCAAAAACGTTCTGTGGAACCTGTGGCAGATCACTTTGTGTTCGCTATTTTTGGTCTATTAGAGAGTTTACACAAAAGCCGCACCAGCCGCATGCGTCTTTTCGGCATTGCGCAAAATTATCGGGGTTTTCCCGGGTTTACTGCATTATTTCGTGAGTTAATTACACTCTCAGGACTCTGTGACACTGTATTGCGTTCATCCAAATTACTATCTGGTCGATGCGCGAGCTGGGGAAGCAGTTTGTCCAGCCATTACTCCGGCTCCACTCAGATTTCGCACACTTTTCGCGTCCTGCTCAGAGCAGTTGCAGCAGTAATGCAATTTTTTCACTTCCTTTTTTTAGCACTTTCCTACCATCTGCTTCCTCCCATTTCTGACAACACTCTCTGCCTCGATAGGTTGGTTCTGTTCTCCTTTTTTGTTCCATGGTGTCTAGTAATGATATGGTCTCCTCCCCTTCGATGGTCGGTCCAATCCCGATTTTATGCATTGGGATGCATATCCTGATCTTTGAAGTCAGGCTCCCATTCCCCGGCATTCACCTCTGTGAACCTAGTGCTGGTTTGTCGATATAATAGGTCACCGCTTAGTGACTATGCTTCAAAGGCGGCCGTATCCAAATGAATTGGCCTCTCCTTGTCACATATACTGTTCCTTTCCACATGGCAGCAGCAGCAACACTCCTTCCTGCCAGTCAGATTTTATTTTTGCTTGTTCCAAAGAACAACCTGTCCAGTTGAAAGCAACCTTAGTGATATCATAAAAGCTGGGGGGGGCAGTGCCGCAGGAGGTAAGCCTAAAACTGGTTTTGGCATACTCTGTGAGTTGCTGCACTGGATCTGCGTCGCATGCTCTAACTCTGGCCAGTGAATCTGCCGATTCTGTCGGAGCACATACAATGTCTTCATCTGACCAAGGCTGCCATGGGACAGCTGTAGACTGTAGTCTCAGACAGTGGAGCCATAGTGGTTCACACACCCAGGCGTTTTCGGTGGAGAACATTAGTGCTTTCAGAGGCGCCAGGAAAAGAGTCTAGACCGAAGTCTAGGGATCTCCCGAGGATCACAGGACTTCATATCACGTGCAGTTCCCGGTTTTGAATTAATTTTTTGGAGAGAGGCCTGGTCCCTAATTCGGTGTTGCAGGAAGTTAGAGTGTTTCAAGGAGCAAGCTATTTAGCCATGAAGATGGGTGTCCAGGCGCCGCCCGTAGGGCAATTCCTGGTACCAATTTAGGGACCAGGTCTACGTCAAAAAATTCCCAAAATCAGATATCACGTTATCTGTGATCCTGTGATCCTGAGATCCGGTGATCCGGGACCACGGTCTAGACCGTTTCCTTTTCCAGCGCCTCAGAAAGCGCTAATGTTTTTTTCTCGATCGTGCGGCAAGTTCCGAGACCGCGGTCTAGATCGTTTCCTTTTCCGGCGCCTCGGAAAGCGCTAATGTTTTTTTCTCGATCGTGCGGCAAGTTCCGAGACCGCGGTCTAGATCATTTCCTTTTCCGGCGCCTCAGAAAGCGCTAATGTTTTTTTCTCGATCGTGCGGCAAGTTCCGAGACCGCGGTCTAGATCGTTTCCTTTTCCGGCTCCTCAGAAAGCGCTAATGTTTTTTTCTCGATCATGCGGCAAGTTCCGAGACTGCGGTCTAGACCGTTTCCTCTTCCGGCGCCTCAAAAGCGCTAAAGTCTTTTTCTCGATCGTGTGGTAGGTTCCGCGACCACGGTCCAGCCCTTTCCTTTTCCAGTGGTAATGTTTTCCGACCGCGTTCTAGACACTTTCCCCTTTCCTGCACATCATGCGGTAAGTCGAGACTTTTAGATGTCCGGTTTCAACTGTTTAGGTGCAGTCCATCCTGGACTCCGTTTTCTATTTCTGAGTCTCGTGTGCCCTGCTTCCCACCTGACTACGTCTTGAATACACTGCCCGTAGGTCCCGAGCACTTTGCGAATGACCGCTTCAAGTTTACATATGCCCCGACCAGCCCCGACTCAAACAGGTTGACAGCGATCATAGTTTGACATAAAATGTCAATCATGACATCCGCCATTAAATCCCGTTGCGTAGTCACTTCCCACTGCTTTCTTCTCCCCCATCCCACCTATCCTCAATGCCTTGCTCAGTCACGATTGAAGACGTCCCCGAACCGGCATCGATGCGGCTCACCCCGGCGTTACCTGATGGCGGGCCACTTCTAGAACTGGACGCTGTATTCCAAGCTACAGTCACGGTAAAAATTGTTGCCCTTACCAAATTTGGAAATTTTGTGATGGCTCGCAATAAATGGGTGGTAGGCCTGCTATTAAATAGCTTTTGGGTAGAAGGTTGCCTATATGGTTTATATGAGTAAAAATTCATGTGGTTTGGCTGCATACAATCCTGGAAATTGCTGCCCTGCTGTGATTTGGTAATACCTTAATGGCTCATGTAATTATGCATCCAAGGCCAAGTCTTTGTCAAAGTAACATATATTTTGAATCATATATAACATCAGAAAACTCCTCTGGCCAGGGATTGACAAGTAGTGGTCATTTATTGTGAGCCATCACAAAATTTCCAAATTTGGTAAGGGCAACAATTTCTGCCGTGACTGTACCACCCCGCCGCTCTTGCAGGAAGTGACGGTGGTGCCTCCTGGCATCCATCACTCACATTTCGCGGTTTCACCCAGTATGTTGCAAGGTTCATGGATGCTCCCTGCCATAAACTAAACTTCTCAATAGATGCACACTTGCCCGCTCCCGAGACAGACGACGTGGTGATGACTGATGCACCAACCGACGACAATAACTGTCAGTTCCCATTGGCTCTTTATAATCACTGTGGATTCACCAGTCCATATTTCAGCCCATTCCCTGTTTACCCCCGAGACGAGTGGCATAATGATGCTGGAGTCAGTTCTCGGTCAGTCTTTCCTGCCTCAATATATCACCCGGGTACTCAGCCCTTGCACAGATGACCCTGATACACAGTCAGCTCCGCATTCAGTCATCCATCCGCGCGTGATCCGTGAGTACCCCGACTCGCCTATCGACCACCGCTCATTCCCTGCATCAGCCAGAACACCGGAGATTGACGCAGATACGACGCTGTGGCATGGGATGCCCATCGATCGTGTGTATTGAACTTTGCGATCTTAATTGTGCTGACCTCTTACATAGCTGGTCGCGTTTTTATGGAACAGAATGTCTTAGACAACGGTCAGTCAGGGTCCAGGGTAGATAGTATCAGCACCTCTGCGATAGGGTCGGCGTTCAATGTTCAAGGTTCAACGTCCAATGTTCAGAGTGACCCGCATATTGTCCATCATATCAAGTTCTCAAATGATATATGCAACGACCCCCGCGACGGCCATGCTTTCTTTACCACGTATCGGCTCAACTTATGGTACGAGTTGAAGGACGTGCATGACTCTGCGTATGATCCCAGCGTCGACGACGGCAGATCAATATATGCAATCTGTAGCGATGCTGCACCCCTCATCTCGCTATTTCGACATATTAAGTTGCTGCATCTAACGGCCATCGCCCAACTGCATGGAATAAATAGCGACTACTCGTCCAGATTATTCCAGGCCGCTCTGCTGCGCCATCAGTGCAGTCCGCATTGTCCAGGCCGCAACATGATCCTCAGATTCCAACCCGTCCAGCGGGCACGATCTCGGATGGGTCCCCCCCTCGTAATTGAGGACCTGGAAGATGGATCAACAGCGTCGAATACTGATCACGATTTAACTGAGATCTATGTCTTGCCTATCACGCTGTCAAATGAGATGGATGTGGATCCGGGCGACGGGCATGACTACATCAGTGCGTACCTCCTGAACCGTTCGTTTGATTTCGTGGACGTTCTAGATCCTCTGAACCTGCCCGAGATGCATATTCAAGATATGCATACGCAGATTGTCGTGTGCCACACTTACTCCGTGGCTGAATTGGTCGGATTGTTCCTGCCGTTGACGGTAAAACAACAGAGCTCCCTCAGCAATGTCCACCGCATCCCTTTCACAAAGCGGAAGCCCGTACTCCTGCCAGCGTTGATGGAACACCGCTACTCACGCAACTGTCCGGGCTGGACCAGACCACTTATGTTCTCGTGCACTAAACACCGCCCGGGCCCCTTTGTCCCACGCACCGTAACCTCAATTGCTAGTGGTGAAACCCTGAGATTGAGTCGGTTGACCGAAAGCGCTAGTGCCCGTCAGGCCGCCAAAGACGCACGCACCGATGCTGAGGATGAACGTACCGCGACCCAGATTAAAAGAGACGCCGCTGTGGCTGCAGCAACACATGCGAACGAGAACTTTCCATATAAGACGCCGGCCTCTGGTATTCGCAAATTCGCTGCTGATTGGCAGGACCGCATGGACGCCATGAATGGATGCCCAAACCATGTGCCGTTTGCGGTCGGCGCACTGTGCGGAAGGCTCTGTCCGAAGAAAATCCCCTAGATTATGATCTGACTCTGCTACAGAATCCGTGCTTACCTATCAAAACTCTTCCGACCATATATGACTTGGATGCGTTTAAAGGCGCAATCCTGTGCCCCGCAGCGCAGCGTCATGTCGATAGATTGTCAGGGATGGATATGTGCACTACCCGTAAGGGTCCGCTGAAAGCAGGTATAAGCAGCCGCTGGACGCTTTAGCTAATTTCCAGTATTATGGACGAGAGGAGCTACCTCAGCCGGTCAAGCAGGCGTTCGCAGAATCCTCCATGTTTAATATCATGATGATCGCACGCTGCAGGGCAACACGCATCACGCACATGTTCAGTAGCAAACCGGATGCGCCACGTTCTATGATGAACCCAGCGACCTCACAGCGCTACTCTACCGGCAACGTTGCTATATTTGCCCAGGACGTCGCCAGTGTCCGGTCAGTGCTCCCGCCCCCTCAATCTGAAGTGGCTGAAGCAATGTGTGCACTGTTTATCGGTAGTGAGACGGTCCCTACCCGGGAGAACATACGCAAACTGAGCCCGGTCGTAGTATCCAAGTCTAGGGTGGAGACACTGATTAACTTCCTTCTGAATGATAACGCTTTTTATGCAGCTTCGGGTGCCATATTCAGTCGAGAGAACCTGGATCAGCTCCTAGGACCGGAATGGGAAGGTTGTGATACCGGCGTTCCCTGCGGCGTCGAACTCTGTTGTCTCCCTGTATCAAATACTTCATCTATGGAATCATATGCGGAGCGCGGTAATTATGCAGATCATCCAAGCACCGTTGTCGGGGATCCCGCGGAGCTGGTGATGGACGCAGTGGGGTATACTGTAGATGAGAGATCTCCTGAAGACTACAGGAAGATGAAAGCTTCCGCTGTGGCCTGGTGCCTCGACAAAAAGAGTTTCGTGCAGATGCAGAGCACATCTAAGTTTATGAGCGACAATGATCCGGGGCTGCTTACCTTCGCGTTCCCAAACCTGGATCCATGGGGCATCGGTGGATTCAATGAACCCAATCGGACACCTGAACAATACATCTCGTTCGAGAAACAGGTCAAGAATCTACTATTCCAGCACGACGGAGCGTTCCAGAAGGACCCCAATTTCGCGTATGTCTGTTGGAATATCATTCAGAAAAAGGATGTGAATAAACATGTAAGCTTCAGGACGAACGCTTCCTCTCAAGCCGCTACTGTGGGAGAAATTCATGAGATGGGCCCGCTGTTGACCGACCTGAACAAGAAGTGGGAAATCAACCCCAGAGCAAAAGCTTCCAACAGAGCCGCAAAGAAGGCGCTACGTACTTTGTCCAAACTCCGACATATGGCCAAGGACTTGAAGGGCAGCTCAGGTTATAAGCAATGCCGACGCAACGAGATTCGAGCTATGATGAAAAAGCTAGCCACGCCTGCTCTCTTCATGACCCTGAATCCTGCGGATATTATTGACCCTTTACTTGGGGCAATGGCCGGTATCCCGCCGGAAGAATGGGCAGCAATGACCGACTTCCAGTGACATCGATTCGTGGCCCGGGACCCGGGACCTGCAGCTCATAGCATGCCATAGTTCTGGAGTGGCGTACGACCGTCAAGGCTCTCCTCACATCCGCGGAGGAGCCCCCCGACGTCTTTGATTATCTCAACGAGCGTTAAGCTGGGACGCGAGGGGATCGGCGGTCGTGTGAGTTTTGGCATTAATCCCTGAACGATGACTCATGATTGTTAGCCCTCTCTGCATGCATGTCTTCTGCTACCGCTGCATCCTTAAGTGGCTGAGACGTGGACGCGCCACGTGTCCTGTGTGTCGCGCGCCGATCAGTGAGGCGCCGATTCGTGACAACGCATTTGAAATGGAGCTTGCCGACGCTGTGTCCAATGGCGATGTCCCGGTGCCTACTGGAACTCCGAGCGCGACGGCGTACAGCTGGAACAGTGTAACTTTCGCGTAGTCCCTCAGTGTGTAGCTGTCCTGTAGTGCATAAACATTCCCACGGGACATGAGATACGGGGTGATATCATATATGCTCAGTATACAAATGAGATAATGAATCCAGTCAGACAGTCGGAAGAGGTGCCAGGGGTGCCCGGAGGGCCTTATGAACTAAAAAGGAATTCCACGTTTTGGCGGAAATCCAGCAGTGATGTCGAATAGGTGATTCGGGTCACGCGTCACACCGGCTGTCGATTTAATCGTAATAGTACAGTACCCTCTCGACCTCTGGTTTCAACAGCCCTTTTAGAAAGCGTGCGGAGCTCAAATCTCGTCCTCTTGAAGAGCAAGAGCAGGCAGCTGAGCGTCCGCGAGCGTATCGAGCTCGGTATCGGCAAAGGTGCGTGTTTTTACTGCACGTGGTTTTCCCTATCTTGATACCCCAAGAGGCGCCATGCTGCTCTTCTTCAGGGTGAAGCTGAACGCCGTCGCAAAATTTATATCGAACGGTACGGCGAGGATGCTGATAAGGACTATCTCGAACGTCGCGAGCGCAAGCGGAAGGAATATGGCGCACAGGAGTCGCAGGAGAATTACTAGATGTGTAGGGATGTTGTACGTTATGCATCATATCTCCATCCCCGCCAGTGGTATTGTTTTGTTACATCTTTAGGCATCAATATATATATTATTGAAAATTATATACCCGCGTTGCCTACGTCAAATAATCCGCCATCAACAACCACCTCTGCCCCCAATGCCACCCCAAATGGGTAGCCGATTGTGTGAGCGCAGCGGTGCGGTGCTAGCCATCCAGACGGCTAGTGTCGTGGCTTCACTCTACAATTCACATGGCTAGTGTCGTGTGTCATCACTCTCTTTATAAGATTAAGCCTCTCTGTCTGTCCGAAGCCGTATCTCCGTATGGTTAAATTACGCATGACCAAAGTACGGCAGATTAGCGCCAACCATCGGCAAGACCAATTATTTTGGAACTTATTTACTTACAGATTGTTTGCTCTCATGGGTTTCGCATATATTCATTAAAGTTGCAGTCAGAGTTGTCATTTACTCTAGCTTTACCAAATCTCGAGTCTGCAGATTGCGAAACCTTTCAAATACAAAAGATCACGAACAAATAAGGTGAGTAAGTGGGAGCCGGCGCGAAGCGCCGGCGACCGCTTGTTAGTCTAATTTTAGTGTTACGGCTTCTGAACACGAGTCACTTCGGTCTCCTGCGGCGCCTGTGGGCAAGTAGTATAAGACAGCCGAGACGTGGGTAAGTGCGAACGTCGCCGATGGAGAGACTGTGATTCGGAACGCATACGGAACCCGTTCGGAACCTATTCAAGTGGCTGAGAATTATCCCCTAACGAAATGCCGAAGTAATTCGCCAAGTTCTCCTTCTTCTCCTTCTTCATTCATCTCAGTCAACCTCCCATGCCAGTCTGCAGGTCTTACTTCTGGGGTCCGGATCGTCATCCATCTTAGTCGACCTCTCGCGCCAGTCCGTCTGACTTCCGGGGTACCCCTTTCTTACCCGGGGTGGTTTAAATACCAGAGGTCGTCCCCAACACTTCACTCACAAAGCGTTCCAACCAACCAACAATCACAATGCCAGCTATCATCTTCTACCTCCACGGAAAATCCGCGCAGGCCAATGGAATCACCATTGACGTGCAGAAAGGCGACACTATCCAGCAGCTTCGCAAGATTGTGGCGGAGAAATTCAGTATCGCCCTCTCTGCCACAATTTCTTTCCATGTGCCTGCAGACGGTGATACGACTCCAAGTGACCTCAAGCCTCTTGATGCTATTGACGCAATCCTGGGAGAGAGCTCTGTCTCAATCCTTGTCAGCCGCAAGAAAGTGCGCTCTTTGGTCATAACATGACTTTCGCATACTAAACTCAATTTACCAGGTTCGACCAGTTCCTGGTCCGGCTGGAGGAATGCCCTTCATCGGTGGCTACAGTGAAATTTATCCCGACTTCTTGGGAAATTACAAGAGGCTGCTCCAGAAATATGGCCACATCGTCCATGTGGGCTATCTCGGCAAAGTACGTATATCCCTTGCATCTCGACGGTGCCTGGCCTTATCCTCCTTATAGTCCGTATATCTCACCGACGATCCGGATTGTGCCGGCGTCGTTCTCAGTGAGGGAGAATTCTTCAGCAAACAGGCGAGTCATCGGCGGAAAAAAGTCAATTTCTTTCTTTCTAATCTAACGATATCCATGGCAGGTTGGCGAGAACCATCCACTCTTCCCCTTGAAGATGAGTTTCCAAAACGGACTCTTCACCGCGGACTCGAACGACCCAGAGTGGTCCACCAGTCACAAATTTATGATGACTGCGATGGGTGCGAAAGCCATGCGCAATTATGCGCGGACCATGGATCACACTGCTAATCGTCTCGTCGAGTGTTTCGAAGAGTATGTATCTTACACCGCCGAGTTACTGCCTGAACTGATAAGTACCACGCTGCAGACTGCTTGAAAGAGGAAAGAGCTTCGACGCGTTCTCCTGGGGTTTGCGCGCTGCTGCGCAAACAATTGGAGAGGTTGGTGTTGGCATTGATTTTAAAATGCTCGACAAGTAAGGGTGAAATTTGATTCATCCATTCAGACCTAAACTAATTTGTTTCCAGCGCCGATAGTTCCGTTGCAGATATATTCACCATCATTGCAGAGAACGTTCGTCTGTCCCAGACATTATTTCGTCGAGGTCGCATATATCGTGCGCTGCCAAACCCAGAGAGATCCGCACAAAAGGCCACGGAGCGTGATATGGTTCGCGGTTTTCTCTTTCTAGAGTAACTCGTCTGATACTCGCATGCAGGCCACATTCGTCGACGTCCAAAAAAGCAGGGTATTAGAGACGGGTACCAGCAAGGACATGCCTTACCAAGAAGCCGCGGTATCAACGAACAGTCTGTTGGATTACATGGTCGGCTCAAATTATTTTTCAATCTACCGGCACTGATTACGCTGGTTCAGCTGCATGCTACCGACGAAGAAGGCAAAAAGATGGAGGTAAATGCCGTTCACAACAACGTTCTCACCTTCCTCGCGGCCGGCCAAGTAACGACGTCAAGCGCTCTCGCCTGGGTACGCGGATTCAGTGTATATGCCCGTACTTTTTTATTTATGAAACGTTCCAGCTGTGGTTTTGTCTCGCCACTTTTCCTGCCCAGGCGCGCAAGCTCTATACTTCACTCATCGCCGCGGGGTTGAGAGCGGACAGTAAAGAAATCACCGCAGAACAACTGGCGAAGCTGGAGTATCTGGACTGGGTCAGTTATTTACCGCATTGACTCGCACCCGGGGCTAACACATAAATTCTCCTCCGACAGTTTATCAAAGAAATGCAGCGTCTGTATAATCCGCCATTTCAGCCTACCCGTCAGGCTCAGAAAGGTATTTCCGTTGGCTCAATCAATATTTATCCAAAGCTCAACCGTGCGTCGTAGATGTGATCATGCCTGGGGGCATTCTTGTTCCCAAGGGTGCTCAAGTCACCGTGGCCCTGCACGCGCTGATGATCAATCCTGAGCACTGGAAGGTACGTCCTCCCGTCATCCGAGTATTTGACATTCAATAATTGTCTTCGGTATAGGATCCCCTCACGTTCAATCCCGAGAGATGGGGAACCGAAGAGGTCAGGAAACGACACCAACATGCTTACATTCCCTTCGCCGCTGGTGAGTCTTTACTTAACTTCCGCCGTATTCTCATTGAATTTGTGAAGGCGCGCGGGGTTGCATTGGATTCAATTTTGCGCTCCAGGAAATCAAGATTATTCTCGCCCGAGTTGTCCTAAATTTCCAGGTAGAAAACACCACTGAGGGCGCTGTCATCTACGACCCTGAATTCCCACTTTACCGGCCGCTGAACTTCAGTATGAAGCTTCATAAGCAAGTCGAGGCTTCGGCAGTGACATTCGATAAGCCGATAGTCGAGGAAAAAATACAGGCGCCGCAGCCATCGGTTGGGACCAAGAACTTGCCCAAATTTTGGGCCGTTCACGCGTCTAACACAGGGAGCTGTGAAGCAATGGCGGGTGACGCCGCCGCGAAGGCACGCCAACTTGGCTTTGCAGATGTACAGATTGTCCCACTCGCCGACTCTCCTCTTTCCGACCCCACGCGAACAGCGGAGGTTGCCGCGGGCTCCAATTTCTTCGTTATCTGTGTCGCTACCTACAACGGCGAGCCCCCTGATGCTGCGCTTGCCTTCTCCGAGACCTTGGACATGGAGATGAAAGCCGGAAACGATTCTCAATTTTCTGGTATCAATTTCTGCGTCTTCGGCGCGGGTAACACCCAATGGGGTCCAACTTATCAGGCTTTCGTGAGTTCTCTGGCTGAGATTTTGGACTGTATCTGACAATCTCGTCAGCCAAACAAGGTCGATGCAGACCTCGCTGCGCTCGGCGGAAACCGCATCTTCGAGAAAGGCAGCGGTGACGCCAATGCGGACCAGGACAGCGATTTCACGGACTGGAGCACTCGGTTGTGGGCTGCCACGGCCGCTAATTTCGGGATCGACATTAATTTAACTGGCGCTGGGGGCGAGAACAATATACTCTCCCACTCTCCCGAGTACGCCCCGGACTCAGTCAAGGTCATTTACCTCCCAACATCCTCCGGCGCTGCATCCGTCCCCCAGCCGCCTGTTCCGGAATTTGTTCAGGCCACGGTGCGCTCAAACATCGAGTTGGTGGATGAGGATACTCCGAAGCCTCGTAGCATGCGCCTTCTCACCATCGATATCCCGCAAAGTTTCACCTACCGCGAGGGTGATCATCTGGATATCTTCCCAGAGAATGACCCAGCTATCGTTGAACACCTCCTCACTGCTTTCGATTTCGTCGCGGATGCCGTGTTCACGGTGAAGGAAGTGGTGGATGCGGATGTTAATCCGAAATCGTTGGCACTTTTGCTGCGCGACCGCCACGTTACGCTACGTGAGCTCCTCACGTATTATGCGGACTTGTCTGGACCACTTCAGCGGAATAGCCTTCTGCTCATCTCCTCATTCCTCCCCGTTGACGCCAAATTTCAGAGTCTTCGAGAGACTTTGACCGACGCTGGTTCAACCTTGGACCCCATCGATGACGAATTCTTCCAAAAGAATCGCAACTTTTCACAACTCATTATCAACTATCCAATGCTCGCTCAGGCTTTCGACCTTCCAAAACTTCTTACGATTCTCCGAGCAACTCAGCCACGCCGCTACTCCATTGCGAGCAGTCCATTGGCTGACTCACGCGTGGCCAAGTTGTGTGTCGGTGTCGAAGATAGTCGGGTCGCCGATTACGAGGGACTGTGTTCTGGCTTCCTGAAGCGTGCCGGGGTGGGGCACATCCTTTGGGTGAGGCACCGCTCGTCGCAAGATTCATTCCATCTCCCAACCGATCCCACAATTCCTGTCACCATGATCGCCGCTGGGACTGGTATCTCTGCTTTCCTTGGGTTCATGGTAGTGTACTATCTCTAAGCGTGGCCTCCATCTCACGATTTGGATCTCACAGGAGCATCGACGAGCACTGGGAATGAAGACCGAGGAGTCCGGGGGCCAAGCGCCCTTCCGATTATTCTATGGGATTAGTCGTCCCGACATGGCTGCTCTGAAAGGGTCAGCGATATTCTCATTCATTACGCGGTGCTATCGACTGACTTCTACATCTAAGATTGGTCCACGGCTATGTGGATGATGGAACTATCATCCTCGAAACCGTCTATTCTTCCGACAATTCGGCCAGGCGGTTTGCTCAGCAGCTGCTGACGCGGGACGGAGTGAAGGTATGGAATAATCTCAGCAACAATGGACGTATCTACGTTTGCGGATCTGCTGTACGGGTGGGTGCAGGCGTGCGAAATAGCCTGATGCATATTGGGGAGCAGATCGGAGGCGTTGCTGATGCTTCGGGATGGTTAGCTGGACTCAAGAAAGAGGGGAGATATAGTGAAGACATCTTCGGTTGATTCCTTGTTGTAATTAGATGGATTCAATAAAGTAACTACTTGCTCAAGTTTCGTGTAAAGTATTCCCATCGCTGAACAAGGTGAAAATACAGCGCGAAATAAACCAACGAAAAGTAGCATCCGTAGAACGGCCTGATGAAGTTTGGGTTCCAGCGCTAGTATCCCCCGCTTGAAGCCACAAGCCTGAAGACGGAGGGCACAGACAGCGCGCTCTCGCATTCCACACTGATGCTTTGTTGACAGGCACAACCACCTATTCATTTGTGCGAAGAGGACCAACCCCGAACGCTTCACGGTTAAATTCTGTCTCCGAACCCGAACAGCAACGTGATTAAGGTGCCACATGCGCCTCACTGCATACTTACGTGGCGCAGTTTGCGCAGTCCACTAATCGATGTGCTCTGAACCTATCAAGAAAACACTAACCAAACCAAACCTCAACACAGAAGTGCGTCAGAAGGAACAGGAATGCTCGAGAAGTGCACAGACGAGTATCAGACCCTGGCACAGGGCCTTATAAAAGGTTGCAGGGAATGAACTAGACCTCGTAATCGAGATGAGAGCGTTGTATTGTTTGTGGAAGTCCTTGGAACAACCTAAGCCTTAATCTGAGTGAGCCGAAATGGAACCGGAACAGACAGGAAAGCGAGTGTAACGCAACGAAAGCTTCGATGCGAATGGAACCCTTGCTATGCAAGTGTTCTGGCTAGATCCGAGTGAACGGGAATTGGCCCGAACAGACAGGAAGCACAGTGCGCGGTGATGTAAAGCTTCGCAGCTATGAGAACAGACGAGAACAAGTTTCTGGGGTTCTCCAAGCAAGGTGTGTTCTGTTCCCAAGCGTGATAGTGGTGATGACGGGCCTGACGACCAAGAGAAACTGATGAGGGGTCCCAAAGACCAAAAGAAATATGTGCAGAGGTACAATCCAATCCAATCCAATCCAATCCCAATAATTCCCGTACAGTTCCGTGCGTCCTCGTGCAATCTGTACAATTCCGTGCAGTTCCGTTCAGTTCCCGTACAATTCCAGACAAGCGGCAAGTCGGATCTCAAAGATACCAATCACAAATAAAAGATTCCAAGCCAAAATGAATTCTAAGAGACACCTTGTTCGAGTTCCCCAGTTTCTACCTGTTTCGCAAGCATTACGCCTACTGGCCGTGTGGTGATTCCGTGAGGACCGAACAGGACGCTCTGGTACTAAATACAAAGCTATGAAACACATGACAAAGACCGAGAATAAGTAGAAATGAGTAAAATAGTCCGTTTATCCGTCCAACTGCTGTGTTTCCGTCGGAGAATTGGGTATCTGGATCCTTCTATTGGCTGCCAGTGTCAAGCACACCATCCTTATGCAATCCTATGCACATGTACGATTGGTAAGGCCGTGCGCAGCCCATCACAACCAACACCCAGTGTCGATTCCAACTTGATAGTCCATTCCCTCCGATGCCAGTGCCTTCTCATCTGCCAGAACGTCTGGAACAGAAGCTCCCAGGGATACCACATTCGAGGTACTTCCCCAACAACGTGCCTGCCTACCTACTTGTTACGTACGCGCGCTAACCTCCCGACTACCTCCCCTATGTCGATCCAAACCCCCGACTAGCGCCGAGATGCCTAACTTGCATCACCCGAGTACTCCACCTTAACCAAGCGTCCTAAGCGCCTACCCTTCCCACCCACTCTATATCACCCACCTACGTTCTTCGCTACCCGCATCTCGCTCACTCCACTGGTACCTACCCCCGATCCGGCGCCGGACTGCAGCTACGCATCATCACCTAACCCTCCCCGCCCACGCGCCACTCACCACTTGTAGCATCCATACATCCCATATCAGTCCACCTACCCCCACATCCACATTCCCCTCCAGTTAACCTATCCGCCCAACCATGTCTTTGGTTCAACTCCCCGGCTCCTACCTTAGCGCGCGGATCAAGGGGTTGTGCACCATCAGCCTTCTTATCCACTACACCTACCAGCTCCCCACCCGCCTCGACACAGCTCCCTCGCCGCCGGCCCTTCTCGGCTCCCGCCGCCGCCGCCGACACTGCCTCCAGCACTGCAGCAGAACAAGACACACTAGTACTGCGAACCTCTCTCCATCCAGTCCCTCGTGAACGCCAACGTCGAGCCTGTGTGCGCACCCAGCCCCTACGACGCCCCGCCGCCGTCGCATCCAATCCCCGGCGTTCCCCTTTCCTCTCCTCCGGCGCCACGGCGGCTAGTACGCGCATGCATGTCCCGCTTTGGGAGCAGGTTTCCTCACCCCACGAGGAGTCAGAGGGCTCTCGCTACCCTTTTCAGCTGGAAGCAAGTGTCGTTACACCCTCTCCGTCTCGCTCGCCATCTTTCCGCAGTACAGCTTCCTCGTAAACCCAAACCCGCGTGCGAGCTTCATCGCGCCGCAACGCTAGCTGCGGCCGGCGCTCACCTCTTTAGACGCTCCGCCGATTCCCCCTATACTAAATCATCACTGCCGTTGACGCCATCAATGCCTCCATCCGCACCGAAACCGTGCTTGCCATGTCAGCGAACCCCAGTCGAAACTCTCAACTTTCTCTTCTCCGTCCTCCGCTCGTCCTCGGCGCGGGCCGGCTGCGCCGAGCTCGCGTTTCCGCAATCCGATTCCTCTCGGCGCTGCGCTCCACTCGTCAGGGTCGCGTTCTGCAAGGTCATTCGTCGTATCCTCTCCTCCGTCCCCCACATCTGATTCCGAAGCTCGGCAGCGCAATCACTATCGAACCTAGCCGTGCAATCTCCTCCAAGCTGTCGCACGCAACCCCACGCGATGCCGTCCTCCGACGTCCGCACCATCTCCCTCCTGTCCTGTCCCGTTCCCATTCATCCGAAGAACGCTCTTTGGCTCGCGGCGTCGGCGTCTAGGCTTATGCTGTGAGCGCCCGCTCGCCATCCTCCATAACTTGTGTGCAGCGCATCTGGGATTGCCCATTGCTCCAGTTGCAATGCCATGATCTTCGACGTCCGCCCACGTCTCCCGGAGTCATCTCCTTCTCGCTTCGCTACCGTCGGACAGGACTATGGAGGCCCACTTCTTTCCTCGACTCGTCTACGTACTCTATGGTTGCCCATTCAACTCGCTCACCCAAATACTTTACTAGGTCCTCTTAAGTTGTGGCGGTAGGAACCAATGACAACTTAAGTTCCGGGAGTCCAACTTAAGTTCTAACATGCTACCCTGTTACAGTATTGTACATGTAGCAATATACTGCTATGCCATAACATTAGTAGAACTTGAGTTCTAAGGAGGATCTTAAGTCCTCCTCCCACTTAAGTTCTGAATCTGTCATAACTCAAGATCTGCGCGCGCAGAAGTTTGAAAGAAACACATCAAGTCGCAACTGGTGACTGAAGTGTTCAACGGCTCCCATAAGAATCAATGATGCATAAATAGAAACTCGTCGCTCACCAGAAGGACAGACACGTCATTGTGGTGGCAAGAGCCTGGAGGGGCTTCGGAGTGTTAGCCTTGGAACATTCCTCGGACCTCGACGCGAAAAAAGACATACCATTTTTGCCAAATACATGCGGAGGAGCCACGTCGTACGCCGGCGCCGCGTCGTGCCCCTGCTGCCAACCTGCGCAGTGGCTTGACAAGCGGGTACGAAGCAGGCAATCACGACGCGATACGGGCCGTACCGGCACACGGGTGAGTTGGGGATCCTCGAGTAGTCGTGCCAGCGAGCTCGGGCTTCCCTGTGACGGCGAGGGCGCGGGTGCCCCCATCCGTGGAGTAGGCAGTGGGTGGAGAGGTGGAGAAAGAACAAAGAACAAAGACGATTTGATTGCCACCGTAAATATTTGTCCCATGGCACGTGCACTTAAGGCTCCAACCTTTTAGTTTTCGTTTACAAAGGCCCGTAAACTAAACGGTTAAAAAATCCAAAACGTTTACAAACGTTTGTAAACTGTTTAAAAACAAATATTTAACAAGATATATTTATTGGGTGCGGAAGACCGCAGTTCTGACTTCAATGAAGAAACTGGGGGTCCCTCACCGTTTGCGAATTCCACGCATAAGTTCAGCAGCATGTTGGCCTGCACAGATCAGCGGGCTCTCTCACTGTGGATGTACTGCCTTCGGGAAACCGAAGTCAGAGATGACCGGAGTTGCTATCGAACCGAGCGTGAGGCCATGTGCGGCACAGAACCAGCTTGGATTTGTGTTCAAATTGAATTCTCAGGCATAGGTACATAGTTTCTGAGTGAAACTGAACAGTGAATCAATGTACATAGTCAGTTGAAAATGCCTGCAAATATTACCGTTTAATCCGTTTGTAAACTGTTTGCAAAACGTTTAACACGGCCCGTAAACTAAAAGGATTATTAATCCGTTTACAAACGTTTATAAACGTTTGAAAACAAAAACGGTTGGAGCCTTACGTGCACTTGACAGCGGTAGAATTTCGACTTGCTCTTTGCTTCCTCCCCCCTCCAACGCACTTCGACAACACGGCCTCAAGTGCACGTCACAAGCCCGACGAGTACTGTGTGCTCCCCCCATATTCTACGCCGCCTCCTCTCCCCGGTCTCTTGAATTTTCGAGGCAGACGTGCCCGTATGGACGAGGCAGATGCCACTCAGAACTGTTTACCCTGCCGCTGTAGCGCAGTGGCACCAGTCCTGAGTCTGAATGTCCCACCCGTTCTTTCTTCCCCGCCGCTAACCTATTTCCACATTTTGCCCGAACGACGGCTTGGCCCTGCAACTGCCAGAAGCTGTAAGCGGAAGCGAAACGAGGATCACGGATGGGCAAGGCGGAGTGTACGGGTGGCAGGGCGGCGAAGGGAATGTGTAAGTTCCCCCTTACGCTCATAGTATGGTCGTCCCACCGCTCACACCCTCCAGGTACTGTGTCCTGCTGCCTGGGTGTAAATGTAGCAGGACCACGGCGCGGCCAATGTGGCGCGAGATCTACTGGTGCGTTTCTCGTACCCCGTTGATCATTCTGCTCACGCTCGCTTCAGCGGCGTGCTCGACACATACGTATCGGGTCTATCGCATCACTGCGCGCCATCCTCGCCTTCCATCTCCCCCTCCCGTCGCCCCCCTGCTCCCTGCCGCGCCGCGTCTCCTCCGAGCCACGTGCGCGTCTCACCTTCCAGTTCCGCCGAGCCCCGCTGCCGTTGCACCTCCCCAAGGTGCTCCGCCGCACGTTCGTGGGCGCGGAGAAGGAGGCCCTGAGCTCCGACTCAATTGCGGACGGGGACTTAAGTTCCGGGCAGGAACTTAAGTGGGAGCAGGATACTTAAGATCCTCCTTTGGACTTAAAATCCTACTCCGGGACTTAAGTTCTGTCAGAACTTAAGTCCGGAACTGTTCGGTACTAATTTCGTGGGATAGCAGTATATATGTACAATACGGCGGGTAGCGTACACTCCAAAACTTAACTCCCATTCCAGAACTTAAGTAGCCATACGGTTCCTGCCGGTCTGAACTTAAGATGGGCTCCTTTTATTTCATGCTCACCAATCTCTCCTTGTCAGCGTCCACCTCAAAGCACACCCTCTTGCTACTGCTACTCGGGTGCTCTGTGCTGATGCTGACGACGGTGGATCTTGCTGGGACGCTACGGCTCACGGGCAATATTAATGCAGCTGCTGCCGCTGCCGCCGCACCCGAACAGCGCTCCCCTGCCCACAAAAGGCATCTCCCTCCACGAAATTGCGCATTATGCCTCCCGCTTCACTTTCCACGTACCGAGCACCACCGCCCGTCGTCGATTCTCCCCCGCACCAAACCGACACTCTCCATGCCACCACACCGCGCCCCCCCAGGACGCCATCGCCGTCGTCGCTCACGCGTGCACTCCGTTGAACGCCGCTCGGACCATGCAACATACACCACCGACTGGTCTTTGCAGGTGCGCATAATTAAAATCCAATAGAATTCCCTGATACTATTCGACGCAGAGAGCTGACCCCATATACCTCCCGAGATCATCCTTTCCGATCCCAGATGGTGGGCTAACCAGGGGCTCGATGGAGCCGTTCACGTATAGGATCTGGCTGCCATTCGCAGCGGTGTGACTGTGAGCTCGAACACTTTTCACCGTAGGTATTCCCGCAGATAGATAGGGCATCGTCGCCCCTGTCTCAAATTCAACTCCGCATTCTAAAAGAAACACTGCAATCCCTTCTTTCGACCGAAGTTCTAGCTTCCCTGGGTCGCCGTACGTGAGCTGCGTCCAGGAAGTCGCTGCATCATTGCGTGAGATGTTATTCATATTCACGTCTCGACGGGCAAGTGATCTTCGACTCAGAATTTCCTCCTAAATGTTCTGAAATCTCATTCAACTAATGGTCTCCCCAATCGTGTTAACCTACCCCGCCAGCTCTCTTGTAAATTCGATGAAGGATAATCCAAAACGAAAACACGGTCCACAACTCGGACACGCTACGGCCGGCCGGAAGCGCTCCAAATAGTGCTCATATTTCACTTGACGCTATGAAAGAAGAGGCGAGCCACAGCCTCACCGTCACATATCCCAATTTCTCGCCGGCTCGGCGCCGCGACGTAGGTGCATTAATGTCTTCTGCGGGGAAAACTTTGAGCCATCAGTCCCATACGGGTGTCCTCGGGTGGATTCGAACCACCGTTTCTCCCATATTTATTCTCTAAGCATACGTCTGCATAGACTGGGAGCGGGTTGCATTACCCCACGAAGACTGGGTCATCCTTTCCGGGAGCCCTTGCGTGGTATCTGCGCGTCAAAAACATTACTACAAATATGGCACATTTGCTCGTGTGGATTTCAACCACCGGCTCTCCCTGTAAGCTGCAAGGGGACAATGATAATAGCTGGGAGCGGGTTTGATTGCACCACGAAGACTTGCTATGGTCTTAGACTACCTGTTGAATTCGCAATGTCTCTTGAGTCGCTTGAGCCCGCGATGTCGGCGAAGAGTAAACAGTTTTAATTCACATCTCTTGGGACGTCGCTCATTTCTCTCGCGCTCCTAGGGTAAACCGCGGTGGACTTACCCGGCGGACATGGTATCAGACATTCCATGTTCCATTTTCTAAGAGCGGGTTTGACTAACCCACGAAGACTTAGCGGGGCTCTCGCTATCCTCTTTAACTCACAATCCCACTAGACTCAGTAACCTCGATGCTTGGATGCGCTTCTATAGCGACAGCGCTCCTTCACCTCTAGTGATGGCCGGGTCGGGTCGGGTCTTGAAAGCCCGGGCTTGGGTCGGGTCTTGGCGGGCTTGGGCTTCGAAAAATCCTGAGCCCGACCCGACTTAGGGGGTCGGGCCCAGGTCGGGTCGGGCTTGGGCTCAGGCCCGGGCTTGGCTGCATTTTTTCCAACTGATCTATGGTGGGTTTTCAAACTCCTTCAGCGTTATACAACGAGTTTCTCACTCGACGGGACCCCTCACAGACTGTGGAATTCCCAAAATTGCTGTCCTGGCGGGCCAGTTGAAGCACAAGTCTGAATGCGGCATACCCATCAAATGTCGAAATGTTATGTTTCATGGCTGAACATAGACAAGTCAGTCTCTTTCAAGTAGAAATCAGATTTAACGTGAGATTTAAAGCAAGGATGGTCCAGCAAAAGTGGAATTCCTTTGAAAAATTTGAACTCGGCCTAACTCAAAGAGACCCGGGCCCAAGCCCGGGTCGCGGGTCTGCTCAGAAGCTGAGCCCGACCCTGAGCCCGACTTGAGCCCTACCTCGGGTCGGGCCTGGGTCGGGCTTGAAAGCCCGACCCAAGCCCGGGCTTGGGCTTGAAGCCCGACCCGGCCATCACTATTCACCTCGCAAGGCAACTCCTGCTGGAATAAACCGTAATAATGCTTGGTGATGATTACCCCCTGGGGCGTCGTCGTTCCTTCGTCTGCAGGGGAAAAAAGACACCAGCGGTCCTTGTGCTAGGGTGGATTCTAACCACCGGCTCTCCCAGGTTGAAGATGTAGCCGCATTCTTGAATGGCTGGGAGCGGATTTCACTACCCCACGAAGACTTAACATCTATAGAAGTCACTCTGCTGGAGCACTCACTGCGTTTAACCCGGCCCTAGTCGCCGATTGGTCTAGGATGAAGATAGTCTGTAGGTTACCGCGCCTGATAACCGGTAGCCTGCGTTATTATATAAGCATCCGTTTTAGGAACTCACGTGCACGGTCCATCGACGCGACTTGGACGCGTCGTGGAGGCTGCTGAAGCCTGGGGGCAAATATGGAGGTCCCATCTTAAATTTCACTCGATAAAACACCTCTTGCTCATATCTTGTAGCTAAAACCTGAGCGGATGCCTTAAATTAAAATGAATATCTTTGGCCGGTTTTCACCCGCCTCACGCCCAAAACATCAGCTTCAATGTTCTAGGAAACAAATATGTTACTGGTGGACAATTTGAGACTTAATTAGATGTTTTGAGCCACTCAACTAATTCTGCACTTGACGAAAGATGAGAAACACGTCTCGACGCGTCTCGCTAAAGTGCTTGTTTGCGCATGCATCTGTGATGGTTACATAATAACTCAGTATCAAGCGCGGTAACCAACAGACTTCATTGAACGAGGTACGAGTTAGATCCGATGAAGCGTCTGTCAAGAGAGACTAGGATGAAGACGGATCTAGCCGAGTCTATTTCTGTCTAAGCGTCTAGATCACGCCGGTCTAGGGCACTTAGGCACCGCTTCGACGACTTCAGGCGGAGGACGTGGGAGATATATCTATATTAGCTTTGCTTAAACAATGTGCGTCTCAACGCAAAACAGGTTTCAAATAATGTTCTGTTCAAACACACTGCAGGGCATGGTCTGCGAGCCATGCCTCTTCTCGGGAAGCGATCAGTGCTCAAACAGCGGTGTTTAAACGGTAGGATAAACGAAGTTTAAACGATGTTCATGGATTCTTTAAAAAGACAATACCAGTGTGGGGTTCGAACTGTGTCGGACCTATATAGGAGGGGGCCAAGGAGGAGCGACACAACCGCTGTGCCAAAAGGCGAATGATGGTTGCTGTAATACACCCATCCTGATGTCATATTGGGACACTTCGATTGCCTCAGGGATGTTGATATTTAACATAGAAGAAGCTCTTTTCCCTTGGAGCGGCAGGAATCACATTCCTTTTTATCTTTACTTGACCTATACACTGAAGCAAAATCTGTGAAAATGCCAGATTAACTACGCACCATCAATCATTTCTTTTAGCTTAGAATCACACCTACTAATTTCACGGTCAGAGCAGCCTAATTAGGGCTGATCAAACTGCGATCACAGTGTGTCCTAATGCCAGATACCAGTTATGAAGCCCAAAAGTGATGAGAAGATGTTTAATCCATCGTACCCCAAGAGCTGGTGGACTTATCACTCACGCCCCCAAAAAATGCAATAGTGTTTCTCGATCACATCTGTACGTACATCTCTCCCGCAACACTCCTTCCCTCTGACTCAGTGGTTATACTTCGATTCTTAGTTGTTCCTCGCGCAGTTTCAAATCCGCCAAGTGGCAGCTTTTTTGTGTATGAACTGTGTTCACCTTCCACGGCTGTTAAACAGAACAATATTTAAACCCTGTTTGGCGATGCGACCCTCATTGTTTAAACAAACCTAATATGGTTACTGATCATGGCAGGGCATGATAGCATGCTAGCTGCGCGTGTCAAGCAGACAAGGAACGCCAATCGCCTGACTGCCTTGCCAGAGTATCTTGAAACTCAGGGAGTGTCCGAGGTCAAGGATCCGGGATACTGAACGGGGCAGCCACCGGAACATGAGGAAGTTTTGATGGCTGGTTGCATCTCGATCCATGGATCGAATAAATTGGATACTTGTTGCAACTCTCCTAAAACCTCGTCTGAAACTTTCGCGCTCACCATGATCACTGGGGAATACGATCTCAGGAAGATCCCCGCGAAGTATCATCGCTACAACGAGCTTCACCCCTCCCTCATTCGTCTCAATGACGAGTCGTTCTTGATGCGCTTCCGCGACGGAACACGCCCATCTGTCATCACAGCGAAGCAGGTGCGGCTGTTCTTCATCCACAACATGCGCCTGCACGACGCCTCCCTCGACTTCGACTTCAAGCCCGACGGTTATCACCCATTCGTCGAGTTCCTCAACGCCTACGACATTTCAGGCTTCACCTTCGCGTATTACAGCGAAATCGAGCGCTGTGTCAAGTACCCTTTTCCCGAGCTCCTCCCCGCGGCCCTACTCGAGTTCTTGGTGACCGACCAGGACATCGAGCCTGGTGAGAAAGTTCGCCCGGGCTATAAGCAGGCTACCATCGCAGCGTACGACACCTGGATGGACTGTCTTGTGCGTCGCGAGGTTGGCCGTAGCCGCTATAGGCAGGAGAGTTTAGTGTGTGAATATCCTCCAGCTATACAGCGGCGGCCCCCAATCATGTGTGTGATGGCAGTCATTCGTGACATTGTCCGTCATCCGAAACTTGTTCGTTGGAAGACTCTACCGGTGCAGCCCACTTGGGGAGTTGTAAAACTCATAGAATGCCTAACCATCCTTGAGACGGTGTACATTACTGTTCTTTCATATGACTTCCAAATTGGGTCAAGCCGTTGGCTCAGCCGTAAGCCAGCCGGGACAAGCCGGCTTTTTGCGGCTCGGCTCGGCTCGGGAGCCAGCCATAGCCGAGAAGCGGCAACGCTAATGCATCAGTGTGTGTTCCCGAGCCAGCTGCTCTGTGTCTGCAGGCTACATGGCCCACTTTCCCCCATATACACCATGCGGCGGGAACGAATGAAGGACAAGAGCTCTTGGGTGTGTCGGTGAAGGTGAGAGCCAAAGTACATCAACGTTGCAGCACCCGGAGCGGTTTCGACGTCAGCAAGAGGCGCTACCCGCACTGGATCCAATCTTAGCAAACAAGGCGCGCACTCCACGGCCATTTGTCCGTCCCATTAAGCTCAATCACACCCCACCCCTCGATAACGTCGCTGTACGCGCGCCACATCCAGCCGATGTTCTTGGCTTTGAAGTAGTCCTCGCAATGGCGGTCAAGCAAGTTCCAGTACGCCTCCTCCGATGCCACGCTGGCCACGACGGCGGGGCTGTTGGGCGCGAACTCGTCCTCGTTGCTTGGCCAGCCCGTCTGAAGATAATTCAGCTCCGAAGGACAGACCACGTGGTTCCCCAAAAGAGAAAGGCGAAAACTCACCTGCGTGATGAGCAGCGGCCGGCCGTTCGCCAGAGTCTCAAAGTACTCCATGTCCGTGAGGAGGTTCTGCCACGAGGAATTAGACCCGCCCGCCTGCGCGTTTTGCGCAAAGTACGGGAACTCGTTGATCATGAAGAAGTCGACCGAATCTGAAACTGCGGTGATGTTCCCCGATATCTGCCAGCCGAACGCCAGCTCGGAGATAGAGATGGGGATGTTGAGGCCCGCTGCGGTGAAGTTCGACCGCATGTTGTTGATGTAATGTGCGAGGGCCTTTCAATCAAATAATCACAAGTCAAGGGGAGAAGGACGGCGCAGATGGTGGGATGCATACGTCGGGGCTCCCAGCATCATCGTCATATAGTGGCTAAGTGACCGTCCCGGTAAGATGATTTCAAAGTGTTACTTATATGGCACAGACTCACTTCGTCGCCTGAGTATCGATCGATGAACGACGATGCGGATGGCTAGTTAGCGAGGGGAGCACTCACCGACAGCTACGGCTAACACAGGCCCTGGGTTGCGCATGACGGCCTCGGTGACGGCAAGTATCCTAGGGACTGACTTTATGAGGAACGTGTCTAGAGAGTAAAGCCCATTTAGTATTCAGAGGGCTCAACCGATCCTCGAAGGAATCTCGAACCGTTAGCAGTATAGTTCTGATTGATGACGTGGATAGGCAGGGTCCAGGCTAGAGGAATAATGAAGATTCCGGCCCTCTCCGCAGCGAGGATGATGTCTGAGCAGGAGTCAGCACATGAGCCTCGAACCGGACTAACATCGAGGACGAACCGTCATAATACGACGCATCAGCACCTGTCCCGCAGAAGTCGAACGTGATGACCGTCCTAGCGCCCCTCGACTTCATATGCGTGAAGTCGGCGGCCATCTCGTCCGTGGTCTTGCATGGCTACAGAGACAGAGATCGCACAACGTTGAATTAGCAGGGAACTTGGAGGAAAAGATGAATCGGCACCTCTATGTCATAGACGAAGCCTTCCCAGGCGTACATCGAACGAATCTGGTTCAGACGGCTCCCGTTGGGGTACACATACGCCGCAGACACCAAGCGAGCGAGGAGAAGGCACCAGCCGAGAAATGAAGTGGGAGACATCGATAAGCAGAGTGCGGGGTCCTGGGAAGAGGAGCGTTTTTAAGTAGTCGACGGACCATGGAACGAGTCCGAAGGGCGACACGAGACAAGTCCGGTGACCCTTCTTCCATGTAAAGAACCAGGCGCGGAATCCGGCAGAAGAAATAAATTAGCAACTGAAGGATGGAGGCACATTAACCTTCTTGAATGGTATAAACAGTAGAAAATCTCACATTTATTAATTTGCCTGCACGATTGTCAAAAGGTTTCGGGCTTGTAGGCCGAGGGAATGGCGTGGGCATCGGCTATCTCCGGGATCACCAAATAAGGACAGACCGGGAATCTCCGAGTTGCCATGGCATCGCGGCCCGGTTCGCTTGAACGTTCATCTGAGGTGCGCTAACCCCGTACACCAAGCCCGCCAGGTTCGACACGCGCCACCAGCCAGCCCTTCGCACCAAAACCGTGCTCTCCATGCCACCGCATCCCGTCTGGCCGACGCGCTGCCGCCGCCTCACTCGCAGGCCCCCCTGCAAACCTCCGTCATGACGGCCCGGGGACCCGTGCACCTACCTCCCACCCGCGCCGCGCCACTCTGGTCTACTATTTTAGCCCCCCATGTGTCCACGAGTTTGATCTCGCGCTATGACTTTCTGTCCTCCCGCCAGATTCTTCTCGGCACCTGGACTTAGGCATATCTATGTATTTTTCATACCCTCAAATATTTCCAGAATTATTGGACTTGAGTGGTGGAAGATACGAACCTTCCGATGATGGAACCAGAAGTGGAATCGGTTTTGGCAGGCGTTTTAGCACGTGGGAAAAGCACATCAAAACCTTCCATTTCTTTTCTTTTGTATGATGTAGGGCTCATATTGACCCAATATCTCATCCAACGATTACCACAGCATAGACCCACATCCCTGAAAATTTCCGGGCGGAATGGGCTTGAAATGCGGGCGGGATCAGGAATAATTCCACATCAGGGTGCGTGGACACATCAGGGGCTAAAATAGTAACCCTGCATCCGAAGCTCCGTTTCGCCAACGTCATTGCGGGCTCGATACAGCATCTGCTACCAGCTGCCGCACGTTGCATTTGCTCCCAGCGCTGCTCCTCACCGCCTCCTCGCGAGCTACTCGAATATGCGCGCCCCCGCATGTTTCCGTGCCTGAGCTCTCTCCCCGTCCGTCTCGCGATCGTCGGCGTGCAGCGTCGTCATGTTGTGACCAGCCTCGTACGCCCGCGCCCCCATCTCATATGCGCGATACTGACATGCGCCTGCAGGCCCCTAGCTCGAGTTCGCTCGCGCCATTAAATTCGCGATTCGTGCGCGGCGGGGCGGATGGACTGGGGACGCGCTGTCCACGTCCCACTGTGTGCGTTTCGTGCCATCGCTGCTTCTCCTGTACTAGGTAGCGCGGGTATGATTCAATTTGACTTATGATCTTCGGCGCGCATCGTCTCCTCTGGCCATCCTGCTCCTGCGTCGTCCCTCTAGGCTGCCCGTGCGGAACGTGGAATCGAATGCCTCTGCGCGGGGGCCTATCGTCTAGCGACTCTGAGGTTGCTTATTCCATTCTGCCGCTGGTCGTTATGCGTTAGAAGCGGGCTTCGTTACCTCACGCAGACTTGCTAAGTATCTTGCTGAACTCGCCATCTCCGGATTCGATTCGGCGACCGCGAATCTCGAATGCAGGTTCCTGGGATCAGCACCAAAAGCAGATGACTGTAACAGCCCCCAGCTGGGAAAAGATAACAAAGTCCGGATGACACTCCATCAGGAAGATGACAAAACTCTTGCCGACTTTGGTTCTTTGAGGTCTCGTTTGTCTCGCGTCGAAAAAATAAAAGCGCCGAAATGATGGTTAAATGCCAATGGACTATGTCCTAATTTTTTTTTTTTGGTACTCTTGCGGGTTTTCAGACATAGCTCGCAGTCTTGCGGTCGCGTGGTCTTTGGACGCTTGTTTGTTCGCGCACGAGCGCGTACGAGCGCGCACAAGCACGTACAAGCAAAGTGTCAAAACCCCGATGTCCGCAAACTCTGCAGACTCCGCAATAAACCCATCACCTCCCTGTCCGTCTCCTCTCTTTACCTTGTCACGTTCTTTCCGTACGCGATCAGCGTTGAGATACACAGGGGATATGTCTGCCACAGATTCACCAGGGCCATGAATGCCAGGCACACCGACAATCAGTCCGAGTGAACGAGTGCCTGGATGGGCTGCGACAATTTCTTCAAATTTCGCTTGTTCTCGGGTCGACACATGGAGGACGTGTGTGAGTCGAGGATGCTCATGTTTGCCCAGATTAGAGAAATGAACGCCGCCGGACCATTTGTGAAGAGTGGATTTGACCCCGCACGAATAGTGGATTAGCTTTCCATTGCAGTGACAACGTCACAGTAGCTGGCCAGCAATTCCTTGGGGTGTGGTTTGTAAAGCCCTGGCACGTTCGTGTACTTCGTTTGCCCGCTTCCCAAGTACCAGCCATCTCATCGCCTTTGCGATCGCCCCCGGTGACGCGGCAAGACCAATGGACATGGAGTTGTTTGGTCCGCTCGAACTCCGGCCACGTAACATCCATCTCGAACACCTCATTGGACCAAGGGTCCCATTCATCTTCTTGCGCAGGAGAGACCGGTCTGCGGGTGATGGGATCCCTTGGCGCAGGTGGAAGCTGCTGACGCCCTGGTGAAGGCAGTTGAGAGGTGGTGATAGGTGGGTTATTTAGCGGGTGGGCAGTGACCGGTGAAGGACGGTATGGAATAAATTGTCCCTGAGAGGTGCGCATATAGAGTTGGGGCGCAGGATTTATTGAAGCGGCGGAATGAGTAGCTGGCGGGGGCTGAGGACTAAAGAATGGTTGCTGTCCCAATGGGAATGAAGGAGCAGCCACCGCTATAAAAACCTCGATAAGCTCAAATCGGCAAAAGCGGACATAGAATACATACGCATTGCACCTGCTGGATGGCGATAGGATCCAGAGGTATTGTTTTGTATATAACCTGTTGTTCTGCCTGTATTTGAGGACATTTAGTCCACCAGTACAAGTGTCGAGGATAGTGATTACCGCTTGAATCAAAAATTGGTAAAAGCGGCGAGACAGCATTGGATGGAGCTAGAACTTGACAGTCAGGAAGATAACTCCCAAGTCAATGGCCATTCACACACGAGATGCATATCCTGGTTCTGAGGGCGGTACGAATGGGTTCGGGGGAGTAGTTTGCGTTGCAAAATATTGGACGCTTTGATGAGCTAGGTGCCGAAAAAAGCCCTGTGAGGTTAAAGAACGGTCAATGTCGAGGGGGACATCCAGATTTTAACATACCAAAACCATTATCGTCGGTACAAGCTGGATGGCGCTTGTAATTTATCGCGAAGCGACGATAAGTGCACAGCATTATTAAGTCTGGATTCAATCGCGATCGAGATTCCCAATGAAGCGTGATGACGGGACAAGCGTGAACGTGTACGGGATGGAGACTCAGAGTCTGCACAATTAAAAAGCCGAAAAGATTACCCCCCACAGTAATCCAGAAGCCTCAAGCAGTACAGCCGACTTGAACTTCAGACATAGGTTGAAGGAAGGAAGGTGTTGCAAGATTATAGTATTGATAGGAAGTTTGGAGGCTACTACCATGCTTCATTGTCGCCCTGGTTCAGAATAAATGAATAGAAAGCACACTTGAGTACATTTGACCTAAGTAGCGCTCCGCCTTGAGGATTTCCAAAGCTCGTGAACAATTTGAAGGCTGCACGGTGGTGCACGCCAGTGCACGCCAGTGCACGCCAAGGCGTGCACTGCCGTGGCGTGAAGCGTGCATGGTGTGGTCGAAGCGTGCCAGGCGTGCACCGAAGCGTGCCAGGCGTGCACTGAAGCGTGCCCGGCGTGCACCGAAGCGTGCAAGGCGTAATTCCTGGCGTGCGCACTGTGAGCACCACAGTGCATAGGGCACTCCAACCAAACCCCAAACCGTATCCAAAGAAAATTACTTGACGCTTCATGATTTGCCGAGATCCAGGTTGTTGTGCCCAAAATCTGAGCCATAAGTCCATACCAACGGTGAAAGTAAAATTAATTGTAAATCTATGCTGTCTAAGAGTAAGCTGCGGAATGGACATGTATTCTGAGAAAAGTAGGTGAAGTGGGCGCGACTCGCTCATACATAGTCTGTTTGGGCAATGTTGTGGAACACGACTCGCCGCAGCAGGATTGATTCGAATTAACGGACTTACATACATACAACAGGTGCTAGGACACTTTGCAAGTCGCGCCAGTCGAGTTTCTCATTCTGCGGAGGACGGGGATGATGATGTCACTCAACCCGACATTTTGAGAAATGTCGGGGTTTATGATATCACAAATGACGCTCTGTAAGGGACTTGAGAGGGTTGAAACCAAGGTCGTTATTCTACCTACCAGGAGTACATGGACGGTAGTAAGGACAACACTCTGTGTTTCGGACTTTGAGTAAACTTTGAGTCTCCAGGAGTCTCGGACGCGGTGCCACAGTACTTTAGAAAGAGCCCGGGATGATAGCAGCAGGCAGTTATAGTGGGGCCATATGGATAGAGGAAGGAATTCGTGGTAGTAGTGGTCTAAAGGAAAGCTAAAGATACGGCACTGTTGTGCAGCACCACGTTTGCACGCCTTTGCACGCTGCACGCCACTGCACGCCAACCACGTCACGGCACGCCGTGACACGGCGATTTCCCGAGGCCCCCCGCGATGCCATGGCAACTCGGAGATGACCGGGTGGTCCTGGTGTCCCGGAGATCTCCGACGCACACCGCCACCGCTTTCCTCCGGCCAACCTCGACGCCGCTTCACCCGACACATTATTATTGACATAGGCACGGCGTCTGCAACACCGCATATTAAATAGCTGTTCTGTAATAGATCGTCAAAGGAGAAAAGATGGTGAGGATCTCACGTACTGATGCATCAAATCGAGCCAGGGACGTCACCGCAGTGGACGGCACTGCCGTGGCCGATGGCTTTTTTGGACCGAAACATAACGTCCAAACATTTCTTCCTGTTTGGAAAGATTTTCCCAACCATAGCAAAAATCAAACCCGAAAGATTGCGTCTTACGCGGATGTTCTGGTCCAAAATATCTGCAAAACATGACACACTTTCGGCTACGAAACATCCATCCAAAAATGCTGATTTTTTAATCCCTTTCGCGAAGCGGAACAGACTCCTTTTTGAGGTCGAAACAGAGGAAGAACAAAGGAAGCTCCTTTGTTCCTTCTCTTTGTGGGTTCCAAACAGAGTTCTTTCTGGTATAGAAAACTTTACAAAGATACTCAATTTTCGCGGAAGCTTTTGAAGGCCAAACAGACGGCCTTTTCAGCGTACGTTTGGTAGATGAAAATCCACCAAAAAGACATGATTTTTGTGTCTGTGTTCCGAAGACCAGTGAACATATACTCGAAAAACAAGACATGTTTGGACGTGATTGTTAGGTCCCCAAAATCCATCGGCCATGGCGGTGCGGGCATAGTTTCGGTACATGACGCGAAGGTACAGGATGTGGCTGCCGGCAATTTGGAGCTCGTAGCAGTGCTGGAATAGATCGCTAAAGCGCGGTAAAGGTTCAAGACATACCGATGCGTCGAATGGAGGCAACAAAGTCAACGGGCATCGTTTCGGCGTGGTCGGACGCAATAAATTAGGAGGGCGTATCACAACAGGGGAGACTTCTCGAGCGAAGCAAAGTCCCCGCAAACGATCATCACAGCTGCCACACCAGAATAGCCACCACGTACTGATGGCAGCGAGGATATGTGAGCGTCGATGTTGGTGCCGTGCCGATGACTGTGGCTGGGTTTCATTTGGGGTACTTCTTTAGCCAGTGTTTCAAGGGGGTTGGGCCGGCGTATATTCTTGATTTGGTCGAAAACGGACCATCTTCGAAATGGCGCATTGCGCTGGCGTAGTGGCGCAGATTTCAGGCGCGAGAGATGGTTTGAAGACTTTGCAAGTTCAATATGCCCACGGAGAAGTGATAGGATGCGCGGAGGTGCAGGGTTGATTGCGGGACAAACAAGATGAATTGGACACGAACGTGAGGAGGCGACACTCGATGAGAATGTGGGATGGGAATAAATCTGCTTATATCCCGGACATGGTTGGCTCCGACTCGAACTGACATGATGAAATTCCCGTGGTTCATTTCAAAGGTTATTAATGAATGAGGTGTGAGGCTGAGTTGTAGTTTGTCTGGTTCTCGATAGTATAATCAATACATGATATAGACATACCTGATGTCATAGACACATAGAGTCGGTCCTTTAGGAGAAAATTGTGAGACCGAGGACCTGTAGGCAATTAGAGAGTATGCCAAGTGTTCTGTAATGCTATACCTTGAGTCATTGATGCTCATTTGGACAACCCGAACCCGCCGGATTTTAGAAGTTATATGAATAAACAAGTTCAAGCTTAGAGTGTGAACTTATTTACATTGAGCGTGGCCTTACTAGTATACTCCCGCCAACGGCTATCATTCAATGTTGAGAATTCCAATCGACGTACCCGCACTTTACGATATTGTGGCCTCGCTGGGGATCCACTTGGGACATCTAATGATATCAGCTCGCCCAGGTCTAACATACCAGATTCCTAGGTAAGCAGAGTGCCATTGAGATGTCGGGGATCCAGGGCTGGGCAATCAATATCTCAAAACCGGAGCTCCAAACTCGGAGTTGTCGACGAGATCTGGTACTTTGGATGGCATACTCTCCCACATTTCCTTCTCGAACAACCCCATTTTCGCGTTCAGGGCGGTAGTGCGACATCGCGGTGCGCAGAGCAAGTTCCCAATGCGACATTTGCCATTGATCAAATCAATTTCAGCTTCCTGAAGTTGTTCGGTACCCTCGGCTCTTCTGCTCTGACGTCAAGATAATAGTAATGCGCGAGGACCTAAGACACGGACCTTGCTGGGAAGCGAAGACGCCGATCAAATCGAGCTTCCATTACAAATTTAAGCCCATCTGCCAACCTCCCTTCCGCTCCACATTCTATTCTCCGCGTTGCACTAAATTCAATTCCATGGCATCCTGGGTGGGTCTGATAGCGCCTGGAATTCGCGTAGCTACGGGGATACCGCCCAGAAGGAATGAAGAAACGGTGAACTGCAAATTAGCACTCAAAAAAATCAAGCCCGCTCCTTCCAGTGTCCCCGTGACGAATCGAATAGCTGTATCACCAATGATCAAGACAACAGCGCGGAATCATTGGCCTTAGTCCACAGGGAGTGTGAGTTCCTCTCCGCGTAGGGGTGGTATGTGACTACTTACCTCCAAGTTACTATACTCTTCTTGCGCGAGAGATTTTTAACAAGACTAAAGCGATAAATTGATTTTATTCCTCGCAAAGCCCACAGTGAAGATAAAACCGGATTTGGAGTGCGCATGAACGACTGATCAAGACGGAAGGAAGGGAATACTTGACATTCATTTCCTCGGGCGCATTCGAACCGCCAGTCCGGTAGACATATTGATTTCGGAGGGATCTGCCATCAATCAAGAAGGACTGGTCATTGGTGTGAGCACGCGCAGTAATCACACTGGAAAATGGGATGTTTCAAAGTGTCTCAAAACATACCCGAAATATATAATTTAAGTGACAGAATAAGCAGTGATGACAGAATAAGCAGTGACTAAACTGTGCCTGAAGCTATTAGTTTCAGACACCGTTTCAGCCACGTTCCTCAAACAATAAGCATCAGACGGCGCGAAATCGGTAAAAACCGGTGAAAGAAGCGCCGAAACTGATCCGGAAACTGTTTTTACCGATTTCGCGCCCTCTGATGCTTATTCTTAAGCTTATTGTTTCAGGAACGCGGCTGAAATGGTGTCTGAAACTAATAGTTTCAGGCACAGTTTAGTCACTGCTTATTCTTTTACTTAAATTCTATATTTTGGATACGTTTTGAGATGCTTTGAAACATCCCATTTTCCAGTGTGAATAGCATATAAATATTATCCTGGACCGTGCCGTCAAAATGGAGAACAGCCCTGAGTCAGTATCCCCGTTCAAGAGTGGCGGATTTAATGGGACGCATATGCGGCGGAGATAAGAACGCGATTCGCCCAGACGACCGACGACCTGTCACAGAGACTGAGTAATGCCGTTCGCTGAGCAACAGCGGTCGAAGGCGTACTCGATAGGGTGACTGGTTTGAGACATTGAGTTCCACCAAGGGAGGGCTAGGATTTGGCAGGAGGTGGCCCACGTTTGAAAGCGCTCTGAGAGAGGTGTCACACAGCCAATTGACTGTTCAGTGACGTGAGATATACGGGAGCACCATAGACGTACGATGAATGTGTACAGTCGGTCGAAATCTTTCTGAGAGCAGGTCTGTAACTTTTACCCAACCTTCGCCTTGGAAGCCTTGAGTATCCATCCGCCCATGACTCTCGCTCAGGCTTGGGGAAAATTATTCGCCTCCATTCACCTTGATCATGACTCCCGGGATGCTGCCGGCACCACTAGCTTCTATTTGTTATGTCATCGCTCCTCCCACAGCCGGGCGTCTGATAGAAAGAACCTGGGGTTTTCTCGCTCTGTGCTGTGAGTGACCTATCACAGACTTTGTTCTCAAGTTCATTTGGTTTTCTCGTCAGAATGTACTGATCTTGGCCTTTCTCTCCGCCGCTCTTCCTCCAGGCAAACGCAAATGGAATGTTGATTTGTTAACCCATTTCCCCGTGATATTTAAACCGTATGTGTCACGACTCTCTTTCTAGGGCCTCGAGCTCATACCAATGCTCCGCCGCCTGTTGAGTTCCTGAGCACCATTATCCTGGGGTTTTCAGCAACTGCATTAAAATGAAAATACTGTTTGTTGAAGTACGTTGTCAATCAGTGTTGTTGTTCAAAAGAGTCGATGTCGCGTGTATTAAGATCTATAACATGGCACGTTGAATGAAAGATCCTCCCATTCTGACATGCTCACCCAGTGGCCCTAAAGCTCAATGACCCAACATCATACACGCGGACTGGGCTGTGCCTAACGACTGTCGAGCGGGGATCAGAGGTCCTTTGGCGCCTTCCAAAATGGGAGCCGAACAACCCGCGAATTTGATCGCCCAGCCGCTTCCTGTCGCTTCCCTGTCCATCGGCTGCAGCCTGCTTCTCCTTCCAGCCGAGCAAGAGTCATGCACTATCTACTCTGGCCTCCCGCGAAGGCTCGCGCGCCGCCAGGATCTGTGCGCGTCAAAACCGGCGGGATCGCCAGAATGCGATGGGTCCCGACTACACTGATCAATAGCACGCTCAACGCGAGTGCGCGAGGCAGTCACCGCGAGGGGAGAAATGCAGGTTCCTTCCTTTGGTGATGCGGGTTCCCTCCAAGATCTTCGCTCTGCCTCCGCGCACAAAGCCCGTATGTCTTCCTCAGAGGCCCGGCGATAGGCGATCGGCCAGCTCGCAATCTCAATGCAGGCTGCTATCAATGACGAGGCCGCTGTCTATATGTCAAAAAATTTCAATTGTGGTACATCCTTGCATCGGCACCTAGTATGTTCGCTGTTGGGGCGAGTGGTGGAGGGTTTAAGCAGGAGCGAGATTCGTTTTTGGCGAGGGCAGCCGGGGATATAAAGAGCAGGCGTTGCAGTAGTGGAATCAGCAAGGCAGGATGGACCGCATCACCCCAGGCGACATTGTCGATCGGCGCGATGTCTGCGACTCCGAAATCACGACGGTTGACCGCCTCCCATCGCCTCCCGACTCCCGTGCATCGTGGATTTCGTTTCCCCCCAAGGCTCGAGTTGCTGGCGAGGAGGACGCGTTCTCGTCGCAGCTCAAGGCTCTCACCCTTGATCTGCAACGTCCCATCGAGTCTCTGGGTATCGCTCCTCAGTGCCCTCCTTCGCCCCCGCCTACACCTCCCGCCGTAGCGAGCCCGACCGTGATTGCGGCCCCCGTCGAGCGCATGCTCGCCATATCCCCCATCGTCGAGGAGATGGCGACGGACGCGCGGCCGTGGTACCGGCGCTTTGGCCGCCGTAAATTCATCAACACCATACGTCCTGAAATGGTGGTGGTTAGCGCCGACGCTCCCGCGATCGTTTTACCCTACCCCCCTACCATCGACGAGAAGTATCTCTACGCACAAACTCGGCGCGTTCCCCTCTACGTCTGCGGGACACTCTCCTTCCTGTCTATATCTGCTGGGATGTGGTTGTTCTCTCTCTCGACTGTAGAGTTCCACTGGTGAGTTTCTGTTACTCTGGATCTGTCTGCGGATCTGATGATTCTGGTGTAGGTTCATTGGATTCGGGTTCCTTGTGGAATTTCATCTCTTAATTGCGTATGCCGTCGGGTGAGTTGCCTCGCGTCCCCACGCGACCGCGGTTCCAATCCCGCTTTTTCAGATATACCGGCCAGAATTACGACCTTGCGAAACACAACGAAGCTGTCAAAGAGTATGCCACATCTCCGGGCGATGATCCATCTGTGTGAGTAGTTGCGGTCCATTCAATCAGTTGAATCACTGATGTGTTGTTTTCCCAGCGACGTTCTACTCCCCTGCTGCGGCGAGCCACTCGAGATCCTCGAAAACACCTACAAGTACATCTCCCGGCTCTCATACACCAACTTCAAAGTGCACGTCCTGGACGACGGCGGCTTGGACTCCGTCAAGCAGCTCGCCGAGCAATACGGCTTCAATTACATCCGGCGCTCGAACCGCGGGCACCTCAAGAAGGCAGGTAACCTGCGCAACTCCTTCTCCGCCACATCAGGCGAATTCTTCGCGATCTTCGACGCGGACTTCTGCCCGCGGCACGACTTTTTGCAGGAGATGCTGGCGTTCATGCGGAAGGAGCCGGACGTGGCGATCGTGCAGAGCCCGCAATTTTTCCGGCCGTGTCCTGAGCAGACGTGGGTCGAGCAGGGCGCGAGCTCGACGCAGGAGCTGTTCTATCGCGTTATTCAGGTGAATCGCGATCGGTGGGGCGCGCGTGAGTTTCCTGCTGCAGGTGCTGGGTGATTCACTCATGAATTCCGTGACAGCCATCTGCGTTGGGAGTAACGCCCTGTATCGGAGAGAGGCGCTGGAGGCTGTGGGAGGAACGGCTGAGATCGGACACTCGGAGGACGTCCATACCGGATTTTACGCCATGGACCGCGGGTGGCGCGTCAAATACGTCCCGCTTGCGCTCGCATGTGGGATCTCCCCCGATACCGGCAAGGCATATTTCTCGCAGCAGGTCCATTCCTAACTCTTGACTCCTGCTTCTCCTCCCTGACGTGCGTGTCTGTAGATGCGCTGGTGCTCGGGCTCCACGGCGCTCCTTACCAACCCGGAATTCTGGAAGTCCAAGCTCACCGTTGTGCAGAAGCTGTGCTTCCTCACGGGAATGCTGTACTACGCCGCCGCCGCGCTGTCGATCTTCCTCAACCCCCTCCCAGGGCTCCTTATGCTAATCTTCAACCCCGGCCACATCATATTCTACAACTTTTTCTTCGTGGTGCCCGCGATTATTGATAGTATGCTTGTTTTCCGGCTGTGGTCGCGACAGGTGCGTCTCCCTCTTGTTTTTTGCGTGGGGCGGGTGCTGATCCCTCGTGTGCAGCGCTACAACTTCAACTGCATCTTTGTGTTCGTCATTCAGCAGTACGTTTTCTTCCCTCTCCGCGCCCGACGCCATCGATTGAGCCCCCTTACCCTTAGGTATGCATACCTTATGGCCATCAAGGACAAGATCTTCGGCACCACCGCGCTCTGGGTCCCCTCCGGCGATACCCAGGCGCAACAAGGCACCGTCAAGGCCAAGGGTGGGAACAACAAGTACCGCAACAGTCGCATCCTGTGCGCGCTGTGGGTATATTCGACGATGGCGGCGACGATCGCGCTGTCGACGGTGCGCATTCACCAGGGGAATCATTGGTACAATTATGTGCCGATGTGGTTCCTCGATGCGTATCAGGTGTTTATTACGTTTCGGTTCATTTGGACGACGTAGACGGGGCGGCGTGTCTGGCTCGAGATGTGCGAGCTTTTGTTGGTGGACTTGGATGCTCCTTCGCTTTTTTCTCCTGCCCATAGACGCTCGCCGGCTCTCTTTGATCGTCGACGCTAGATGGTGTAGATTCTCATATGGGTTTTTTTGTATAGTAGCTCCCTCTGTTTAGGTTGCAGCCCGCGTGGCCACGGCGCGCGGTGCTGGGGTATCCTCATGGTAGGAGTTCAGATGATAGAGTTTATTCAATAGATACACGCGTAGAATTGAGGCCAATCATCATACATCATTTGTTGGCTTCTCCTATCGTAACGAGGGGATATAAGTTGAAATACAGTATGAGATTGCTACGCAGTGGGTGTAGGTCAAACTTGGGGGATGGTTGAAGTTTTGGTTCGACGTTCAACGAGAGATCTCATTCGTAGTCATCCGATTCCGTCGCTAATTCAGTTGTGAAAAACTAAAGAATCGGGAACCAAGGTGAGATAGCCTTCAAAGGCCTTGGTACCCGATTTTGAGGTTCAAAAGTTGAACTAGGAGATAGTTTTTGGACGAGTTTTGGGCCCAAGTAGACGGATTGAAACTTCCGTCAAAATCACAAATATGTAGATTCCTTAGTCGGGGTTGAATTTGAGGGAGTCGGTCCATGACATGCAGCTGGCTATTTGCTACGCCCACACTTCTAGTTTGGATACAGTAGCTGATCTGATTCATCTTGTTCGTTTCACTCTGGTCCGTTGTCACGGTTGAAGTTGGAGTGTGTCTCTCAACCCATCAACTTCTCAGGATTGTTCCGACCATACGTAGTGATAAATTGGCAAGAATTGGAGTCCACAGGTCGTGTGCTCTGCCACAAAGCGCGTTGCTGTTGTTATTGATGAGCAGCGCCTCGCTAAGCGCCAAAGATGATACAAACACGACCACACGCGCCGACTTTACGCGTTCAATTCACGCGTTCTCCGTGCCTCATTCTCGTCAACGTGCCTTGCGTCCGTCCATCTAGACAGATCTCCGCGACATACTTCACTTGTTTTACTGAAGAATCATATCGCCTTTCGCCCCAGATTTCGTATGCCGCCGCATTAAGTCCTCGCCGTTGCTCATGCTCCCTGCTTTACGCGCCGACTTTACGCGTTAAATTCACGCGTTTTTCTTGTCTCATTCTCGTTATCGTGCCTCCCGTCCATCCAGACATATCTCCGCGACATACTTCACTTGTTTTACGGAAGAATCATATCGCCTTTCGCCCCAGAGCTCGTATGCCGCCGCATTGAGTCCTCGCCGTTGCTCATGCTCCTCGCTTTCGCTCGCGCCTCGTCCCCCGTCCACACCCTCGTCCTGTTGTATATCCTCGCCGTTCCCATCGCCGCTCGCCGCACCGCCTATGGAAACAAGGACTGGACAGCTTACAAAAACTGAGTTAATCACTCAAGTCATGATCCCACGGATCGGCTAACAGGATAGGACCCCAGAGAGAAGTACGGTATGTAAACATGCATCAATTGAAAATATGATGAGTCAAAATTGTGTGGTGAACTTTGACGGAATACATGATATGTAGGGATGGGGCACGATACACGAGGCTAGAGAGTGCGAAAGAGGGACGGAAGGGAAAAGCACACGAGCGGGAGGCCGAGAAGCATGAGGCCAAGAGACGAGGCGAGCCCGAGAAGGACAATGTGAGCCGGGTACTTGAGGAGCGAGTCAGTAAGAGGGAACTGAGGGGAGAAGGATGCGCGAGGCGAGTTGAGAGAAGGAAAACAACACGATGAATGAGGAGACGAGGCGGCACGAGGTGGGAGGCGCGAGGATGTGCGAGGAAGCGCGAGGCGAAGGAGGGTGCACACCGCAGCGCGCTGCTGCCATGCAGAAAAGGGCGAGGGCAGATGTTCATGTCAGTCTCCTAGACCTGCAGCTCCGGCGCACAGATGCCGACGTAGATCTCCCTTTTCATAACCCACTTTCAGCAAGGTATCTCGTCTTCCACGCATTCACATATCCCTCGTAAGGAAGCCGAACGGACGTCTCGGGCTCGGACTCCGACGCAGGTGCCTCAGTAACGCCTGAGCAACGAGGGCATCATTTAAGTAAGAAAGGCGTCATCCCGATCCGGCACGTGCTTATATAAGCGAAACATCACACCACCAAATTCCTTTCTCCTCCTTCCACAAAAACATTTCTGCATTTATACGACCACCAAACTGTAGCTGTTATTCATATCTACAATTACATGTAGGGGATTTGGTTAATATTCTCATCTCGCAAAGTTGTAAGGTGATTTTTCCAAAAAAAGGCAACCCACTTTGAAAAGCTTCCAAACCGTTTTCCACTGCATTTGGGACGATGTTGTGAAAAATACATCTGAGATTTGGCAGATGATATAATCATTCACGTGACCGGTCCGCGGCTTCCGACGTCCACCTGTATGTTCAAACAGTGCACATAGCGCAAGTACTGTGTCTATATGTAGGGGAGCAACGGTCACGGTCACGGACCGCCTGTTGCGTTGCCTTTTTTCAGGCGAATCAGGGTAACGGTAAGGTCGGTTGCTTGGAAAAATCGTGACATTGGAAAAAATCGTAAAAAAATCGTAAAAAATCGTAAAAAAATGCACTACGTTCTTTGAGCCCCTACTCGTCCCCGGAGTCATCCCCACTAGCTTCTTAACCGTCCCCAATGCCCCCATTCGGTGCTCGATACGAGAAACAAGGGCCTGAGGGGGGCCAGTGACCGGTTTAACTGCACATATTTTGTGTGCCATGATGGTAGGTGAATTCAAAAAATGTACGCATACACTGCGTTCAGCCCGGACCTAGACATCGATTGTCTAGCCGGACGGAGGCCTGGCTAAGCGACTAGACCACGGGCTAGACACGTCCCATCAGCGTGTCTAGTCGCTTGGCCCGGCCTCCGTCCGGCTAGACAATTGATGTCTAGGTCCGGGCTGAACGCAGTGATATCTATAGTGTTCGTACTTATAAATTTTAGCTTCATTGTCCCCGAAATTCCCGCTCTGAGCCCTCACCGAGTGGCACAATGGCGCGAGTGTCAAAGCGTTGGTTGCCTCTTTGTGCAACAGTCACGATCACGGTGGCCTCCGTTGCCTAAAAAAAAAGGCAACGGCCTTGTCACGGTGTTCGGGGCGTTGCTCCCCTACATATAGACACAGTAATTGGTGTTATTTCATATGTAGTTGGTCGGAATATACTTCTGTGAAGCCCTCACCACAAATATTGGCTCCAAACTTATACATAGTATTTATCCAGACACACAATAGCGTAGATGTGGCCCTCCTCGAGGTTTGAATTAGAAAAGAAAACACAATATGTTGGTATTTGCCTCCTCTTGGTGTTGATATAGCCTGAGCAGTTCAATTAGACACATCAGGAGTTACAAAAATATCTCTCCCGGGCTCCGCAAGCCGAAATCTGCACTGGAAATTTTTCAACTCTCGAGATTTGGTGGGTGGCTGTGCTGTGGCTGTGGTTTACATAAGGGTGCCGGATCCGGGTGACGCCTATCTTACACTAGTCGCAGTGAACTTGTACCACGTCCTCCGTCTCTAGGTACAGGCGCGCCGGGGCAAGGCTCAATCCCCCCCTCATGGAACCCGCATCCAAATCCGCATCCGCAGGCAGCGCGTTCGTGGTCTGCCGCAAACCATCGTAGACCGCGGCGCTGCTTGACCGCAGTGGCACGATGCGCGCGCGATGCGCCCGCCCTTTGGCCGTGTGCACGACATGCAGCTCCATGCGCCTCCGGCTCCGCCGTGCGCGCGCGGTGCAGTCGTCCCACTCCGCGTACGCGTGGGCGGCCTCGCCCGGGATGTTGTGCTGCCCGGGGCTCAGCAGCGGGAGCACGCGCACACCAGCCGGGACAGTATCGTAGTTGAAGGTCGTGTGGAATTCCGTGCCTGGGTGCGCGCGCATGAAGGCGACCTGTTTAGCACAGATGTGCGCGCGCTTCGCGAGGTAGTCGCCGTGGATGATGCAGAGGAGGAAGCTGCGCTCGCGTGCGCTGGGGTGCACTATGCGGGACGTCAGTACTCTAGAATTATGTCTCGAGACTGCCCGACGCGCACCGTTTCGCAGGGCTTGGCACACGTCGCGGTGGCCGTCCTGCTGCCAGTCTGCCGCTTGGCATTCGCGGGAATAGTAAATCCGTTGCTGACACTCCGCGCACGACGTAGAACTTGTTGTTTGAGAAGTGCAAATTTGGACGTGAGCATGGATTTGTCGCGTAGAAGCCGATTAATGCGCTGGTTCTTCTGCTTAATGACTGAATCTTGCTCTGAGATCGTATAGTAGGCGCTGTCGAGGTCAACCTCCATGTTTTCCAGGTTTTGAGCAGCCACAGCATTCTCCGCTTGAAGGGAGGTAATCAGGATAGCGGAATCGGCGAGATTAGCCTGTAAAAGATTGTTTTCAGAGCGGAGTTGAGAGTTGGAGGATCCCAGCAACGAGATTTCTGTGCTTTGATGGTCGATTCGGTCCTGCAGGGATGCGATGTACGCTTGTGCGCGCGTCGAAGAGCGAGGCGGTATCTGTGTCGCAGGGGCAATGCTATTTGACTTAAGGCTCCAACCATTTAGTTTTCGTGTAGACCTGGGGGCAAATTAAACGAAAACGGTATTTAAACGGTTTAAAACCGTGTAAAACTGTTTATAAATGGTTTTTTTCCCGGAGAACCTAAGTTTGAGTTAGAAAAATCAATTATGAGCCTCAACCGCAGCCCAGGACGCATTCTGAGGAGGCCGACACTATTATAATGTTTACAGCTATACAATGTATCAATCTCAAATATCCAGTGCCTTCCTAGATAGATGTCGAATCCGGGTTCAACTTTAACCTACACAAATGCAGTCAACGAGTGAAGTCTTCCGAAAAATTGGATCATGCCCTCAGGAGTGCGTTTGGGAAATGGAAATACCGGGGTTTTGGGAGGCCGGCGGTGTGATCGGCGGTGTGATTGGTAAGCGGCCGGCCTAGCGGCACAGCGTTGGTAAACAGGGATAAATACACCCTCCGGAACATTTCTGGGTATCTTCTGCGGTGTTGCAGCAGGATTTAAACGAAATCACTGTATATTGATCTGATCCCCAGAATTATTGCCGGTGAGCAAAATCAAGTACAGAATGGTTAATTATTAATGAAATCTTGTCCCTTCTATTTTTTTCCTGCAGGCTCTGCACTTCCGGAGCCCCTGATAGCAATACCAAGGCAATTAAGAGCACAACCCATATATTAATCCGCTGGCATAAGTACTGTTGGGCCGGTGGACATTCGGTTCAAAGGAACAAATTACTTGAGGTACTCTCAGATCTCTGATGAAATTGATTGAGTCGAAATGGTGTCTGGAGCAAATAATCTTGTATCAAAGGATTCATTTTGCAACGTACTCGAGTCTGGGGTCGGACGGAGTGCTGGACGGTAATGCAGTACGAGGGTTTCAAGCTCCGACTACGGGTGCCGGCTGTGCCGCCGGTATTGATGGCGGTGTGTTTGCCGGTATTTCCAACTCCCAAACTTCCTGGCCCTCAGGAATACTTCCAACGAGATGTGTCTGGATTGGAAACTCCATCTTCGGGAGGATCAGTCAAGGAAGGCGGCGCCGCGGCGGGCTGCGCGGGACGGGGATTGCCGGCCGCGATCAACTAATTACTCGATTGGGATAGATCTTGTTCGGGTCCCGCCCCTGAGCTCCACAAGAAGTGTGTTTTGCATTGGGTCTTTGTGAAAGTATGGATATTGAAAAAGCCGGGGAATCCGCCGGGATCAGGGCCGGCGGCAGGAAGTTGCCGTAGCGGAGCTTGAAAGCCTCTTTGGGAACTGGCCCCTGTCTTCAGTGTTGCAAGCCGGAAAACTTTGTACATCTTATTGCAACCTCTGTAGATTGAGTGTAACACAGCACAACCATAAACACACTGGGATAGTCCGACCTATTCAGGACCCAGGAAGGATACCGGAAGATTCTGAGATGATGGAATCGATAAGCCCACTCACGTCTCCTCTGCCGACAACAGGGGCATAAATACTGGGTCCCATAGATGCTCGTGGCATATTAATGTGTCCTAAGAGCTGTACTGGGGCAACCGGGGCAGAAAGGAATTTTCAGGATGGCGGCCGCTGCCCAAATAGGTTCAAATTGACTTTGAAAATGATGAAAAATTTGTTTCCTTGTCAAATACTGTGAATTAATGCCAGTGCGAACATGACTTGATGCGCACGAGCTTGGCGCGATGCGGCGGGCGAACGGCGGGCTGTTGTTCATTATTATTGATGGCTTGTGCCGAGGTGCCGCCGGCACCTTACATAATCCCGGCGCTTTTCCCGTCAGGCACCCCGGCTACGATCGCCGGCTTTCCCATAATCCATTTGTTCTCGGGTCTTTACCGGGCATTCTTATGAACCCCATGAATCATCTCAGTCCTCATACACTCAAGATGTAAAGGCAGAATCACAAGGTTCTGGTAGTACTCTGGCTGTAACCGTTTAAACCGTGTAAAAATGGTTTGTAAACCGTTTGCACCTCCGCTCAAATAAAACGAAAACGAAAACGGTTAAAACCGTGTAAAACAGTTTATAAACGGAAACGGTTGGAGCCTTAATTTGACTTCTGGCCGCCGTGGCGGGCTTTGCGCGCGGCAACGAGGACATTGTTTTGTTTCTTGGACCTCCCGGTGTTGTTGCGACCCATTGCGACTGTGGAAGCAGGAAAAGCGCGACGCGACGTCGAATGCTACAGCTTCGATCGTGTTACCTGTCACAGGTCACGACAGATGATCCTCGCTCCGGGGCGGTGGCCCACGTTTCAGGCACACCGATGATAGTCCATCTTATCTTATCGAAGACGTGGATAAGGGACCGAAGAACAAAATGTTCAGAGGAATTTGCAGGGGACACAATATTTCTTTCGGTGCCGCTGGAACGGTTCCGAATTCCACCACTGTGTGTCGAGTTCTGAACTTTTTTGAAATCCCTCTGAATGTTTTGTTCGAATATCATTTTTAAAGAAATTTTCGGTAGCGGTTTAATTTTCGCGCAGATGTGGCACGAATGAGGAGCGATTTGGGGTCGTAGGAAATGGGAAACAGCCTCGAATCAAAGCGCAAACAGAAACAAACAGCACACTTGGCGATCGTCAGATGCCCCACCCCACCAGCAGCTCGTTTACTGAATGCGGCCGTCACCGGTGCCTCCCTCCGTACCATGCCACCGCACCCGCTCGTTCCTCGTAGCCAAAACATCCGCATTCCCCCCTCCTCTCCATCCTCATCGCGTTCGTCCCCTCCAACCCACCGCACCCTGCCCGCCATTCCCAACACGCCGCCGCCGTTTTACCCGCGCACCCCCAAACGCTGCATCCCTCCCCCCCCCTCTGCGTATCACCCTGCTCGTCGCCTTCATCCCAATCGCCGCGCCGTGCCTGGAACGTGCACACACGTACACATGCCATACGCGCCCACCAGCCCGCCTCCGCATGTACACCGTCAATTGCGCCGATGGGCCTCGTGTGCCTCGGCTCGCCCCTTGGCTCTCTCGTCGCCGCTCGTGTGCGCCAGGCTCTCCTCTTGCTCCGCATCAAGTTGGTTTCGCCAACACCGCCAATACCAAGGCGTTATTTAAGGAGCCCCGCCGCATCCTCCACTCGCATCCCGGCGCTGCTCCTCACCGGCGTTTGAAGACGGATAGGCGACTATATCGGGCACCTCCTCTTCGTTGTCTGCCGTTGGCTCCCTCATTCCTGCGAGTAGCGTCCTTTGGCTCTCAGCGTCGGCGTCTAACCGTGTATTATTTGAGCGCGCGCGCCTCCATCTATATCTCCTATGGAGGGAGGCGATGCCTGCGTGCATCGAGTCCACCCAGTGTCCCTGCGACTCGGCTGTAGCGCCTAAGGAGATGCAGACCAGCCAACCGAACATCATCCTAGCGGAGCCTATGCCTTGAGTGCCGTACTCGGATGGTTGGTATGTATGTTGTTGCGCCATCTTGCTTTCGGATGCTTTCATCTTCGGCTCCCGGCGCCATCCCGCGTTATTCCTCCCTAACCTGCCCCCTAGTAGAATGCGGAATCGGATTCAAATTCAAGCTCCACCGCGGTCCTCCCCTCGTCACACAAAGCTCCTTACTCATTCACCGAGTACTCCCTCCGGTCGTCCCACAGGAAGTTGCTTACTCATTCGACCAGGACCCTTCTTTCTTCGTCGCAGCGTCGGAATTTCCGCCATTCACCTGAGAGAAGCAGCCCTTCTGGGAGGATCTCTGAATCTAAGGGGCAAGACAACTTTAAACATGATTTATATCAAGGCCATGTCCTCGGGCGGGGTCGAACCGCGGTCTCTCCCATAGGCTTCTATCTATTCAAACCTCGCTGCTAGGACCGGGTTCCATTGCTCCACGAAGACTTGTTATGGCCGTCGCTAGCCTCTCTGACTCACGATCTCTCTGGACTCGGTCACCGCCATACTTGAATCTACCTCTGTCAGCACAGCGCCGTTCACCTCGCGGTGGATACTAGGAATTTCTCTGGCTGTGATTATCCGGCAGGCGCCATTTCCCACAGTCCGTGCTCCTTCTGCAAGGAAACAAAACGCATGTGGAAGCGACCCCGATGGATTCGAACCCCGGTGTTCTCCCGGGATATCCTATTTGGCGACGAAACACTTGAGGGCGGGTTTCATTACCATACGAGGACTCTAGACGCGGCGAAGAACCATTGGTGAATTCTCACTCTTCTCTTGGAGCGGAGCCCCGGAACTCGGGGCGGGCTTGATACGACCCTCGCTGCGCAAAAGACGCATGATCACCTAATGTCTTCGGGCGGATTCGAACTACTAACTCTCCCTGATAGTCTATCACTTCAGCAGTGGCTAGGAGCGAGTTTCTATGCCCACAAAGCCGTGTGAGAGCTCTTGCGATACTCTGGAACTCAGAATCTCCTGGACTCGTCTAGTTTCTGCGGGGTCAAAAGTGATCAGATTCACCAACATGTCTTCGAGTGGATGCGGACCACCATCGATCCCCGGCAACGTTCGACCCTATGAAACAGCTGGGAGCGGCATACCTTACCTCAGGGAGACATGCTTCGCGCTGTCGCACGTACCCCCCGGCGCTGGTCTGCATGCGGGATGCTGGACTCTCGAAACTCCGCGCCACCGCATTGCTGCGGATTCTCCATGCCCCCTCGTCAGGGGCGATCGTGAAATCGCGGTGTCGGTTCTACTCCCTCCTCTTGACGTACCTCCGCACCACGATACTGTGTCCATGATACTCATTACTGGGAGGTTGCTTTGTGCCCGCACGGCGCTCAACCTTCCCTGCTCGAATTCGCACCTCCGACTCCCCGTACCCTGGTTTTATGCTAGCGTCCGAACAGATCTCTCCATCGTACCAGAGACAATTTGCAGCTTGTGCTTGCATTTTACTTTCAGCTCTAATGCACTGATATCCGATGCTCAATGTTCAGCCTGCAACGTTCCTTCTGCCCACTGCCCTCTTACTCCCAACCCGACTCTATGCTGTGGAATCAGCATCGATTCAACTTCAAACCGCCGACTCTGATGAGTGCTTCAATCACTGCTTTCATCGGCCCATGAAGACTTGGTAGGCTGTGGCTTCGCTAATATCCAAGTCTCACTCTCTGCGGACTCGTCTTATCCTCTGAATGTCACCTCCTCCTCGGAACAGGGTACATCCCTCTTGCGGTAAACTTCCGGAATGAACCGCACATAATTCGTGGTGGTAATATAATTTATTGCGTTCCTCGTAAACTCGCGAATGGTCACACTCGAATTATACCTCCAACTGCCTCTCCTTCCACTAGTATGCCATCGTAGCTTAACCTCCTCCTCGTACGCAAACTACGACGGACGCACGATCAGTTCTTTGTACCACCTTTCGCGAGAACGTCAATCTCTATAATACACCACGCAATACCATGTGCGTACCTTGCAACGTTCGTTTTCTGGGTCATGGTGTCGCCACCCAAGGAAGGTAACAAGCGACGCGTAAGGGAGTTGAAAAAGGTCCGCGAGGGTGAGCTTCTGTGATGAGTGCGAATATCGTCACCAGGCACATTGAAGATCGAAAACAGACCTCTCCAGCGAGGTAGCGGTGCTTGCCGAGGATCACGCTGGGATGCTTCGCATGGGGAATTTAGCCGAACGGCTGCTTCTCTATGTACGCGAGGGTCTTGTGCTCGCCGTTTTTTATTAGTTCAAAGGGAACTTTGAGCTCGTAGAGGACTGTGGCGACGTCCGAAAACGTCAGGTTCAAGTTGGGTCGGTTGATCTGATCCATTGTCGTACAATTCATACTCTCAGGCTGCTGCTACTGTGTGACAGTGTGAGAACACATTAATTGCCCTCCCTCGCAAGCCTCTCCCGCTCCCGTTCTTTCATCGCCTCCTGGATCTTAATCCTCCGCGGAACAATCATCCCCCTCCCCCCTTCAATTTCCCAACCCTCCAGGCCTCCAGGAAATCCCAGCTCCTTCAACGTCTTCTGCTCCGCCAGGCTAAACCCCCCGTCCACGACGCTCTCGAGCCTGAACGGGGCCTTCAGTGATAAGACCGGGTTCGTGATCACCCGCGGGACGCGGGTGGTGTTCTTCGACGCTGAATGCACCATGAATGGGTGGAGCAAATACACGTCGCCCACCTGCCCCGTCATCTCGTGGAAGCTCGCGTCTGATGCGAGCGCCCGATCCTGGACGATGGACGAGAAGAACATGAGCCGGTCGGAGTCGATGGGCTCGGGCGTCCCGCGGGGGTCCATCCAAGGCGTCACACCGTTTGGGTTGTTGTACTACCGCACCTCACCGTCAGGTAGACCAAATCGGATGGCTAGATTTTTCGCACCAAATGTCTCGCTACGGCGCCAATGCCATCGGTGCAAATTGCGGTGCCGCCGCCCCCGGAAGCGATATCACTGAAGATCGGGATGACGAGGAGCGCCTGCTCGGGCGAGTCGAGAAAGTGGATGAAGCAGCCGCCATCTACATGCCAGCCATCTAGGTCCCTGAACGTCACCTTCCTTCCCGACATTCACGATGAAGGCGTCTTCCCAAACTTTCGTCTCCTCCGATATTTGCTCTTCTCCGCCGACGAGCTCACACATGGCGTCCCACGCCTTCGGCGCGAATTCTGAGACGCGCACCGAGGTGTGCGAGGGCATGTTAGTGCGCTCGGTGTGCCAGGTCGATCTGTCGGTGGGGGTCATTCCGAAGCGGGTCCAGAGGTTGGCAGTGAATGCCTCGGATGCATCCCGAGAAAAGCAGTTGGTAAGGTGGACGAAGCCGTGTGTGAGGAAATGGGATTTCTGCGCTGGGGTGAGAGGAGACATGACACCACTGGCAATTGGCGGATTCACTGCCGCTCACTGTGTTCAAATAGCCAGAGCGGAGCATCGCCGGCCCATCTGTGGAGCCATGTCGGAAAAACCTGATCAAGCCGTTGAGAATTATGAGATTCGAGTAGGTCAGATCAGACCATCAGGAACTGCGCTTCTTATTATTCGTTTCTCTTAACGAAATCTACGGCTTTCATTTGCATTCCTTTGTTTTTACCCCTTGCGACTTACCTCCATCTGCTTTACTCTCAAGTACCTCTCCAACGGCCCACTTTCATCCACATCCTATGACCTGCTGCGCCGGAAAATTGTGCCCCAAGATACACAGCTTCGCAGTTCAATGTACTCGTTCAAGTCCCTCATTCTCACGCTGCACATAACTCCCCATCACCGTAGCCTCGAGGCAACTGTGGAATTTGTGCCGGATCGTAGACAGCAACGCGTCTCCAGCGGCATAATCTACATATTACCCGATCGGGAATATATATGGTTCACAGCGTCTGCAAGCTCCGGACTACGAGATACCTAACCTTACCCGATATCTCCATTGGACAGTCGCGTTGCGGGGGAGAGTCACTGTGCAATTAGATATCAGGTGTGTCGCGGGACTGACTTGGCACGTACCAAGTTTGCGCAAAGGATGGATTAAAACTGGAGAGGATAGAATACACCAGTCTACAATTGGGGAAGACGGAAGGATTTGGGGTCGCTACGTTGATCACAGTTGGTACAAGGCCAAAGAGGACCAGCGGGACAGTCATATCGAGCCCCTTGATGGCCTTGAAGACAACGACATGGATTCTACGAGGCCACTATTTGACTCCGGTAACTGACAATGTCTGCACTCGAGAAGATAGCTTACCAAAATATGCGATTTGAAATGATGTGTCGATACTCAAAATGACATTATCTAGATTCCTGCAGCTAGCTAACACCTGTTAGTGACAATCAGCGAGTAGTTTACGAGAAAGAACCTCTGCGCCAACATTGAAATCAGGCGGAGGTCACAGACTGGGATACGGATCGTTGCTGTGAACTGGACGTCTGTGATGCCGAAGATGATGACGGCTTGGTATGGGAGGGAAGGGTGTCAAAAGGCAACGAGGGTACAGCTGATACCCCGACTCTTCTCGTGATAGTTTTGCAATCTCGCTTGGAACAGTGAGAATGAAATCGTAGATGTAGATGGCTCACTCAGTATCCCCGTTCAACAGCGACAGATCCAATGGGACGCATATCGCACTTGGGGCAGAGATAAGAATGCGATTCGCCGAGACGACCGACGACCTGTGACAGAGACTGATTAATGCCGTTCGCCGAGCAACAGCGGGCGAAGGCGCACTCGATAGGGAGACTGGTTTGAGACATCGAGTTCCGCCAAGGGACGGTGAGGATTTGGCAGTCAGTCACAATGTTTCTGCGGGCAGGGCCAGAAATACACCCTGAAGCACTCCAGGAGGGTAGAAAGAGGGTATTTGAGACTCTACAGGCATGTACGACGTGGTTGTTCGGATTTGGAAACTCAATCAATTGTTGTGAACGTCTACGAGTGTCCGTCGATGGCGGAAGGAATGGTTACTCGAACTAATTTTTGGGGAAAATTGACACTAATGTTCATAGCTGTAAAGCCTTGGGAGATTGGAGCAATATGGCAGTATTGGCGCCTACAAGCAGTCAGCCAATGTTGAAATTCTATATTGCTATTTGACTCTGAAAAGAGCGCACATCCCTCAGTAATTGAAGCTGTTATGTATTAAATGCAACTGGCTGGCGCTCGACGACGTTGTAGCGCCACCAGAGCGTCGAAGAGATCAGTTGTTATATCGCTGAGTGAATTAGGAAGCTGTCAACCTGGTGGCGGTGAGGTGGCGGTGAGCACGCACATGACTCGGAGGCGCGGCCCGCCGCTAGGGGTGGAAACCTCCTTCCTTATATAGGGGGGGAGGGGCGGGGGAACTTTTCGACCCTATATCCGTTTTTCGAATCCCGATTTCCCCTTGGAGTATCGTACCATTTGGCTTACGGTCTGGCTCCTCACGGCCTAAATCTGGGGGTCAGAATTCGGCAACAGCTGGCGTGTAGGTGTTGCGTTACCACGTACCGCCATCTGACTATCAGCAACGTTGTACGCATTGTTTGGGTCACGAATTCTCCATGCTAACGAAAATGTTTGAAGTGCAACCCGTTCATCACCCAAACCACGGATTTCTGGGGCATGGACATTGTACTCACAGAACCATTGGAATGGAACTCAACTTCTAATTTTCGTGATACGCTCCAACTCGGGAACGAAGGGGGCAAAGTCGCACATCACTACCTGGGCACCAGTGAAGCCCCGCTTTTGGTACGCTCGCCTTCTTTTATCGCGGGCGTTTCCCCTTCCTTGATTGTTCTCTCACAACTCTTTGCGATCACAGCCGACATCCTCAAGAACACTGAAATCCTCGCTACTGATCATCATCACGTCGGCAGAGACTTTTGAAACAAATGTCCTCTGTTTAATATCTTGCAGCCGGACTGGATGAGCAGCAACTCGTTCCCTGCACAATACTGGAGCGGCCCCGTGCAGGACTCGACCATGCTGATGCTAGTGCTTTCAACCGTCATCGAGTGAGATTGCAAAAAAATCTCTACAGCTCCATGTTCTTCAACCTCACCGAGTCGCCCTGGATCCGTGTGGCGGGCAGTATCCTGTCCAGGTCTGTATTCTTTCTTCTCGTCCAAAAGAAAGACAGAAATCACTATGTATAAGGCACATGACGTTCCACCTCACGGCCGCGTAATGAGTCCAGCGGTATATTCTCCGCGTGTGGTGTCTGTTTCAAGTGCAAAGACAAGAACGGCGGTAAGCATACTCATCTCAATTTCTTGTAGGTCCGCACACTCTCTCACCTCCACAAATTTGTTCCAGGCGCGAAGAGTACTACATTCTCAGCATGGACCGACAGTTCATTCAATAAATGGCAAACACTAGTTATGCGTTCCCGCGTCAACTCATTAATCCGTCGCCAAACAAGAACTTCAAGAAAACGGTCTGAATACTCTTCTCTTTCTCGTCTCTCGCCGATCTTCATTGAAGGATGTCAATATCCTTGCAAAATGCTGGATCACTTGTGCCTTGCGTGCATTTCTACGGAGAGCGTAATCTTTTACGGCTTTAAAATCCAATGCAACGTAAGAGACCTACGGAAGGTGAGTGCTGATCATCTGAACTTCGGCGCGTTTTTTTAGTGTTTTGCTACGATGCTCACATATATCGAGAGCAGGACGATGAGTGGTGGAGAGACGTTGCGCAGATAGGTTTTTCGTTGCTCGATTATGATTTCTCGCGCAATTCCGACCTGGGGAGAAGCAACGCGGGTCGCGTAGTGGGGTGCATTCGTAGAATCTAATGAGCGGTTGGCTCGGATTCATTTCCATTTTCACTTTCATTCTGCTCACAGAACTGTACCGAGAGGTGCTACAGTGCAATAGAACAGTAGCCAAAATTAATTCTAAACTATTCCTATTAGCAATATAGAAATATTTTTAAGCGATAAGAACATTTGCCATCGTTGGAGCTCCATGGACCGTGCCTGAATTCGATGCACTCCCGGCTGGCAGTTAAATTGTTCATGACAGCCCGCACTTGTGCGGTATATCATGATCAGTAGTATGCCGAAAAAGAAAAGTATCCATCAGGAGGGAGAGTTAGATATGTCTCGAAGGTAAATATGTTAGCTAAGCGGTCGTACAGAAGCTAGTGATATCCACTACATCGAGTTACGGAAAGAGAGTGAAACTATTCATACAAAGCGGAGAGTTCTATATGTGCGGAATATACGTGCTCCAATTGACGTTGGTGAGGGCGGAGGGAGGCAGGGATCGTAATGCCGCGAGTGGGAGGGCGATGAGAATAAGGCGAGCAGCAATGTATATCGGGATAGACCCCAAATAAACAAAACCCCAGATTATGAGGATTATGCTTCCGAGCTTTGTCTTTTCAAAGGCGGTTTCATCGATGGTGATGCAGAGGAAAGCGAGAAATGTGACGACAGGAATTGCGGCGATAATCAAGGAGCCAGACCGCCATATCCACATCTCTGCGGTGGTGGGGAAATCAGAGGTCCACACGGTACAGTGAATGGCGCCAAAAACGGAACCCGCAAGAGCGGTAATTCCCATAGTCCCAAGTCGAAAGTTTTCATCCAGGGTTGGGGACCAGAATGAGGGTACTGACGTGGACAAGCCCGGATCGTAATCGTCCTTGTCCTCGCTGAAGGTGCCACAGATTGCATATACGAACCGACTCAATTGGGGCAGCCGACAGGGATATCTGGGCGGCGCATCGAGGGGTGTAGGAGGCCCGATGATGATCGGCAGTTGTACGTGGAGTGGCTTGCCCCACCAAAGCAGCCAAATGAATACATTCGCCACAGCAAACGCCAGGGTGGCTACCTCGAGTTCGGTTATCGCAAGGTGTTGGTGCACGCGTGCGAGGCACTGCGTGGTGAACCAGAGGCCTTGCGCCAGTGCAACACCTTTGGAGAGTGCGTCTCCCTTGCTCTTGTCCGCGATTTCCTCCGCCCTGATTTTCTGTATGTCCTTCAAAAATTTGGGGCCGAGATCCCGGTCCTTCAACTGCGTAAGCCATCCAACGGGATAGCCCGTTGACGAAGCGAATCCGCCCATGCAGAAAATGAACCCGTGGGTCCTCGAGAAACCATACACTGCAAGATTTCGTGTGATTGATATGAATTTGAGAAAGGAAGAGACCGACACACCTTTTGACAGCATTCGGGCCCCCAGAAACTGCCTGGCAGCAAAGCCCACCATGACCTCGGGAGCGATGATCCCGATCAGCATCATCTTCAGCCTGCGCCAAAGCAGTGCCAGCCGGCTCTGGTTAGAGGGAGGCACATTCGGGTGCACTGACACCCAGGTGCAAGCAAAAATTGTCACGAGACAGCCCCACACGATGTCAAACAACTTTCGGCAGCTGTTAATATCGTCGCAGGTGTTGATGGAGGTTCGAGGGGCAAGAGGGAGCACAATTGGGACAGCGCTTCCGTTTTTGGTGAGTAGATGGACCAGGATGAAGAGGAGGAGCATCGTTGGGCTTGCGTAGATGGAAGTGAGGTGGGGAAAAAAGGATGACAGGTGACATTTAAGAAGTGTTCTCACGATGCTTCTGCGGGCAGGTCGGTAGCTTGCACCCAACCGGGGCCAGCCTTCGCCTCGGAAGACTTGAGTATCCATCCGCGCCTCTCGCTCAGGCTGGGTGAAAATGACTCTTCATTCACTTTGATCATTACTCCCGATACTGGGATGCCGCCGGCACCACTGGCTTCCATTTGTTCTGTCATCGCTCCTCCCACAGCCGGACGTCTGATAGAAAGACCGATGAAAGCCCGCGACAACGAAACCCCATCAAGTAATGAGCTAACAGTCAACTAATTAATAGCACTTAGTCATACCTCGAGGAGGCCGGAACAGCCTCTAAATCAGGCGCAACAGCAACGAAGGCAGGATGGTTCGGGATCATGCTTGGATCATGCTGGATGCAATTGGAATACGACCACGATCTACGCGGAAACCATGTCCCAATCAGCCTCGCGCTGCGCCAATTTGACGGGGCGAACGTGCGGGCGCAGTGCAGGCTATCCAGCGAAATCTCACACTATTCCAGGACGGGGCATAGGTATACGGGCAAGAGGCGCCGGCGTACGAGTGGGCCACAGTGTGAAAACATGACGAATTTGTGATGGACGGCGCGCACAGGGGGTCTACAGAGCGCTCGTTTTATGGGGGAACGAAGCAGGAGTTGGCGCTCACGTCCAAGGCGCGCATCCCGCACGAGAACCCGGTGAAGAGCAGCGTAGTGCATTCCCGTGCGGTAGCGTCCAGCGTACGCACGAGGACCAGAATCAGCGCGTTCCACGAGATGGGGAACGCGGACAGGGGCCCAGTGCGGCTTGTACCACGAAGACCAGCGTCGTAGGCGCGCGGAGGATCTGCGCCATGCGTTGTCAGCGCGCATACGTACTTGTGACGCATGTCAGACCCACCCGCAGAGGAACACGGGCGCCGCACGTTGTCCGTCTTGCACGGCGCGATGGGATAAGCCCGGCGCCGGACGCCGAGGCAGTGCACATGAGGTGCCCGGCGGGGGAATGAAGGGGGACGAGCGAGATGAGGGTAAGGTTGGTGAGGGGAGCGTGCATGTGAGCTGGCGGCTGCACGTCGGCGGGGCAGGGTACGGCGGAACGGAGAGCGCGGGTTTGGTGCGAAGGGAGACGGTGACGTCGACGGCGCGGTCGGCGCAGGTGAGCTGAGGCGGGAGTGCGAGGTCGTGCGCATCATGCGCGGTGTCGTAGGAGAGCCGTGTTCGGAGTTGGAGGGGAACGTCGGGGGTGGTGCACGCTGTACTGCAGTCCGCCGGCATTGTGGAGCTCCTTAGTTGTATGTAGTAACTCAGATTTGAGACCATCTTTAGTTCGGGATGAGGCTGGAGAACACAGGCACGCACCATCCTCAAACTTCATTCAGCCAAGCTCTGGTAGGTCCCGTAGGCTCAGTAAAAGCCCAGCTTGATTTCGGCGTCGGAGTGACGTGGGATTCGTATCGAAGTGGCATGGTGCTAGAGGTCTGAGGAGAGAGGCGGAGAACCGGCTAATGTCATCAGCAACTCGGCAGATCTCGGGTGTCTGGGTTTGGTTCCCGGAGATCTCCGACGGCCCACCTGGTGTCTAATCGCGGGCAGGGCTCGTCAAATGTAGAAATTGAAACCCAAGCACCAGGGCGCTGAGGTTCTACTTCGCCAAACTGTGACACCTCTGCTGTCTAGACAAGGCCAAGTCTCATTTTTCAACCAATCCGAAACAACTCACCGGCGGCGAGAAAATGAGAGTGATTCCGGTCAGGAACGCCCATAGTAGCGTCTTTGTAGAGTAATGAAGCTCGCTCCGTCACACTTATCCATCTCGAAATTGCTTCAACGGAGAGACGGCGGTTCGAATCCAACCGACGACATGCAGTCGTTGGTCATTTTTCCTCCAGCGGCAACTGGTCGTTGTCGGCGCCTAGGGGCCCGGGAGTGGCAACACAAGTTAACCCGACATCGCTGCTCGGGCCGGGTCTGGGTTGAATCGGGTAGCAAGAGCCCTCACGAGTTTTCGTGTGAGGGTAGTGAAACCCGACTACGACAACGCTGTAAGTAACAGTTAACAAGAGTGAGAGTAGAGCGTTAGATGGCACCTCTTCGTGGGGTAATGACATCCGCTCCCGGTTAATTCCTCTGTACATCATCCATCAGCAAGGAGAGAAGCATATTGGGAACGAGACAACGCTTTTACGTCACAAAACAGTGATGCAGTGGGCCCAAGCAAAATTATTCCTCCGATCTCCCCGCAGTACTCCCTGTCTCCACGCAGGGATCACCCGCCTTGTGTACTCCCCGTCATCGATTTAACAACGAGAGTCCAGGGATAGTTGGTCGAGGAACTGGGAGTTGAATGCGAGTTCGTGACTGGATAATATTACTTCGAAAGGTAATAAACCTCCTCTCAGCCACTGGACTCGAGACTAGTCCAAGACGGAGTTTCTTTGAATTAGTCTGCCACGCTCACCGACGGCTAGAAGCTATAGTATGCGTTCAGGCCAGGAGTGCACATTGGAACGTCCTCGTGGGGTAATGCAGCTCGCTCCGTCACAGTGGTCCGTTATCCTGCTCCTTCAACGGAGAGCCAGTGGTTCGAATCCACCCGAGGACATGGATTGCCTCGGACAGCGCTTTTTGCCTTGCCTTGGGGATCATACAAAGTACGAGACACAGCCCGCCGTGAATTGCGATTATCAACGAGAAGGGTTTGCGAATGAGTTACGGGAGTTTCCCCTCGCCGGCGTCCAGAGACATCGCGATTTCAAGCGGTGATGAACACGCTTCCAGCGAATCGAATGTTCCCAGGCTTGGACTCCACCACCCTGAGACATGGCGACGACGTCGAAACCTTGCTAAATTAGTCTCAGTCTGAAACATCCTATATGATGCAGCGAGATCGATAGGCCGCCCAAGAACAGTAGCCAGAGAGTATGCCCCTGGGTTGTATGCCCCTGGGTTGAATAGCAGGAAGACGGACGCTGGGACGTGGAGAGATGGATCTTGGTCAGAGAGCAAGCAGGTGTGCGATCCGAGGCACGGGGGGTCCAAGCAAGATGGACAGAGGAGATGATGAGCACCGAAGATCGATCGTAAAATTGAATTTCACCCGTGCTACCTAGTACACAGGGATCAGGGTTGGCCCGAAACACACCGCTGGGACGTGGACTCGATGCGCGCGGACAGCGCGTCCCTAGTCCACTCTGCCCCGCGCGAATCGCGAATTCGAGGGAGCGAGGGTTAGATCGCTATTTCGAATAATGAGGGTTGAGCGGCGTGCTGGGGTAGAGCAGCCTCGCCTGCAATATCTATGAGTATTACGCATAGAGATAAGGGCTGGAGGGGCAGCCATACAGAGCGGATCAGACGGTCGACGCAGCGAGCCGACGAGCGCTACTGGGAGGGAGCGGAGGGATGCGGGGCGCCCATCTGCGCGTCGCGCATTCCTCGCGAGGGCGAGGTGAAGGGCCGCGCGCGCACTCCAATACGAACGCTCGCAACAGGGCGCGTGGCGGGTCCGCGATAGTGTTCGCAGAAGCCGAGCCTCGAATAATACAGGGAGGAGGATCGTGCACTGCGCCGACGAGGAGAGCGCAGAGACAAAGTGCATCAGCGTTATTGATATCCACGACAGATACGAGCCGTCGGGCGCGCCGGAGGACGCGTGCCCAGCGCCGTGATGAAGTGGAACAAAGCAGGCTGCACGCTGGGTTTCGAGGGAGGTGAGGAGCCGGCGAGTAGGGCGACGGCGGCGTGGCGGCGGGAAGGGATGCGTGGTATGGACAGCGCTGGCTTGGTGCGAAGGGGCGAGTGACAATATGTTTGGTGTACGGGGAACGAGGTCATAGGCAAGAGGCAGGTTGTAACGGACCATCGGACCGCGATGCCATGGCAACTCAGAGATGGTCGGCTTGTCCTTCTTTGTTGTTCCGGAGATCTCCGACACCCATCGCCACGCCGGCCTCGGGCTGCAAGCTGCAAGTCCGACACCTCGTCACATTCGTGCACTAGACCCATTGTTATTGACTGTGGGACTTGCTCTGGGCGTTGAATTTCTCTCCGGAGCAGTGTGCGACCAGCGCGGTCTGGGCTAAAATATATTCCACCTGTTCATCCGCACCTCAGCGCTGGATACCAAGTCTTCATGGGGGAATGAACCCGCTCCAAGCATTAACGCATAAGCCCGACGGAATATGAGAGAGACGGTGGTTCGAGTCCACCCGACGACACGTATTTCTTCAAGATCGATCTTTTCTTTACCTTGCCTGGGGGAATGAAACCACTGTTATGGGGAAGGGACAGCATATCCAGAAGAGAAGGTGGTTCGAATCCATCCGAGGATATAAATATTGGCGACGTGAAAAAAATACTCACTATCCACGACTCTGGCCACCCATCGCGCGGATGATGGGGCGAGCGAACTATCTAAATCAGCGCTAGAGAGGCATGAGTTCGTTGATCACCGCTGCATGATCTCCTCCATTGGGATCCAGCTAAAAACATGGTTCTTGGCTTCGTGCATAATTGGCTTGGAAAGTCGACGACTCGAAATTGGGCTTTCAGCATCGGTCGCATGCAGATTGAGTGATCTACACTTCTGAGTTCAACGTTCCTGATAGGAGCACTTCTGTTCTTTGGTACAACTCGTATTAATGTTGCGGGCAGAAAGCAGTTTTTTGTTTATAGGGGGGCTAAAAAGCCCGAAATTCACGATTTTACAACAAGGTGGTAATAAATAAATGAAAGAGAAGACGGGCATAAAATATAATGTGTGGGTTTTCTAGTTATCTGTTTTTGTATTTGATTGTCTCCTCCCCATATCGACCATTCAGAATTCAAGCTGTTCCTCCGAGTCAAAGCTTCACGATAGATGAAATGCTTAGGCTTCTGTGAGCCGTCGATTGATTTCGTGTAAGCAAATCCGTGCTCACCCCTTGCATTTAGAAAGTGTGTAGGTAGTCAGCGACGAAGCCCTTGAGGCCGTCCATGATCTGATCGCCGACAGCTCCAACACCAAAAGCTTTGGCCATCTCCGCAGCCTTGCCTGCCGTAGCGGAACCAACGGCGGTCTCGATGAAACGATGCTGATGTTTTCCGTCAGTCTCTCGCCTCTGGATCAATTGTAACACTAAGAATTTCTTACCTGATATGGTTTACGCTCCTTGTCGTGGTAGATAATGAAACGAAGCTGGCCTTGAGCGTTCTTCTGGCCATACTGCAACCTATCATCGACTCTCAACTTGTAGCCTTCTTTTGGACCAGGAATGAGAAAAACAGGATGACGAGTGACGTACAAAGCTAGCTTACCGCCGTGGATGAGTTCTCCAACCTTCGTGATGTGATTTGGGTTCGCCTTAGTGCTGCTCTCGTAGTACTCAGCGGCGATGAAGAAAGGGACCTGCTCGCCTGTAATTGGTTAAGGTCAACTAATCTGGATTGAACGCAGGATGGCGACTAACCGGTGGTGATGTTATCTGCGGTCAAGGCGTAGTAGTCTGCCTTGCGCTGAGACAGCTTTTGCTGCCAGTTGACGTGCACTGGGGCTCCAGCGCTTTCGCTGTTGAACAACGGGACCATGATCTCTTGACCAGATTCAACGGCAGAAGGCATTTTGGATTAAGAGTTGAGCTGTGGAGTATGAGTCACGATTGTAGCTGGGAGCTAATGAGTTGAGTGATAAAATCGTTCTGCCTTTTATACACCAATTCAGCATCTCCATTACACCGTCTCGCTGTAATAACATCAGCTAATTACAGAGTTTCATTCCAGCCGCCAGTGTCCCTGTCGCACTGTATTCTACGGAAAACGACTAGCTGTCAAATGTCAGCGTCGGATGATGGGATCATTTCGACTGATTTGGGTGCCGAACTCGCTGGAATGGGCGTTTTGAATGTGTCCGAGGTTAATTCTATCCCCTGAGTTGTAGTTCAGCCCTGAATACAGCTGAATTCCCCCGCGGCAAGGAAAATCTCGTTTTTGGGAATACCAAAAAAAAAACTGATCGCTCCCATTAGTTTCGAGAACAGCTGTAATCGCAAGACAGAGTGTATGCAGAACGGGGGCGTTCATCCTTGACACCGGGCTTAATGACCATGTCGTGCTGGAAAATTGCTCTACCTATACTCGCTCTACCCCTGGCCTATATTAGCCTTCGCCGCTCGTATTTTGATGACCAACGGCCAACTAAGAGGCACGCAAGCCACTTCGTGCGGACTTCACGTACAGGCCGTGGATCCAATGCGAGGCTCTGCATATCCACGTAGGGCTGCCTGTCTATTAATTAAATGAGCGACGGCCCAAGAGATGTGAACTAAAACTGTGTGCTCTTGGGCAACATCGCGGGTTCAAGCGACTCCAGAGATATTACAAGTTCAACAGCCAATCTAAGACCATATCAAGTTTCATGGGGTAGTGAAACCCGCTCCCGTATCGCTGGTGGGAATAAATATCGGGGAGAGACGGTGGTTCGAACCCACCTGGAGACATCCACGTGCCAGTGATAGGTTTTGTCTCGCTGGTTCACCCAAGTACAGAGAGAGCGCTAGTTAGAGACGGTGACGAGTTCTCTGATAAGTCTTCGTGGCGTGATAAAACCCGCTCCCAGCAGAGACGGTGGCTCGAACCCACCCGAGGACATTCGTGGTGTTTTGCCCATGGGCGCTTCAAAGGGAGGAGCATCAAGAGATGACTGTTACCGAGGCCAGAGAGTTCAATCACAATGCAGCGGTAGATGGAGCGTCTGTGTCGGCCAATGGACCCCGCTCCCAAACAACATCGATCCACACTCGGACACCTCCACAGTGGATAGCTTTCTGCATTATGTATATTGCCTCGGACATCAGATTCAGAGCGCGACTGGATTCACAGCAGCAAGGCAAAGGGGCTTGTTCCTAGATGTGGATGGCGGAAATACAGAGGCTGGGAACAAGAGAGACTGGTGCGCGCGCGAGTGGAATGAGCAGCCGCAGGAGCAGATACATGATTTTGAACGAGTTCGAGATCCCATTCGGCAATTGAGTCTGAATCCAAGTGCACGCGGAGTGAGACGAATAACACGGATGGCAGAAGAGACGGCGGGCAAAAGAGACAACGCGCGGCGGAGATCAGCACATCGGAGAATAATAGGGAATTCCACGTGCTACTACCGCGTGAAGCTCGCAGGGTCCCGCAGTACGACGCGCGTGTTGGTCGTAATGCACCAAGATGAGAATCGCGGAGCGGCGTCGACAGCGCGGGATCTCTGAGCGCATTCGATGCACGCGGGCCGCGCGTCCTCAGTTGCCTCGCGGTACCCGAATCGCGAACCCGAGGGCACGCAGGCACTCGTGCAAGACACATACGCAGAGGGGATGGAGGAGCGGGCTTACGAGCATGCAGGATCAAACGCTCGACGCTGCGAACCAAGGAGCGGGCGGAAAGCATGACGAGCTCCGCGCACCAGACAGGAGAGACGACAAGGCGGCGCGCACGTGCAAAGCGGGCATTACGAGGCCACGAAAGAGAGCAGCTCTTGACGAGTGTGCATTCTAATTGTGAGCAGACTGCGCGGCGGACCCGTTGGATGTGGGCGCAAGAAGAGGATGGGGCGCACGACCGACGGGCACAGAGCTGAGCACCAACTCCAGGCACACGAGACCCGGGAAATTGGCACTGTAGCCATCGGGCACGGGCGGGATGTGCGCGCGCATGCCCTGCGCTGCGATGAAGGAAGGAGAGGGGGCGGAGATACAGATGCCACGAAGAGCGTGCGGGTGAGCGCTGTTCGCGGAGGTGTCAGCGGCAGCAGCTGCATTAATATTATCCGTGAGACGGGGCTACTAGCGTCCGAGCAAGATCTGCCGTCGTCAGCATCAGCACAGAGCACCCCAGTAGCAGTAGCAAGAGGGCGTGCTTTGGGGCAGACCCCGACGTGGAGAGGTTGGTGTGCGAGTTGAATGGGCAACCGCAGAGTAGGTAGACGAGTCGAACGAGGGGGGCTTCCAGAGTCCCGTCCGCGAAATCAGATCCGGATCCGAGTCCACGGTGGCGGGACGAGAAAGAGATAACTCCGGGAGACGTGGGCGGACGTCGAAGATCATCGCATTACAACTGAAGCAACGGGGAATCCCAGACGCGCTGCACACAATTTATGGAGGATGGAGGGCGGGCGCTCACAACATACTGTAAGCCTAGACGCCGACGCCGCAAGCCAAGAACGTTCCTCGGACGAATAGAGACGGGGCGGAAAAGGACGGAGATGGTGGGGACTTGGAGGGGGGCAGCGCGTGCGGCAGCTCGGAGGACATTGTACGGCGAGGTTCGATGGTGATTGCGCTACGGAGCTTCAGAATCAGATGTGGGGGACGGAGGAGAGGATACCCCGAACAACGTTGCAGAGCACGACCCTGACGAGTGGAGCGCAGCGCCGAGAGGAATCGGATTGCGGAAACGCGAGCTCGGCGCAGCCGGCCCCGGTCGAGGACGAGCGGAGGACGGAGAAGAGAAAGGCGGAGAGTTTCGACCGGAGGTCGCTGATATGGCAAGCACGGGTTTGGATGGAGGCATCGAAGGCGGCAACGGCAGTAATGACTCAGTATAGGGGGAGTCGGAGGAACGTCTAAAGAGGGGAGCGTCGGCCGCGACTAGCGTTGCGGCGCGATGAAGCTCGCACGCGGGCTCGGATTTACAAGGAAGCTGGACTGGGGAAAAATGGCGAGCGAAACCGAGAGGCTGTAACGAAACCTGCTTCCAGCTGAAGAGGGTAGCGAGACCGCTCTGACTCCTCTTGGGGCAGTGAAACCCGCTGCGAAAGCGGGACATGCGTGCGCGTAGCCGCCGCGGCGATGAAGAGGGACAAGCGGCGATGAAGTAGAGGGGAGGGGGAGGCAGGAGATTGGATGCGGCGGCGGCGGGGCGTCGTAGGGGCTGGGTGCACCGGCATAGAGAGCTCGGTTCGATGTCCGCGCACCGAGTGCATCGCGGTGAGGTGTTGCCTTTGGTCGCGGTCCTCCTGGGGTGCCGAGCGTGGGGGTGCGAGATCGCTGGACGGACTTTCCACGCGGAGAGCGCGCCCGCGGTACGCGAATCGCAATCACCAGTTTGGGGGATTAGTAAAAGCGGGTGCGGGCTCAGAGCACTGCTTATAGATGTGAGTATTGCAGCCGGAATAGGACATGGAGGCGCGGGCGTATGAGCATGCGGATCAGCTGCTCGACCGCGGGGTGCGATTGAAGCTGTCCATGCGAAAGACAAGCTGGTGGGTGCAGGCGGCATGTGTGCGCGTGCCCGGCGGCGAAGGATGCAGAGGGGGCGTGCGGGTGAGGCGGCGACAGCAGTGGCAGGCGCGATGTGGTGGCATATGAAAGCACGAGTTTGGTGCGTGCGCAGGCTCGACCTTGGCGTTTACGAAGGACAAGATGGAGATAGGATTGCGAGTGGAATCGAGAGCCAACGAGCGCGTGGTCTTCTTCTGCTGCAGTGCTGCCCCACGTACGTTTCAGTCAAGCTGGGTTCCCAAGTGCGAACATGACTTGGGTGCGGCGTCCGAGGTGCGTGGGGGCGATCCGCGGGACAGTGAATGAGTGGCACGACGCAGCATGGCGTTAGGAGAGAAGAGGAGCGTGTGATGCCAGATCTCGGGTGGCCTTTTTTGGTATCCCGGTGATCTCCGAGGCGGCTGCTTTTCCCTCGATAACGCTCTTACCGGCGATCTCCGAGACACCCCCCCTCTCGACCAGCCCCGCCTGTCCCTGACTCCCTCGACACCTTCCCGCCATTGGCCCCGTCCGGGCCGTCCCGATATGTCACTGCCCCCATCAGCATTTCGGGATTTCGGTTGGATATCGAGATCGCGTCCGCCCAGCGTCACACGGACTGTACCGGGTAGTACCGGAGCCACCCGATGTCAGCGCGCTGCCCCGTGCTAGCCCGTGCTCTGCATCGGTGCGCCCCGTCACGTGGAAGTCGCAAACGTTTGCTTCCTACTTCCGAACTTGAAATCGTGCAGGTGCGAGCGTCTTGGTCTAACCCTACCTCTTTCTGTTAAGCACGTTCAATCAACTACTTACCTGGGCTGCCCATTCCTACTACTTACTCTCGACCATCGCCAGAAACAACACAGCAATTACGGCATGAATGGTATTTCAATCCTCTCATTAACCATGTCACGGACAGCCTCGTGGCAGCCGCACGGCCAGCGGCTCACACCTGCGCATCGCTGTCGACTTCCCTCTCATATAGATATTCACGGTGGGCAGGCATCTTTCCTTTGTGAGATGGTCGATAGCTCACCAATAAAATATAGGTTATAGTTATGCCACAATACTGCAACTTGCAGTGTCTCGGCGCGACGAGAGATTTGTCGCCATAATGCTGAACCACGGTGCGGACCCGGATATTTGTGGTGAGGGGTTTGTCGATTGCGGGGATACAGAAATGGTGCTCAAAGATGATAGAGGCCAGCCTCTGCTCTATGCGGCAACTGTCGCTGGTGATTCAACAATTGTGGAGCTGCTTCTGAACAAGGGAGCGGACATGAATGCTCCCGGTAAGTATTTGTCCCTTGCGCGAATACACGCCTGAAACCACATTCGAAGGCGGCAAGCACGGGACGGCGCCTCAAGCAGCGTCGGTCAAGGGTCATGTGGAAATTTTGAAGCTCCTTCTTGACGCGGGAGGCGATGTGAATACTCAGGGTGAGTATTCATCACTGGCACGGATACAGTACTGAATTGGTGCTCAAAAATGACAAAGGCCAGCCGCTGCTCTATGCGGCAACTGTCGCTGGTGATTCAACGATTGTGAAGCTGCTTCTGAGCAAGGGAGCGGACGTGAATGCTCCCGGTAAGTATTTGTCACTTGCGCGAATGCACACCTGAAACCACATTCGAAGGCGGCAAGCATGGGACGGCACTTCAAGCAGCGTTGTCAAATGGCCATGCGGAAATTGTCCGGCTCCTTCTTGACGCGGGAGCAGACGTGAGTGCTCAGGGTGAGTATTTGTCACTTGCACAGATAAACAACTAAAACCACATTCAAAGTCGGTGAATACGGGACGGTGCTTCAAACAGCATCGGTCAAGGGTCATGTGGAAATTTTGAAGCTCCGTCTTGACGCGGGAGCAGACGTGAATGCTCAGGGTGAGTATTTGTCACTTGCGCGGATACATGACTAAAATCACATTCGAAGGCGGCAAGCATGGGACGGCATTTCAAGCAGCGTTGTCAAATAGACATGCGGAAATTGTCCACCTGCTTCTTGCAAGGGGAGCAGACGTGAATCCTCAGGGTGAGTATTTGTCACTTGCGCGGATAGACGACTGAAACCACATTCGAAGTCAGCAAATACGGGACGGCGCTTCAAGCAGCGTCGGTCGAGGGTCTTGTGGAAATTGGCCACCTGCTTCTTGCAAGGGGAGCAGAAGTGAATGCTCAGGGTGAGTATCTGTCACTTGCGGGGATACACGACTGAAAACATATTTGAAGGCGGCGAGTACGGGACAGCGCTTCAAGCGGCGTCGTTTTCAGGCCATGCGGCGATTGTCAAGCTCCTTCTTGACGCGGGGGCAGACGTGAATGCTCAGGGCGAGTATTTGTCACTTGCGCAGATACACGACTAAAACCATATCCGAAGGCGACAAGTACCGGACGGCGCTTCAAGCAGCGTCGTCAAAGGGCCGTGCGGAAATTGTCAAGCTCCTCCTTGGCGCGGGAGCAGACATGAATGCTCAGGGTGAGTATTTGTCATCTGCGAGGATACACGACTGAAACCACATTCGAAGGCGGCGAGTACGGGACAGCGCTTCAAGCGGCGTCATTACAGCGCCATGCAGAAATTCTCAAGCTCCTTCTTGACGCGGGAGCAGACGTGAATGCTCAGGGTAGTATTTGTCACTTGTGAGGATACACAACTAAAACCACATTCGAAGGCGGCGAGTACGGGACGCCGCTCCAGAGCGCATGTGTCGGTTTCCGATTCGAAATTGAAATCGTGAAGCTGCTTCTGGACAAGGGAGCAGATGTGAATGCTCAGGGTGAGAATTTTCCCCTTGTGAGGAAATCACTTGCTAAACAGGTATTCACAGGTGGCCACTACGGGACAGCGCTCCAGGCAGCGTCTGATTGGGGCCGTACAGATACTGTCAAGCTACTTCTTGCAATGGGAGCAGACGTGAATGCTCAAGGTTACCTCTTTTCGCTTGCGAGTATACGCCACTAAACCGGCATTCTCAAGAGGCGTGCGATCTCCTTATCGCGGATAAATTCCCACGGGGTACCTACCCCCCAAATAAGGCAGGTCTGAGTCAGCGGCGTCGAGTCGGTCATCAATTGGCCAAACACCTGCAACTAATCACCACCTACGGGCGTGTCAAGCGCGTCTGGCTTTCATCCACCAATTCAGCGTGTGCCAGCCCAAATCTGCAGCACTCAAGATGGAAGGCTATTGACCACCAAGATTAGGCTGGCCCAAGGCGAAGATTGCCGGCTTCAAGAACTGATACCAGTCGGTCGATCCACAGCAGAGAGGCGACCGGCAGCGTCACCTGCAGCCTGAGGTACTCCACATCGCCATCGAATCGCGCGTACCTCTCGCGCAAACCGCGTCACTTGATCCCAACGACCTTGGCGGAGGTGACGAAGACGACGCAGATGCAGATTTTATTTCATAGTTCAAAAAGAATACATGGGTTTTCCATTGGTTTTACTTCTAGTTTTTTGTTTGAGGGCGACCTCTAAGAATTATCGAGAAGTTGTAGAGCCGGCTTGGAGTCGGCCGGCAACATTTCCATATTGATCTGATCAAGGCCGAGGCTTGTGCCGCTGTCCATCAGCGGCACTCACGTGGACAGATCAAATTCCGCGATCCAGAGATCGTTCGCCTCTTGGGCATTCTCGAAGGCGGGCTGTACGGGACGGCACTCCAAGCGGGATCTACTTTTGGGCGTTTGGAGATCGTCAACAGCCTTCTTGAGAAACGAGCAGAAGTCAATGCGCAGGGTGAGCACCTTTTGCTTGCGAGCACACACCACTAACAGGACATTCACAGCCGGGGAGTACGGGACAGCCCTCCAAGGAGCGGCATATAAGGGTTATCTAGGAATCGTTAGGCTCCTCCTTGCTAAGGGTGCGGACGTAACTATTGAAGGTAAGGCTTTTGCTACTCCTAAATACTGACCACTGAAATTTCATTTGAAGGGGGTATGTACGGGACAGCGCTCGAAGCAGCACAGGCCAGTGACCACCGGTACAAAACCGAAATTGTGGATCTTCTCCTTCCATTGTCAAAACCGCAGATCTACCTATCCGAGGGCTAGTCCCCTTGAATAATTGTCCTGTCTCGCTATAGTCCATCTCGTGTTCAATGAAGTGTATTTCTACCTTATGCAGCGAGATCGATAGGCCGCCCGAGACCGGTAGCGAGGGAGTATGTCCCTGGGTTGAATCGCAGGAACACGGTCACTGGGACGGGGGAGGCGCATTCTGCTCGGTGAGCAACTCAGGAGCAGAGGTGCGATCCGGGGAACGAGGCTCCGCGCAGGTGAATTCGATTTCACGGTCCACAGGGGCAGCGTGAGAGAGACGATGCAGGAGCCGGATGCTCAGAGGAGCCAATGCGCGCGGAAGATCAAGAGTAAAATGGCATTTTACCTGCGCTACCTAGTACAGAGGACCCAGCGATGGTACAAAACGCATACGGTGGGACGCGGGCAGCGCGCCCCTAGTCCATCCGCCCCGCCGCGCTCGAATCGCGAATTTAAGGGCGCGAGCGAACTCGAGCTAGGGACCTGCATGTTAGTATCGCGCACATGAGATCGGGGCGCGCGCGTACGAGGCGGGTCACAGCATAACGAAGCTGCACGCCGACATCGCGAGACCGATGGGGAAAGAGCACGGGCACGGCACACTTGCGCGAGCGTGTATATTCGAGTAGCGCGTTGCTCGCGAGGAGGCGGTGAGGAGCAGGGCCGGGAGGCAAATGCAGCGTGCTGCAGCTGGTATCAGATGCTGTGTCGAGCCCGCGATGGTGTTGGGGCAGCCCAGCGTCGATGCGGGGGTGAGATGAGAGTACTAGTTGCACGCAGGAGAAGCTTGAACAGTGCGACGCCAAGGGGTGAGATTACATCAGCAAACCCTGGGGTTGCTGGGCAGCGCTGCGTAGCACTACGGCAGTGCTGTGCAGTGCTGTAGTGCGGTAGTGGGGGGTACCCTCTGTGCAGCACTGCGTAGTGCTGTGTAGTGGACCCCCTTGCTGTGTAGTGCCGTGTAGTGGGCACGTGCATCACTCCGTAGGGTTAGGGTTACTGTGTAGTGCTGCGTAGCGCTGTGTAGTGAGTCTATATATAGTGAATCTATATATAGTGGTTGTATTATCTCGTATTAGACGCTATTGGTTGTTCAAATCTCTCATTTTCAACGTTCAAATCTGATACATTTCTACTACAACACAAACATAATGTACTTAAGTCTCGACACACGTCACCGTTGTCATCTCAAGGTCCAATTCCACTCCGACGGCATCTCAAAAACCTGTTTGAGCGACTCAAAACACAAAACACGCCTAGAAAACCGGAATGTTGCTTACCGTTTCCGGTACGAGGAAATGGGATGGAGGAAGGCAGGACGAGGCGAAGGCGGGGTGTGAGGGCGATGCAAGGGAGGAGTGCATGGAGCTCTCTTGCGCGGGTTCGCGGTAGGGCGTGCTCGGGAGCGTGTCGGTGCGGTGCCCGGAGGCCGTGCGGAAGGAGGTGCTCGTCGCCGTGGGCGTGAAGGCGGCTGGCGAAGTAGAAATCAGCCCCCGCAGAAAATAGCAAGGAAAGAAATACGTACCACTTGCTGCCTGCTGCTCGAGCGTCCCGCGGCGCTCGACGCGCTTCATCTTTTTGTGGCATCTAGAAGAAGAAAGCGGTGCGTCAGCACCCAGCTCTGTTGAACGAGTGAAGCGAGGACAACTAAGAAACTAGATGATTATTGGGCGAGCTCTGCGAGCCCTTTTATATGTACAGGAATTTCTAGAATAATCTACAACTACCTACAGCTACTGCGGAGCACTCTTGTGAGTCGCTCCCAGAATGTGAGAGAATATACAAGTATACTCTCAACACTCCCCCTCGACTCAACCAGAGTGTGACATTATTCGGTTGCGTATATTTTCGAATAGAGGTCGGGGAAGAGCTTTGGTAAAAATGTCGGCCAGATTGTCCTCGGAGGCGCAGTGGTTGAGTTTTACTTCGTTAGAAGCAACTCGTTCTCGAACAAAGTGGTACCTGATGTCTATGTGCTTTGAACGAGCATGAAATACAACACTCTCTGCAAACATCATGGCAGAACGGTTGTCAATGTTGATCGAGGTTGGGTCATCGGATTGAACACCTAACTCCGAGCTGAGTTCGCGAAGCCAAATAGCTTCACAAGTAGCACCGGCGAGGGCCATGAATTCGGCCTCCATGGTTGAAAGTGCGACTGTGGGCTGCTTTCGAGAACTCCACGAGACTGGGCCATTAGCAAAGTTAGATAGATATCCAGAAATTGAACGACGGTCAATTTGGCTTGCTCCCCAGTCAGCGTCGGAGAAAAGGCTAAGTTCTCCCTCAGAATGGAATGAAATCCCGAGTTTATGGCTCCCACGCAGGTAGCGGAAGGTGCGCTTCAGTGCGGACATGTGTTCCGCAGTTGGGCGTTGTGAGAACTGTGAAAGGTGTTGAACTGCGTACGAGAGATCGGGCCGCGTAGCAACAGCGAGGTACATGAGTTTTCCAACTCCAGAAAGGTACTCGCGACGGAGTTCATCACCAACAATGCGGGGATCGCCTTCGGCTGGTAGTGTGAGCTTCACATTCGGGTCGAGAGGGGTAGAAATTGGGTTGCAGTTGCTCATACCGACAGACTCGAGAACGTGTTCGGCATAAGCAGTTTGAGTGAGGGAAATTGAACCATCTGGGTTCCGAGCAATCTCCATGCCTAGAATATTTTGGAGTTCACCCAAATCAGTAACATTGAACTTGGAGGCAAGCTCCCCCTTGATTTGGGCAAGCTCCTCGTCAGTGTGAGCGAAGAGGGTCATGTCATCAACATGGACAGCGACGATGGTGGGGGAAGAATTGGCTGTGTTCCGACGAATATAAACACACTGGTCGGAGATCAGGCGCATAAATCCTAGTTGTTTGAACGCAGCGTCGAGTGTACGGTTCCAGTTATGGCCTGACTGGCGCAGACCGTACAGCGAGAGCTTGAGGTGACAGACGCGGCCGGTGCCATCGTCGTAGCCATCGGGCTGCTTCATGTATACGGTCTCCTTGAGCGGACTATTTAGATATGCCGCAACGACGTCCATACCGTGAATTTTGAGGTTATATCGAGCAGCAAGTGCAATGAGAAATCTAAACGTTTCAAGGCGTATTGTGGGTGCAAAGGTATCGTTGAAGTCTAGTCCAAAGACCTGGAGAAATCCCTGGACTACAAGGCGGCCTTTATACTTCACAACCTTGCCAGACGCATCACGTTTGAGGCGAAAAACCCAACGGCAACCAATAGCCTTGCGACCTGGCGGCAGATCCGTGAGTTCCCAAGTGCCGAGTTTAATGTGCTGACCCATTTCAGCGTCCATGGCAATCTGCCATTGAGGCCAGTCGGGTCGGCCGCGCGCTTCCTTGACGGATTTCGGGTCATCATCAAGAGCGGCAGCTTCAGCAGCTGCAAACGCGAAGTCGCCGTTCGCGCGGCGGGTACGTTTACCCTCAATAATATTCTCGGTTGAAATTTGGCTGCTGATATCTCGGGGTGCCTTGGGCAGTGAAGCAGGCGAAGAGGAGCGCGAATGAAGTGGTGTAAGAGTAGAAGCTGAAGAAACAGGCGCGGGAGCATGAGGCGGTGCCGGAATCGATGAAGTGGGTTCAGGAGCCGTAGTGACCGAATCTGGTTGAACTTCCCTGTGCTCAACATTCTCCCCCTCGACCAGAGAAGGGAACGGAGCTGGAATAATATAATCGTTCTCGATGGTCGCTGGGTCCTGGAAAATGACATTCCGTGAGTGAAGCACTGAGTTGATTCCTGGGTTGTAATAGCGAAAAGACCGCGCATGTTCCCACAATCCCACAAAGCGATATTGGCGAGCCTTCGCCATGAGTTTGTGGACTTTACCATCCTGTTGAAGTACCCAAATCCTGGCACCAAATTCATGAACGTTTGAAATGTCAGGTTTGCGATGAGTAAAGGCTTCTTCAGGGGTAATATCGTCGTCGAGTGAGGCGGTGGGACAGCGATTTTTGAGATAGAAAGCGTAGTTCACAGCTTCGGGCCATAAAGACCATGGGAGACTTGAACTGATGAGCATGGTCCGCGCGCGTTCGACTATGGTTCGATTTAAGCGTTCAGCAACACCGTTTTGAGCAGAGGAATGAGGAGCAGTGAGCTCCCACTCAATTCCTTGGCTGCTGAGCCAATCCAGAGTCTCTTGGTTGACGTACTCCTTCCCATTGTCAAAACGGAAGAGGCGCAGTGTGCGGCCGGTCTGGGTTTTAATAAGCGCAACATAGTCCTTGATCTTCTGAAGAACAGTGCGACCTTCCTTGTTCTTCAGAAAACGGACATGGCTCTTGGCAGATTTTGCATCTGTGAAGGAGACGAAGTAATATTCACCTCCCATTCCGCGGACACGAGCTTTTCCCCATAGATCGGTGTAAACCATGTCACCGATGTTCTCGTACTTGCGCTGGGACTGCTTTGGGAATGGCATGACATGTGCCTTGCCTTGAATACAGGCCTCGCACTGGTGAGTTGGCTCGCGGGTATCCACATCAAGGCCTTTGACCATATTTTTGGCCTTGAGCTTGCGGATATCGGGGTAATTGAGGTGGCCAAGTGCGCGGTGCCATTCGTCCCATGTGCGCGCGGGGAAAGCGTGGGTGACGGAGGAGGGGGTATTTGATGTGATGCGAAGCTTGTAGAGCCTAGAAACCTTGTCTCCGATAGCAAGAAGTGTTCCAGTGCGTTTGGAACGAACTTCAACTGTGTTGCCATCAAAGACGGCGCGAAAACCGGCGTCGGTGAGTCGGCCAAGAGAAACGAGGTTAAATGGGGCAGTGGGGCAGTGAAGAACATCGCGCATCATGCATGCGCGCGATTTCTTACCAACTGCGAAAGAAAGAGGTACAGTTCCGCGGCCAATGCCAGCGGAATCACCAATTCCAACAATTTTATGGCCGGGGGTCTCTGAATAAGTGGTAAACTTCGATTTATTGCGGACTATAGTGCGACTACAGGCTGAGTCGAGTAGCCAATCGTCCGGCTGAAGATCGAGCGTGGCGGGCTCGCGCGCAATAAAACCAAAATCTTCGTCATCTGATGCTGCATCAACAGCGACATGGGCGCGCGATTTCCCTTTGTTCTTTCGGCCTCGGCGGTTGCCGGAATTGGAGTTGGACTGCTGCTGGGAGTTGCGCTGTTGATCATGCTTACTAGCGTAATGTCCGAAGTGGCCACATTTAAAACACTTCACCTTGGACATGTCAACAGCAGGCAGCGCGGTAGTAGGGTCAGAGGGGGTGCGAGCGCGACGGCGGGCGTCCTCCGCAAGGATTCGGGCGATAAGTTTGGTGGAATCGGCGGCGACATCATCAGCAATTGCCGAGACGAAGGAGTCCCATGACTCCGGCAAAGACTCCAGCAAGGTGTAAGCAAATTCGTCGTCCGGAATCGGACGACCGAGACGGCTAAGTTCCGTAGAGTAGGTGCGCATCGTCCTGATGTGCTCCTCGATGTCTCCATCCTCGGGGCAGGTGCTACGATGGAATTTGCGCCGGGTAAGTGTGATGCCGATAGCGCCCTTGGCTTCGTACATATTTGACAAAGCAGTCCAGGCCTCCTTGGCCGTCTTGGCAGCGGAGACGTAGACCAGGACGTTGTCATCGACACGCAAAATGATGGTGGAAAGAGCCTTGCGATCAGCTCTGTTCCAGGCGGCGAGAGGACCGGCTTCAGTCGGGGGTGTGGCCGTGTCGGAGAGATAAATATCATAGCCTAGGTCAGTGAGGATGTGGAACATCCTGAGCTTCCAGACTCCGTAGTTCTCGGTGCCATGGAGCGGGTCGATGCGATAGATGTGAGAGTCGGCAGATGTGGCTGTGGAAGACATGATATAGTGTTATCACGGGTACGAGGATAAATGGAGTAAGGCAATGGGGTAAGGCGGATCACGACTGGAGCGGTGCTCTACAGGGATGCGACGCGGAATGAAATGCACGGGTAATCAACAATTCAATTAGTTGCGGGCGGGGCCCATAACCTGTTGAACGAGTGAAGCGAGGACAACTAAGAAACTAGATGATTATTGGGCGAGCTCTGCGAGCCCTTTTATATGTACAGGAATTTCTAGAATAATCTACAACTACCTACAGCTACTGCGGAGCACTCTTGTGAGTCGCTCCCAGAATGTGAGAGAATATACAAGTATACTCTCAACAAGCTCTTCGCACACGCTCGCAGAACCAGCAAACACTCACCGATCACATACCGTCCCCGGCCCTAACGGCCCCGGGCCCCACTTCTCGACACACTGTGTTGGTGAGGGAAGGGCTGCGAAAGGTGTGTTAGCGCGTGATAGAGGAGGAAGAGAGCGGAAAGGTGAATCGCGGGAGGAGGATGAGGCAAGGAACGGGAAGGATGGGAGAGAGTGTAAGGCAATGGGAAGGAGGATAAGGGTGAGAGTTAGTGAGCGGAGGCGGCCCGTTCACGCTCGCGAGCAGCATCTCATCGACGTCGTCCGACGCCGTGCTGCGCATGTTTGTCCGAATTGTCACACGGCGACCTGTCTCTCCCCCCTCCCTCTCCCGCCTTCCCGGCCTTCGCGTCCCCCCAAATCGCGCTCGCGGTGAGACGACTCGTGGTGGGAGGTGGAGGTGGACTCGCGCCCGTGGTTGTCGGGCCGCTCGCGGTGCGACGAGGGGAGCATGTGCCCGCGGCGCGACATTGCACCTCCGGGGTTGGCGGCAGCGGCAGAGGAGGAGAGCCCGACGGAAGGGGTGGGCCCGTAGCGCGCGTAGGGGTAGGGCGCGTGGTGGTACTACAGGAGCGTCAGCGTCGGGTCGGAAAGCGGAAGGAAAGTAGAAGTGGACGTGGAAGGCGCACGAACGCGAGAACGCGGTCGTTCGCGTGAAATGCGCCGCCACCCCAAAATAAATATAGAGAAAAAGGAAACGAAAAACCCACCTCTCAATCCTCCCCCCTCGCCCTCTTATTCGGGTACCCCTCCCCCTCCCTCCCCCGCCCTCTCTCCCCGCATGCCTCTCCCCCTCCCTCCCCCCAAGCGCAAGCACATCCCCGCTCTCCGCGCGCGGCCACCGATGCCCGTTCCCGTACCCCGCGCTGTTCGCATACCCAGCCATGGAAAACCCTGGCGTAGACGCATTGGGGTTGGGGTGCGCTGAGGAGGACGAGGAGGTGGTATGCGACGGGAGCGGCGGGAGCGCGAGCCCGCCGAAGCCGCCGCGCCGCGGGGGCGGCGCCGGCACGTCGTAGTAGTGCCCGTAGTCGCCGTAGTGCGCGCCGGCGCCGTACGGCGCGCCGCCCGTGTAGTGCGCGGACGCGTGGAGGCGGGGCGAGGTGTGGGCGGAGGGGGAGGCGGAGGCGGGGAGGGGGACGTCAACGAGGACGAGGCGGCCGCCGCCCTCTTGTTGGACGATGCGCGCGAAGCCGATGCGTGCGTCGGTGGCGCGGGCGTCGACGACGGCGAGGTAGGAGACGAGCTGGGTCCAGTTGTCGGCGAGGAGGGCGGTTCCTGGGGGGGAAAGAGGGTTAGAGTGTGGTTTAATAAGAGATACAGGGGGAAGGGAAGAGGAGAAGAGATGCTGGGAGGGGATGAAGGAGGGGGACGCGTGGAAGCGGCGAAGGGAGGGCTGGGATGGGAAGGATGGAGGGAAGATGCGACGACGCGGGCGTGTCCAATGCAGCGATCGACGCCGAAAAACCAAAGAAAGAATAAAAGAAATGAATAAAGAAAAAGCCACTCACTAGCCTGCGCCTCGTCGCGCGCGCGCTCCGCCGCGACCATGCGGTCCTCCAGCTGGCTCAGCAGCGCCATCGTCTTCGCCGGCAGCTGCCCCGCCCCTGCCGTCACTGCGGGCGCAGACGACGACGCGGACCCCGAGGACGACGGCCTCGCGTCTGGGTCCCCGGGTTCGCCTGCGTCTTAAAGTAGTTGTGCGACGCGGGGCGTGGCGGTGGCGCGGCGTTCCGCCCTGGCCCGCCATCGCCATGCCGATCTTGCCCGGCACGGGCGTCGCGCTGAAGCGCGCTTCGGTCTCGCGGTCCTAAGATGCGATGTCAGCACGCCGTCGAGAAGAAAACTTAGAACGGAAGGGAAAGGATGCGCACCTCGCGGATGAAGACGGGGCGCCCGAGGAGCGTCATCTCGGACAGCTTGCGCACGGCGTGCAGCGAGTCTTCTTGCGACGTGAATTCGACGATCCTGCGCACACGTACATCAGTCCGCGTGAACGCAAAGGAAGACGAGGGAGAGAGACATACCCGCAGCCTTTCGAAACACCGGTGGGGGTAACAAGTACTTCGGCGAGCGGAACATAGACGCGGTGCTCGCACTTGCTGACTTTGGCGAACTCGACGGGTCACAGCTGCGGCGGAAAAGATCAGACCGTCAGATGAAATGCCGCTCAGCAGCATGACAGAGCACGACGTGCGGGGGACGAAGTTGAGAGGTGATTTCCGTTTGGCAACTATGCGCCAGACGGATGCGGAAAGGGTGGTGGTCGAAGAGAAGAAGTGAAAACAAACCACGACCAAATATTTGTTCACGTGACTAGCTGCCTCGAAATCTCTCAAGTTCTTTCGTCTCCCTTCGTCAACTCCGTCCTTCTGCTCGCTTCGACAACGCCACCCATACTGCTTGTCATTTCCTCCCCGCTGCGCTGTTGGCTAGGAGAAGAATGACACCAAGAGAGAACTCCGAGGTGTTTGCGGGTCGTGGTGCGCGCGCCACGTAGCTTGCAGATGAGCCCGGACATGTGCTGTGGCCTCAGAGGTGCTCCTGGCGCTACGCGAAGGTACCAAGAGGGTATTAGCTCACCTGCTCTCGAGGGCTTTCACGGGAGATGAGCACCACGCAGGTGTCGATACCGCGTGCCCATGCCTCCTTCCTTCGCGCCAGTGACCCGTGCGTTCGAAGCCACGCGAGCGCGAACATGCCCGCCGATGCGGACTCGCTACGCATGGAGCACCACCACGTCCCACAGGCAAACTGTCCGCAGGCCTCAAGGCCCTACCGGCGCACACTGTACTCAAGAAGCGGAGAGCTGCACATTCATCTTGCCTGTTCTCGAGCGTGCTGGAATTATGCGGGACAAGCACGGGACGCTGCCTGGTACGAAATTTATCGATAGTGCCGCCAACAAGGTATGTTTACTCTTCATTTCTTCAATACCTTCGTGCCAACTTGAATTCTTTCACTCTCCACAACATCATGTCAATAAATGCGGCGCGCAGCGCTCTCTGCAGCGGTGCATGCTCGAGGTATGTACCATTCTATTCTGTAATTTCTCTGTGCTAAATTGTAACTCACAGCCCACTTCCTCCATCTCGCCTCGCGCGCCGTCGCACCAATTATTTCAACGCCTCGACCGTGTCTACTGCCGTCTCGCTGCGAACTGCGCTATGACGCGCGCCCGCGGCGTCTGATAATTACCAGATGTTCGCGCTTTCGACGGGCCTCTCCGGCATCGCACCGCGTGGGAATTGTCATTGTGATTAACATGGGGCGGCGCGATGAGGGGGTTTTTTTTTTGGCATTGGTGAAGGAGCAGGCAACCGTATTTACGCCCGGATCCTTTCAATAATGCATTTGTTATGTCTGCGAGCGAAGAATTACAGAAATCGGGAATTAAGTCCGTCCAATTGACGTCCAATTGACGCCAACATCCGAAAGTCTGCTCAGTTAGTCTTGGTAGGTAGAGAATAGCACACCCCCTGATTTTGTCGTCGGCATACTATTGTAAAGTTCAATGTAATTGATGCTGAATCGTATAGATGTCCATTTGTATAGGGTTAGGGTTAGTTGAAAGTGCGAATCCTACGCAGTCGTGCTGGGCTGCTTGTCAAGCACTAAGTATTAGGGGCACCAGGCTATGAATTACTACACAGTGACCCCGCCACTCCAGAGCACTATGTAGTGACTCCGCCACTACACAGTGAGCCGCCACTACGCACCACTACACAGCACTACACAGCGCTACGTAATGACGTCGGCTACTACCGGCACTACGGCACTACAGCCAAATCCCGGTTTTGCTGATGTAGGCTCATCCGCGCGATTTCGGTATCCACGGAGAGCACGAGCGAGTGGGCGCGGGAGGGAGAGTCTATACTAGAAGAATGGGACTGGGACTCGCCCAGTCCTATCATCAGTACGCGAGTCCTATCGATGAGGAAAGGAGGATAGGACTCGCCGTTGGAGAATAGGACTCGGACCATCAACGGACCATCACCCACGCCCGCCGCATCGTCGGCAGATCACGGACATCATTATGTGACCATTGTCACACACCACTGCATTCCTCCAGTCGCGCGCGGCGTGGTATAGACAGAAATATTATGGGGGGCTTCTGAGTCATGGGTATGAATTTAGAGCAGTATTTCCCACCTTACTAGTCATCCACCTCCCGGCCGGCTTTCAATTATTCATGAAATGATACCAAAATGATACAGCATTTATCGACACTCACGCCTGTGAAGGCCTCCACATCGGAGCAAACAGGTAAAAGATTACATCGAATGTTATTCATGGTTGACTCTGACACTGTATTGAAGGAACATGTAAAACCGTTCCAGGTCATATCGGACACCGCAGTTGACGAAAGTTGAATTCCATAATATTTACTCTTCATAAAGTTGAATTTGGGAAGTTGAATTCCCGAAGTAGGCTACCATTTCCGTCAGATATCAAAAGACCCATCCTCATGAAACACTGTACACATGTTGGCGGGTCTTCATGATGTAACTGAGGAATAACTCACCCAGCGGGCAGTCATTTTTTGGCGGGTCTGGAAGCTGCGTCGGCAGCATCGGTAGCACGTGTGGATGCTGTGCGCTGCCGCTTCCCCGGGATTATATTCCTGGGATCCAACTCAAGGTCAATATCCTGGGGGGCAATCGGATGTTCCTCCGGTTCGTCGTCAACGTCAACGGCACCGTCACCGAGGGGCTGATCCGCTGCTGTGGTAGAGGGTGACGGCGCCGAGGGGGGAGGAAGATGTGGGAGCTCTCCTCCAGTTGCAGATGAATCGAACTTCAAAACGACTCAGTTGTGGTTTCAGAGCTGGAACGGGAGACTTACCATGTCACTGTCGGTTCCTAGATGATCAACAGCTGGTGGGCCCGCATATTCGAGCCAATTGGTGTCCTCTCCGGATTCTACTTCACCGGTGTTAACACCTAGAGCGGAAGCACTCCAGCCGAGGGCAGGAGCACTCCAGTCACCATTATATTCCCCGAGAGCAACATTGTTGTACCCAGTGAGATCCAAGGTTGATGGATCGACATCGCCCAGAAACTGCGCCAGATCGAACCCGCTAGAGCCGGATGGATTGCCGAACAAACTCTCTTCGAAGGCGGTGAGATCAGCACTGAAGCTACTGCTTGGATCCAGCGCGGTGTTCAAACTTTCATCGTGCAGCTAGATCAGACCGGAATCTGTGATTTGGTTAGTTAGGAATGAATAGAGATTGTCAATGTGATACCTTGTATCGCTGACTGCAGCTCAGGTTGATTCGCAGCAGGATACATCTCAGCAGGTATCAATTCGTCTTGGATTGGACCAAATCGAGTTCTGGAGATCAGAGGTAAGTGGAGATCAGTTTGGTGCAAGAAAACACACCCGAGTTGCCATAATTTTCGCCGGGACCGGTGAAATCTGTACCCCCGATGTCACTACGGTCCTCTAGGTCTGAGGAATCCTCTCCAGATGGACGTTGAGTGGGGCGTCTGCCTTTTATGCGGGCACCAGCCAACGGGCCCTTCCGAAGCTGTTCAAGTTCAACATCGATTGCCGAGCGACGGACATTCCACTCGCGCCGCAGCGATTTCTCGGCGTCGACATCTCTGCGCAGCTCGTTAATCCTCTCCCTCAGATCAGTACGATGCGCGTCGAGTTTCATTTCCTCCTGCAGCGATTTGATTTGGGAGTCGAGCATCTTCTGACGCTCGAGTGATGCCTTGTTCTCATCCGAGCCGGTGTCCCGCTCAAGTTTGAGCGTATCATAGCTGGTGAGCTGGTCGTTACGGACTGCGGCCTTCTGGATCTTCCAGACCTTGCGTTGAGCCGATAACTTCTCGCGTTCGGAGCTCCCGTTCCAACGATTTCGCATCACGCCATCGCGTTGAATCTGTGCGAGTTCTGCAGCCCTGATATCATCGCGTTCCTGAGCCCTATAGACGAATCAGAAGATGCTCGGCCAGAGACAGTGTAAGAAGTGTACTGAAGAATTGCTGTTAGGAGGCCCACTCCAACTGAAGTTTCAGCGTTGCGACCCGCATGTGCTGTTTCCACATAATTGGAGTGCGACGGCGTGATGTCCCAATCCTCCGGTTTGATATTGGAGAGGAATTTGTTGACAGAAGGAAGGACCCATGGATTCGCGAGTTTGTGGGCATACCAGTCTTTTTCAACGTCCGTTTTTACTCGAGTTCCTTGCAATCAGCTCACTGATAATGGCCTCGTGTTTTTGATCTCTGCAGAACTGGTGCCATTTATCGATATCTTCCTGGGTTGATAGGCTCATGATGGATTTAAGGCGCAAAATGACCGGTTTGGAGATCTCCATGGGCAATTCGTCGAGGTGGCTACAATTCCGGAGATGGTGAGGGGGGCGGGGAACTGGGGAAATGTTGGGCAACGCACCGTTCAAAATGAGGATTGCATGTCTTCAGACATGAATTCAGCAGCTTCACCGCGTCGCGAGTCCACAACCCGCTAATTTCTGGGTCATTGTACGTCCCAAGGAATTTTGCCAAACCCTGTGCTTGTGGAACTTCGCCATCCATCATGATAATACGGCATTTGGCGTCGGGGAAAAATGGCGCAAGTTTGAATTTCTCGCCGGTCACCTGCTGGATAGTATCAAACAGCTCCCCAAAAAGCTGATCGAAGGCCTCTAGCGATTTTTTGTCGCAGTACAGACTCGCAAATGTGAGACCTAGCCAATGTAGTGGTTAGAAAATCCTGATAATTACGGTCTCAACTCACGGTATTTGAACCGATCCAGAAATCCGGCGACCTCCCATTCATCCATCGTGCCTTCGACTCGCTTGAAAGTATAGTCAATGTGGACAGATAAAATCAAATGAATGAACGACGCGATTTCTGGATGCATAGTGACAACGAGGTGGAACCCATTTTTAGACATGGCGGTGTGGATATAACGGCTGTCCTTCAGAAGTTTAATTTCGCGCGTGTTGAGATGGTGAAGGACCCCTGCGGCGAATGAAGGTTATTTGAATATGCGGAATCAACAGTTTAAATACCTTCCCACCCCATCCCGTAGGGGTGTTCCTTCTTCTTCTGTTCAGTGATGAAGTCTCGTAGCTTGCGCTGGTCTGTGAAGGCCGGACTACTCTCGGAAACTCGCCCCCCCCTCGTAAACCATGGATGTGGATGGTGCTGTCAACAATTCATTAGATGTGGATAGATTATAGTTTGGCAAATTCACCGTTGAGTAATTTCTGGACGGTTAGACCGGTTAAACCGGCAGCTTGGACAGCTTCCCCGAGCTGGAGGCGGTCTCTGACACTTGGCTTGGTTTTCGGATGAACCGGGTGGTTGTGTGGATTGCGTAAAACCACTAAAGCCTTGTGTGCGTAGACCGCATCCACCGGGAGGAAAATGAGCATCTCAGTGTCGCAAAGGTGTTTCGTGATTTTCCCTGGCATAATTCTCCCACGAATAATATGACTGAAGGCTGGATAATGTGACGTGAGATGAACTGAGACAGTATGTTTGGGACTGAGCACAAACGACAATGTTTCAACCCAACCCTTGGGTGGACAGTCAGAACACAGGTTTCGTTCTCCGTAATTTCTCCCATCGGTAGTAGCCCATCGTTCTCCATCACAAATTGCAATACTTGCTCGTCAACATTTGCCGGAATAGACCAATAGACGTGGTCGAATTTCTGAGCTCTGGACCATTTTGAACACCCAACAAACAGAGTCTGTCCAGAGACAGGGGCACCCTGTGTGAATAGTCAGCATTAGAATGAATATATTATAAGTGACGTACACGTGAGCGGCGAATAAGAGTGGGTACTCCATCGCAGCGGACCTTGCATTTGGAATTGACTATGTGGGTGTAAAACCTTTCAAGTTCAGCTCAGAAATTACATGCAGTACAGGAGGGATACACACCGCGCGATTATGCCAGTTGCAGAAGCAGCTTCACCTTCATTGGAATCAAGTTCGTGGTTCCAAAGGTCTTTCATCGCTTCGTAATCTGGTTCATAGCGTTTGCACCCAGCAAAAAGATCCGGGTCAATGAATTTACAGGTGTCGACTCCGTTGCAGTAAAATTGGCAACGACGACAAAGAACTTTCTTGTTGAGATCCGGGGTTAGACCCCTGACCTGTACATCGCCTCTGGGGCGGCCTGTCGATCCCCGCCAGGATTTTTGGTCCTGTGACATTGGTGAGTAAGCAGCAAGATATATGTAGATCGTTCATACCGCATACCTCAGCTCGTATGAAGGTGTCGAGAGATAAAACCTTGCCGGACACAGTCAACAGAGCCTTTGAACCCAAAACATCGACCAGGTATGCGGTAGGAGTGATCGGAACTGTCCAGGTATCCGGAACGGTGGCGATCGGAATAATCGCGTTCACCCCGAGCTCCCGAGTGATCTTGATTATGTCGGGATCTGATCTCGCCTTGCCCTTGCGCTTCCCAGCCATGGCAGCTTTCCTTGGGCTGGAAAACGAGGGGGACATCGGGCGCTCAACTTTGGGTATTGGAGCATGTGGATGAACATTTGAGGCCTCCATCGGTGTAGTTGCATGGAGGGCTTGATTTTCTGACGGATTATTGTCGTCGGAATCATCAATGACGATGACATCGCCAATGGACATAGAACTCGGTAGGTGCGAAGGTAGATCACTTGGTGCAAGAGAGACGGGGGAACTCGCGCCAGAGGATGGGAGAAATGACATGCGGCTGCTAGCCCTTGAACCAGCAAGAGACATCGAAGAAGCAGCCCGAGATGGCGCCCGAGAGCTGAATGGTGTTGAGTCCGTCGTGCGATATGCCCCATAGGCCAAAGCCATATATGCCTGGAATGGAACAAGGGCAATCCAGGACTCTGTATTATCCAAGCTGAAAAATGAATGACCCAAGTATTCATCACCCAGCATCTGAATGAGAATCCAAGTATGTGTCATCAAAAAAGAAAGTGGAGGGAGAATCCTGGGACGTACATAGCTTCGATAAGCCTTGAGTTGTGTTGTGGATGCATCCTCAGGATTATACAACAAGGGAGGCTCTGAGTCATCATGCTCAAGGTAGAGCTGGTACCCAAGTGAGGTAATCCACGAAGTGGAGTGGCATTCTCCGCAGAGAAGAAGGGATCGTGAGTCGGATCGCCCACCACCGCTGGAAATGCCTCCAGACCCGATAAGATATTAGTACGTCTAGGATTATGCTGGGATAAAGAATGCTCACAAATTTTCTGTAGGCTTTAATCTCACCCTGTGATATATCGGCCGCTGCTTCGAACATGGTGGGACGAAGGAAGGCAAAGATAAGAACCCGGCACAGCGCCCGATGCGGCCCAGGCGAACTGCGGTCACACATCTGATGGCTACTCTGATTGTTGAGATCTTGGGTCCCGTTCTTGATGGCGCGAGTCCCATCTTTGATGGCGCGAGTCCCATTCTCTGTTCCTCATTGATAGGACTCGCGTACTGATGATAGGACTGGGCGAGTCCCAGTCCTATTCTTCTCGTCGATACTCCGGGAGGGATGTCGGTGCGCGGGTCCCCGGGGCCGTCATGACGGAGGTTTTGAGAGGGACCTGCGAGTGAGGCGGCGGCGGCGCGCCGGCGAGACGGGATGCGATGGCTAGGAGAGCACGGGGAGGCGGCGCTGGTGGCGGCTGACGAGCATGGCGGGCTAGGTGTACGGGGTTGGTGCACCCGCGATCCGCCAACACCAGCCTAACCAAACTGCAGGAACTCAGGATTCTTGTGTTGGCGTCGCGGAATCTGTGCCAGTACTAGCGATGCGGCTTGAGAACATCATCAGAATCTGACACCGTAGGCGAAAGACGTCGCCGCCGGAAATACGTTGCGCCAGGAAAGCAGGGAACAGGATGGCAAGAGCAAACGTTTATCCCACCGGGCCGCGATGCCACGGCAACTCGGGGACGCCCGGATTGTCCTTGTTTGGTGTCCGGAGATCTCCGACGCCCACGCTCCTTTTGCTCGGCCTGCAAGCCCGAAGCCTCTCGTCTATCTACGCAAATCCAAGCCGCTTACTCAAGCCATTTTACGCAGAATCCAGCCGTTAAGCCAAGTCGTAGCAAGCCCAAGCCTAGTCGCGCCATCCCAACTTTGGTTGAATTAGTCATTGTTTTATTCCGCTCGTACCACGGATGATTAGAGCTATTTTCAAATGGTCAAGCAGTGTATTAGTCGTTTAAAATACACGTTAAAATACACGGCTCAAGCCCCGCGAACACGGGGATCATATTTGTGACAAGCCGCACGGAAGCCCGTTGGCCAGGCAAAATGGTTTGTGGCACGTGACACAAGCCGTTCTGCTCAAGCCCGAGCCCGAGCGTTTTCTCAACTCTGAACGGTGTCAAAGAAATTCACAGTGCACTTGGAAGCCCTTAATATGCTTCGCAGAGAGTTCTGGAACCCGTGAGTGGGATGGATGCACTTGACTTTCATTTTCGGACTCTGCGGTGAAAATCTACTGTTGTATAGCCTGTTATGTGTCCAATCTTGACGCAGGCAAGTCAGTGTTGGCTACTAGAGAATTTTTGACAGTCAGGCAAAGATTTCAGTCTCATTATTCCGGCACATTTATCCTTTGACGGTCATCCACGTGGTTGTGTGGGCCCAACAATTCAAGCAATGTGCAACCAGCCGCCATCACAAGCTCGGCAGCCAATCTACCGCCATTGCTGACTCAGAAGTGCTCCATGGGTTGCTTGAACACAATTTGGTCTCAGGGCTAGCATAGTTCAGTGAGTTTAGACTTTTTCAATCTTCAACAAACTTACACATTAGTAGTCATCACGAATAATTTGGGCCCGCCAGACACAACAAATTGAATTGCGAAAGATCTTTCGGTAATAAACGATGCATAAATGCCCTGAGAGCATACTGGGCGTGACAAGCCCGCACATCTGAGGGGAATTGATTGTATTGACCTGGATCGTCCCTCGCAGGACAGTGAATTGTCACATCAGTAACCAAAAAGAGTGAAAAAGATGCCAAGCCCGTGAATTAGAATACTTGTAAGTGTATTGGGGTTGGTAGAATTGAATATAACGTCCGTGGAACGCGAGGAATATGCGCAAGCCCGTTGGTTTTTTTGGCTGGAGTTAAGCGAGCAAACGGGCTTGCCAAGCCATCAAACGGGCTTGCAAGCCGATCTGCCGAACTTGGGCTTGACGTTACACCCAAATCCAAGACCAAGCCGAAAAAGCCCGTTTGCGCGGGCGCAAGCCCCTTTGGCAAGCCGAAAAGTTAACTCTCATCGGCCAGGCGTATCAACGACAATATTCAGGTAAATTTCATATCCCACAGGATGTATACAATGGGGGTCGGATCCAAGTTGGGTACGCCCAGCAAGAACCGTCAAACTCTACGCCGTACCTAGGCCGCGGCGGCAACGGCGGCAGCCTGAACCTGCTGCCGTAGTGGCCCAAACCTGTTAACATAGTTCTCCTTGATCAATTCCTATACGGGTCAACCGTCAGCAAGAATTTCAAGTCGAGCAGCACGGAGAGATGAACTGGGAGAGGGAGCAATAAACGCACCGCATCGAACGTCGTCTTGAAACTCTCCCGCGCCTTGATTGCGTCGAAATACTTGACAAGTCGCGCGAAGCGTCCGCCAGAGAAGAAGTACTCGGCAGCCTGCGTGCCCTCGCCCGCCTTGAATACGCCGATGTCGTTCTTCAGCGCGACCTCCATGCGCGCGAGGAACGGCGCGAGGGCGATGTCCGCCGCGGTGAATTGGTTGCCGACAGCGAACGGCTTGTCCGCGGGGAGGAGGCTCTGCAGCGCCTCCAGCGCATCCCAAAGTCCAGCGAACGATTCCCCGCGGGCGAGGCCCATGAACGCCGGGCCGAACTTGGTCGAGACGACGTCGATAAAGAAGCGGGCTTGGGCGCGCAGGACGGGGTCCGTTGGCAGCAGTGCCGAAGCGGGGTACAGGTCTGCGACGAACTCCACGAGAATGAGGGATTCAGCAATCTTGACGGATTCGGGCGAGGGCTGGTCCGTGGGTACTTGCGGGCCGCCGTAGGCTGCACGATGAAATCAGATAATGTCGACCGTGTCAAGTTGGGCCTACCTATCGCGGGGACCTGTGTTATGTATCGCTTAGCAATGGTTCTGGCGACGAGACCACCGCACCGACCTTGCTTGCGGGGTTAACTTTCAGGGCATACCACTGTGGCTTGTTCCCGAGGTCAATTTCGACGCGGGTGAAGTCTACCTTGGCTTCCGCCAGTGCGAGCTCAACCTGGCAACCAGCGGTGAGTGTAGCACGCCTAGATGAGATATACCATTTAGGACGTACCCTGTGGGCGTAGGGGCAAAGCTAGGTGGGTTACGGTCAGCAGGATTAATAAGAACGAGGGAGGAGGCGCCAGTACCGCGGAGGTGTAGAGGGTTATCTGCTCTGACATGATGAGTACGGCGGATGCGACAGAATGTGGCGGCACATTTAACGGACGGTGCCATGAGCATGAGTAATTAATGACATTACTCATTGGTTTGCGAGCGGATGAACGGCAACTGGTTACAGTTCTATCTGAGTCACCTGCTTGGTGAGCAGCTGTGAGCTGCGGGAGATTCTTTTTCCCAGGACCATATTGTTGCTCCCGCATCAGTCGACCACGCCGTTGCGGCACGGTTCCTGGAGAGCCATGATACTGCGCGGAGGGCGGATGACAAATCCCTGGAGACGTAATATAGTAGAAAAGTGTATAACCACTCGCGGGTGAGGACTCCCACGCATACAGATCGGCGAATGCCACCGAATTGTTGTTCATTCAATTCAGCCAGTTCGCGTCCAATGGTCATATCGGGTGAGGTTAGGTATCTCGCAGTCCGGAACTTGGAGACACTGTGAACTGTGAGAATATATATTCCTGATCGGGTAATATGTGGATTATGCCGCTGGAGACGCGTCGCTCCGGCACAAATTACGCAGTTGCCTCGAGACTGCGGTGATAAGTAATTGCGTGCCGCGTGAGAATGAGGAGATCGAATCAGTACATGTGATACGACACGGTAGCTGAGTAAAGCGGTATCACAGGTGGCAGGGATGTTTAAAAGCTCAGCTCGCCTCGATGTAAAAATATCATTCGAAAACCCATAACCAAGCACTAGCAATGGCAATCCTCAAGCTCTACGGCGGAAAATTTGCGCCCTGCACGCGCCGCGTCGCCACAGTCCTCCATGAACTCAAAGTCCCCTTTGAACTAATTGAGATAGACTTGACAAACGGCGAGCACAAGACCCCCGCGTACATGGAGAAGCAGCCGTTCGGCCAAATTCCCTATATCGTGCGTCTGAGGGGCGAGCCCGTATTATTTCCGTCGGCTGATTCAGCGCAACATGCAGGACGACGACGGCTTCATCTTATACGAGACGCGCGCGATCTGCCGCTACATCGCTGCGAAGCTCCCACCCTCGGCCTTGATCCCCCAGGAGGCCAAGGCCAACGCCCTCTTCGAGCAGGCGGCGTCCGCGGAGCTCACGAACTTCGATCCCAGCGCGAGCAAGGTCGGGCTTGCGCTGTACATGAGGTAGACTGAACATGCATGATGCCAAAAAGATTCACTGACGGTCCGGTGTACTTTCAGAATGTTTGGGGTGCCTGGGGACCAGACAGTCATCGATGCGCAGAGTGAAGTCCTGGACAAGAAGCTCGACGCATACGATGTGATCCTCGGCAAGCACCGCTACCTTGCTGGAGAGGTTTGTTGTCGATCTTCATTGTGCCTGGTGACGATATTCACACTCATCACAGAAGCTCACCCTTGCGGACCTTTTTCACCTCCCTTACGCGTCCCATGTTGCCTTGGGTGGCGACACCATGACCAAGAAAACGAACGTTGCAAGGTAGGCACACGCGTATTGCGTGGTCAATTATAGAGATTGACGTTCTCGCGATAGGTGGTACAACGAACTGATCGCGCGTCCGTCGTGGCTTGCGTACGTGGAGGGGGTTAAGACTACGACGGCTTACTAGCGGGAAGATAGGCAGCTGAAGGTAGAATCCGATTGTGACCATTCGCGAGTTTACGAGTAGTGCAATAAATTATATTACCACCACGAATTATGTGCGGTTCATTCCGGAAGCTTACCGTGAGATGAATGTACCCTGTTCCGAGGAGGTGACATTCAGAGGATCAGACGAGTCCGCAGAGAGTGAGACCTGGACATTAGTGAGAGCTACGGGATACCAAATCTTCATGGACCGATGAAAGCACCCATCGAACTTTCTCGGGAGAGTCGGCAGTTGAATCGAAGCTGATTCCATAGCATCGAGGCGGGTTGGGAGTAAGAGCGCAGTGTGCAGAAGGGACAATGCAGGCTTAACGTTGAGCATCGGATATCAGTGCAGTAGAGCTGAAAGTAAAAGGTAAGGACAAGCTGCAAATTGTCTCTGGCACGGTAGAGAAATCTGTTTGGACGCTAGCACACAACCAGGGTGCGGGGAGTTTGAGGAGGGAAGGTTGAGCGCCGTGGGGGCACAGAGCAACCTGCCAGTATCGAGGACACGGTATCGCGGTGCGGGCGTACGAGGTGCGTCAAGATGAGGGAGTAGAACCGACACTGCGAGTCCACAATCGCCCCTGACGAGGGAGCACAGAGAATTTACATCAATGCGGTGGCGCGGAGTTTCGAGAGTCGAGCATCTCGCATGCAGACCAGCGCCGAGGGGTACGTGTGACAGCTCGAAGCATGTCTCCGTGGGGTAAGGTATCCCGCCCCCGGCTGTTTCGTAGGGGCGAACGTTTCCGGGGAGCGATGGTGGTCCGCATCCAATCGAAGACATGTTTGTAAATCTGATCACTTTTGACCCCGCAGAAACTAGACAAATCCAGGAGATTCTGAGTTCCAGAGTATCGCGAGAGCTCTCACACCTCTTTGTGGGGTAAAGAAACCCGCTCCTAGCCAATATGGTTGAAATGATGAATTACACTACGTTCCGGCATCGCCTAAACTTAGCGGGCTAGACTCTGTCTAGCCCCAGTCTAGCAACGATCGATCAACCAGACAGATCAATAGACACTTCTAAACAGACCTAGTGATCTGTGTGGTTGATCGATCGTTGCTAGACTTGGGCTAGACCCAGCTAAATTTCTAAGTTTAGGCGATGCCGGAACGTAGTGATATTATCAGGGAGAGCCGGTGGTTCGAACTCGCCCGAAGAGAGGACTATACATTCTTTTTAAAGTTGTCTTGCCCATAAATGACCCAAGGTTTCTCCCAAGATCTGAGGTGAATGTCTGAAACACCGACGCTGCGAAGAGGAAAGACGAGTACTGATCGAAAGAGTAAGGGACTTTCTGTGCGACGAGGGAAGGACCGCGGTGGGACTTGAATTTGAATCCGATTCCGCATTCCACGGGGGCGGGGTAGGGAGGAATAACGTGGGATGGGTACCGGGAGCCCAAGATGAAGGCATCCGAACGCAAAATGATGGTCCAGCCGCGCTACACACCCACCAGGTACGGCACTAAATGCACAGGCTCTGCCAGGACGACGTCCGGTTGGCTAGGCTGCATCTCCTTGGGCGCCTGCAGTCGAGTCGCGGGACGCCGGGTGGACTCGATGCGCGCGGACCCCCCGCAGTGCACAAATTCAGCTTGCTGGCACAGAGCTATGCACGGAAGTATCGCGCATAGCCATAGGAGATGGCGATGGAGGCGTGCGCGGTCAACGAATAAACGGTTAGACGCCGACGCTGCGAATCAAAGAGCGCTACTCGCAGGGATGGCGGCAAAAGCGGACTGAGGAAGACAAGGTGTACACTCGAGCCGACTATCCGTTGGGAGCAGCCAGTGAAGACGAGCTTCAGCACCCGTGCGGCGGATGTTACAAAATAGTACATCGGATCCGCGATGATGTTGACGAAATCACGCTTCAGATACGGGGAGAGGAGAGGAAGACGCGCAGGAGCGAATGCAACCGAGCAGCGAGCCGAGCTGAGAAACACGAGAGGGTCGCCGCGCCGATGGAACCGGCGGTGCACATGGCGAAGGCGAGCCGCCGTGCGGACGGGATGAGTGGGCGCGTGTCCAGGAATGGAGGGGACGAGTGCGATGAGGATGGAGAAGAGGGGACTGTAGCGGTATTGAATACGAGAAACGAGCGGGGGTGATCTGGCGACGGCGCGGCGGTGATGCGGGGTGCGGTGGCACGGAGAGAACGGGATTGGTGGGAGGGAGGCATCGGTGACATTAACGGCGGCGACGTTGGTGGTTGCATTCGGCAAACGGGCGGCTGGTGCTTGCGTGGGTATGCCGTCGCGTCAGACGTGCGGGGGATGGGAGGGCAAGAACGGGTGACGTCGGCAGTCTTCCTGTACGCTTGGGCAAGAGCTCGAGCTGGTCCCCAGTGGGATTCGGCGTCTGAGCTTAAGCGTGGGCGGAATTCGTCGGGCCGGTGAATCAGCGGCATGGTGTTACTTAGGACTCGAGGGTGAGAGCGACAAAGCGGAGCGTGTGATGTCATCATCAATCCGGCACATCGCGGGGTGTCTCTGTTTGGCGACCCGGAGATCTCCGACGCCGCCCTAAATTCTCACAGGTTCTGAACTGTGACTCGGCGTAGGCCGCGGCGGAAGCGCAGGGCAAATGGTGAACCACGTGTAGTGCAACTGTATGAACCCGCAATGGGATGACAGTGTGCACCGGATTAAGTAATTTAATTCTTCAGTTCTTCCGACAATCCACTGGCGATGAGAACCTACGATTCATACAGATACCAACGTCTTCTTGGAGGAATGAAGCTCGCTCCGGCGCGATTAGCCTAAGAGAATTGTCTTCAGCGGAGAGACGGTGGTTCGAGTCCACCTGAGGACATAGACGAGACGACTCGTTTTTGTCACGGGAGAGGCCTGTCGGCTCTGTATCACCAAGAGAGGTTTGAGCGAAACCGCAACTCTCTCCCAAGCGAGAAACAAGATCGAGAGATTGCCCCATGTGAACCAGCCGAGAACATCTTTATTTCGTCGGGGTTGTTGGGTCCCAGTAACTATCAATCGTGAGATTCGTTTATTCCAGCGAGATGAATTGCAGATAATGACTTCTTCGTGGAGCAAGGATGCTCGCTCGAATGCAGTTGAGCGCCACGAAACACTTGAACGGAGAGACGGCGATTCGAATGCACCCGAGGAGATTGAACATGAGTTTTGCCCCCCGGGCCGCCGATAAGACGACCACGCCGGGGGCCTCTTCGCGACGAAGCCGCAATAATTATCACCAAGAAAGATCTGGGATCGTGGTTTAGAAATGGACGAGTTGTACTGCGAGATGAATGGCCATTGGTCGCCCAAGAGATGTGTATTTAGAGTTCAGGGCAAGATAGACAGCCTTCTTGGGGTGATGAAACCACGGCACGCTTACCGGTAGACACGGTGATTCGAATCCACCCGAAGACGCTGGATTCTTGCTCCGCAGGGCCTCAATGGCGTCCAGCATCGGCTATATGTTCCCCAGAGGCGTAGCGCGTCCCTGAGTTGTAGACCACATTCCGTACTGTCTATCATCGGCTAAAGATTCTGAAGAAAAGGAGCGAGAGATGGCTCGGAGTGCTCCAGCAGAGCGAGCTCTATAGATGTCAAATCTTCATGGGGTAATGAAGTCCGCTTCCAGCCATTCAAGAATGCGGTTACATCTTCAACCTGGGGGAGCCGGTGGTTCGAATCCACCCGAGGACATGGACCACTGTTGTCTTTCTCCCCTTGCAGATGAAGGAACGACGACGCCCCCCAGGGGTAATTATCACCAAGCATTATTGCGGTTTATTCCAGCAGGAGTTGCTTTGCGAAGTGAGGAAGCGCTGTCGCTAGAGAAGTGGGTTCAAGGATCGAGGCTACCCAGTCTAGTGAGATTGCGAGTTCAATGAGCGTGCGAGAGCCCTGCTAAGTCTTCGTAGGGTAATGAAGCCCGCTCCCAGCTGTTCGTCGAAATAACGTGAATCAGGGAGAACTGTGGTTCAAATCCACCTGATGACATTGACGGTCCGCAACGTTTTTGGGCCCCGCAGATAATAGTCCGCAGACGGGGGAATGTTAACGAGAATTCGTGTGGGGTAAGACCAGATATTCCTCTCGCCGCTGGCGTGCCGCGACACTCCGTGCGAGTCATGAGCCCAGAGCTAAGTTACGTGGCGGAAGAGGTTGTTGTCAGTGGACGCTTGTTTAGAACATACTAGGGATCCTGTTGCATATCAGGTCTTCGTGGGGTAGTGAAACCCGGGAATAATCAACAAGAACCGGGCGCAGATACAGATCAGAGCGAGAGCAATACAGTAGCGAGAGGAGTTCAATACCGCACACAGTCGAACGGTGGGAGAAGGGACGGTGGTGAGTTCCAGATCGCGGATTCCACATGGCGGGTGGAGAGAAAATGGGGAGAAGAGACGATGCGCACCCATCGTTCCATTTCATCTGGAAGCGAATGGTCGTAATTTCAGAGCAAACAACCGAGTAGGGTACGAAAGGCGCAGGCTCCGAGGACGGCGTTACTTTGGCTCGGCCCTTGAGCGGTCGGGATGCGCATCTGTTTGAATTGCTGCACCCGGATGCAGGATCGCAACTCGCCGCACGCGGACAGGGCAGCTCGCGGTGCGCCAAACGCGAAGTCGAGAGGGAGTGGCAGATTCTGGTCATTCGCGTGGAGGGACAAGGAGGGAGGATATCACCAAGATAGCGCGCTGGAGCGCGGCGCCGACGAGCAGAGCGCTGAGCGCATGGTGGAGGTACACGGGAGGCAAGTTAACGCGCGCGATGTGGGTGTGCATGACCGGCGGTGGGATCATGGGGGAAGAGCACGGGGGGGGAGGATGGGAGAACGTAGAGATGAGGACGGAGGGCGTTTAGAGGAAGGTGGGGAGTGCACGCGTGAACGGTGACAGAGATTGCGCCTTATTGCGGCGCAGTGGAGAGTGTCGACAACAGGCGGTGGCGCTCGGCGCGTGGAAAGTGAAGCGGGAGGCATGGTGGGCGGTTTCGTGGAGGGAGACGTGTTTTGAGGGCCGGGGAGCCTTGATCGTGGCGCAGAGTTGCGCAGAGTGCGCGATATCCAGCGGCAGCAGCTGCATTCTCCGTGAGACGTAGCGTCCGAAGATCCGCTGTCGTCACTGGCAGCACAGAGCCCTTGGTAATGCATGTGAGGAGAGAAGCGGAGCGGCCGCATGGTTAAAGCGAGGCCGGCGATAGCATCAACGATGAGTAGATCTCGGGTAGCCTTGTTTCACTGCGTTCAAGCCCCCCCCACGGCAGAGCTCCGCGCCACCTACATAGCCGGAGGCTATCCGAAGGCTCGCAGTAGCCTAGCCGAACACTTAGCCGTCACCTTGCTGGCGCTATTAGAGGTCCAGGGGCAATAATGTATTTCGGCGCCTGTACATTAGATAATCCCTGGAAACCGGCGTTGCTCAGGGGACCGTGCCGTGTAATGCTACCTACTTACCTATTTATCTACCACGGTGGGGTGTGCTACTCCGATATTGCTTGGAGCGCAAGCAGATGGTGGTTGCTAGCTGACGCCATGACGGGATCAAAGGTACGTCCGAGTCCCTTCTTTTCCTTCCCGTGTTGATTCCCGTTGGCCTTCCGTTCGGCACGCTCGCGCGCTCGGTCTGCCTTGTCGGTGTTCAACGTGGCATTTGACAGTGACGGCTGGGCTGACCCGTCTGTCATAACGACATCGGGTGCAGAACCGTCGATGAGGTACTCCAGTATGCTGTCCATCCCTGCGCCTCCGGCGTGTGATGAGGTGGAAATTTTCAAAAATCTCGTGCTAATTAGCCTCACATGGTCGTCTTTAGCCGACGGGAGCTGTCTCCGAGCGTTGAGGCCCGAAGGGCTCCGACGGTCAGAATATCGGCCGAATGTGTTTGCGGCGAGTCCCGTTTGCTCTGGGAAGGTCAGGCGCTCCGGTTGGAGTCTTTTTGGAATTAAATACACATTAAATACATGGCATCCCGGAGCCTTGCGGTATGAAATGCATTATACATGTTTAATACGCCTTTGTATAATACAACGTTTAAATACATCATTTTAAACCCGGCACTACACAACGGGCTGTGGCTAAGCGAAATGACGAAGGTAGCCGAAGCTGTAGAAATTGGGTCATTGCCCTAGAGTAGAATAGGACAGGTGGGTTAAAAGTGGCTAAGGTAGGTACACTTTAGTAGCTGCTTTGATACTATTCAACCTGCTGAGTAATCCTTTCGGGGATGCATCAGTAATCCCGACAGCTTACACATCCCGATGCCCACGGTTACCGAGCTCCGATGCTCGCACAGCAACCATCATTCCAACAGAAGCTTCGCGCTAGGGATCGGCGGGCGTAGCCAGACGTGGCAGACGCCCTACGTGGCCTCGGCTATCGGGGCGCTGAACGCAGTGTTTTAATCACTGCCACTGCCACTGCCACTGTTCAGTCCCAATATCCCGGCGATCGCCGATGCACGCCGGCGCGCAGTGAACCTTCCGTTTTATTAAGAATTTTTTATAAATCCCACCCAAACACAAGCGCTGGCGTGCCGCGAACCGCTTGTCCGCGCTTTATAGATCCCACCGAAACACGTACGAGCGGCAGCACTCATCCGATCGCGCCAAACAGACGTCGCGTATAGCCGAGCTGTGGCCCTTGTTTTGGATTCCCCGTCATCTAATTGGCACGAGAGGTGTCAGATACTATGGCTCAACACGAGTCGAGGTACTGTGAGCTAGATAAGATAGAGAGTCTTCGTGGGGGAGTGAACCCTACTGCCGGCTGGTAGGGTATAGAGGTAGGTAACAAGCCATCGGGAGAGACGGTGGTTCGACTCCGCCCGAAGACATGGGGTTTTGCCAAAATCTTTTTGGACTCGCAGATACAGCACGGACTGTCCGAGACGATAGCTCATCGGAAAATCTCACTAGGACGGTCTGTCGAATATTGATGCCAGGCTGTCCCTGAGACCACGCCTGCGGTATTTATCAGCAGCCCAGGATCTGGACCCGCTCTGTTTACATAAACGTTTCTTCCGGTCGGGAGGCTGGTGGAGCCGCAAGATTGCAGCGTAGCGCTCACATTACATCCTCAATCTGAACGACGCACGGTGGCTCTCGAAGAAAAGAAAAGGCAGCATTCATTTTTGGCATATATACAAAACGGCTCTCTTCCTGCTAGCACAGCGCCGCCTCCATCTTGGGCAGCAGCGAAAGTTCGCTCCACAACCAGATCTGCGAGCTATCCTCCTCGGTCCAGGCGGCGCTCGTCCAAAATGTGTTGCGCCGGCCCTCGAGCGCATACAGCTCCTTGTAGAAGCCATTTGCGACATCGTGCCGTGCCGGGGCGAGGCGGAACGGTGCGTGAATCTTCAGAAAATTAAACGTCACATCGGCAGGGTCGCCCGCGGCATTGCCGTGCGCGATCATGCGGGCAATCTCGCCGCGGATGAGGGCCTCTACGTCGACGTCAGTCCAACCGCTTTCCTCGAGCGCACCGAAGTACGCGGAAAAGCGCCCCTCGGGCAGTGGCGAATACACGAAGGCGCCCGGGAGGGAGAGCAGGTTGTCCGGGGTGTGCGTGCCGATGTTGTTATATGTGGTGTTCGTCTTGAGCCCCGGGTGCGTGAAGACGGTGACGCCGTACGTGAGGCCGTGCAGCTTGGAGAAGACGGCGTGCTCATGCGCGTCGAGGTCCATGTGTGCCGAAGCTAACGAGGCGAGCGAGGGTGGGATGGCGACGAGCAGCTTGCGGGCCTTTATGAGTGTGGTCTCATTCCCCGACAACGCCGAGGATTTACGGAGTATGCAGACGCCGCGGGCGTCACCTTTTTTTTTTTCTTCTTCTTCTTCCAGCCCAAAACATCTGCCCGAGCGGTCAACGTCGAGGACGGTGCTGTTGAGGAAGACGTTCTCCGCGCCGAGGTATGCGGCGGCGGCCGAGTAAATGTCCTGGTTGTCGCCCGAGGCAGCGTTGATGAAGCCCCCAAGGGCAGCTGCGACGAGCTTTGGGTCTAAAGCGTGGATGGCCTGGTACGTCGGCAGCTGCCACAGGTTGCCGATGTTCTGCGCAAGGCTGTCGAAGAACTGGAGCATGGGGGTGAAGTTGTGCCGTGCCGCAAAAACCGTAAACGGCTGCAGCAGCTCTTCCGGCAGGGGGTGTGGGAGGTTCTCGTACGAAAGCGTGAGATATGGGTACGTCGTGTTGACGTACGCGGCATAGGCCAGCAGTGCGGGGAGAAACGAATCGATCTGGGCCAGAGGGTCGAAGCCGGGCACCGTCTTGCCCGTGGCCAGGTCGAGGTACACGTTGTTCGTCGTTGCCGACTGCATGGGCGCCGTCGGTACGCCGAGTAGTGAGAAGTAGGCGTTGTTGACGGTGTTGTTGTAGTAGACAATGACGCCGAGGTTGAACGGCGCGCCGGTGGCCGGGTCATGGTATGTCTCGACGTGGCCGCCCAGTCGACCCTGCTGCTCGAGGACAGCAACCGACCGCCCGCGGGCAAGGAGATTCACGGCCGCATACGTCCCCGACGAGCCGCCGCCAATGACGACCACGTCACGGGAGATGGACGTGTAGTGTGGTGGGAGCGAAGCTGCGTGCGCGAGGAGACAAGCGGAGAGGAAGGGGAGTAGATAACAGGCCATCTTACTGTCATCCACCGAATACGCCCATCTATGCCCGCTATCTTTAGTAGTGGGTTTTAGTAGGGCTTTCAAAAAGTGATCGAGAGCTCGTTTCAGAATTTATGACATCATTTTCATCCCTTCTGACGTCATTCCTTTTCTGCCCTTGTCACCCTTCCTCTGTGACTCTTCGTAGCTCTCTTCGTGCGGTGTTACCTGTGACTCTTCCTTCGTGTCTTAATTCGTGTTTGAACCCCTATGTGTCTTGTTCGTTCGACGTTCCCGTTTCTCCCTCTTTCTCCCTTGCCTCTCTCCCCCATGTCTCTTTATGTTGAGGGTCTACTTGTGCCCTCCGTGACTTTCGATGCTCGCCCACGCACCGTCCTCTCCGGGGCCTTTTCCAATGGCTTGATGGGGTCGCACAATAAGACCAAGCTCTTATTTACCACCGTCGTCGACCCCTATGGCCCTCTGTCCTTCCTCGTCGACTGCGATATTTCTGCTTCTGAATTATGTCCTGATGTCTCTCTCGGTCTGGACTGAGCCGCTTACCTCCGCGACTCTCTCATCGCCGGCCTCGACCTTCGCCTCGACAGCTCTTTTGATGCCTGGATCTTCTTTTCGCATCCCTCTCACCCGTTGTCTTGTCGGTCCCTCCCTTCTTTTCCCCTTCTCCAGCTGACACTTTCCAGCTCGCGAGGATGCCACTGGTTTGCCCCCTTGTACACTTCGCCTCCCTCTCCCCCTTTTTTTGGTGTTGACGATACCTCTCAGCAATGTCCATTCCGCACAAGGCGGTTGCCACTGCCCCCCCGCGTACGTATCTGTTTCTGCCGCGTTGGCCGGTGTCATTTTTACCGCTAATCTCATTGGCGGACAGGTGCAACTGACTCCACTGCCGCCAGCCTCCCTCTTACCGGTGCGTTCCTCCCTCTTGTTACGCGTCACCTTCTAACACTTGTGTAGGTGTTCCCCGTGCCGCCCCGCTTGATGACCATTATAAACCATTAAACCTTAAAACCTTTAAAAAAATTGCCTACCCCGTTTCTGATACTGTGGTTCCCCATTCTGGTCCTTCCAAAGCCCCCCCCCCCCCTCCTCGCTTTCTTACATCCTTGTCTCTTGCTTCCTATTTTCTGTCCCCCGACCCTTCCTTTAATATATTTTTGGCCGACCTCGACTCCCTCCGACGTATGCTCGTCGCCCACCATCTTCCCCACGAGGCCGCTATACCCATTGCCCATGCTCGCGAATCCCTACTCTGTCATTTTTTGTCGGAGGTTTGTATTCAGACGTGCGACATGCTCGTTACCGTTGCCGCGAACAAACACGAATGCCAGTGCAGGCTATTTTGCGACATTTATGACACTCCGCAGTCGATGGCTTTCGATTCCTTGAGTATCCTCCTATCTGCTTCCGTCGAGCGCTTGCCCCAAGCCCACATCAACCAGCTGGCTATATGTCTCGGACTTTCTCTTGAATCTGTGTCATCCCGCGACGCCTTCCGTAGTCAGATTCACCCTCTACGTGCTGTTCTCGTTCGACAACATTCGCAGGCGCACCCGACCCAGTCCCTGTTTGAGCGTCTCGAGGCTCTACCTAAGGGTTCCCTTATTGCACTTGCTTGCAGTCACGGCCTTCAGTCTATTGCGGTTCTGACTAGCACCGCTGCGCTGTTACGAGAAGCTCTCTGGACGCACCTAGGCAAAGGCAGATGTACTGGTCATGAAGCGTATGCATCGCACTTAGCCTGCTCCTCCACCGCGGCACAGTTTGAAGTGTTTAATTCTTCTTCCGACGGGCTCAAGGACCCTTCTACGGCCATGCAAATACGCATCCTTCGCAGACTTGGAACAGTCCTGAGATCTAAGCCATTAAGATGTCCGCTTGACCTACATGATATTTGCTATGAAACATCTGACAATGCGAAGGCTCTCCAACTTCACCTTCGCCGTTTCCTTTCCCAGATCAGAACCGCAATAAGCGCACAGCCGGGTATGGGAGCTCAGCGGATAGATCCCGTGAGAGCGCAAGGCTCCGTGAACAGTGGCCTCAGCTCATCCCGGATCGCCTCAAACGAGCCTTTTTGTCCAACTTCAACGTCCAAATATCTGCTGCGGCGCTTGCCACTTTTGTTTGCGGATGCTGCGCAGAAAGACGCCCTTGCTCGAACGAACGACCGTTTTTCTCGATACTGTCTTGGATGTTCTTACCCGGCCCGACGAAGCAGCCCCGCCTCCGTAGGCGGCTTCATATCCTAATGCGAACTTGCTGACATGTGTCATTATAGAGGTACATATTGGACGGTTTATTATTCGGGTCGCTTTCACCCGATCAGCTCCGCGGACCCGCAGGAGGTACAGCCACAATGAGATTGGCAGCGTGGTAATTGTTGCAGTGTGCAGGGGAGGCGCAAGTAGTAGGCTGTATGACTTTTTCTCTTAGTGTGCTACTACTGTACCGATAATTTATTTTGTGCATACGTACAATCTGCATTGGTTCTTATATGCGCACTCCGCTGTGCGCAAAAAGCCAACGAATAGCTAAAGGTAGATAGCGGGCATTGCCGCGCAGCGGGCTACTTAATTATATACATAGTAACATATGTGCGGAGTGCAGGGGACAAAGTGGGCGTATCAAAGCCCGCGATGATCGGGTGCAATGCCTTGTGACAGCGGAGCGCCGGCCCGGAGGATCGACCCTGTGTTCGACGTCAGCGATCAAAGCTACAATGCAGTGCGCACTTACCCGGATCGCATTAGCCAATGATATCCGCCAGTCTCTCGCCAGCGCATTCATATCGATGATCGTCTGTGCCTCCGACTCGGAGATACTCTCCGCCATGGGGTCATCGAGTTCCTTTTCATCGCCAACGACAACCGCTACGTACATTACAATATAAACGGTCGGCGACGGTGATCGTCGACCCTCGGAGATCAGGGGAGACCTGCACGATAGCAGCTAACAACTCGAGTGGGGGAGCGAATTGGCGCGACGCTGCCGCGCACAGGAGTATGGGATCTTCCGAGATAATGATCCCCGGGTCGCGCAAGATCGTCGCCGCGCCCACTGGCTGATTGGCCACCAATAATCGGATCAAATTCGGGGGGTTAGGATCGTCGTGGGATAGACAGCGGGAACCATGGGTTAGCCGGTGAATCCCTTTATAGTGAGGGTTAGAAGTTGGGGGACACTCCTCCAAAAAATCGGACACCGTACTCGTCCACGACCCCGATAAGAGATGGACCAGGCGGGGGAGCGGTCCCGTTCCAAGCCTGGTGATCAGTGAAGGACAGGTAGGGGATTGGCGGCATGAGCGTCATTGAGCACAGGAGAGTCATCGGTAGGGCCGGACTTGTCAGCATTCATATCCCTGGAGCGCGGCTGCACTGCCATCTTTTGCTAAGACACGTTTCACGGTGGCGTAGTTTTCGGATGAATCTATTTGGTAACCCCCGTGCCAGAGCAACGGGGGTTGCCATATAACCGATCGCTATTTAGCAACCCCACGTGACACATCTCTCGGCTAGATAACGCTGACAGACTGCATACTCGGTACCTTGCCCGCCGCACGGCGGTGTAATTGGTTGCCTGCAGGGCTGGCGAGATTGTAGTCCGCAGGGATAGCGGGTAACTCTCGGTTTTGTAATGCTTTCAAAAATTCCTTTTTGGTCATGTTAAGGTACTTGTACTTATCTGTTTAGTTACATTCAGGCACTCGCACTTAGTATATATTCCTGCACTCGAGTCATCTCTCCTCAGACTTCGTATCACGGTTGTGCACGAAGACTGAGGTGAGTCGACTCTCTTACTCACTTCTTTTCCCATTGTTGATCTGTACCTCGTTGCTATTATCTGGGTAAACATATTAAACCTCTTATCACGGTTGCAGTGCCCGAGGACTGAGTCGCTATTATCTAGAACTCTTGCGCGCTTTGTTGTCTCATCCTCGCTGCCAGCATGTCCTTCTCAGAATACACGAATCCACACCACAGCACTCGGTACTCTGCTGAGTACTTCGCTGATCTGACCATTGCGGACGCTGATGAGATCATCCAAAAAAACCGGCTCCCTCCCATCCTGCCCCGAAACAGCATCAAAAAATGGGTTTTCGACTGTGCCGTGCCCACCGCGGTGTCTGAAATTATTGTGACTGCCGGCGAGACAGTGCCCTGTCTCGAGGATATTTTCCCCATCACTCAGGTTGCGGAATTGGCCTTCAACGAGCCGGGTGCTAGGTCCGTTTGCATCCAGATCAGCCCCAATTATGCAAGATACCATTTGTCCAAAGTTCGTGTGAACTCAATATAATTCTAGCCTCTCACATATTGAATTCAAGATACGTCTCATCCTGAGCATTTGATCTGCCGTTCATCTACTTTTTTTCCCCCGGCCCCTAGTTGAATGTATTTACAATGGATCTCCCCGCCGCCCTCGCTCTGTTAAACTTCACCACATCAGTTACAATTCCCAGATATCGCTCTCCTCCGCTCGAAGTGCACTGCCGCTCGTCACCGATCCCGTGCCGCGAGAAGCGACCAAAGGTCGGTGACGAGCGGCACGGGGCATTTGAATGTGCATCTCATCCAATCTGGGCCATTCAGAGCACCTTCATATATTCCTTCCATATGCCGAGCTGCAACTTCTGTACAGTTGGTAAGGGGTATCTTTGACGGTGCTGGAATGTGCTTGAGCCCTGCGGATGCTGTCGTCAGAAAGGTATGTTCTCCATTATACTCGAGGACAGTGTATCGGCACCTCGTGTGGAATCATGGGTAGACAATAAAATAATCTTCGCGCTGAAAGAAGTTCATATCCATCGTGGGTTGTCTCCAGGGAGATCAGGGCATGGTACCGTCGCCAGCTACCAAGATATGTCACCTAAGGCACCAAAGGGAGAGTATACAAAACGGGCTCTGATTACTGATAGACAGGACCATGATCTAGTCCCTACCTGAATGCGGTACTTATCGTACGTGAAATGGGCTGACAAACATTCATATGATCGTTCAGTAAATAACATGTCCCCCCAAAGCAGAACAATGATGGGGATACACGAGGTTCAAACAGTGCAGACATAATTCAGCTGTGTTGACGTGAGGCGAGTGTGCTCTGGGGTGCCAGTGAGTGAGACACAAGCGAGTTGAATACAGGAAGAAGATAGATAGCAGGGGTTGCTGCGAAGTGGGCTACATATATTATTTAATCAATAAAGTTGTGTCAAGGGGTGCCCGTTGCCTCAGATTTTGGTCTAGAGTGCAGGTCAGTTAGGGTGAATTAGACCCTAGGTTAGGTGTCCAGCCGGACTGCAGTGTGATGTAGATGGAGCACACGGTCCATCTAGTTGGTCGGCGGTGGCCATTCCAATCGGCAACCACCGTCAACGTTACTGATGCGAACTAGTTGTTGGACGCGACACATCTGATCTAGAGCTTCAGCATGGAAGTATCAGTTACCGTGAATAACATCTCACGGAATGATGCAGCCAGCACCGGAACACGGATCAGATACGGCGAGTAAGAGAAAAAAGGGACCTCAGTCGAAGGAATGTATTCCAGTGTTCCGCGGTGCTCCGAAACGGGCCTCAGACCGCGGATATCTAAAAAAATGGGAGCTGATGTGTGACAGGTGTTGCCAAGGTCCGCGCATCTACGGGAATCCGTACTATAATTGAATCTAGCTCGCGGTTACACGGCTGTGAGGTAGCCACATACCATACGTGAACGCCGTTAACCCACCGTGTGGGATGGGAAAGGACGATTTTGGGAGGTATATGGGATCAGGTCTCTACGTATAATATTATGATTGGAGCTCTAAGGGAATTTGATAATCCAAGCAAGTTGGCGGTCGATGTTGCGGCCGACTTTCAGCATGATCAATATGGCTAGCCGCCCAGGTGAGCGATACTACATGCCTTCACAACGCGGTTGACCTGTCAGTTGCGATGTGTTTTTGACTTTATTTCAAGTTGGTTGACCACGATCATCAGCATGGCGAGGGTCCCGATGGCATCGAATACGGCTCAGAGAACAGGGATGAGAGATACTATGCAATCAGACAAATGTCAGGCGGGGAAGATTCCGACTCGGGTATTCACCGAGTCTGCACGAAGAAAGGATTAAAAATGGAGGAGATAGAGTAAATCTCAAGTTGGGCTCAGGGTCGGGTTCAGCTTCTGAGCAGACCCGCGACCCGGGCTTGGGTCCGGGTCTCTTTCAGTTAGCCCCCGAGTTCAAATTCTTCAAAGGAACCCCAATTTTTCTGAACCATCCATGCTTAAATCTCAGGTTAAATCTGATTTCTACTTGAAATAGACTTACTTGTCTATGCTCAACCATGAAACATAACATCTCGACATTTGATGGGTGTGCCGCATTCAAACTTGCGCTTCAAATGGCCCGCCAGGACAGCAATTTTGGGAATTTCACGGTCTGCGGGGGCTCCTCTCGAGTGAGAAATCCGTTGTATGATGCTGAAGGAGTTTGAAAACTCACCATGGTAGAGAAAATGCAGCCAAGCCCGGGCCCAAGCCCAAGCCCGACCCGATGTGGGCCCGATCCCCGAAGTCAGGTCGGGCTCAAGATTTTGTCGAGCCCAAGCCCGCCGCGACCGGACCCAAGCCCGGGCTTTCAAGCCCCACCTGACCCGGCCATCACTAGCCTAGACAGTGGGCGGGACTGCGCGCAGACATGCGAGGCACTGCGTGTCGCTCGTATGTGGTGTGGCAACGGGCGGGGATGAATAGGGGCATTGTGTACTGGACTCGGAGCGCGGCGGTCAGCGGCGGGTCAAAGCGACGAAGTGCGAGGATGGCGGGTCTTGCAAACATTAGTTGAGCTGAGACTCAAATTCAGAAATTTTCACGTTGGCAGTATCCTCCTCTGGTCCCCATTTTCCCGCATTTCCCTTGAAGTTGCACTCATATTCGGCCTTAGTGTATTTTCTGCTCTGAACAGCCGTTACCGTAAAGTCAGACCGTAATTCGGCCTTTGTTTCAGAATTTTCATGCGGGCCTGGGCTTCACACTTGGAAATACTTGGTGTTGGAATTCACCGCCCTTCGCTGCGCTCCTAAACAGTTGGTATTTTGAATTTAATTCATCGTTCTTCCCAGCGCTCATAAAGACTTGGTAGTGAGGAATGGTAGCTGAATAGAGTATGAGGCTACTACTCGGTAGTAGAGTATGTCATGTCAGATGTCGCGGGATTGAGCTGAGATTAGTCTCGAGGGTGAAATAATTTGTGCATGTGGAGTAGGCATTACTGAAGGAGTAGTCTGAGATAGAGATGGAGGAGTAGCTGTTGAATGCTCGCTGAAATAAAACGAGATTGCTGAATGATGGAGTCGCGGTGGCGATAGTGCAGGAGAGGAATGGTGGGGTGTGAGAGGTGGTGAGACACATTCCTTGATGATAAATGAGCAGCAGGAGGTGAGCGACCGAGGCAGAGTAGTACCATCAAATGACGTGGACTGTGACCGGAGGCAAGCCAAGTTATTGTGATGATAAGTGCAACATTCTTGAAGCTGACAACACTCGGTATAAGGACTGTGGACTCTCATACTCACACCTAGTTCAGGATGATGGGGACGGGCGTCAAGCCGGTGATATGATGGTACTCGGGGTGTGGTGGAACAATAACTATGAAGCCGAGATAGAGGTCAAAACCAATATAACTAACTAAACAATCAATCAAACAACAACTCCTCCTCTTTATGAGTAATGATAATCACGGGTGTTCGGGGGTAAAGACCAAGTATTAGGTCAATAGATCGTTTACTGTTCAGAGAACAGGGGAGTGGGATAGACAAGGGTTGTGAAACCAAAGTCGAGCAATACGCGCTATGTTCGAGACTTCGTACAAGCGGTGGGTTCGTGGGTTTTTAAGGCAATAACGGCCAGTAGCCGGCAAGTTTATGTCAATTAAGACGGGTTTGTTGGATTTCTCCAGGTTTGGGACATGATACACTCCTGCAGGACCGCAGTATATAACACAACACAGAACACAAATCACAGAACACAAAACACACACACAACACACACACAATATGACCCGCAGTGCTGGACAGAGTCCACACAATTCACAATTCAGTCACACAGTCAATCACAGATACAATCCAATCCAATCCAATCGTTGCCAAAGGTACAGTACTCGGTTTGAGATAACGGTCACTTGGGTCTTAGAGCTAAACGACAACTCCGAGCCACAACGCCGATGCGTATGTGAACAAGGTAAACCGAGTGATGTCACTGCACCGTTGTGCGCGAAACCCCAAGGCAGTCTGCTCTAGAAGAGTCAAAGACTAATCCTAGCCACAGCACCGATGTGCCTGTGAACAAGGTAAACCAAACAATGTTATGCACACGAGTTGTGCACAAAACCGCCGGGCAGTCTGCTCCAGAACCTCTCTAAACTACGTGCTTTTATACTACTGGGATCTCGGCTTTACAACACATCTATTGCTACATCTCGGAAAGCACTCCGTCCCGGCGTGGAGCTGTGGGATGATCTTAGGGAATCCCCTGACTCCTATTGGCCACGCGCCGGCTCTATGAGTCAGAGCTCTCCTTGGTACTCGATCGGTTTGAGAGTTATTGGTTAATCGAACGGAAGCTTCCGAGTTGTCGTCTTCTTTGTCTAGTGCTCGTCCCGAGCGTCAGTCTTCCTCGTCTATGATATGGCTACCTGTGGACACCTTCCCCGTGTCTGTAGCTAGTCTGGTTGTTGTGATAGACCAAAGTTCCACTTGTCTCGGTAAGTGCCGGTGCCATCGTGATTTGATGTTTAACCGGCACAGCTATTCTGATGCGTAGGCACGCTCGGCCGTCGGCAACTCACTTTGTACGTGTCTATTTACAGAAGTCTCGCCCCATCCAAGGGTCTGGACCCGTCATGTGCCTTGTCGCGCTGTTCTCGATAAGAGACACAATGGTAAACAATCTCGAAGTCGGCCGTTTTGGAAGGCCCCAGTCGCCTGCATGTGATGTCATGTATTCCTTCCCATCTCCTTGATACTAGTCTAGCACTCAGCTCATCCGCATGCACATGGGTACTGATATAAGGTAGTTAGTCCTGTTCTCGGTAAGTCGTACTTTGGCCCCAAGTCGAGGTACCGCCATAGGATCATGCCAATAGAGAACCTAAGCTATGTGACTGTTAAGCTACTCGTTCGGAGCTCCCGATAGCTTCTTATAGAATAGAGAGAGCGTGCTTGATAAGTATAAAGACGCGAAATGCGAAAATACACCTGTGGTTTGTACACGGCTTATCACCGGGACTCATGAATAGATGGAGCGAATCGGTAGCAGGACTTTGCGAGCCAAAGAGTGATATGACTGCTCTTCTGCTTAGCCAAAAAACCACAGAGATTCAGAGAAGGAGAGGGAACAAAGATGAGTGAAGAAAAAGGGTCAACGGAGCTCTCCATGTTGTCCTGAAATTCTGAAAAAATTTGCAGGAAATGAGCTACCCTTCAGAGGCCAAATATGAGTTTAAAATTGGACCACTGAGTCCACAAGGGAGCCAGGTGAAGGAAAAAGAGTGGACCCACTGGGAATTGAACCCAGCACACCTCTCCTGACCCCCAATCCGAGTGCCGTCCTCCCCACACGCAACCATGTCTCTCCGGGTCAGGGCCGGGGACCCAACCAGCGCGGGGGTCTCTCAACTGTATCTGAGCGCAGCGATCAAAGTGGGGTCTCTCAACCGTGTCTGAGCGCAGCGATCAGCGTGGGGGTCTCTCCACTGTCTCCAAGCGCAGCAATCAGTATGAATATTAATGTATTCAACCATATCTAATGGTGGTCTTGCCCGAAATACATCGCTTTGACCGGCATGACCATCCTGGCGCATGACCTCGACGTCATCGCACCGCCACTGATGTTCTCCTCGCCCTTCTCGCCGTCGTCTGTCTCAATGATCTCGAGGCCCTTGACGTCGCCACTGCGCTATCATCCCGCCCGCCATCATCCCGCCCCGCCCACCATCCCGCACCCACCACCACCATCACCGTCGCCAAGACCAAATCACCTCCGCCATCGACTCCTCATACCACGACTCCAGCACATCCCAATACATCCACCGCGCTTGCCCGCCGCTGCCGCCGCCACACGCCATCAACACCGCCACCCCGCCTCAATGCCATGCCCTTCCGGTGATTCCAGCACATCCCAATATGTCTGCCCCGCCCGCCGCCGCCACAGGCCATCAACACCGCCACCCCGCCTCAATGTCATACCCTACCGGCTGATTCCAGCACATCCCAATATGTCTGCCCCGCCCGCCGCCGCCGCACGCCATCAACACCGCCACCCCACCTTAATGCCATACCCTTCCGGCGATTCCAGCACATCCCAATATGTCTGCCCCGGCCGCCCGCCGCCGCCGCACACCATCTCAATTCAGCCGACACAATCCTCCAGGACTTTCCTGGGGACTTGCTTGCAGTCCTATTACAATACCCACACTGTATCCCCAGATCTGTCCTGGCTCAGCCATGCCCCTTGCACACTGCCCTCGCGCAATTCGGTCGCTATTGTCTCGTGACTCGTCTCCTGTCTCACATCTACCGCACACCACCTCCCACACGGGTATATACGAGAAACGAAAACGGTTTCCATTTACATAGATGTTCCGGATGATGGCCGCGCATCGGCCGGTAACTGTGCCGTGAGTGCTAAGCGGTCACACCCCGACGTCGGCGACTCGGCGGTACGTTTCCGTCCCAATTGGGATTTGATCCTTGGTCACGGGAGCGGAACCGTGGTTCCGCTTTGTCTCGACCCTCAGAGTGGGACTCTGGAGGGTGTTGGTGTAAGATCTCAAATAAATTTTCATTCTATGCTTGTGAATCTCGCTGCTGATAGCTTTCCCAGCACTGGAAGAGCCAGAAACTACCGACTTTCTGTCAGATGGACAATCAGACACCGAATCATCTCCTGAATAATTGAAGCACACCCAGAATGGCTCAACTTGGAAAGCTCAACTCGGAAGGCCGGATCAATTAGCGGGTGTAGGTTGTATTACATTAGGCCCCCAGACTGACTGAATTGCAAGCTACACAGTTCTTACGGTGGGTGTCGTCGGCGTCAGAGGTACGGCAGGGTACGGCACGGCGGGGCACTGCCTTATGATTGGCGGTGTGTGACGCCTGGTGCTGTGATCGCCGCGCAGCCGTTTGATGGCAACGAAAACCGTTTTCGATTCTCGTTAGTACCGCTCCCACACCCTTTTCGGGGAATTACATGCACCCATCGATGCCACATCGATGACACAGGCTTTAACTTTAGTCACTGCATCAAGCACCCCAGTTCCTGAAACCTGGGCACGACGAATATTCACGACATTTTGATCAAGTTGGAATATTCCGGGCCCCTCAGCCTTTCTTGCGACGATACCGCACTCGAGCCGGCAATCTCCGTCTTTCAAGAGACGAAGACGACTTGCCTCGTTCTTGGCGGCATTGACTGTGAGTCTTTCTTTCTCAGTCCTCATCATAAGAGTGTGTCTGATGTCTGACTCGGGGACGTAGATAAGAAAAAGATGGACGAGTGGAGAGTCGAACTCCAGCCCTCTCGCAAAATCCGGAAGTGCGAAGCGAGCGCAATAACCAACTATACTACACACCCGATGACAAGTGTTTAAGAATGAGAGTCATCAGGGGCGGAGGCAGGCCTCCGAGAAATACTTTTGTATTCCCGTCCCCACCATTCTCTCATCATGGAGAAGCGAGGGGAAGCGAGGGAAGCGAATTACCCCGCTTCTCATCCCCGGGTTGCTCCGAGCGGTATAAATGCAGCGAGTGTGACATGTGTGACTTGTCCGCTTCTTGGTGCCGACCACGACAGCTTTCTTGGTATTTCTTTCTTGATATCTTGCATGAACTTCAAAAGGAACATCCTCGGCGGCGCCCAGGCCAACCCGATTTCAGACGAGGGAACTACCATCCCCAGAGGGTATAACACGGCGCCGTCGTACGTCTCGAGCCTCCAGTAATTCCGTTGCCTCTAACGGTTTCTCGCAGGAGTGGGAGCGGCCAAGTTGCGGTCAACCGGATGCAGGCAGAAATAAAGCGCATAAATTCCCGCATCGTTACGTAAGACGCGCTGCCACAATCCCACGTGATTTAAGCCCTGACAGAGGCGGGGGCCGGGCTCGTCATGGCTCGGGGGCGGCCTCCGCCGCTGTTTAGGGCTGATCCACTCCTAAGGCCCTCCGGGCACCCCTGGTACCTCTTAGCCACCTCAAATTCAAATTATGACTCGGAGCCTGCACTTGTTGGACACAAAAAAGGGATCAATTTATAACGTGCGCTCCGCGCGCTCCAACAAAAAACAGTGGTGCCCACATTGTAGATCCCGAGTTACCACGACCGATATTTCTGAGGTGCCAGAAAAGGGACCGCAGTCGCGGAAATAGCCGCACGATCCAGGAAAACATTAGCGCTTTTTGGGGCGCCAGGAAAGGAAGTGGGTCTAAACCGGTCTCGGAAGTTGCCGCACGATCGAGGAGAACATTAGCGCTTTCAAAGGCGCCAGGAAAGGAAAGGGTCTGGACCAAAGCCCAGGGATCTCCCGAGGATCACAGGACCTCATATCACCTGCAGATCCCGGTTTTGAATTTTTGGAGAGAGACCTGGTCCCTAAATCAGTACCAGGAACTTTACTTCGTTCTCGATAGAGGACCTACTATATTCGACATTTCCCGGTTAATCACCATGATTCGATGAACTGACGTGACACCCTACGGAGCCAGCCCCGATCTACACCATGTTGCATGCGGAATTACAAGGAGTTGCCTTCTACATCAAGAGTAATGGTAACACAGCAAGGGGACTGACTACGCAGTGCCATTGTTCGCAGTATTGGAGACTATATGAAGGAGACATAGTAAATGTTCATATTTTGGAATTGAAATTGCCCTCCACCTGGTATACATACTTAATCCCACTCCTCGTCCGAGCCTGATTCATCCTCATGCTGGCCTTGGGGAACACTTTGCTGATACCGTCGTGAAAATGTGACATTGTCGCCGCTCATCTCAAACCCGCGTTCCCACGCATCCAGATACCTGCCTCTGGACTCGTCCACCATTGTGTAAGTGCCTTGCTCCTTGAGCCGATTCCTAGACCTGTGATCCATCCACCGCAGTTTGAGCTCCCTCACCCCAGGTACATACCGGATGAAGAGCAATGCGGTCTGGACGGTACTGTCACCGAGGATATATCCCTTCTCCAGCGAAAATGTGCGGAGTTGGAGGAGATCGCGCAGGGCTTTCGCGGAAGGTCTTATATCATACTTGTCGGCTTCAATTTCAATTGATTAAAGACAAATAATCCGCGCACCAATGGAATTTCGGCGTACTCGACAAAGGTCAGGTGCAGATGGACAAGTCCGGGACAGGAGGAGGCCAGCGCTTGCAGTTCTGCCCGCAAGACTCGGTCGTTGAGGCGCAGGTATAGTGTCGTCAGTGAACCAAACCTCCGGAGTGATGTCAGGAAGGTCTCCAATACACTGCGCGGGACAGGTGCAGAGGCCAGATCCAGGATTTGGTTCATTCCCGGACTCGGCAGCTGCTCCAGGTGAAAATAGGCCCCGGTGAATGAGAATAGCACCGGGAGAGCTGTTGGCGCAAAGAGTGTGTGTTGAGGGGCTCTATTCCAGGTGCGCGGGTGGATCGCGAGGTGCTTAATGGTATTGTGGGCCAAGACGAAGGCCCGCAGAGCCTCTAGACGATGCTCGACTTCGTATTGCATGAGGGTCAATGTGAGCGAGCGCAGACGCGGCCAGTATCCATTTGTCAAATCTCGAATTGGGACGTACTGGACCGACGCGTCCGAGGAGCTCAAGTTCAGTATTTCGAGATCAGGACAACGAGCAAGCATATTCCAAAGTTCCACCGGGAATGTCCATCCCTTGCCACCTGGAACCAAATATTGGAAGTTATAACACCGGAAATGGCTAAGATCTTTACGTACTAGGTGGCCTGTCAATATCTGGTTGAAAGCGGAGGGAAAATTCCGAAAGATTTTGGAATTCGAAGAGCTGGATATATATGTTTAGATATCCAGCGCGAGCGTGCTAATTGAGATGAGAGAACTTGACTACGAGGAGGAAACTCCCGGAACCCAGTAGTGCATCGAATCCCCTTGAGCTGAAAACACCTAAGGGCGACATCAATTGGGGCATGAACACAACCTAGAATACCACGCACGAATATCTTAGGGCCATCCACAAGTGGTCTCCCGCCAATTCAGCCCCGTCCCACTCGAAGGTCTGCAGTGACTTCAGGTTCTTGCAACTATCGGTAAGTTCATCTACCACCCAGGTCTCGTCGATGGTAGTGTCCGCCTCGGGCCAGGACGAGCGGCAGTTTGGCCGCACCACGAGCTCCCGGACGCACTCACAGACGTCGGGGTGCCGTCTGAACATCGGGAGCGCAGAAGAGCAAGCTTCGCTAGATCCGAGGAGCATCGAGCGATAGAGCCTCGGAATCAGAAGACTGCGCATTTCCTGAGACTATAAACAAGGCGTCTCAGTGCGTAATGTGAAGTAGATGGCTCCAATTTATAACGCACGGTGAGGCTCAGATTGAGGACATCAGCCGAGCGGGTGCACTCCGTGATATCGAGTATGATTTCGTAGGGAAGAGAGGATAGCATCGGAAGAAGGGGAGCCTCCATCGACAAATATCGTCCACAGCACCACCGACGCCGAGAGCAAGAGATAGCCGGCTGACCCGGGCCGGGGCATCAGTCATTCAAAGTTCACACGCGGCTTTTGGCGGCTTGATAGGTCGACGAATGGGTGTCGGATTTTGGGGACCTGGAGGCTAATTGAATCAGCATGCTGCACAAAGCTGAGGGGTTCAACAGACATTCGATTAGTATGTTCCTGGCACAGGTTACTTGTGGGATCAATAGGAGGTGGACAGCACGAATATTCGAAGTATCAGTGGCTGGCCCACCGTCTCTGCACTGGTAGGCACTGCTTCTATGAATGGAGCTGAAGGATGATTTATTATTGAAAGAATGGACAGATGTGTTAGTTACGTAAGATAGCTGCTAGGAGGAACCTTAGTCGTCCCTATCATTTGGCTCTGTTTGGCTACAACGCCGACATGTGATCAAGTCGCGTACGCGTCCAAAGCCACCACCAGGCCATTTTGGGCATTGTCCGACGCGCCATTTACCATTATGCAGCCATTTCGGTGGCACAGCTGCCATTTCCTCTGTTACTCCTCCATCACTGCTCTCCAATATGTCCCGCAAACACCCCGCTGCCGTCCTGACTGCTAACCAACTAAAACTGCATATCGCGCACGCTCTCGGCCCTCCGCCGGAAAGAGAAAAATATGATTCTGCCATAATTACGCTGGAAATGTCCGAATCCGATGCCGAACCCTGGTTGCATGTCCGCCAATCCGCAGATAAATGGATTACCAAACGGTCTCGGGATGAGGAGATGAATAAGTCAAGGAAGAAGACAACTGCCACGCGTAAGTAAACTAAGCCCAGTGGCCCTTCGATGTTCTGACGAGCCTTTGCCCAATATAGAGCCCTATACTGATGCTACCAGGCGCGGCCCAAAGCGTCAATTTGACTGGACCGAGAAATGGCTTTGCGGCCATTCTGGGAAGTACCGCGACGAGCGGGATACCGATCTCTCCCCTCGTAAACGTCGCCCGAATCGGCATCATCCTTCCGTGAAGGTTAACTGTGGCGCATATTTCTTCCTACGAAAGGTCTGCGGGGAGGACCGAGTTAAAATTGAATACTGCTGGGCACACGACGGCCACGAACCGGGAACTGTCAAAGATATGGCCGGATCTATGCTCCCTCTCCGCGTGAAGGAGTGGATTGAAAGCCGTGTCGCCGAAGGGCTTGACTGGAAGGCGATCAAGCCTTTGCTTCGTCTCCAAGGCCGGCGCGCTCATCTCTGATTCATAACCCGTCTTCGTAGAGATCTTTCCGCAGCTGTTTCCAACCGTCCCATGTATGCCACGCAGCTAAAATAACTCAGAATTAATACTACTGGATATAAACTAATAAAACCTCGCGTATTATGGCTCAATAATACTCTAAACCTTCTACGCGACGCGACGCGACAAGATCACATGTTGCTATTGCAGCCAAACAAGGCCAAATGATAGGGACGATTAAGGCCTTTCAGCTGCTAGTATGGCATTGAACATCGGCGGCTTGCGGCGATGAGTGCTAGTTATGAATGGAATTTGATCATCGCCTGCAAAATTTACATTGGCTAACAAGTCGAGTAGGCAATCATTCTTGTCGGAGCTCAGCGGATATTGTGAGTTGAAATGTTCACCATGATCCTCGCTGTTATCGGACAAATCAGATCCATCTCGTCCAATTATCCCATTGATTCCCTATTCTGAATGAATCCGGCAGCTATTTGAGCCTGGATGATTTCCTCGGAGTTCCTCCAGATGACTGATGTCCGGGTCGTTATCAGCACCGCTATAACCCCATCAAAATAGGCTCTTGAAAGCTACCAGACGTTGAGGTCGTGTCGCGCTTAGGCGTTCTCCAAGGGAGGGCTATGCAATATACATACAGAACACAATGCTGATTCCATTATGCATCGGATGTTTACTTGACGTCCAGCATCAAACGCTATCTCGGACACCCCGCGCAGCGTAGTGCAGTACATATTTTAAACCAGTTAGCCACAGCTTCCAGTGAGTCACATAGCAACGCTCCTAAGCTGCGCCCCGTTCCCATCGTTCCTGATGATCTCGACTCCGACCCCAGTTCGGGACCCTTTCCCCGTTGGTATATGCATAAATAATTGACTCAGTCCTCAATTCTTGATTTTATGTTCAACAGCTCCTGCGTTCCCGACTATGTGAGGCCCAGGTAATCAAGTGATTGAAATACATCAATGGGTTTCAATTGATCGCCTAGTGATACTAGATATCGCAATGGCCTGACGGCTCGTGAGTCGTGAGGGCGACCTTTCTTGCGGTCTCAGACGGTCCCTGGACGGGAGTGACTCAAGACGCAGCAGATCAAGAGAGGGAGTGAAAATCAATGTCATTCAATTTCAATTTGACGGATGGAAGGCTCTAAACTCCCTGAATCAAGGGGTCGCGGAGGTCGCGATAAACATTGTATTCGTGAGTTGAGGGAGCTCGGGCTGTCGGGCAGTGTCCCACTCCTCCGTATAAATCTTGCGAATTGACCTAGACTGGGCCCCACTACACTTTACCCTCCTTTCACCATCTACGCGCCTGTCAGTGACAGCCACCAACATGAGCGTTGGAATGCTTTATCTCTTCAATTTCTTCGGTTTGGGCCTTTGCCACACCATCAACCTCATCAAAGTTTTGCCCAGACTCCCTACCGCCGTCGAGGGGTTCCCAGAGGTCATTCCAGGACCCGGCCTCCCTAGCTTGACCTCGCTGGGGTTAACCTCTGCAGACCTTTACGAGCGTGTTCCCACCTCTGGTGCGAGATTACTCCACCCTCCTAATGCGCGGCTCACCAGTGCCGTTTCAGACGAAGTGTCCACACTTGAAGCTCGTTTCGATCTTCTGTGCGGGGAGGTTGAACCACCCTGTGCGGTCGCAGATGCCGTCGCGTGCTTCAACTTCCTCAACGCATCAGGAAAGACCGCCTGCACTGTCAAGGGCGAAAACATCACCTTTTGTACGGCCGGCTCTTGCAAGTGGGTTGGAAGTAACATCTCTGGCGGTCCATCTGCGTCTTCACTCTGGTATGTATCCTCCGTTTCTTTATTTCCCGCCATTTTTACGCAGGCCGGTGTCTTCTTGAAGCCGGGATGTCGCCGCCGGGGGAAACGCAGTCATCAACACCTGTCAAGATAATGGCTTAGTCGATGGTGAGCGCCAAATACCATGCAGGGACGCGCTATTTAACGTGTTCCAGGTGTCACTGCTGCCACTGAAAATAGAAATCTCATCGTGACGATCTCAGCGGAGCCCTGAGGAAGTGGGGAACGCAAAGTTGACAGGAACATGAATGGGCCCGCTCGCTGGTGTACGAGGGATTCTAGCCAATATCCATAGAATCATGTTATCTGACTTTTAAGAAGTATGAATTGGCACTGGACGTAGCTAGTATTGGTCTATAGCATCCGCAATGATTCAACAGTGAGAGCATTGACAGATTGGTGTTAGAGGAGACGCAGGAGAATGAAAGCCTTTTTGGGAGAGAGGAAGAGTCGAATGAGCTGGAGGTCTTGCATGCGGGACGTGATTTGAAGACCTGGGAGATTGGGGAACAGAAAGCTGCCGAAGAGACATAAACTAAGCACTGGCAAAACCTCCGCCAGCGGTTCGAGGTCACGGTCCAGGGACCCAAAGTTCAGGGATTTCACGCGAGAAGCGTACAGTGGCGGCAAAAAAAAATGAGGGCGGCGGTTTGGGTAGATTTCTTGGCCAAATTACTTCAAATACAATCATGCCATGAAATTTGAGTGATTTCAAGCTCCTCTGCACAAAGCAAACCATACTATGCCTGGCCTGTTGTTCCGGAATAAAATTATTTGGCATATTCTGAAAAATCGACTTCGTGGATTTGCATGGTACCAAAAATCAGTCATGATAGCATGAAATTACTTGAAAAATGGAGCATAGTAGCACTTTGTTCAATAAAGATTGATTGGCATTTGGGCTCACAAGGAGGCCCTCAAGTTGGTCATTTTGAGCAAAAATGACCAAAAAATGACCAAAAATAACCAACTTGCAGCGTGCATTGTGAGTTCAAATGTGCATCGATTTCACTGAAGTAAAATGTTAGTATAGCTCCATTTTCCACGTACTTTCATGCTATCATGGCCGATTTTCGGTACCATTCAAATCCATGAAGCCGACTTTTCAGAATATACCAAATAGTTTTATGCCGGGACAACGGAACAGGCATAGTATGGTTTACTTTGTGCAGCGGACCTTGGAATCACTCAAATATCATGGTATGATTTTATTTGAAGTGATTCAGCCAGGAAATAGGCCCAAACCGCCGCGCTCATTCTTTTTCGCCGCCACTGTAGATGGACGGACATTCCCAGTCAGTGGTCAGGATCGGTCGCAAGAGTCGCTGAAGTCAAGATAGGAAGATTGATATGCATCGCAGGCAGTTCCGGGATAAAACTCCCCCAGGTAGTAGTACGCCGTTTCTGCGCGCGCGCGATTTCGAAGAGATCCGACGGCATTAGCCGGAGAGGGAGAGGGGGACCTGTAGGTTACTAGTTAGTGTGAATCCATTGAGCAGTTGAACTAGCAAGAACTCAGTGATTTTTGCGTCCTCCACAGGATATCAAGTGCCAGCCCATGGAATGTCGAGAACGTTTGCGCCAGGGCCGCAAGTGCCTTCCGCTGTACCGCGGACAAGGACACCTGGTCCTCATAGAAAGCAACCTGGGTATAGATTAGAGCAGATGATCTCCACAATTTCGAGTATGCCGAGGCAGCGATGTATCGAAATAGAGATTGAGTGGCAAAAGGCAAGCCGTGACTGGTCAATAGGGCACAGCATTAAGGCACAGCATTCGCTAACGCAACGTTGAACTAGGTAGGAGTAAAAGAAGGACGAACAGGATCTTCAGCGTCAGAGCAGAAATAGATTCAAGGGATATCACCAATGTTGACGACTCGCAGCATCCTTGGGAGGGAACAGACGAACTAGATATTTCCAACAATGCAGGGAAAGTAGGCCCCCCCACGGACCTGCCTCTTTGGGAAGCTGCGGCCATCACGGCCATCAATTCTCCCCTTTCCAAATCGAGAACTCCTGAGGCTTTGGTGGCCCATTGTCCGCCATGGCGGGCCACCTGGGACGCGTTTTCGACGCGCCATCCGTGTTTTTTTCCTCTCCACGACCATCCCCTCGTGAAATCTCTATCATCTGCGCGATATTCACCATGGAACCACGAAATTTCGAGTTTGTTGCTGTCGAGCCACCCTCCCAGCGGACCCAGCCGCTTCCCCCTGCACAACCTTATAAAAAAATGCGCTGGGCTGAATATACCCCCGAGACTGCGTCCAGAACCACCAAGCCCGCTATGAATCCCCGCAACGTTGCTTCCGATATACCGTTGGATAAATTGAAGATCTCGGCAGAGCAGCGCGCATCCCTGGAGGAGATGTATCGCCTAGATGCTACTGCCACTCCGGATCGACTCCCTGTCGATCATCTATTCAAGCTCGATGCTGGGGATCAGCTGCATGCCGCAGCTATTATGGCACCGCATGGGCTCGATCTCGAAGCGCGTGAACATCTGAGTAACCGCTGGGCTCAGCAGTGGTCCCGAATTGGTATCTTTGGTAAGAGACCGATAACACACCAACCATACTGTCCGCTAACTGGTACTTTCAGCGATTGCGGATACGACCACGGTTGCTACCAATCGAAGCAGCGCAACACCCCTGTCCCTTTCACGGGCTGTCTCTCCCATGCAGAGATTACCTATGTCATCGGATCCCAGAAAATCCTCCGTATCCGGGGGTACTTCCAACATAATCAAGCCTGCAAGGACGCCCTCTTTACTCGCATCCCTCCCATCCCTGTCCATTCATCCGTATTTGCTGTCGCGCTGGCTCAACTCCGAGACGGGGCCACCTTTACCGATGTAAAAAGAAGAATCGGGAGTTCTTCGCAGCGGGGAGTTACAGCGGGTTCCCCGCCGACCTTAGAGAATCCCCATACCGGTGGTCGATCGAGACCCGCGATTCACGCTCCCTATATAGCCAATTCAATCGATTGAACGGTGTCAAAGTCAAGGAAAAGCCTCAGATCAACATGGACGAATGGCTGGATCCCGCGTCACCCCAGTACAACGCCACGCTCGCGGAAGCGATATTTCACTACTCGGCCCGCTCTAGTAAAGCGGAACGCTTCGAGGTTTGTATTGCCACGGACGAGATGCGCCAAGCAGCGTGGAAATACGGGCATGAAAGTCAGATTATTCTCGATGGGACCTTTGGCGTCTGCGACAGCCGCCTGCTCCTATTTATCATCATGGTTGTCGACGGGAATAAGAAGGGCATACCCGTCGCCTTTCTCCTATTCTCAGCCCCACCCGGGAATAAACAGTCGTCCGCTGGTTATGATACCGCCATCCTCGCGAAGCTTATTCACGCGTGGACCACTTCCCTTACGAAATGCGGCCATCTCTACGGTTTCGCCGGCATTGTTTTCAACCCGTTTACGGCGATAACAGACACGGACTTGAAGGAGCGCGGGGCTCTACTCATCGTTATCCCCATGATATGGCTCCTCATCTGCCGCTTTCACTTGCGCCAGTCATGGAAGAACAATCGCAACAAGCTGTTGAAGGGAAAGAGCCAGTTGAAGATAGATCTCAAACACCGTCTTAAACGCCTCGAAGATTCGCTCGTTGAAACACAGGACATCACAGAAGCGCGCACCCTTCTTGCCACCGAGATAGATACGTTGCTTTTACTCGGCACTTCGAAGTCGATTCTTCGGGCGATCAGACACGTCAAATATCTCACTGAGTATTGGACCACGGATAATTTATGGAAGAGCTGGTCAAATTATGGACGAAAAGTAGCGGCCGCTCTACTTGGATGTCCCATGGATGGAGTAATCCCCACCACCAATCATCTGGAATCGTTCAAACGTAAACACTTGCGGCGGTGGCAAAACGGCAGCCGTCGGCTGCGCGTCGACGTTCTTATTCAGATTCTCGTCATCCACGTCCTCCCCTCTATTTTCCAAGACCGACGCTTTTATCGCGAACAAAGTCTCCGCCTCGCAGCGCAAATCCGACAACTTCCAGGAGGACAGGCACTTCTGCAAGATCGATTGTCGCGGCATCAGAAACCGGCCATTCCGAGTGTCGCGTATCTGCCACGAGATAGGGAGCGCGACGGGCGGGCTGCCACCATTGTTATCCAGCACCAAATAAGCACTCCCACCCTCCTCCTCGACAACAGTGGCGTTACCTTTACATGTTACTCATCCGAGGCATTGGATGTCGAGTCTGACCCCGTCCAATACACCATTACTGTTTTATTCAATGGGGTGGCCACCTGCAAGTGTACCGATTTCCGCAAGCACGGAGGCGCCTGCAAACACCTGCGGGCGGCTCTCATCATGCTCGATTGGTTACGCAGTCAGGGACTGAAAATCCCTGTGATCCCGATCCCACAGAAGCCTACGCACTCGAGATCCAATCGTCCATCACCTCTCCTCCTGCTGCATCTGTTCCTGCGGAACTCCCAACCGCCCGCGCCGCTGCAGTTGTAGCCGATATATTGAATGGCGATGATTCATGCCATGATGATCCCCGTGAGGATGATGTGGAGGAAGACGATGGCGACGACAGCGACAACGAGAGCGTCGCTACAGACGAATCCTCGGATTCCGGTGAAGATGATGACGACGAGATCGACACGCAAGCTCCAGAGACATCGCGTGTCCCGGAGGTTCCCAGCGCTTCCAATCACCAGCAAGCTCTCGGGGAACAGGCTTTAGCGCGTACCTTGTTTGAACTCGACGACATGGGCTCAAAATTCGGAGATCTTGCCGAGTTCCTCAAGAACACCCAGGGCCCATTGCCGAGTAGTGCTCGCAACATGTTAACCACGCGCTGCGAGCCTCTGGCGGCATTCATGGCGCAGGTTGATCGTCTCTGCTCAGAAGATCATCCCCCTTCCATACCCTCTGTCGCGGCTATTACTCCCTTAGCTGTTAGTATGTAAGGAAGATTTAATCGAAGTGGGAAGCGGAAGTATGAGACAAGGCACTTGCTGGGAGCATCCCCCGAGAGGGCGTCGAAACGGCATCAGTCGTTCGCACCGCACTAGATATTCTTTGTTTGTTCATATCATTAGTTTTACAATTTCTCCATCCTACTCTCTCTCCCTCGTCCGAGTGGAAATTTTAGGCTATGGCAGGCCTTCACCACGGGCTTCCGTCACTTAACAATGGCACGCCCCTGAGACGGATTGGGACACATCACGCCCGGTTGATTACCCGGTTGACCCGCGTGATAGCCGGCCCTTCCCAAAGAGGCAGGTCCGTGGGTGGGCCGTGTTTCCACAATGCAGCAGTCGAAAAAAAGCAGAGGAGTGTGGCACCTACAATGATGAGCGTTGTAAGGGAACACTTAAAAAGACACGAAAAAATACAGCATAACCAGATAAACAAAGGCCGAGTCCCGAGTCGAACCGGGGTCCCATGGCAACTGAACGATGTCCTTCGCGGCAGGCCGGGTCATCCGCCACTGGCCTTCTTACAACTATCCGAAGACTGCATTAGATGTGATACAGTTCAAGTTGAAGACCTGACCAGTAGACGCACCCGCGGTGGAATTCAAAAGCGAAGTGGACTTCCAAAGATGTATTCCGCGGCTTTGAGAGAGTCGCTATGATCGAAGAGCGCAACTAAGCAGCATTGTTGAGCGACAACGATATATCATCCACTACTGGGCCTCCAAAGCCATTCAAAGACTGCGCGCGGGGCGATGGAACTCAGGGCTTGAGAAGTGGATGCACCCGGTGCTGAATCAAAACGAAGTCGCCTTCCAAAGGCGTATGCCGGGAATTGTTATAATTGAAGCAGGCGCGGGATCAGCATCGTTGTGCGTCGACAGACGAAGACTCACCAAAAACCTTCCGGACTCGAGCATGGCCTAATCCCGAATCGAACAGGCTTCCCACTGATAATATCGCAAGCATGCATGCATTGATTCTGGGGCGGACCATTCGCTACTGGGCCTCCCAAAGCTACTTGAGGACCGGATCAGGTGCGATCCAATTAAAGTTGAGGACTTGGAAAGGGGACGCGCTGAACTTGATTTCCCAAGATGCATTCGGTGGCTTGGGGATAGGGATAATCGAGTAAACCGCAGGGGCCACCGAACGAAAGCTAACCACAAAGCTATGGGACCCAATATGACCCGGTTCCGAATTGAACTGAATTCCTCCTGAGAGATAAAGCCGTCCTCCGGATTCGTTGTAGGCGCGGACCATCCGTTATTAGGCCGTCGAAAAGCACTCCAGGTCCCACGATGATGACTTTGCTTGCGGCCATGGACTGGGGGGCATGCAAGCCTTTGTAAATATTAATGCAGACGCGGCCCACACCTATGTATAGATCAAAAATCCGGCGCCGCTGGTATTACGATTCAGCGAGGATGGTTGAACATGGATATTTGTACATGAGGGAATACACATCTTAAGAGTATGGAATACCGGGCTGCAGTATCACCACTTTTCGTGGGCCGGGCGCACTGCTCAGAGATGAGGATCGAGCCATGTTTCGTAGACAGAAACTTGACTTACGATCGAGCTCCCACGTCCACGCAGACCTGTCCTGGTTGACGAGATAAAGATACGACTGGGGCGATCAAATTCAGGCATCTGAGCAGAGTTGTGAAACGCACCGCTGCAATACTCTCAGGGCTCAGCTTCAAGTGGGGGGTGGGATTCTCGACGGGCCCGGTAGGCGGGGTGTTTCTGTCCCCGCGTGTATTTCCAGTAGCGATACCTTGGATTGTGTCAACATGGGGGAGATAATAAAACGAGTCCGCTGACCTCCGTCAATGATAGCCTGAGAAATCGGAGTTAGGCTATAGGTTTAGGACATTAGAAGGAGAGAAGCTCACATGGGCGACCTGTTGGGTGACATGTGAGTAAGTGAACATGAAAGAAGGCGGGAGACTCACATGAATGTCCTGCTTGCCGAATTCTTTGGCCAAGCTCTGGGAAAGTGCGCGCACGGCAAATTTGCCCGAAGCAAATGCACTCGTGATGACGTTGCCGCGGAGGCTCGCCGTTGCGCCCGTGAACACGAGCGTCCCCTTCGCGCCCGTCGACGCCGTGGGCTCGTTCTTCTGGAACGCGAGGATCGCGGCGCGGGCAAAGGCGAAAGAGCCCTCGATGTTGACTTTGTTGGATTCGCGGATGTCCTCGGGCGTCACGTCGAGGAAGGGCTTCCACACGCCCTGGGCAGCGTTGAATATCGCGACAGTGACGGCGTACTTGGGGGACGGATAACGCGCGTGGATGGAATTAAAAGCGGCGGTGAGCTCCTCCGGGCCATAGGTGGGCACGGGGAACGACTCCGCCTGGGTAATGCATCAGAAGGCGCAAGACAGGCGCAACGAGTGCCTACCTCTCCACCGGACGCCTGGATAGATTTTGCGAGGATATCCAGAGCTTCAGACCCCCGTGAGACAAGCGCAACGGTGTATCCTTCTTTTGCAAAAAGGCGACTAGTATCTCGTAAGTCAGCGACGTGAGACGTAGACAAAAGGGGACCACGCACGCGGCAGCCCCGCCTGTTCCTGAGCCATTACCGATACCTGCGGTGGGTTAGCGGTTGAAAGAGAATTGGGAACGCTACCATACCCGCGACGACGACGACAGAAGATACCATGTTTCGTTGGTTTGAGGAGAAGACAAGAAGCCTTCAAAGGACGGGGCAGCTTTATAAGCAATGATCGGTGTCATTGTCAGCAAGGCCGGTCTGGTTTGTAAGATGTCAGTTATTTATGTTGCGTAATTTTCGCGCCAAATGAGGAGCATAAACTCGATGTATGTATAGGAAGAGGGATAGCGGAATGTAGCGCAAGAAAGAGGTGAGGGCTAGGGCGGCGAAGTGGCAGTGCGGTGGCAGTGCAGGGTGCTTGCCTCTGCTCTTTGAAAGTGTCCACATCTATTTACGAAAACGCGCACATGGCCAAGTCTGACTCTCTGAATGCATTTTTGTACCGGAAAACATGAGTATCAAACTTGTCTCAGGTGAGGTACCAGCGGCGAAGGCCGAGGACGGCATCTCACTGGCAAAACTTGAGGGCTCGGAATTTGGTCTAACTCCCTCAGCTCTAGGTCCGACAATGTACAAGTATTCCGGATAGATCCAAGAGCGGGGCTGACTTCAAATCGAAGTCGACTTCCAAGGGTGGATTCAGCGGCTTCGGGAGAATCGCTGTGATCGAAGAGCAATGATCAGCATTGTTGCGCGCCAATGAACGAAAGCTAACCAAAAAAACTATGCAGATTGACTCCAATATGGCATAGTCCCGAATCGGACGGGATTCATACTGGGACTTGCAGCGACACCCACTTGTCGTAGGTGCGGACCATCCGCTACCAGGCCGTCGGAAAGATATCCCGGCCCCGCGTAAAAAGTGGGTGGGATGTAGAAGGAACCAAGCACGCATCAGAATTGGGTTGGACGTACGGGGGCAAAATTAGGTAGGCTCGAAGTAGAAAAAATAAGGACAACCATAATCGAACGACGCGAGTAATCGGCATTGGGGGCGAAAACGAACGAAATCTAACCAAACAGAATATCCGCTTGGCGTAAGGCGTAATCCCCATTCCTGAATCGAACGGGGTTCCCCCTGAGTATATGCGATCTCCTGAATTCGTGGTGGGCGCGGACCATCCGCCAGTGGGCCTCCCAAAGTTATTCGAAGACTGCGCGGAGCGCGATAGATTGAAGTGTCGCCGAAGGGAAGCGAATACTGCCGATTATGTTACATTTATCGTTGTCGCAACTGCAGAGCTGGAAATGAAATCCACCGAGAGCAAGGATGCGAGACAAAGATACAGAAGAAGGTTGCCGATCAGTCGTAAGTGGCCAAGGAGTGGCCAAGGGTGTCGTGAGCTGCAATGCCATCGAGTACGTGGACCGCAAGACAAAGAGAGAGTCGTGAGTCAGTCGGCATGAGATTGCGCAGCGTCAGTGACAGAGACGGGACTGGGCAGCGCGTCCAAGAGACCGAGACGGGATTGCGCCGGGGTCGCGCGTGAAGTTCTCCAGCGCACGCGAGAAACGCTGGAAAGGGTCCCCGGCCCCAGTACATCCGGATTTCGCGAATCAGATTGAATGCAAGATAACGCAGCGGGAGGAACTTGAACGCACCGAATTCCGCTCTAGAATCAATCATTCCCGGGCTGGATTCCCTGATTGAATGTGCACTCTGGGCCATGGGAAAGAACAGGGCGTTGACCGCGGGGAAGACTTCAAGCATGAGGTGCGTGGGCCAGACATCGGAGCCAAAGCCAGTTTCACCGTTGTGGAATATCCGACCCAGAGCGCTGCACAATATTTGTTGAGGAGTAGAGACTCTTGATATACGGTCTGCAACGCACAAGCAAGCTGCACGCCGCGAAGATTCACTCGCGAGCGCAGACTGCACGGGGAGACGAACGGTATCCGGTCTTGATCCGGTCCCAATCTGCTCTCCAAAGTCAAAATCGTTACGTAATATCTTCTGTCAATTTCTCTTCCCTTCAGCCTCACTCCTTCGACGCCATAAATCCTCTATGCATGTATTCATTTATCTCTCGCAACGCAGGTATGTACACGCTCTGTATCCAAAACTAAAAATGTACACTTTGCTACACGACGTCTGTATTCGTATTCGTATTTCGTAATCGTATTGGTATTCAATCGAATTCGGTATCAGCATAAACAGAACGGAAGGAGAAGAAAAGGAGACGGAGGGGAAGCAGGCATGCGGGGATACGTATACAGGGCTGGATGGAAAGCGAAGAAAAGAGACAGAGGGAAAAGTAATATGTGGCGCGACGGGAGAAGGGGGAGAAAGCGATAATATAGCGTAGCGCGGGATACAATATGTGACGAAACGGGATGGATGGGTGGAATGAGAATCATCAGTCGTGCGCCCGTGCATAGGACGGCTTTTTTGGTGTTCCTGCTCCTGCGCTAGTCCACGCGCACGGCGGACTGCGGCGTGTCGTACGGCGACTCCTCGCCCTCCCCGACGGTGCCGGGCGTGCTGCTGTCGGGCGGACTCGCCGCGCCCTCGCGCCGCGCGCGCTTGGCGCTCCCCGCGTCATCCGCGTCGAGCTCCTCTGAGCGCCGCTTGACGAGCCGCACGGTGGCAAAGTCGTAGTCGTCGCCCCCTAACCCGCGCTCGCCCGTGCGCGCGCGCTTCGGCGGCGTACCCCCGCGCGCGGCGGCATGCGCGTCCACGTCCGCGTCCCCGTCCGCGCCCGGCTCGCCCTCGAGTTCATCGACAGAGCGTTTGCGCCCCCCGACCCACGCGCTCGGCGCGAGCGCGTACTCCCCCCCGCCGCCCTCCTCCTCCTCAAACTCGCTGTACTCCTCCTCCTCCTCCCGCCGGTGCCCGCCCCCGACGCGCCCCGTGGCCATGTCGTCCATGAGCGCCATCTCGCGCTCCCACGCGCCCGGGCCCTCATCCTCCTCCACCTGCCGCCAATACTGCTCCTGCGCGGACAGCACCTCGTCCTCCCCCTCCTCCGTGTCCCCGCCCTCCTGCTGCACGACGAGCTTCCCGCTGTCGTCCGTGTGCGCGTAGTACCCCTCGTCCCCCTGCGTGACGAGCGACACGACGCTCTCCGCGCCGCGTCCCCCGCAGTCGTCTTCCGCGGGGATGTGCACCACCCACGGCCCGTCACCCTGTGGCTGCGGCTGCGGCTGCACGTTGTCAAGTTTGGCGGGGACCACGGGGGCAACGGGCTTGGAGGCCTGCGTCGATGTTGTCGTCGCGGCAGCGCGGTCGCCCCCCTGCGCCGCCTGCGCCGCCGCCATCGCGCGCTCGCACACTGTGCACCGGCAGTGATACAGGGGCGCGCAGGCCTCGCGCCAGACCTAGTCAAAAAAGGCGCATCAGTAAAGCACAAAAACACGTAACAGGGAGACGCACGGCTCGCAGCGCCTCGAGGCTGTAGGGGGGCAGGTGGGCGATCGTCGCAGGCACATACGGAATGGGACGCAGCAGCCGTGGTGGGTCCATAACAGGCATCACCGCGATCGTCGGCTGCCGCGCGTCGTCGTCTTCGCCCACCGCGTGCGCGTGCGCGTGCTTGTCCTTGCGCTCCTCGCCCAGCGGCGGCGGGCTCGGCGTCGTCCCCAGCGTCGACGTCGACAGCACCGGGCTCGTGTCGCTCGTGCGCGACGTCCCCTCCGACGAGTCGTCGCTCCCCTCCCCGCGATGCCTGCTTTCCCCCTCCCCGCCCATCCTCCCCTCCCCACCCTCGCGCGCACCCTCATGCTCCCGCTCCCGCGCCGCATCAGCGCGCGCATTCCGCCGGCGCGCGCGCCAGTCCACCCCGTCAAACCACACCCCCTCCTCCTCGCGCACCTCGCGCACCACGTCCGCCAGCGACATCCGCGCCGCGCGCACCGCGGGGTCCAGCGGCCTGCGCGTCGCAGGAGCCTCACGCCCATCACGCTCCTCCGCGTCGAGTGCGCACTCGACGATCACGCGCCGCACGACGTTGCGGAACGGAGGCAAGAGCACGCTGCGCATCTGCCGCATGTGCGCTGCGTGCGCCGCCTCCGCGAGCGCGTACGTCGGCGGCGGCGGCGCGCGCGCGCCCGGGTGCACTTGCTCCGCCGCCGCGGGTGCGTCGAGGCTCGGCGAGGAGGGCGGGGAGACCGCCCACGGGACGGGGTGCCGCGCCTCCACGGGGTCGTCGGGGCCGTCTGCGAATCAATCAGCGGGTGGAAGAGAGGGAGGGAAGGGAAGACAGACCTAACCCGTTCACGCGAATCCCATAGTACACGTCCGCCGGCGCGACCCACGCGCCGTCCAGCACGCGGCCCCTTGCCCAATCCCCCAGCGCAAGCTCGCGCACGCTCGTCTCGAGCGCCGAAGCGAGCTCCGCGTCGTCGTCCTCCCCCTCCTCCAAGTCCAGATCCAAATCCGAGTCGTCCTCCTCCTCCTCGCTGTACCCGTCGTACTCCTCGAACTCGTCTTCGACATACTCGTCCGCGGTGGTGGTGGTGTTGGTGTACCCCGCGCGAGCATATGCGGCGGCGTTGGCCGCGTTGTTCGCGTACTCCCCCTGCCCCTGCCTCTGCCGCTTGCCCTCCCTCCCCACCACCTCCTCCATCTCAAACGCATCCACGCTCTCCACACTCGGACTCCTCCTCCTCCGCCGATCGGCGCTCTTCACAAACCGCACCGTCGCGATACCCGTGTAGTCGCGCTGCGCCGGCGCCCCGCCACCACCACCAGCATTGAATCGCCGCGCGGCAAGCGCCTGCCCCATGAGCTCCCCCCAGCGCGTCTGCGCGCGCAGCCACCCGCGCTCGCCCGCGACGACCAGCACGTGCTGCACCGTCCCCTCCCCCAGCTCTACGAATCCCGCCACCGCCGCGCGCACCAGCGGGTCCGCCGGCGCAAACGCGCCCCCGCCTGTGCCCCCCAGCGCGCCGAGCAGCTCCGCGCCACGCGCCCACGCCTCCGCCTCGCCCGGCCCCAACGGCGGATTTGGCGGGGGAGAGGAATTAGGGGTCGCGGGCGCCGCGGCACGCAGGGCGCAGTGCCAGAGCCACTCGGCGCGGCACGCGCGGCAGACGGCGTGCACACCGGGGAACGTCACGTCGTCCTCGTTCTCCACGATGCTCTCCCCCCCGCCCGCCGCCTCCGCCCTTTGTGCCCGCTGCAGCGCCGCCCCCGCCGCCTCCCGTGCCGCCCACGCGCGCTCGACGCCCGCGCTCCGCTCCCCGCGCCCTTCCCATCTTGCGGCTTGCAGCGCCTCCTCCGCGCGGCGTAGGACATCTTGGGCTGTGCGCACGGCCTCGAGGCGCACGAGGCGCGCGAGCTCGCCGTCCTTGAGGCACACGCCGCACCAGCGCGCGCGGCGCGCGCCGTGGTGCTCCTTGCACAGCACGATGGCGCCGAGGCGCGGCGCGGGCGCGGTGCGACGCCCCGCGTTGAGCCCGTGTGCGCTGCGCGGCGCGTTAACACGGCAGGGGAGGCACGCGTACGTGAAGAGCTGGCGGAAGTGGCGGAAGGGCGACGCGCGCACGGGCTCGGGGGTCGCGGCGGAGGAGTGTTGCGAGGGTGGGGGCACGGCGAGCCAGGCTAGGTGCGCGTAGCTGTTATAGGGGTCGAAGAGGACGATTGCGTCCGACCAGAAGGTGTGGTATTCGACTGTAAGGGGCGGCAGTTAGTTATCCGAAACGACGACGGAAGAGAAGGATGAAAACGACGCGAAGAATGATAGCTCGACATCTAAAACGCGAAAACTCGAAAACGAAAGGAGAAAAAGACTCACGCGCCCCTCCCCACTGCGGACAAACAGTCATCAGTAGCTCCAGCTCGCGCGTGTCGCGCGCCGTGATGTACATCAGCCGCTGCTCACGCCCTGCGCCGCGCCGGTATGTTTCTTCTCTGTGCGTGTCTTCTCCTCGGTGCGCGTCGTCGCCGGTGGGATGCGGGCCTGCTATCAGTGCGACGCTGTTGGACGCTGGGGAGCCGGACGCGATGAACTCCCACGACGCGGGCACGGGCGCGCGCGCGGCTGCGGCGACGAGGTGGTACGTCGCTATTAATCTGGGCGAAGATGTTAGTTAGTTGGGGACGAGGGATCCGGGGACCAAAATAAGAAAATGGAAAATGGAGTGCAGGAAGAAGGGAGGAGGTTAGAAACGAAAAGAGAACACGAGCGGAAAGATGAGGAGGCTTGAGGAGGAAGTAGCGCAGGCCCGGCATCAATACACGGTGGCATCGGTATAACGCGCGCGCCACCGTCCCGAGACACCAGAAAGACAGAGTCCACTCGTCCGCCCGGGAAAGAATTCCACGAGGAGGGACACATGCATTCCACAGTAAGGAATGTACGCATTCCTTCCAAGGAATGGGCGCACAAGGACGCGCCGGTATTCTTTCCAGCGCGATAAGCTATCATCCGTGCAAGGACACAATGCATCTAGATGGACGCAGGGGAAAGGGGAGAGCAGAGAATGGAAAGACGGCAGTGGCGTCACAAACAACACGGGCGCCAATGTCAAGCTAGGCTCCAGCGCCGGCGCCAAAAAGGAAGACAGCGTCTACAGCACAGCGCGCCGCGTCTGCCGATGCTGGCGCCCACCGCCACTCGCAGCACGCATGAGTCCATGGACACACGAACACACGCTCCCCCGCGCGCCGATATGATAATAACCGTTTGCGCCACCAAAATTCGGGAAGCGGCACCGTTCTCCTGGCGATGCACTCCAGCCGTCTATGCCATCCACAGGGCAGAAAGACAATAAAAAGCGCCGCAAGGAAGGAAATAAACACACAAAGATCCCAGAACCAAGCGGAAAGCAGGATAGATGTAGAAAGACGTAGAGACGCACCGGATGACCTCGGGGGGGAGCTGCGGCCACGAACGGAGCGCCTTGCCCTTGTACCCCGCCGCCGCATCCATCGTCGTCGTCGTCGTCGGCCGCGATCTCGGGCTCGCTGCCGCTGCTATTGCTGTTCCTGATTCTGCTTCATTTCTTCCCGTTCTTGTTTCTCGTGCTCGTCCTGTTGCTGGTGGTGCTATCGACGCTGGCGTAGCGCCCCTAGTCGTCGTCGTTGTGGCCATGGATCGCGGGGGAGAGCGCGGAGTCGCCATCGCGGGGTGGTCAGTGCGCTGCTGGGGACCCGAAATCGACAAACAGACGTCAGCGAAAGCGAAAGATCAAGACACCGCCACGCTCCAGCGTTCCCACGCACGGACCATGCACTGCATTAAGTTATGTCAGCTTTTGCCTTCGTCGTTCTCCCGTCGAGCTTCAAGTCTGCTGGAGGTGGCTGTCTACGTGAGTTTCGCGAACTACGGGCTTGCGCCCCGTTAATACCCTCTGTTGCTGCAAACTCTTGCTCGATCAAACTTAATTGACTCTGCCGATCCGGGGTTTTACTGTCTATCACCCGGAAGCCGGTGAATATTCGCCCTAATATTGGAACGCTTGGCGCAGATCCTGCCAATTTTATATTCAAGTGCATCTCATCTCGACAGCTCCGCCTGTGGCTTCTAGTTCATTCCTTTCTCACGCAGACTGCCGAGATTCGCAAAACACCGCCCCGCAGAATGTCCCCACAGTGGAGGTGTGAAGCTGGATCTGTCTTCCTTCACTTCGACCGAACGCAACAGCGAACCTCTCCCTTTCAGCGCCCAATCATGCCATATTCGAATGGCACCTTTCCTGCCGATTCGCGTCTCCCTCCTCTTGCTGGCAACGATTTGTCCTCATGCACGTCGCTCGCACCGCATCCGCAGCACAACAGGCTATCTCCTCCCTGTCCGCTTTGATTCGAAATCGCAGAGCCAGGTCTATCGACGTAGAATTGGAATGCTCCGGTGGTCACCCAATACCCCAGCTGCAGCTGCTATCAGAAACCACACACGTAATGAAATGCGCCCGCGCCGGCTCTATCGGTGTACTATGCGGTACGCGCGTCTGATGTATTCGCCCAAGTACTGGCAAATTGAAACTGAATGTCCCGATCATCCTGGATAACCTAGACCACTCTCGGTTTGAACTATGTCCGGGTTCTTTCAATTCCATTTTTTATCCTCCCTCCCACTAAAACTTGCGCACCCCGCCAAAATTTCAGAATCAAAGCTCGCACGTATTCCTTTACGCCCTCTCGCGCGCGTTGATTCCCAACACGAGAGAACGCCAGAGCGGAATCCCAATGCTTCGAGCCGCTTTGACTTTCTCAATTCTGGGTACAGATGGTATTTCCCTCTGAAATGTACAGGCCTATCGTCCTCTACTCTGGCACGGCGGGCAGACCGATGGAACGCATGACGCCGATTCCATCCAGCAGGAAGCTGCGCTGGACCGTCGGGATGATGACATTTTCTCTCGACCTCTGAGTCGGGGCTGGCCGGTCTTTGAAATGTATATTCTATCTTGCGTGGAAGCGCCCTTCGCCCCGGAACCTTCGAGTGCCCTACTCAAGTCACAAATCAATAAAAAATCAAATCCAACTCCGCGCGTCTTCCTCTAAGCGCTGGCTGTTCCCCTGTGCGCTTCGATCCGCCAGCGCGAGAATACCCCCGCCGAATCCCAATCCTCCCTTACACCGGGGCCAAACATCGACGCATGTGGAAACCACATGTGTTTAACGCATGTGGTTCGCATGTGGGTCGCACCTGGTAAATTAGCTGACAAAGAGGACATAATGCACCTGGAGTAGACAAAGGGAAGACAAAGGAAAGACAAAGGGCAGGCAAAATTCTGGGTGTGGGGGAAATTCTGCTAGATCTGCTTCCTGAGAATATGACCCAGAAAGATTAGGAAAAAAATGACCTAGACTGAGCGAGCCCCCAATCAAAACTTTTTTTTGCATATGTAGGTGGTTTTGATCGCATGGCTCGGCAACTTCATTGCGAGCTCGATTCTGCTCGGAGCCTTATACCACCTCTCAGCAACCAAGTAACCACTTGGAGGATCCTATATCCCAAACCCGAAGCATATCTGGCAAGAGGCAGGCAGGCCGGGAGCGCCATCAAAATATTTTTGCAGAGGTGGGCGATCAATACGTAGTACCCCCCCTCCAGAAATCACTGCGTTGAGGCCCCCCGTAGACACAGGTGAGCAGCGGTTCGTCTACGTGTGTCTACATGTGTCTACATATGTCTACCCGCGTAGACAGGGGGGGTCTACATCAGATCGACGCACCCTTTGCAGCGGTTCGTTTACGTTAGGTTTACATCATGTAGACACAGCATTCCCACATTGGGCGACGTTCGGCTACGTTCGGCTACCTTTGTCTACTTCCGTTACCGCTGGTAGACACATGGTAGACGCCCCGGCCACAGGTACCCCGATGTAAGGACGGGGAAATAGGATTCTTCAAATAACAGGAAGGTTCCTGGACTGAGTCGGAGGATGGTTCAATGTTGGTTGAACGTTCAGTTGGGCCGAGTTTGGTGCGTCTGATGCCGGAAGCCCGGGCCTTCCAAACAAACCACGCAACCAGTGCCGAGTGTGCCGAAACGTGAGAACACAATAAGAGAAGAGCGAGGAAATGTTCAATTCACAATTCACTGTCAGTGGGAACCGGAAGATGTCTAGAGCATGTGTCTACATTTGGCCAGATGAGTCTACATGAGTCTACCTCAGGTAGACACACTGTTGCACACATAAACACAGGTAGACAAACATCGACACTCTGTGTCTACTCCATGTAGCCATACCTAGACATAGATCTGTGTCTACCCGTGGGTCTACGTGGGTAGACATAGCCTGTGTCTACGGGGGGCCTCAACGCAGTGAATATGATTTAGAAACTCTGGTCAGATAAACGCTTTCGGCCAACCATTAGACCTAATTGGGCTGGGTGTCACGAGTGTTACGACTAGTAACAGCATCGCCGAAACGGCCGCACGCGCACGTTGAGTCGCAACCTTTTGTTCATCCGGCATTGCCTCCCTCGTTTGACTCTCAAGCACCTTCCAGCTGTGCCATTCCTTCCATAAATGACCATATTCTTCAGGGCCGTCTGCCGCCACCATTCTTTCCGTACAGCCGGCTTGGCTTTCTATTGAGAAATTAAGAGTTCGAGTGAGGACAAGAAAGAATACGATGTTTATTACAGGAAGTGTTCAAGGTTTATATACAAAAGTACCTACTGCGTACGACTACGGAATACTACGGAATCAAGAATATTAGTAAGAGAACAAAAGAGAAACTGCGCCGCAACTACGGCACAGTAGTTGCGGACTTCGGCGCAGCGCGCTGACTAGGCGCATCATTAGATCACAAGGTGATCCACCAATTCACAACACTTTCCGCGCTCCGACTCGGGGTCAGTACGTACGACGGTTCGTTTGTACAAAAATTGATTTCGCACGCGCGCATATCATTTAGCGCGCGCGCGACCCAGAATGCGCGTGCGCGCCGGTCCATTGAAATTATGCACTGCTACATAGCAAGTACAGACTACGGATGGCTCCCATGGTGAATCGTAGACTGTATCAGTAGTAAAAATTGCGCGTACTGTACATACCATTCTAAGCAACAGACAGGTCTACACGCACTGTGTAGAGGAAGTATCAACTTTACTGATTTCCTGGTATCCCTCGCCCCTTGCCTCTCGTCGTAAATACTTTTTAAAGTTGGCGAAGGTAAGGCTCAAATCGCGAGGGCTGAGGCGGGAGCCATCCATGCGACCTTATGTAGGATATATTCAAGAGTCGACGGGTGAAGGCTGGGAGAGAGTATAAGTATGGAGAGAGCGGGAGAGGGATGGACACTGACAGTCAGTGACATGCCACTGATGCCACGCATCAAAAAAAAAAAACATTCGGCCGGCCTGCCGCTCATGCCGAGAATTTTCAATGCCACCGTTTGAACTAAATACCCCCCGGAAAACTATCAATTCTTTTAATTTATGTATTCATTTGTCCAAGCCACAAAAGGTGCCTCGAATGAATCTATTTTGTGCTCTTTACAAAACGGCAGGCCGGATTTTATGTCCAAATGTGGGGTGGCTCGCACGTGGCATCAGCTGTATCTGCCGATCTGCCTTGCGTGGGAGTGTTTGTTCCAGTGTTGCAGTTAAGGGTTAAGCCTTAATTAAGGGTTAGGCCTTAATTTTAAGCCTCAAGATCAGCTGGGGAGATAATTAAGGCCTTAAAATCAACGTAACTACGCTTACTCACAGACCAAACTGGCTGTTAAATTCTTGAAGAGTGCGCAGTCAAGGCTTTTGAGTTACACTGCATTCAAGCCCCCATTAGCCACAGCGGAGCATCGCCGTCCATCTGTGGAGCCATGCGGCTAGCCGCGGCTGACGCCTACGGCAGAGCTCCGCATGCACTGCCGCCAGCTAGCCGTAGGGCTGGGTAAAAGTGCCGCGCCTGCCGCGGCACTGACGCGGCACTGACTCGCACTGACAGCGCACTGCCGCGGCACTGCCGCGCACTGACGCGGCGGTGGCTGTGTTATTGCCGCGGCGCTGCCGCGCAGCGCTTAACACACTCCAAAAAGCTTCCCCGGCCTCAACTAATGTTTACGCAAGGTTTTCTGGTTGGGATACACACCATTTAGGCACAAAAAACCAATAGCTGAAATTTTATTAGTCGGGCTTAGTCGGCCCTAAACCGCCACTATTTCTAGGTGATTCTCGCCCCGTATACGGGCTCAAGTCAATCTACTGGCACTATCTCGTCTCTTATATAAAGTTCTGGACTCCCACAGGTGAAAAGGGTACATCGAGCCCAATTATAAAGTAGGAATGAGGGCTTTATTGCAGATCTGACTCATCGGTTGAAAGTGCCATATAATATTTACAGTAGCCCTCCGCAGCGCTTCCCAATGTTTTACCCTTCCTTGAAACGATTCAAAGAAAGCCCTCCAGAATTTGCTCTAAATAATAGAACCAATTGATTGCAGTGTGATCTTAGGATCCTCATGTACTATGTATTCAAGTAACTCTGTGGTCCCTGTTTATTTCGAGGAAGTGTGACAAGATCAGAATGGAGATTGGTATCCAAAGATTGTGAAAGCATCGAGGTAGCACCAAGTTGTCTCGGATGTGACTCAGCGCAGCGGCGTATGGTGGGTAAATTGACGCCGCACTGGTCTTGTAAAGCATGTACATAACAAGTCCCGGCCTGCCGCGGCACTTCAGCACCACACTCTATACCACTCTGTGAGCCTCAAATCGAATGCAGAAAAATGTTTGTACCTGTTGTGAGATCTTGGTGGTACATACATTATTCGTCGGATTGAGGGCGCGAGCTGAGTGCAATCGAAGAGCTAACTAAGTCGTTGGAATAGATACATCTAAAGAAGACTTTGGGAGGAGGCCAGGAGCCAAAGAGCTCTTGGGTCTCTGTGAGTGAGCTCTTGGGAGGGCCACTAGCCTGGGTAGTTCAACGAGAACGGGGACTCGGTTGGTGGATGGGCTTCAAAAGTTCAAGTGTTGAAGATAAGAAATTCAATTCCTCGATCAGACTCTCTTAGTCAGCCTTTGTTCAGCTCACCCTCGCAGCGTTTGAGCTTAGTTGGAGCTTAACATACATAATCGCCCACACCAGACACTTCAATAAATCAACCTCCCCTCTGCACTTGACATAAATGTGGCCAATAGGTATTGACCGGACTGAAGGATAGTTCTATAAATGCCATTTAAGTCGGAGTTCAGTCGCCCCATTGGGCACTGGACTGATTACCATGGTTCAAGTCCTTCGCGTAACCAACAGAGGATACTTTTTTATTCTCCACTCACTTGTAACTGAACATGGCGTGGCACATATTTATTAAGCCTGGGGGCGGCACAGAGCAGCGGAGTACTATTAATAGAATTCAGTGCGACATAGCTAACCATACTGTAATTCTTGTACTCCCTGGTATTATGGTATAGCTTTGACAAATTAACGTACCCGTGAGGTAGCTCACAATATACGGCTTCTGGTCACAGGTGTTGGCGGGCACTCGTCCGGGCCGGCGTTAGCAGATACACGGTGTCGGCAGTGTTTTATGTTCTACCTAACTTTAAAGGAGGACAGTGCCGTCTGGTTTTGTCAACATCTACAATATATTGGACTGAAGAAAGCATTCCCAGCCTGGGAAGCACAATTGCAAGGGCTGCAGGGGTCACGGCAATGTAGCTGTGCAGCCATTACATTGTACCTGTATGGTCTATCTGAAGTCACGGATGTTTCAGTGCAATGCGGCTCTCCAAATCGTCCATCGAGGGTATCCAAACTCTTTTGAGCTTGTTTAGATGCCAGAGTAGTAACGTGGAAGGAGCTAAAGTGTGCGCGGCACTCTGCCGCGTCAATTCACCCTGTGGCTGTGTTGCCGCGGCGCTGCCGCGGCACTGACGCGGTACTGCCGCGCACTGACGCGGACGTGCCGCGGTGTGCATGCAAGTCCCAAATTACAACAAGTAAGTCCAGCATGTCTTAAAATCTTTTATAACATGTTGTATTCTTGTCTTGTTCAATTTTGAAGTTCAACTTAGGTTTGCCGCGAGAGAATCCGAACTTCCCACACCCAGTTGACCCAGAGGGACACTTAGAATACTCCATGAAAGTTCTATAACAATTCAGCACATCTCCAGGACTTGATTCTGCAGTACAATTCATGATTAAAGTATTTCCCAAGTGGCTTAGTCGGGCTTAGTCAGGATTAGGTATTGCCGCGGCAGTGCGCGGCAGCCGCGGCATTTTCTCCTGGCCCCTAGCCGTAGCCTAGCCGAACCCTTAGCCATCACCTTGCTGGCGCTCCACGGGCTGTGGCTGAGTTGCCGTGGCTAAGCGACGTGACGAAGGTAGCCGAAGCTTCGCTAGGGATCGGCGGACGTCTGCGGACGTAGCCAGACGTGGCAGACGCTCCATGTGGCCCTCGGCTATCGGGGCGCTGAATGCAGTGACAAGGAATATCTTCCTTGAATTTGGTGCCTGGGGATGTAGTTGATGCATTTTCTCGGGTTTTCGGAGGACCGTCTTGGCCTCTAAGGATCGTGGGAATTTTTAGTGTAACCCTTAATAAGCCCTACCCTTAATAACCCTTAATTACGTTCTTAAGCCTTAACCAAAATTCTGACCCTTATTAACCCCTTACGCTGCAACACTGGTTTGTCCTTGCTTCCAGGCCCACATCAACACGTCACCCTCTTTCTCTTCTCCAGCGCACCACTGCCAGCATCCACCGATGGTGGCCCTATACAGTCTTTAACGGGGAAGCGAAATATTCGCTATTCAACGCCTTCGGGGCGTTGTATGTACACGGATTTTTGGTACATGATACAAACCGATAGGAAGTCCCTGTATGCAAAAGGATTTGTCCACAGAACCTTCTTGGACCCCGAGAGGTCCAATTCTCTGTTTTCACAATTATTTGCCAGATTTGCTATAAGTTCGGCATCGGGCTTGGTCCTGGAGCATTAAATATTCAGGATTCTGGACACTCGAGGGTTTTCGAGGTCGGGGATGACGAATATCGGCATTCCGAAAGTCATAGCTCATTTGCGGTGCGACAATGGGGCGCATTTCGCTTCCACGTGATGTGACCAATCTGGAGGTTTCAAAAGATCGCTCTCGTTCCCCACCAATACGGCAGCAATTCGCACAGAACTTTGCGCCAGGGGGTAGCCAAGATTTCATACCATAGATATATAAAAAATTTTACAAAGGCCTCCTCCACCATTGCGCGTTAATTGGCGAAATCGCTTGAGCGTTTCGCTTCCCCGTTAAAGACTGTACTGGCTTCAACTTTGGTGGCCACTCTTATCTTATTCCTCCCCTGCCTTCCCCACCGCCTCGCTGTTCCGTCATAGTACGCACTGCCGTCGCGCCTCCTCTGCGCCGAGAAAGATCATGACGGCGCAGGCGGTGCCAGCAAGCTGGATCTGGTCATCGCAGTCGTTTTCGTCGTCTTCTCGGATTTGTTGCAGGTGGAATGACACGTCGAGATCCATTGTGAGCGCTGAATGTCGGAGGTCATTGCGAAGACGCGTTGTTTACACTTTCAAGTTTGTACCGTACATATACTCTAAATAACTGCAAATCGTGCGGACGTCCTTGCGGGAAACGGACAGGTATAGATTTTCCGAATTGTCAAAATGTCCGCAGATATCTGCAAACATCTGCAATGCAGACAAAATGCAGACAAAAATGCAGGCGTATGCCTGCATGTCTGCATTTGGCTGTCTGCAGACGATTTCTCTCGAAAACAAAGCTTTTGGAACCAGATGTACTGAAGTCTTGTGCAATATCTCACGTCTCGACCGCTGCACACACCGGCCGGCGTATGGGCCCATGCCAAAGCCAGCGATCTGCCCTCTGACCTGATGTGGTCGGCGCGATGTGAGGCCGCGGAGTTCCCGTGCCGGACGGGCGCTTGCAATGGTGGCGCGTCTGGGAGCCGGGAGCACCTATGCTCGAAAACCTCATCGTGAAACACCCTATTGCGAATTGAAAGAGGTCTGCATCAGAGACCGAAGGAAACATGCGTCAATTTTACAGAAAATGAGAACTATACAACATCGGCAGAATGGTCGAATGAATTGAATTATGAATGGCAGTAGGTAAATATTTCACGAAAGCATGGTGTTATTGAGAGCAGAATGAACCACATCTGCACTTCTCACCAACCTACCTCCGCCTCTTCAAATTCTCCACCTACTCCGCATTCGCGACCTCGAATCCCGGCTCGACCCTCCCATGCCACCACGGTATGGGGGAGTGATCAATCACTCATCCCTGATCAGCGGCGAGCTGCGATGTGAAAACACCGCTAGTTAGCGATCCGTTTTCATCCATCACTGCACCATCCAGCTACCCACCTCCCCTGCAGAGAGCAAGGCGTCTTCGGCTGACCAGCGACCACCGCCACGCATTTGCTTTTATTTGGTCCCAATAACTCCTTTTAGGCGACGACGCCGAGCCTATGCTCAGCGTCGTCCGCGACGACGAGCAGACCAAATATGTAAATTAGAGTAGAAAATATAGGAAATTACAAGCCCATCCCTGATGTATTCTAAGTCCAACCCATGCCTTACTCTGCATCCAGCGCAACGGCCCGCGACCCCGATTCTTGTATCGGCTCGTTCTCGTCACTACTGTCCTCCGCCGCTGCCTCCACCTCCACCTCCTCCTCCACTTCCTCCTCCTCCTCCTCCTCCTCACCCTCTACATCGTCCCAATCACTGTCCCCCTCACGCGCCTCGCCCTCGGCGTCCCCAGCTCTCCCCGCAGAAATGAGCTCCGGGAGCGCCGTCCACATCCCGGTGAAGCGCGCGCTCAAATCCGCCAGCAGGCCTGCTTGCCGAACAGCATACGCCTTCTCCCCCTCCGCCTGTGGTCCCTCCTCCAGCCCTCATTGCCCAACCCGATCCTGCCACCAGTCCGCCCGCCACAGCAAGAACTGCGTGATGCGACGAGTCTCTTCCTCAAGCAAGTCTACCTCCTCGGACCATCGCAGCGACCGAGCACGCGTCTTGGCCCATTCGATGCGCAAAGCTGTTGATGCGTTACTTCAAGCCACAAACAAGCAGGTTTACTCTCGTACCTTCATCCGCTTGCTCCGGCTCCCCTTCCTTTCTACTCTCGACCTGGGCCAGCCAGATCCACGACATTGACCGTACAATCTTGCGCTTTTTCCCCCTCGCTGTCGCCATTGCGCCGGTCGCTTGCCCCCGCCGCCCGCGCCTCCGCTTGCCCTTCTTCGCCGCTTCCTGCAGCAGCCTCTCCACTGCCCTCGCCACAACACCCTTGGGCGCGCCAGCTTGCCTCGAAACGTCGTGCTGCTCCCTGCGAGGCATCCCCCGCACGTCGTCCGGCGCCAGCTCCTTCAACGTCGACGCCCACTCCTGTCGCCCCAATCTCTTCCCCAGCACCCCCAGCGCCGCCCACGCGTCCCGGTACTGTGAGGCTGCGCGTCGGATCCGCTCCTCCACAACGTCAATCTTCGTCTTCGATCTCGTGTTGGACTTCACCCCCCTCGCGTAGCGATCCTTCAGCGCGTACAGATGGGTGCGCACAAGCAGATGGCGTCGGATGTCGTGCAGCGCCTCGTTGGCCTGCCCCACGCGCAGTCGGTACTCGCACGTCATGATCTCCATCGTGCACCCGTCCTCTGCGCTAGCCCCGCCCGCCCTGCGCTTGAGACCCGACGGTAACCATAGAGTTATCTCGTGCACCTTCACCCCCGGTACTGGCTGCGATCCCGCCGTGCGCGTCCGTTCTGCGTCCTCAATCTTGCGCAACGTCTCCACGATGGGGAAAAACAATCGCTGGATGTCAATCCAAGCGAAAATCTTCCGTCGCAGCTTGCTCGTCCTCTCCACCATCGCTGTTCGCTGCTTCTCCGTGGGATGTAACCCCGTGCCTGACATATCAAAACGCAAGACCCTCCTGGATCCCGTTTGTCAGTAAAGCTGGACAGCGCACCAAGCGTCGCTACTCACTGCTGCTCCTCAAGCTGAAGCCCCATCGCAATCAGCTCGGTGACGTGCATATCCTCCCGCACCGCGCCTATCACCTCAATCCCCGCCGCTTCTCTTGCCGCCGCCTCCTCCGCTAGCGCCCGCCGCACTGCCGCCAGGTGCTGGTCCTTCTTGGCACTGGCGAACGGGTTCTGCATCTCCCCGTCTTTCTCCCATGCTTCCGCCATCCTTCTCCACTCGACCAGCGTCTCCTCCTCGAACGACCTCTCCAGATCTGCCAAGGCCTGCCGCGTCTCCACCATCATAGGTACGGCATCCTCCGTCCGCTCAAGCATAGTTTTCCCTGTCACGATTCGTCAGCCCATCCGGAAGCCCGAGACCGCGGAACCGACATACCTAACCCGATAATCTTCTTATAGTTCCAGTCATTGAAATGGTCATTCAGGGTGTCGCGGCGGGAACCGGGGCCCATCTCTTTGGTGCTACTCGCAAGCGGATTGGTATTGGCCCATCCGCGTTCCGGTGCCTCGCCGTCGGTCCACCCCACGTAGCGAGTCAGGTTGAATGAGAAGCGCAAGTTGCACGCCTCGATGTGTGCAGGGAGGTGAAATTTGGGGACCAAAAATGTCATGTACTCGACGCCGTTCAGGATGAGAGCCTCGTTCTTGTAGCCCATCATCCGTATCCATATATTAATGTGCCACTGGCAGGCGATGTCGTAGGAAACGAAGAGCCGCATCAGCTCCGTCCCCACAACGCTCTTGAAGAACATATAATCAATATTCAGGTATCTGCGTAAACCGTCAGTAACGTCGCGCTCCCGACATTCGAAAATCATACCGTTCTCCCAGCTGCAGATCGCCCACAGCGTTCGGCCGCTTCATATTGTGCCGTGCGCAGTCCACGGCACCAATCCCGGACGATGCAGTCCCACGGGCCTCGCGGTCGGGCTTGTCCACTGCGTCATGCGCCACGCAATGACTTCTCTGAAGATCTTGGTCAGTTACCCCGCCTCCCAGTCGCTCGTCAAGCTCACCTCTTGCACCTGGCCCCAGTGCTCCTTTACGTGCTCCATATACGCCTTCACCTCGCAAAAAAAACGCCCAGCCATTGCTCAGCCCCGGATCCTTCTCTTCCGACGACACATCCTTCCTCTTGAGCCGGAAATTGGCGTCCATGGCCAAGAACAGCGCGAAAAGGAACCTGTATATATGAGTCAGCCTCCGCCTACGCTTACCCGCGACAAGACAGCTTACTGCTTCTCCTCCGGAAAGTCCTTCCAATTGGGCGGCAGGTTCTTCCCCGGATGCGGGCACGCCGGGCAGAGGAGCGCGCACTCGCCATCCTGGGTATTGTGCACGCCCAACGGATCGTGTCCCCGACCCGCGCGCTTGAGCATCTGCAGGTGCCGCCATTCCCGCGTCATGCGCAAAAACTCGTGATAGCGATCCTGAAATGCAATCAGCCCGTACCCACAGTTCTAAACCGACGCTCACCTTTAGATCCACAAGCCCCGTATTATCTGTCTCCCTGGCCAAGCTGTAATAGAATTCGTATGCGGAGGACTTCGATTCGAATCCCAGTAAATGAAACTTTCGCAACACATTTATCGTGGCCGCACTGCGTGGATTCGTAGTCGTTGCGGGATACAGCCCCGCGCGCAGTAACTGCACGGTTTGAGTCCCACTGCTTGCGCATCCACAATAATCCAAGGCCACCTCGTGAACCCCGTGGTCGTTAACCACCACGAACCCTTCCCCCTGCGACGGGTTAGGATTCGGACAGATATGGTACCGCTCATGCCAATGCCCGAGCTGGATGCGCAGGCCCAGCTCCTTGAGCGTCTTGCACTTGAAGAGCACCCCCGTCCATTCCTGTCATCCATCCGTCAGCCAGGAGTCAAAACCGACATAAGAATGACAAAAACGCACCTGGATTCGATGGAAAGGAAGCTGCCGGTGGCGCTTCAAAACACATGTGCTGCATAACAGCTCACCCCCGCCGAAACAGTCTCGGCAGCGGTGGTCCGCCTTCCCGACTGAGCAGTCATGGCAAATCGAGTAGCTGCGATGGTCCCCGCGCCCTTCTAGACGTAGGAGCTCCTGAAGGAAAACCTCCAGGTGATCCTCGGTCCATTGACGAAGTGGGTCGTCCTGTCCATCGCTCTTTAGTATATTTGTACCTGGCAAAGGCTCAGGTCCTCACCGACTCTCGTAACGGTCTACCCCCCTCATCGTCCTCGAACGTGTCGTAAACAGGGCCCTCCTCATCGGCCTTGCGTACATCGGGCCGTAGCATCGACGGCTGGGGGACTGGCAGCGTGCTGGCGACGTTCACGACAGAGGCGGTGTGACGCACAGATCCATCGGGGCGGATGTGCGAGGTTTCCTGGATGAGCTCTGTAGTAGGGCCACCGATAGCGCTACCACCCTCCTCAATCTCTTCATTTCGATTCCGGTGGAATGTGTAAGTCGTGGGGATTTTGCGTTTTCTGGATTTCATAGACGTTGAAGGGTGTCCTGCTGCGAGGAAAAAGAGCGAAGAGGAAGGAGGACGGTGTGGAGAAGTTTTATGCGGCCGCCGGAGATCATGCGTGTTTGCAGTCCCAATCGAGTCGGTGCCATTGAGGACCGTGAATTTCTGGCGACCAGCGCGAGCGGCGTAGACACGAAGACAAACCGGATTCGACGGCGCGAGCACACTGCGTCCCCCACGCTAGCGCCCCGTGTCGCGAAGACGTAGTCTGAGGTAGCGACACGGTAGAGGGCTGTTTGATTCTGTGTGGCTCCATACTCATCAAACCTTTCCTAATCCGTACTCTCATCCTCTTCTCAAAGACTTCAATGGCGGAGCCTCGAGGACTGCGCAATGCTGTTGTGGTTAGTCATGGCACATACCCAGTTCTCTCTGACTTGTGCTGCCTAGATGATTCAGTCCTCGGGGCCCAGTTTTCGCCAATTCGCGGAGCTCAACCGCGACCTCGTCCCTACCCTGGTACACTCTCGCTTCTGGCCGCTCCTCATCGCGCAAAATGCAGAGGAATGTGTTCTTACCACGCTTATGGAACTCCGCACCTCCGAGCTGCGTGATCTCCTCGTGCGTTGGGCTCTTTCTGGCTGCTCCCATCTTATGAACTCCGCAGGCGTGGGCTCGCAGATACCAACTCAAAGAAGCATCCTACCGGCAAATTCACCCCTTCAGCTTGCGAGAGTCCGACAGGGGGTCGTTCTGGGTGGATTTTATGCATCAGGAGGTGCGTGTTTAGTATGCTTTCTTACCCACCTCTCACCCAACTTCAGGCGACTGCAGCCATGCCCTGGCTTCAGGACTTTGAAGACGCCTGGCCTCTCACAGTCGTTTGGCGTCGCATAGACTGCACGTATCCCGCGACCATCATTCGGCTCAAGTAACGACATATCTCCCATCTGCACATCAATTTCCCGACCGTTTCCTCCATTGCTTCTGATCCATTTCTGACATCGCATATATACTGTGTATCTCTTTATATCCCCGACCAACCTTCTCCCACAACGCGCCCCATGCTCAAGTCCAGTATGTCCTCCCCCGCCCTTCCTCGTCCACCATACTAATCGTCTGCAGTCTCTGATCGTCAGAAAGGCGAACACTATGAATTCCGTGACTATCTCATCAATCCCTCCTATCGGATGAGAAACCTCACTTTCATTGCGTACGTTGCTCACCCCACCTCGTCTTTTTACTTATCCCATCATCAGCCGTTTTCTCGCGGATGTCGACGACGATGAGCCCCCTCCCCTCATATACCCCAACACATTGGACTCTTTCGCAGTCGCGGGCCCCTCAACGTTGCCGTGCTGCCGCCATTGCCGCATCTGCTACCCTCAGGGGAGCAAACTTTGAATATATGTGTAGATACAGGACTACATGTACTCGTAAAAAATTAAATTCGTCTTGCGACGCCTCACCCAATATACAACGCCCACAAAACGAACGCCCAATTCCATTGAGTCAAATAACGCACTTTAAACTGCACAAGGACGAAACAATTCACTCTATGTACTCCATCCCCGTCAGATCGTGGAAGTTGAGTGCCCAACCCTCCCGCCGTCTTGCCTCGACATCCACGTCGCGCTGCACCGACTCCCTCGCCCTCCTGAGATCTCCCGCCCTCTGCGTAGTCCTCCACGCCCTGCGCCGCTGCTCCCGGTGCTGCTGCAGCCATACTTCGCGCCGGTACTCTTCGTCAAGCATCTCCCTGCGCTCGGGCTCCCGCATGGCGCGCGCCGCCATACCAAGGACATTGATCCATTGGTCGCTGGCCCAGCGCGACACGCCTGCCTCCCCGTCTGTTCCTCCCGCCGACAAGGCGGTGACCCACCCTGTCTCGACACCTTCCCCATCCGTCCTTCCAGCTACGCCGCGCCATACTGAGTCGTCCCAGCCGTTCGTGAGATAACGCGCGGCCGACGCCGTCTCGATGTGATCGACATCAGCAGGCTCCCTGCGAGAAAATTAGCACTAATAAAATTTCCTGACAGCACTTACGGGTCAGGCAGGGAGGGGTCGAGCGGAGGGAAGTCTTTTGCCCACTGCTCCAGGTCTTGCATAGCCCTCTGCCATGTTTCTTCCGCTGCTGGAGGTACACTGCAGAGGGCTGCCTGCAGACGTCGCGCGGGCTCGGCCCCAATGGGCTGTGACCGCGGGCGCCGTGGGCGCAAAGGTTGTTCTGCCACTGGAACGAAGGGTGTTGGCCATAGATTGTGTCGTGGTTCGCGTGCTGGGCTCGCTGGAGCAGATCAGCGCCAGTTCGTGCTGAACCCCAATAAAAAAACCGTACCAGAGTTTCCGCGTTTCTTGCGCACACGGGTAGCAGCCCTTGAGATGCCTGGTTTGTTGGGGGGCATTCGAAAAAATCAGGAGCGACAATACTCCAGACCCTGATCCTCTATTTCTGTAACCATGATTAATCATCCCAGAGTCAAGAACACACATCAATGACACCAGATTACACCCTACGGCGGCGGCCGCAAAAAGATGCGCACATGCGCACCAGATGCGCAATCCTGATTGCTTCTACGGCGCCCGAGCGTTGCGCGTAGTCTCTCCCAAATCAAACGCGATCGCGGAGCCAGGATTCGGGTGTGACGTCGCCAACAGACGCGCCTGGCTCAGCTGATTAGCTCGCGTTCCTGCCGCCCCACCACACCCACAAAAGTCGATCGCAACGTCATGAATCCCGTGTCGGTCGATAATGAAAAAGCGGTCTTTGGGCACTGGGAATACACAGTGCCCACCACGGCCGTGACCCATTTGGATGCGCAACCCCAGATTCTTCAAGGTATCACGGACCCAATGCCCTCCGAGCCAAGTCTGATTCGGGTCAACTTAAAACACGATGGTAAAACAAGAGGAATGATGTACCTCGATGCGATGTAGGGGTTGCTCCGCGTGTTGTTCTATCAGGCATGTGGCGCACAGGGCGCCGCCCCAAAAGCAGTCGCGGCAGCGGTGCCTCTGGATCCCGGTGTTACACCGCTCGCATCTGCTTTGCATCGGTCCGGTGGCCCCCAGGCGCGACAGTTCTTCCAAGATTAGATCCTGCATTAGGAATCAGCCAAGCACGGATGCAGGGAATTTTTACGCCTTACACGTTCTTCTGTATTCATGATGCTTGAAAGTCGGGGTGTGCAGGGCCAGTCTATTCACAGATTCAGAAGAAGGTCCTTATATATATATTATTCCATGTGCAAGCGGCGTGCCGTCTAAACGTGGTCCCAATCTCGGGTGACATGTATCGCACGCGGGGCATCCTCTATGGTCTCCCCATCCGTCCCCCACTGCCGCCAGGTGCGACAAGTGTCAGCAGCGCAGAAGTGGAAAGTGCAGAGACGGGGCGCGGTGCACTTGCCCCGCATCGCGACGGAGAACGCATCAGCACGGTCGATGCAGATGGCGCGGTCTGTACGGTTTGCGCGCACACGCGGACGGGCAATGCATACCATCGTTAGACTCTTGAGGATGGGCGCATGCATCCCGTCGATCGCTGATGCCGCTCTGATCAGTAGTCGCTGTTCCTGCGCCTCCTCAGAAATGTGAATAAATGAATTAGAGGCGACTCACCGCAGTGGCGTTGCGTGACCACGCAGTATCTTCATCAATAGCCAGGTGTTCCAGGGTAATCAGCATCTGAGGGACGTCGCAGAATAGGATGTAGAGCTGCGAGGAATTAACGCGCAGCATGCGCAGCATGCGCAGCTGGCATAGGCTGTCGCCAAATCGTATGAGGTCGTGCGTTTTTAAACCCCTCACTCCCCACGGCGCACCCACCCAGAATACCATACTTTCCAGCGGATGGAGCAACGCGAACTTGGACAGTTCGTCGGGGCGAGCGGACAGACGACGGAGGACGGGGAGGGCGGCGCGTCCGGGAGGCGCCGCCAACAAGTCGGAGTGCAGGATGATCTCCTCGAGCTCAGGTTGCAAGTGGAGAAACTGAGCCCACGCGCCAACTACAAGTCCGAGTGACGTGAAGGAGCGGAGGCGGAAACGAATCAAGGGCAGGGCGTTCCAGGAGAGAGGAACGTAGTGGGTTATGGTGAGATTTCGGAGGCTGACCAAAGCAGCGACCGCGCGCTGCCAGTCCGCATCGTGGATGTAGGCGCAGAAGCTGTCCTCAAACACCAAGGACTCTACCTGCACGCGACTGGGCATCAGGAACTGCGAAGAGTTACAGAATAATATAAGATCATACCAGAGCCGCTGTGCAGGTGTGAGTGCTCAGTGTTTGTACAAGTCTGTCCGCATGGTCGCCGACCGTGATTTGGCGGTAGAGCAACGGGCGTAGAAGAATCGCGCAGACGCGGCCTAGAAGCGAGAGGGATGCGACGGTTTGAGGAGTACTGAGGAGCGCAATTTCGCGGCAGACGTCCGGAGGGATGGAGCCACGAGCCATGGGGAGTAGACTGGGAAATTCGACATGATATGGAGGAGAGGTGCAAACATAGTCAATGAAGTGCATTGCCACAATCAAAGAAGTTGAGAAGCATCACATTCCGAATCGGGCGAATCTAGATCGCATAGTTGGTGCTAGGTAATTACTTGCGGCAAGGAAGACCGCGCATCTGCATCAAAACCACAAGTCGACGTGGAAGAGACCCGCGCAACGCCATCAAAGTCGCGACGCGTGCATCCGCAGCGCGCCGCATCTCCCGCGCCGTCTCCGCCTCTGCCGCCAGTCTAATCCTATCCCTCCTCTGCGCTTCTTTCGCGGCGTGCGCTTTCTGCTCCCGAGTGGCAATGTCGCGGTATCGGGGCCAACGCCTCGAGCTTGCCTTGAGCGCGCGCTCTCGAAGCTGCACCAGCGCGGTGACACGCGCCTTTCTCTGCACAAGTTCCGCGTGCAAGCGGTCGTAGACTCTCGGAGCGTCGCGCCTGGGAGTGGGCAAAGTGGTGGCGGGCAGAGTGGTGGATTTCGAGGGCAGGACATAGTCGTTAATCCAGCTCTGGAGCTCCTTGGTACGCGGCGCGTCTGGGGCGCGCATCGCTTCTGTCGAAGGGAGAAGGGCCAGTGAATATCATGGCTAAATTCGACGGGGTGCAGAGTATCTACCTCGCTTGAATGCCTTGTCCTGGGCAGCGCTCATGATTTGGGTGGAGGTGGGCATCTTTCTGGAGCGAACGTACAAGTGGTCTACTTATCGGTATTTGTTTATTGCTCTCAGCCTGAAAAGGACACGAGGTCGCCAATCAGTGCGGTGCATCACTTATGGCCGGCCGCCGCAGGTGATTCGCTGGCGCCTCACACTTAGCTAGGGTGGTGGGATGATATGTGGACCCAATTAATTTATATGTAGACCCAAGACAGTTATACTGACGGCGCGGTCTGGTAAATGGTAAAAAACTACATATGCCTTTGTATCGCGAGAGAACAAATACCGACGTAGCAAATGGAAGGTCAGCTGTGCAGAAAAGTGGCGTGTGTGCGTCCAGGGGCAGTATAAACGAGGATACTGCCGGGTAGTGGGATTAAATTAGACATGGCGCGCTCAACAGGGGAATACAGGATAGAGCTTGTGCTCACCGCCAGGCCAGCGCAGGGGAAGAAGGGGGAAAGTGAGTGCACGTACGCGAGATCCCAACAGGATATATCCCTAACCCAACTTCCATCGGCTGCTTAAAATCCGTTGTTACCCCGACTTCCTGATGCGCTCCCGAGGCGAGTCCAACGGCAGGGTGTTGGGGAGTGAGATGGCAGGGAGCGCAGTATCGTGCGCGTTGGAGAGCCGGTCGCCAGCCAAGCTCGCGAGATGTCGAGACCGTGGAACCCCGACTTCCTGATACGCTCCTAAGACGAGTGCAGTGTCTGGGGGTCGGGGAGTGAGCGGAGTTGTCCGCGAGTGAGCGCGGCCAGCGCGCGCGTGGACGTCGAGACCACGGGACCCCGACTTCCTGACGCGCTCCCAAGGCGAGTGCAGCAGCAGGGTGTCGGGGAGTGGGTGGAGTCATGCGTACCCAGTGAGATGAGCATGGTACGCATGACTTGACGAGTGTGCTTGCTGCATGGGGCGGAGCGGAACCTGCAGATCCTAGGGTGGTCCAAGCTGTGAGCGTGTTCGGTGATGCACTTACGGACGGACGAGAATTGGCAGATGCGAGGCGGAAAAAGCAAGAGGGGGGGACCTGATGGCCCCCCGCTGTTGCATGCAACGGCTCTATGGGAATGTGCATCAGTCATGGATTCTTCACAGATGAAAGGAAGCCTCCCATCAACTCCCCGCCGCGACACGCTGCACCGAAGCCATAGGGCCTATGGTCAGACTCAGCGCACGCCGGCGCAGCGCGTTTCGCAGAGGGGCGCAGAGGGAGTGTATGGGTGGTGAGGGAAACTCACCTTGCGTAGTTGAGCAGCCCGCATTGCGTTGGTGCAGAGGGTGTGAGGGTGTTGTGGAAGAAACAAGAGGCGTGCTGGCAAAGAAGTCACACTCTGTGACAGCGTTACTGTACGGCTGTTTCGGGGGTCAGGCACGTCTCGACTGCTCTTGTGCGGTACAACTAGCTTATTAAAATCAGTTCAATGACTTTATTATGCCTTATAACAGCCAGCCTAAGGTTCTCCAAGCAGCCAAATGAGAAAAATAAAAGACATATAAATCAGGCACGTCAGAATGGGAAAGTCTTGAGGGGGTGTGTCAGGAAAAGAAGGCTTCTAACATGAGAAAAGAGGTCAGGGAACCTGACCCATTTGGTTTATGCTCAGGTTTGCAAAGTTAGAGGCTGTTGAAAAAAAGTTGTGTGTTTGTGCGCTGTGGCTTCGCACAGTTACAGTACTACACTTGGGTAGTGTTGGACGTCCAATGAATCGGGCGAACACTTTCCACCAAAATTTTATCTAATGAAGATTAACGATCAGGGAACTTTAGTAAAGGGTTAGCTGACCAGCGTGGTCTACCCGGGGAAGTTGTGAAGCAGGGCAATGAAGGATTGTGCAATATCGTAATTATATCAGGCACGGAATTAAGTGGTCTGGGATCACTTTCAGAATTTTACATAGGTGTAATAATTGGTTGTGGGAGTTGGTGCAAGCCTCCCGCTCTACTAAACAAAGACGCCGCGCGAACTGGACTCGTAGGGAGTGTGCTGCAGGCTTCGGAGTCTTGCCGCGTGAGACCAAACAAACAACAACTCACTCTTGTCTTGAACCATCACTATCATCACCGTACTTCCTCAAACACGCTCAAGTCTGTCTACGGGAGCTCCCCGCGTGAAACGCTTCGATGGGAAAACGAAAGCGGAATGTTCGGGTGCCGGACAACGACCCCAGTGGCGAGTACATCGCCGAGGCGCAGGGATCACAGTACGTCCGCAATTTTGAGGAGATCCCTGCCGAGACGAGATCAAATGACAGCGAATCCAAGGAGAAGAAGGCAAAGAGTCATCGGAAGGCGTCTGCGGCGTATGATGCGCGGTACGCACTTCATGTTCAATTAATGTGGGCGGGAACACTCACCGCTTATCAGCAATCTTGAGGCGACGAGGGAGAGAAGACGCCTTCGGATGGCCGCGACAAGGTACGTCTCATTATTTATTCATTTGCATCTCAAATACTCTGTGCAGAGCGGCGGCCAAACTGAAGAGACGCCAGTGGGATCCTCCGAAACCGCCGAGGGTGAGGACTCCGTCACCCGCTGCATCTGACGACTCCGAGGCCATCGTTGATCTCCCGGTGGAGGAGGGAGCACTTTGGGAACTACGTACCGAGAACATCCGGATACTGGAGGCTCAAATGGAACCGCGCATCCGGGAGCTCGAAGCGCTGCACAATACTGGGGCTCAGCTAAACTTGGTATCAGAGATGGGTGTTGAGCTAACGGCTTCATTGAACTCGGACGAACATGTAGCACTTGCGGCGCTGGCCGGAATGGCAGGAGGCGCGGTTGGAGACACTCAGGATCCCGAGGTCGACGCCGACGTCGAGGTGGATTCAATCTTGGAAATGGCCCGTCTCCTCAGCTCTCACGGGTGCGTCTTTTCGTATGCATTGGGTTATTGTGGCTCAATATTGCAACATTTATTCTAGGACAGAGGCGGGGGAGGGGCCTTGCGTCGGGCAGGAAGCCTGTGTGCCGGCGATGGTAGGCGTTCTGAATGGGGAATCTATTGATGCATTGACGCCTAATTAGGTTGCGCCAATCGGACAGTCACCCCGCGTGCATCAGGCACAGATCGCGGTTGCTGCGCTGAGCGCGCGACCTTTCCCTCCTTTGGAGGTATCACAGATAATGAGATGGGAAGAAGTGTCTCCCCGCGAAAGGCCTCCGCGACTCCCGATGACTTTTGCGACTTATTGGAGGGTGGTCCGATGGAGCAAGAAAACCGCCAAACGTGGGAACAACGACTGGGATTGCGCCACAGCGGATGCTATTGCAGAACTGGCTGAAAGGTGAGCAGGGATCACGGAGAAACGATTCGGACCTGATTGTGTCGCCAGCCTGCCGGTAGACCGGATGCTCGAGCAAGTATGGGAGCGGATCATAGGACTATCACAGTGATAGTCGCCAATCGCGGACGCCAATCATACGGTCGGCGGTTCATCAACGTTGCGTTACTCGTCGGCATCTCCATAGGTATTCTTGAGATATGTAATGGCTCAGATAGGAATCTTGTATTGATTTTGCCGCAAGTCATTAAATTTAGTCGCTGGCCACGGAGAAGAAACACAAAAGAGAGTCATATTGACAACGTGGAAACTACAAGTAGCTAATACGGAGGGCGGCGGTACGTCGGTCTGAGATAAGTTAAGAAGACAGATAGACAGATGCAATGGGATGACATACAAACTACTGGGTGGGCGCGGGGGGGGCGGCGGTGGGTGCAGCAACAGCGGGCGTGGGCGCAGGCGCAGCGACGACGACCTCGTTGAGCTTGATGACAGCGTTGTCGTTGTACCGGTTGCGGTAGAAGGCCAGGGCCTCAATGCGGCTTGCCTTCTTCTGGCGGAATTGGCCTGGGACGCCGTTGACTTCAGCGTCGGCTCCGACGCTGAGGCGATGGTGATTACTAAAGGGTTGAGAAGCGAAGGGGAAACGACTCACGAACTCCCATAGAGACCGGGCTCGCGCCCGACTATGACGACGTACCAGGCCTGGTGGTCGCCGAAGCCGGGTGGGAACATAGCCTCCATTTGGTCGGGGGTACTGGCGACGCCTTCAACGAATTGAGGAGCGGATGCTGGCAAAGACGGTGAGATTGGGTCGAGAGGCAGCTGAATAGATTTACGCTGTATAGCTGCGACCGCCTCCGCGACCTGGGAGGCGATAACGTTCGGGATAGCATCTAAGATGAAGTGAGTGAGGAAGCTTGAGGTCAGGCGCGCCATACCGTCGATGTCCATGGTGAGCTTCGTCATCTCGAGTGCTAGCTTGGACAGTGCGGCTACTTTGGCAACAAGCGCCGCCAGCTCTTGAGTAGGGGTGGGGGAGGTTGTTGCAGCGTTCATCAGGATGGTGGAGGAAAGAAGTGTGGTGGGGGAAGTGAAAAAATGGCAGACAGATAAGGCGAGGACTCCGAGAAAAGAAGGGCCGGCCATATTGGGAAGGAAGATTGTGGTCGCCGTCAAGAAGTGTGTGATCGATCGCTCCCACATACTGCGGTGGTGCATGTGGTTGATGAGGAGCTACCATCAAGATAGGGCGGGCGGGCGCCGGTGAGGTCGGATTGGGATGTCCGTTTCGGGATTTCAGGTTGTTTCGCAGCTTCGCTAGAAATTCAGGAGGGATCAGCCCCGGTAAGCAGGCGAAAGCGAGCGAAAGCGTTGGATAGCGCGGGGCCTGGTGGTCTTGAGCGGCCGCCGCAGAGATTTTGGGTGATTTTCTGGAGTAAAAGATGCTGAAGTCGTGCTGGATTGGGCAAATAAGGGAGTGGCGAGCTGTATCCCGCTGTTTTGTTTGCGCTATTCGTTCGGTATATTCTTCCGTTCGTTTGTTCTGCCTTTCCGGAGCCCAGTTCTTCACTTGGAAATACTCTGCAGTAATGGCGCCAAAACCTTGGGCGACGCCGGTGCAGCTGGCATACTTGGGGCTCCAGATGCCGGAGTACATTCGCCGCCAGGCGCAGAAGAAACTACACATGTTCTGGGGACCGATGGAAGAGGGCTGGTTCTCGCGATTTTCGGAGCATGCGTGTCTAGGACTTCCCTTGCCGAGCGACCCAACTGCGCCGGCACTCACCAACAACCAACTAGCAGCGTTGGGTCAAGCGATATCTGCTCGGAAAAAAGTAAGTCGCGCAACCGAGATGGGAGGAGGACATGTCTGACACGACTTACAACCAGCAACTCGCCAACTGGTACAGGCGCGAGCGGAACAAAATCCGCACTGGAAACGCTGGCCCGGGCAAGAAGCTGTCCCCCCTGGCGAAGGCGTTGGCGAAGAGAACTAAGCCCGTCGGTCGTCGTGTCCACCAAGCTGTGGAGGTCTTTCAAAAGCGACACAAGGACGAAATTCGGGCGGAGTTGACGGCCCAGGGTCATGACGCGATGAATGAGGCTGCACGAGTCGCAGCACAGGCACAAGATGACCCCCAGGAGACACGGGAGGAGCAGGAGCTGGCGGTGAGGATGTCAAGGTCGGAGAGGATGCACTTGAGAGGGAGGGTGGTGTCGAAACTATGGGCTAATGCGTCGGCGGAGGAACGTCAGGATGTGTACCGGGAGATCGCGCGGGAAAAGGCAGCGCTGGCGAAAGCGCAGCGGGAGGCAGAGGAGAATAATGGCACTCGTGAGAAGAGGACGGGGGAGCAGTACCAGGAGTGAGTCGCTCGATGAATTGTCATTCACAAGTCAATTGAATTTGTTGTAGGGGAGTGGACGGCTTAGACGAGATGTTCGAGGGGGCCCATGGACTGCTCGTAGAGAACGCGGGGTGGGTGGGTGTTTCGATTCTGGCAGGGCCCACGCCGCGAATGCCAGGCGGCGAAATCACTGTGAAGGTGTAAGTCGTTGATTGCCTAATGCGGCGCATGCAAAGTTTGTGCTTGTTGACTCACGATGACCACAGCATCTGCAGTGGCGAAACTCCTGCTGGGAACACTTTCGCGGAGTCTTGCGTCGATTTTGAGAAGCAGATTGTGGAGCAGTTCACGCAGTTCGCAGACCGCGTCTTCAGTAAGTGTGCTACATCGATTTGGCGGTTTGCGAGACTAATTGAGCCGCATAGGTGCAAGTACTTGTCGCGAGCGCGCAATCCACCCCACCTCTGAGCCTACGGAAACTCCTCCGACCCCGCCTACACCCCCCACGGCTGATGTGAACGTCCCTACTGCCCCGTCGAAGCCAAAACGCGTTCCAAAACCAAAGAAATCAAAGGCGCTCGTAACTTCGTCACCTGCTGCGTCTGTTTCGACAGCTGTTACGACGCTTCCTGCCCCCACTTCTGCGGGTACTCCAGGTGGCTCTCCCATTTTGAACCCCGACCCTGCCTTCTCGTTCTTAACCGCCACGACTACTCCAGGATCCTTGGAGAGGCTGGGCGCCTCACTGGATGAAGAGTTTGGGGCCAGCTTCCTGGACGGCTTGGGAATGAGTGCCAGCCTTTACGACCCCGCCTCCTTTGGTGACAGCTCGTTCGATGAGGCGCCCCCCTTCGATGACAGCTCGTCCCTCGGCGGGAGCTCCTTCGCCGGCGAGAATCTGTTCGGCGGCGATAGCTCGTTCAGCGGCAGCTCCTCGTTCGGCGGCAGCTCCTCATTCGGGGTCAGGTCCTCATTGAGCGACCCCTTCGGTGCAGGCGGGTCGCAAGATAGCGCTACGAGTGGCACGGGGTGGGGAACAACTTCATTGTCGTCAGGGGCGTTCACCCCCTCGGCCCTGCCCCCCCCGCGGCCCTTGCCCCGCCCCTCCTACATCGGTGCCCCGTTCCACAATGCGGCGGAGTCCGTCGGTGCCCGCTCTATCTATGCACCCAGCGCCCTGTTTAGCGCCTTTACAAAGACGCCGACGCCGACGATGGCTGCCCCGGCGAGCTTGCGGAGGAAGGCGACGGCCTGGGCAAGCCCGACGAAGTCAGCAAGTGTTGGTGGCCCAACGCACGCAGCACTTGCGTTGTCATCAATCCTTGGTGCACCCGTGACGCCTCCCATCCCCGCAATGCCCTTCATCCCCACCACGACACCCTTCATCCCCGCCGCGACCCCCGCCATCCCCGCTACACTCCCTGTATCCCGCTCTGTCGCTAGGATCATCCCCGCCGCGACGCCCGTGATCCCCGCCACGACGCCCGTGATCCTCACTGCATCACCCGTGATTCCCACCGCGACACCCGCCATCCCCTCCGTATTCCCCGTGTCGCGCCCGGCCGCCAGGATCCCAGTCGCAAAGGCAGTGCTGGCGAATACGAAGAAGGCCCCGCCCCAAAGGGGGACCAAGCGCACGGCGGCCGACGTTGAGGGGGAGGAAGAGGCGGTGGCGCCCAAGCGCGGACCGGGGCGGCCACCTAAGTCGAAGCCAGCAGGAACTGGGGAGGAGGGGACGTTGGGTGATGCGACAAACGCCAACGCACCGCCAAACCCCACCTATTCCTCCACCAACAACAATCGCGCACGGATTGTTGATGAGGATGCAGAGAAGAAGAGGGTGGCGGCAGAGAAGGCGGCACTGAGAGCAGAGAACATGTGCCTCCACAATGCTGCAGGAGAGAGGCCTCTCGTCGTCGTTACGGTACCTCGCGCCGTGCGCGAACGCAAGGCGGCGAAATTTCTGGATGGATCACTCGTCCACCTCGAGCCGAAGCTGACTCGGGCGCAGTTACAGCAGAGGAAGAATGCGGCGTCGGAGAACGCGCTGTTGGAGAGAACAGGGAGGGACGTACCTGCGGCAGCTGGTTCCAGAAAAAAGTAAGTCTCCTCACTGAAGTGCCGTTGCTCAATGCTCATGTGCGATTGACAGGAGAAAAACTAAGTAGATGTTTCGGTCCCTTGCAACCACCGGGGGTCTTGTCGCTCGCGCTGCTCAACCAGTGCTGCGTTTGATGCTGAGGCTGCTCAATCAGCCGTCTTTATTTGCTATCTGCTTGCTTGCGGTCCCTCAACGGACTTATTACCTAGTCAACTGCTCAACCGGCCTTTGTAGTTTAGATTGTCGCTCTTCAACTGGTGGGGTAGCAGTACATAGATCCCAATTTATTACTTGTGTGACAAAGAGGATGGCGTCCGCATCATGACTTGTGTAGACTTCGGTGTTAAACGAAATTAGATGTATTAAATGGCCAAAAAAAAATGCCTCCGCCTTGAGTCGAACAAGGGTCCTCCATTAAACGGGCATACATTATTCCAATATAGTTTGGAGGCACTACCGCTGTGCTACAGAAGCATTTGTAGCATTGATTTATAGAACAGTTATAAGGGAACCTTTTGGAGGCGGCGCTGATTTTGACTTAGAAATTTTAAAATTGTTGCAAGTGAGCAAGATTCTTATTCCTACGTATGTGGAGGGCAGACTGGAATGCAGAGAGACGTGGGTGATTTATTTCCCTAGGGGAGGAGTATACAAGTGAGATATGACGGGGCAGGCGGGCGCGGCAAGGCGTGGGAGGGCGCGGGAGGGCGTGGCGCGGCGGGGGGCGGTGCTGCGCGGCGGGGGGGCGGCGGGGCGGAGCGGGAGGACGGACATGTTTGCAGTGAGTACGTGGCCCGCGTGGGAGGGCGGCGCGGCGCGGCGGGGTGCGGCGGGGCGGAGCGCGTAGGAGGGCGCGAGAGGACGGGATCCGTGGCCTGCGAGGAATATCAAGGAAGGCGGGGTGTAGCAGGCAGTGGCGGACAAGTGGCGGGCAGCGGCGGGCAAGCGGCGGGCAGCGGCGGGCAGGCAGTGGGCAGCGGCGGGCAGGCGGCGGCGGGCGGCGGAGCGCGGCGGTGCTGTGGGAGGCAACCGTTGTAACTATTCCGGCGGAGAATTGCGGGTGCACAAGAGCCAGGAGGGTCGGAAGGCCCAAGGAAAAGCAGAAAATGGGGAACGCCGGGGGAAACGGCGGGGGGAACGGCAGGATGATGGGAGGGAGAATCGCAGGGGAAGAGGTTGTGATAGGGAGGAGACAGTATGAGCGACCTGGATGTCGCAAGGCGGCGTGCGGCGAAGCTGGGCACCGGGAGGAGGCTTTTGGGTGCAGGTATTGGGCAAGGCTAAGGGAGCTGGGCATAACAAGTGTAAATACTCCCGAAGCGGGAACTGCGCACGGGCCAGGGCGCGGGGCGCGGAAGCCCATTGATGGAGGGCGCAACGCGTACTGATGGAAGCGCGGCGGATTGATGGGGGCGGTGTGCGTGCAGGCGTAGGTAAGCCAGGAGCCTCGGTGCTAGAACCTGTGGTGATACATCACAACGCATCGCTAGTTAGCGGCGATAACGCATCGCGACGCATCGCTCACCAGCACTGGCATGATCAATCAATTCCCCAGATACGCCTGGGATTCTGCAGCCCAATGACCCCACCGGAGCGATGCAGGTGTCCGCGTCGTGGCGCAGTGCTGGAAGGCTCGCCACCATCAGCTGTTTCGATGTACGATGCATCCAGCTCTGCTGCTCACGCCCTCTCTGGCTCAGTGATTCCGCCGCTCTCGTGCGCTCTGGCGAGCCGTTGCTGTTCCCCTAAGTACCCGCAGAAGCCGGACCTCAAGCTTTTCCGCACACTAATGGCGTACAAGGTTCGGCTTCTTGAGCATACCCCTGCCTCCTCCCATGCAATTGCTGGTGATGAGGAGCGCGGAAAGATCATGTTCGACATGCGTACCTTCGCGCTCCACTGCTACTCTACATTGTCTGCCTGTCGACCGCGGCGCGATCTTCCTCACATCCACAGATCCCTGGGTCTTTCCCGGCGTCAATCCCAAGTGCATATGCCCCCGCAGGCTAACCAGAAGGGTGCAAGCACCTGCAGAAGGCCAACAATCTCGAGAAGCTCACGCGCCGCTAGCTGATCATCAAGATCGTGCGCTGGACAAGTTCGTCGACGCCGCAAACACGCCCCCACCATGCGGTCCGGCTCAAGACGGACGACGAGCTGCGCGATCTCGGGCGCGAGCACGTCGAGACGGTGTAACACCCGACGGGCATATGCTGGATGGCGGCGGCGGAGCAGGGCGGCGTCGACAACGCGCGGCGGCGCGTGTCCAGGTTCGATGAGCTGCACGTGTGTGACGTGTTAATCTTCCCGTGGATCGTCTCGGGGCACACGGCGGGCGGGTGCTATGCGACGGGGGCAGGAGCCCGCGGATGAGTTGACGGCCGCGTTCGCGCCCAAGTAAGTCTGATGGTGGGTGCAGGAAATATGGATGTACTTGTAGGTATCCTAAAGATTGTTGTAAATGGTTGTGCGGCGCATCCGGAATTCTCAAAACAATGCGTATCCGACATCTACATAAGTACATGGCATTGATCTGACCGTTGTACACCGACGCCCCACTCCTGACATAAAATGAAATGTATAGCGCACTAATCGAGCTTTCTCCGACAATAATCAATGTCTTTGGTGTCTTTTGGCATCAGTATAATCGTCTGACCAGCCGTCAGTATCGTCCACACAACACGAGCGACGCAAAAAGAGTGGTAGTTGGGACGGAACAGCCGGTCCACATTCCGAACGCCTGTGCGCGCTGGGGGAAGGTCTCATGTCACCTCCCCTCGCAGCGCAGCGAAAGCGACGGGACGAGCACAAGCACGGGGCTGCAGTTGCGTTTGGGCGCGTACTGGCAGTGCACCGCCGTCGTGGGCACGGGCGCGGTGTACACCGCCTGCACCTGCCGACGATGTGTCCGCGTGCCCACGCACGTCGTGCGCAGCGTAGACGTCCTCCAAGGTCGCGTAGCACTCGATTGCTGCGTAGGAGCGGCGTCCTCACGGAAGGCGGTGTAGTGCGTTTGCGACTGATGCGGCGACGGCGGGGGCCGGGCGAATCGGCCTGCAGCATGTACGACGAGGGGTAATGCTGCTGCCGCTGGAGTTGTTAGTGCGCGCGTTGCTGCTGAGTACGAGGTCAGCACGCTGCGGTAAGAGGTGTCAACGGACCATAACAAACAACATCGCGGGCCTCGTGGCGACTGACTGCGCGTAATGCGATTAACTGGCAACGGGCGAATGGTACGCAGAGCCGTACGAATTGGGCGCCGGGGACGCATCGCTCTGCTCTTGCCGTAGCCGTCTGGCGCGAAGCGCTCGGACGCCGAAATGACGGCCCAGGGCTGGAAAGTGGCTCAGCGAGCAGAAGCGGTGCGAGTTGTTACACGTCGATATGTATCCGCCGGCGTATCGATCTTGAGAAGCACCCACCCGTTCGTCGTGCTCTAGCCTGAGTGTGCTCGCGTCGAATTCTGGGCCTACGGTCGTGCGACGGACCAAGTGTACTGGATCCATTTTTCCGCCCGGGACTGGCAAATAAGCGTGTTGGGTTTCATAGACGCGCAGTTGGGTCCAGGTGCACACAGCTCCGTGGAGAAAGACAGAAACTGTGAAAGAAGAGGATGCACGTTATCAGTTCTTCAGCCGTCCCACGCTGACAATCAACGGATCTTCGGCCGATCGGTTTTGGCCCATTCAAGCTCGCGGACTTCAACTTGAACCTATAAAAATAACTTCTGTGGTATCAGAAATCTCGGAAAACCATTCAGAGGCCGGGAAACGGCGTCCTGAGCACGGAACTCTGAGTGTTTGTTTATGTTTCTTTTTTTTTTTTTTTGCTGACTGTCATCAATTATGCAAATGGCTGTAAACCTGGAAGCATAGAGTATACTATTATCCAAAGTGTTTGAGGGAAAACACTTGAAAACTGAGCCAGAACAAGCCCCGAATGCAAGAATGTCTTGATGTGAGTGAAAAATTTGATGCTCTGTTTTATTCAACCAGCAGATCCACATATAATCCAGTGGGGGTATTGATTCCAGCTATAAGATGATTTTTGTATTTTCACTGGATCCAAATTCATGACAGGAGGGCTGCTATCGAGGCACATCAAAAGGAGCGTGAAAGTCCTCCGGGTGCCGCCGGGGAGTTCTGAGTTGTCACACTCATGTTGATGCTCTCCCCCAGGAGCCATTCTGCCTCGAATTTTGCTCGGAAAAAAAATCTGGAATCATTAGATAGCCAAAGTGGGTGACTTTCCATAAGCATAGATAAATTCCCCAGAATATTTACGCACTTTCCGCCGCCATTGCCGAGGCAGCTGTCAGGACCCCATCAGCTCGGAGACAAGAATACGTACAAGATTAAGTCGAAATCTATGAAAGTCTGTAGAGGGGGTAGGGACCCCCCCTACAGATTTTATTAGATGGAATAAACTCTCTTGGGTGGTGATCGGCACTCTTCGCCTTCCTCCCGAGCCATCAAGCTACCCATTTGTCTCGAGAAAAGTCTGGTGCACTCCCATTGCCTGCCGGAGTTCGTTCCGGCCCTTGTTCACGAGTGAGGACCACACTGATTTGTATATTCTGTCTTATGGGAACGTCGGCCGTGTACAGACTAGTTGAATATTTCGTAGGTTGATCCCATCGTTGGCACTCTCAAACAAGCTCGGGGATTATTCTATGCTTATGGAAAGTCACCCAGTCATTCCACATACCGAATTTCATGTGAATTGGTTGCTTTAATAAAATAGAACATTGAATTTTTCACTTGCATCAGCACATTCTTGCATTCGGGGCTTGTTCTGACTCAGTTTTCAATTGGTTTCCTTCAATCCTTTTGCATATCCAGATGCCCTATGTTTTTAGGTTTAATCAGAGACACTTCCGAAGATATTCGAGCAAGAATTGAGTTCAAGAGAGGTGAACCATAGTCTAGAGTTTACCGCGCGCCCTGTGTTAGGCGGTGGGGGTTATTATATAATCGTCGGAGCTTGCAACCCATCAAAAGTGTCCCCGCTTCAGCCTGAGCACAGCGGACAAAATTTAAGAAGCCAAAAGACCTGGATTTGAGTTTCGCGAAGATGTGCCTGTTCAGGATTCTCGTATTTCCCGTGGTCGAAGAGAAACGCAACACCGCCATACTCACGTGACCAGCCCATCAAAATTCGGCATCGCGCTTGCGAGGTCCAGGCGAGGGAAGTGATCCCATCACCGAATCTTGAAAGACGCGTCGTAACCGTCGTTGAAGGTTCGAGAAATTTAATATTACATAATAAGACCCACCTCGGATCAAACACCTCGGGTAATCGACAGACTACAACATCGCGAGGTACGAGCGAAAATTGTTGTAGCGTCTGTTTATAAGAGACTAGGTGAACCATCAGTTCTGGATCATTTATTTCACGGACATTCCCGAAAACGCATGGCTGCATCGTGGCCACGGAAACATCCGAACACTTGACTAAACGGGTAAGTGGCTGGATATAACCAGATGACAGTTCAGGTGTCGGTTCCGTGACAGTGGAAACTCGGTCTGCAAGTGACAGTTGATTGTCCGCCGTGTGGAGATACAGCTTCGGACAGACAAGACTTAATTTTATGCAAACAAATGGGAAAGTCTAGGCTCGTAAACCAGCCCGCCCGGTCTGTCCCCCTCCGCCCCTCCTACGTTCTCCGTTAGAATAACTACTGGTTTAAATACATTTGAGACTCCGAAAATTAAGGGAATATTACTAGTAGTAATAAAATATAACCACAAAAGAATCAATGAGTACACGCGTCCTTCAAGATGCTTTTACTCTCGAAAGACAAGCTAAATAAGAGCATGTCGGCCTGACAGCCGATGGCTCAAGGATGCCGAATTCCAACAGTCTGATCTTCACGGTTTCTGTCTGCCTTCTATTCAGCTTGCATAGTATCGGGATCCACGGCGTGTTGAGCCCGCATCACCCGAAACGCACAAGTCAAGCGCAGAATTGTCGCCGAAGGAAGTTGAGGATGCTGTATCACTACTACCAAAATTCCTGATCTCCACGGTTTCCGTCTGCTGGTCCGTGAACCACCCACAGGGAGGGACAGCTTCAAGATACTTTAAAGCTAGCCTGTTTCCCTGAAATGCCAGAGTGGATGAGCAGGAGGATAAACTGCAAAGCATCACTGTGACGGTGGTTAACGTTTGAATCAGTTGATTGCATGTATCCTAAGCCATGATATCGGGACTCAAACAATAAACAGAGAAGTGCAGCAAATCACACATTCACTTGGGTGTAAGATTTATTGTAGGAAATCCATGCTGGAGGATGAATTCATGAAAATCCAGGACGTCGGAACTAAACTAAGAGACTTGAACCAAGGCCCGTTGAATGTGAGATTGAGCCAGAGGGTGCCTCAAATACCTGCTCTGGGGGGGGAGTGTAAAAAAAATGGGGCTAGTTAGCTGATTCTCTGTGTGAATTAACATGAGGCATGCTTCCGAGCCAGTTGCTGGCATATAAATTTACCACGTTGTTTAGAATTCATCTATATGGTTCACACGAATGCCCCAAAGCTTCTGGAGCAGAGCTTCTCATCCCACAGAGTCCACTGAGATTAGAGAACATTGTTTCAACTCCAATTTATGCCAGGGGAGTGGTATGAAAAGTGCTAGAGTGTGCGCGGCACTCTGCCGCGGCACTTTACCCGGTGGCTGTGTTGCCGCGGCACTGACGCGCATTGACGCGGCGCTGCCGCGCCACGGACGCGCAAGTGCCGCGACCATACTATGACATACAACAGACTTGAAAACCTCAAGAACAAGCTGAACTCGTCTCAAAAGCTCATTTGACATAATCAATGATTGTGTATTGTGTTTATGGTAACACCCGAACGAATCTGACTGTCCAAAGGACAGTTGCATGTGGTACTGACCTGTATAAATGCAAACAAGCTTTGAAATCGGGCCAGTAGAGGTTCAGACACCTCCTAGTTACATATTTGCTCGAGATACAGTATCCTTACGTGGCTTAGTCGGGCGTAGTCGGGCGTAGGGATTGCCGCGGCACTGCGCGGCAATTTCTCCTGGCCCGTCACACTTCTGCATGGCAAAACGATTCGCTGCACGCACAAAGCCGAAGCTCTCTGCGTCTCTACCAACGTCGTCATTCTGAGCAGAAGCCCCCGTATCTCGCGTCTTGCGGCGATCTTGAAGGCACAATGCTCCGAGTCGGCATTCGCGGATTCAAGTTGTTCCCGTTCCCGCGCGCAGCTGCCTCGCTCCTGATCCGCGGATTCAAGTTGTTCAAGTTGTTCACATTCTCGCTCAGATGACAAGGAAACCGCGGATCCCCCCCAACTGCCCCCGTCGCCAAGCTTCACGAGCTGGTGTTTGAAGTCACGGAGCCTGCCAAGGTCACTCGACGCTTGGGCGGCCGTATATTTGGGCCGGACAGGCATATGCAAGCCCGCGGCGTGCGTGCGTGCACGGCTCTGCACGCCAACCAATTGCGAGGCAAGACAGACGTCCTTGTCTTGAAATCAGCTCCCGTGCGCACTCTACTCTACCGCTGGAGGAAACCGAGAGCCGCACATCGGCTGTAAATCATTGACAATATCTCGTATTCTATTCCATCCCCTTGCAAGCCGCAGAGTACGGTGAATGTCGAGGGACAACGCCCAACACCCAACGCCCAACACCCTTTGTCCGACTCGGATCTTGATTCCTTGACTCCAGTCCCAGTCGCGCATCCAGTATACGTTCCCGTCATGGCGACTTCAAGAATCAAAGAGCCGTACTTGTATGACCGCGCTGACCCCTCGAAGGTCCTCTGAGTGTATCCCAGGTGCCCTGTCCCCTCGCCCCAGAGCCGATCCAGTCCATTCCCATCCGACATGTATCCAGCGGTCCAGACGCATCGGACGCGGTTGTGTTAATATACAACGCCTCGGACTGCCTCGCTCGGCGCGGAGGTGCGGGTGAAAAACGCAGAACCGAAAAAAATCGACGTGATTGGGAGTACATAGCAACAGCGTACACACTGTACCTGCGCACGACCAGGAAAAAAGGAATACAGCCGATAAGCACGATAGCGGTATATGGCGGACCCCGCCTCGCTCGCCGCCCGCCGACTCTGCCCGCTCCCACTCGTCCTCGCCGCTCCCGCCACGCCAGATCCCATCCCACCCTCTCCTACCCCATTCCTTCGATTCTCCTACCCCCTACCGTCCCATTTCCGGCCGCCGCGAGGTCCGCACGCAGCTTCTTGGCGCGCGCGTCGACGGGTCGATGGCTTGCGAGACGGAGGAGGCGGGGGGCGTGATGAGGATGACGGAGGGGTAGGCGTGTTCGCACCGCCCCATTGCTCGATATGCGGGGGCAAGGGAGGGCACGGTGAGAGGGGCGGGGAGGGGGCGCGGGCGATAGGAGGAGAGATAAGGACGGCGGTGGCGGGAAGAGGAAGGGAGCAGGACCGCGGACGGGGAAGGGAGCGCGGGAAGTAGAAGAGGGAGGAGGCACGGGTGGGGCTGGATGTAGAAGGCATGCAGGGGATGCCGGGGACACGGGACGGAGCGGGGACGTGGAGAGATAAGAGGAGCGGGCAGGGGTGGGACGATGGGGACGAAGCAAGGGAAAGTGGTGGGCGGCTAGGGATGGAAGGGAGGTAGGGGATGCGGGGGAGTAAAGAGAGCGCGGGTAGAGGTGAGCGGGTAGGGTGCGCAAGGGCAGGCGCGAATGGGAAGCGGGAGCAGGTGGAGGGGGAAGCAAGTGCGGAGGGCGCCGAGGAGCGCGGGGAGGGAAGGGAGCGCGGGGTGGGGAGCAGCGCGGTTGAGCGCGTAGAAGCGGCGGCAAGGGACCGCGAGGACGGACTAGCGGTATAGGGAAGGGGTGGGCGGAGCCGAACGAGGGAGGCGAATGTGCAAGACGGGGAGAACGAAATAATACGATGGGAACAAGCAAGAAACCAGAAACACACCACACTCAGTGCAATAAAAGTCCGCCGGCAGCGCGCACGTACTCGCGGAAGATGAGCGAGACCTCCCGCGGGTTTGTGGATCGCATTATTAGCTGGGGGGGATGGGTCAGCGTTGAGCGATGAGTGAGGACAGGTTCCTACCCAGCCGCGGTTTCGAGGATAACAATCTCAGTAACGCAGTTTTTAAGCGGATACAGAGAAAATAGACTAACCGAAAATTTCGGACCGAGTTATGCGTGATGTTACTAGTGCCTTCAAACTAGTGCCTTCAAGTTGGGGGTTATCCTCTCCACGGCGGCTGGCGGATAACACATACAAATAGCATAGCCACAATGTCGAGAAATGACGGAGAAAGTCATCCAAGTGTTTCCATCACGCGAAATAAAATGCTTTGGATTTATGGGAGCGCTCTATTATACCCACTGAGTGTTTGGGTAGAGTCTTGGGCCAAGTGAATCCGAATTTAAAACTCTCTATAGAGAACACCGGTAGAAACCGGTATTTCTTGGGACTGAGCAAGGGAAAACATGTAGTATAACGAAAGACCCCCCTAATATCATTCATGTATCATATTAAATGCCGTGGCAGCATCCAAAACATTTTTTATACCGGTGTCTGAAGCAGCAACGAATTATCGGGGTGTTTTCTCGACATTGTGGCTATGCTATTTGTATGTGTTGATACGCTGACGGCGCGTCTAAGAGCGCGAGCTGATAAAATAAATACCAGACTGGCAGCTCCGAGAACGGCCGTGAGAACTTGTGTGTGCGAGTGGGTCAATCCATGCTCAGTGCTCGACTGGCTTGGACTGGCGGCGAAGGCGGGAAAGGGTGAATACAAGTATGAAGCATTGGTGGTGCGGCGAGCGGCGATGGGGACGATGAAGAGATAAAGTAGCGCGAGGGCGTGGATGACGAGGGACGGAGCGTGAGCGGAGGCAACGAGCATGAGCGACGACGAAGACTCAATGCGGCAGCATACGAAATCTGGGTGGAAAGCGGTACTATTTCCTTTTATAAAGGAGCATACAAGTGAAATATATATAGTAAAATGTAAATGTAAGCTAAAAAGGATAAAAGAACCTCGATGCTGGACGTCGCGTGAATCCGTCGGAATGGTTGCTAGTTGAGACAATTGACAGTGTGAACGATGAGCTAATTAAAGTCGAATTTATTGCCAGGACGCTGGCTCAGGCACACGAGAATGTCGGAGGTGTCAAGGAGATGTCGCGGAGATGTATCGAAATGTAACCGAGATCGATACGAAGTGTGCGGCGCGGCACGGAGAACGCGTGGGGCTTTGTTTGGCGCGAACGTGATCGAACCGGAGCGGATCGGAGTTCGGCTGATTCGGCGCTTAGCGATAGGCGCTGCTCATCAGTGTTATCCGCCAGCCGCCGTGGAGAGGATAACCCCCAACTTGAAGTCACTAGTAACACCACGTGAATCCAGTCACATATCAAAAATAATCATTTCTCTGTATTTAATTGTAGTACCGGCCCCTGAGATTGTTATCCTCGAAACCGCGGCTGGGAAAGAACCTGAGTGAGGAGTGAAAAAATGGGCGGTCTGCAGTGACGTGAGGCAGCGGCGGTGGACGCCACGTCTCGATACCCCGCCGCACTGGCAGTGACAGACGCAGCAGCATAGCCCCCGCCTCCGCAGTGGTGCGCAGACGCAGCGATGCCTAACTAGTAACCGGGTAGACGGCTCGACGCTCACCGCCCCGACGCGTAGACGCCCCCCGCCACGTCGCCTCGACGCCGCAGTGACGGCTAGACGCCTTGACCCAGCGACACCGGGCCGCCTAGATACCAGCGGTGGGCAGTAGGGCAGCGATGACGCAGCAGGGCAACGACGCAGCGACGCGACGCCTAAGCGCAGTGACCCATCGCCGTCCCACCGCCACTGCACCCCGCCTCGGTACTCACAGAACAGAAGAGCGCACCCACCTTTACAGCCAACGCCTTCCAAATCCTCACATTCCCCCCCAACACCCTCGGGTTTCTGAAGAACAGCTCGAGCGTCGCGATCGCAATGGGGACGGCGCAGAAGTCGAAGACGCTCTGGTTCTGGAGCGTGCCGAGGTAGTCGAGCGAGTCGTGGGTGTGTGTGGGGGAGTGTGTGTCTTTTAAAGTCGTAGATTTGAGAAGGAAGTGGAGGCTGAACCCGGAAAAATGCATGGCTGGGCGCCTCAAGTGAGCAGTGAGTGGTGGTGGGCAATTCCAATTGATCGGCCGTGACGATCACGTGCAATGTCAATTGGAACCCGATCGATTTTCCTTGACCCACCACATATTCGCGTCGTCTGGCTATCAGTTCTCTCTCCATCCAACCGAAAAAAAAATCTGAATAATGTGTGTATCCTTAGAATGTATTTTCTCCAAATCTATGTTTCCCTTAGCAATTGAGAGCAGCAGAGCCTGCCGACTCAACCCCTGGTAAATGTGAGTGAATGCACACTAACTCCGTCAGGTCATCAAATTGTGGAATAAAATCCCGAGAAAAAATCCTGAGCCTCGTGCATAGTCCCAGATGATTTCTCCCTGAGTAGTCGGGTTAAATCGGACAGTATTCCCATCAGCACACAAGATATGGGTTAGATCGCCTTGAATCGGCAGGGATCAAACAGGTGCAAATGATGGCAAGTTGGCATCTCGCAACACGTTTTCCAGACTCAGGACGTCTGTGTTCGTCTACATACCTTGTTCCCGTTGCTTCGGGCTCGTCCAGCCAAGGAGGGCTTGGACGATGGGACGTTCAGATAAAAAATCATGAACCCCAGATCCAGAATGTTCACAGTCTCCAATAGAAGATAACCACCAGCCACCAGTTAACCGGTGCTTCAGGCCTTTCTGGTGTGTAACCTGATGGGCGATGTCCCGACTCAGAGCGAGGTGGTTTGAAAAAATTGAGCAGAGCCGGAAAATCACATTAGTGTCGTTCAAAGTTACTCCTACTTGTGTTTCTACTTGTGCTCCTACTCGTCATCCTACTTGCCATTTTACAGCCAAAATGTAAAAAAGGAAAGAAAAACTGGACTGACTAGGAAAGCAAAAAGGAGCAACTTTGAAACCTCCCCCCCTATGTTTTGCAAGTATGTAGGAAGCAAGTAGGAAGACTCTCCTGCTCCAAAACACTGCCAAAATGCAAGTAGGAGAGCAAGTAGGAGCCCTTTTTTCGCAAGAAGGAGCCTCTTGGCCTCCTACTTACCTCCTACTTGTGCTCCTACTCATGCTCCTACTCATGCTCCTACTTGGTGTAGGAAGGCAAGTAGGAAAGTGAGTAGGAGCGTGATTAGAAGGAAAGTAGGAGCAACTTTGAACGACACTATTATACTCAGCATAGTAAATGAGAGAAACACGGGTTTGACTCCCGCTGAAGCCGTGGAATGACGTCCGGAATGCTTTAGCTGGAATTCTCGGTCCTGCTTCCACCAATATTCCTGGGGTCACTCGTGTCCAACATCCCTAGCGTCTGGCATCGCTTCGAATTCTCCTAATCAGTCCACATTGATATCCTTCCGGAACCTAAATTACATCTGGGTGTGGATCTCATCAACTCTCTCCCCACCTCGCTCATGCTCTGCCCAACACTGCTCCGGTCCTCTGCAAAAATCGCGCACCAGGGACTGCCTCAATTCACCCCTTTCCTGCTGATCTTTCTTACAATGGCTCCAGTGCGCTGCGTCGATTCTTGCCAGCCCTGACTTCAGATCTCCTCAGGCGCAGATCCCCCTCGGGAGGCATCGTAAGTCAACCTAGATCGCTCTCCTTCAGTAGTGCCTGCGTGTCAACCAAGTGTACAAGGGAGAATCACGGGTCGAGTCCCGCCGAAGGCATGAGAGTATTCTGCATGTTTTATCGCCCATTCATTGTGAATTCCCAGTGTCTGTAAAAAATAGGGAGTCTCCCTCGAATCATCAGATATTCAGACAGTCTTCATTTCTCTCAGCTTCCTTGGTGCAAGTTTATGCAAGACCCCGGTTCGCTACTTAAGGCTGTGTAGATCAAGGTATATCCCTCTTGTCCTTTGAAACTCAATCTGGGTGAATAAAATACGAGAGTGATGTGGGTTCAACCCCCGCTGAAGCCATGGTCTGGATGGTTCTATCTTTCGTTCTTCAGCCCGCCATCATGCTCACCCTTGGCTCACCCACCACAAATTTCAGCAGAGTGATTTCAACTTTAATCACTAGCCTAGTGATCCCCACCTCACAAGCCCCTGCCTCAGTACTCAAGGCTTTGTAGATCCGGTTCTGGGATGTTGCAAGAGAAACACGGTTCGAGTGGTTGCAAATTGTGGGAACCATGGACAACTTGTTTCTTCCAGAAACTTGCAGGCCTTATCATTTACTGTTTTAGAGCTCAAATAAAGACCTGGTTCCTAAGTTGGTAACATGGCTCAACATTGAGAATTCCGGCTTCTTTGTGAAACACGTGAATTCAAGGATAATATTGGACATCATAAATACTAAACGGAGGAATGAAACAAACGAAAACAGTAAGTGAACGTCAACAACTAAGTACGGGTATATACTTGACACCATAACATAAATACTGAGTAAAATATGAAAACAAAAAAGTTCAGAGTAAACAGACATCTCAACCACACATTCATTCTTCTGACCCAACTCACACTAACACAGCAACCAGCTCTTTCCCCTCACTCAGACCTGGATTCTCTATCTCTCCAAGTTCTTCAACCACGCTTCCAGCTGTTGTTTCAGGGGCTGCATTTGGTGCATGGATTTCTGAGAGAAGTGTCAAGCTCTGTGTGTGTTCTTCAAGGACATCTCCTGTGATGCTGAGAAGTTCTTCATCAATGAGGGCAGCTTTTTTAGTTTGAGATGACCGTTCAAACAGAGATCTTGCACTTCTCCAGTACTCTGTTGCCTTCAACACATCCCTATTTTCCTTTGAGATGTATCCAAGTTGAAGCATACATTCTGCTCGGCTGTGATGGACATCCATGTGTGTGAATCCTTCAAGGGCAACTGTCAGGAGGCTGACTGCTGTATCCTGATCACCTTCAGTGCAGAAAATATCCCCTAGGAATTGGAGAGCCTTATGAACATCTAGCTTCTGCTGCGACTTTGAGGCATGCACAAGATATACTATTGTCCAGGAAGATGGCCAATCTTTTGAACTCCAGAGACTTCTATCACCAAGTCTCTCTAAACAGTAGTTTACCATTTCCGCTTGATGGCCCCAAAAGAGTGAAAGGCACTTGTGGAAAAGCGGCTTTGCAGATGATTGATTTCCTTTTCTCAGATGGAGGGCTCCCATTATAGCATCACAAATCATTGCATAGACCACATCCCCCCATGAGTTGAACATTGATTTGGCTGTATCAATCTTCCTTTCCACATCCTCCATTGGTACATCCAGAAACACCTCGACCTCTGCAATATTAAGCACAAGCAAGGCATGAAGATATGGTGCTAGCTCAACAGGGGCTCCATGAAGATTTTGCCTGTGGATATCTCGGGCCTCCACATATTCTGACTTCAGCTTGTAAATCTCTGCCTGATTTGCCATAATTGTGTTGTCCAAATGACTAGCAGACATCCCACAGTGAACTAGGAGATCTCGTGCCTTATTGCAGAGGGAGGCAGCATATTTGTAGTTTCCAAGTGTATACCAACATTGGGCTTCATTCTCTAATGCCTGTGCTTCGTTATATAAATCTGCAGAAAGCTGTGCTAGCTTTTGTGCTTGAGATGCATAGATTTGGCCTGCAGCTGGATCTCCCATTTGCCACTGGAGAGTTGCTAGACCAAGTGATGATTGACATTGTCTGCGGGTGTTCCCAGTTGAAATTGCCAATGAGAGTCCAGTCTGATAATAATCCATAGCTACAGACAAGCCACCGTGCACCCGATAATAGTCTCCTGAAGTGTTGTAAAATCGACCTGTTGAACCTGTTCAATAATAAAGAGAGGATATTTCTTGAGGCCTTACATTTGACATCAGACTCATCAAAGTGAGGTAATTGTTTTATTGCTTGCTCAACCAGTACTGCTGGATTAGGAATTGGATGATATTGCCAAGAACCAAAGAGCTCTGTGATGTAAAAGACCTCCAGTCCACATGGGAGAGGTTTAATATGGGAAATGTGATCCATCAAAGGAGTCTGGCCATGTCCAGTAACTCTGCTAAACCCATTGAGATATATGATGCAGTAGAGTGTATCAACAGCTGCAGGATTCTGGTGCTGGAGCCTGTTGAGAAGTAGGGCCTGGATATTTGAGAAATTGGATGTGATTCGTAGAACAATCTCAGAAGCTGAGACGGTCCCATAATATTTGTACCGAAATTCCAAAAGCTGATGAAAGTAATTAAGAAGAGCCTGAACAAGGGGATCCATGGGGGGGTAAGATCTTGCCATGTATTCCCGAATGGGTACCAAGGTCTTCAACCGTCTGTGATCATCCCTATAGGCCAACGAGGTGGAAAGTAGGGCTGCTTTACACCGGAGGATGTCTTTTATTGGAAGCTTGCTTTGTACCAGGTCTATATCTGAAAGGCCATCAGGGAGCATTGAGAGGAGGCTCAATAGATCCTGGCAATGAGCCACAGATGTGATTCTTGGGCTTGATAGAGACATTGAAATGGATAGATCAAGATTTGACCGCTTGTCATAGCCATCCGAGATTACTGAGGTTTTCTCCTCCTTCCAACGTGTCAGCACATTGGGGCAACCCTCAGATTCAACCAAGTGGGCCATAAGATCAATTGCAAGTGGCATGTTGTCAGTCAGGAGGAGAACTCTGTCAATGTCATCACTGTCGTGACAATCATCTGCAATATCAATGAAAGTCTGTCGGGCAGCTTCCTGTGTCAAGGGTTTCAAAGCTGGTAAAAACGGCCGAGTCCAGCATACAGAGGCTTGTCTTTCTGACCCTCGCATTGTGATCTACTTGAGTGTTAGTTTCGACACTAAGGTGAGAATATCAGCACTTACAATCAATGCAAGGTGTGCTACATCTGTAAGCAGAGATAAAAACTCCTCAATGTCTCGGCGGATTCCTGGCAGCTCCCAGAGTGTCTCCAGGTTATCCAGAACCAAGAGGCAGGCCGGATTGGTGACAAAATGATGCAAAACCACTTTGGCCAGATCTTTCCTTGGCTTCAGTCCCAAATGGGCCCCAATGAGAGTAACCAGTTCATCTTTACTTGATGTAGAGTTGCAAGCCACAAAGAAACGATGCTGTGCATATATCTCAGTGATTGTTGGATGATGCAAAACAGCCCTTGCGAGACTTGTCTTTCCCATTCCACCTGCACCCAAAATTGCTATCCGTGGTGTCTCCTGCATGAGCAATTTGAGAATGTCGGAAACTTCAGATTCCCGACCATGGAAGATTTTTGGTTCTGATGGCAGCATGGAAATTGAGGTTGAGCTTAATCAGAATATGATCAGCTCTAAATTTATCACTCTTAGTTCGGACCATACCTGTTGTAGGAGCTAGAAAGGACCCTAGTTGTCTGTACAAAGTTACTTCTTGCTACCCCCCCAATACAAGGTCCACCCACCAATGACCCTTTGTCTGAAGTGGTTCCATCGGAAAAGGCATCAATCAAATGCAGAACCTCTTGGTGTCTGTCTTCTGCAAATTTCTGCATGATTCCAACTTCATTGAGAACATTGATATCCTGATACTGTTTTTTTTCAGGTTAAGTATGCAGATATGATATATAAACTACTTCACCTTGAAATGATCTAGTGCCTCTTGCAAACCCATGTTACAATCCTTCAACAGCTTGGTCATTTCTCCTTGATGGAAAAAGTGCCTGATCTTGCTTTTATCCTGTTGGGCCTCTACAAATGTATGAATCTTGTAGAGTGTGCTGAGGCCATGCAATCAGCAACAGTTTATTTCCATGGGGAAGCATACTCTGTGAATTTCCCAAGATGATTCAACATGCTTGGTGACAAATCTGGAGCAGTTTCTGGTGTTGTATGGAGAGAAATAATTGCATAGAGCAACCCATAGGTTTGCTCCAACAATTGAGCACAATCACTCTTGTTTTGCTTCACAGTCTGGCAAAAGTGAGATGGGTTTTATGATTTATAGTAGAAGTGTACCTGCATAGCAGTCAGCAGAGACTTGGCAGTGTTGGAGATAGGTTCCAATAATGGAGTCTTGAAGCTATTAGCAAGGACCTCAAGGGTATCCACTGGTATAGTGAAGCATTTTAGAATGTTGTTTTAATCGGATTTCGGTCGCAATAGGCTGAGGAGGCATTTGGTCTGATGGACAAGAATTCTGATTGTGCTGGTGGCACGGTCCTTTTTATTCTCAATGTACGTGGGAGTTTGAACACCCATTGGCTTATCACGTGATCATCACTCTGATGTTGCGCTGATGATTGGAGCCCTATTCTAATATAGATGCACATGCATCTCTGTTCATTGATCATGTCACCTTGAAGATGTCACATGTATCCTCACAGAAGGTATACTTGGGCTATAGATACCCTCCTTGTTCATCTGCCAAGGAGCGATGTCAGGGGAGATCATCCCGCTCGTAAGCTGTGAGCTTGGGAAAAACACAATTGAATAGTGATGGTAACAGCCCTTCCCAAAATTCCGTGAGAGAACCCATACAGAGTGAGTCGTGGACACATCAAATCAAATCAAATCAAACTGCCGGAGCCAGTATCAGTCAATGTATTGACCCTGTTGATCATCAGGTCAATGGACTCTATGTCATATTTCCCTGTGCACAGTGCATACACTCACGATCAACAATGGAAGCAGAATGAAAGATTTGAAGAATTTCAACTTGATGCCAGAGAAAGTTCCGAGTGTCACCTATCAATCACCTACCAAGTGATTAATAAAGCCTCACGCTTCTCACCTGGATTGCGGCAAAAAAAGTTGAGAGGGACGAAGAGTGCTTGGATATCTGACAATTGAAGGAATTACTGAAGCAGGCTGTATGTCCCGGAATTTGACCGTGGCTTGGTCATCATGATGGAATTTATGCGATAAAAAGCTAGCCAATGCCGCTTCTACCAGGCTTCGGCAGGATTCAAAACCACTTCTCTTTTGTGTCAGTCACACGCCCAAAGGATGAGGGATGTACATGATGTGTGCAGCCTTGCACTCAGGGTGGAGGCGGTTGAATGAGTGCATACCTAGATTTTGGCCCGGCACGAAACCGCTGCTACCAGCACAGACGCAACACGATGAGTGTGACCAATTCACGTGCATGTGACGGGACGTGGCTTCGCCTGTCCAACTCAAGCTCAATGCTCATTGTCCATGCCAATCCCAAGATCAAGAAGAGGGGAGTGCAACAGCAGGAGTCCAAACGACATCCTTGGATAGTCCCTGAGTTGGATCCCACATTCAATGGGGTGGTCAAAGCCAACTATTCGACTAAACACAAAAGTGTGAAATAGGTACATCTGGACACCGTCGACTCTCGAGGAAGTACATCCTTACGTGCCTGGCGAAAGGAAGAACCCGACGGGCACCCGTGAAGACCGTCCGCCACCCACGAGCACCGTGCACCCGTGGATACGCGATCCACAGGTGGGTACGAGACTGTTGGGACGAAGTTCTCACGCACTAGGGGAAGGACATAGCACCCACAACATAGGCGAAAACGCCTCGCACGAGCCCCATCCCCACGCTACACACACACGGGCGTTGCATTCAGCACCACCCCACCGCAGAAGGGAGCAGCCTCATCCGGCGCCGCTGAATCCCCGCACTTGGCCGCCAATGCAGATCGACGACGCCCATCCGCAAGGGCACTCTACGCCCGCGTGCTGCCACCGATCCAGCCCGCAACGAGGAACACAGGAAGAAAGAACAACGAAACAGAAATAGACTGAGAGTACCTCCGCATTCCCCCGCATAAGAAGTGCAGGATCTGCAAAACGGGTGTGTCAGGACGCGCGCGAGCTTGAAAGAAGGGGAGGGGAGGGAGACATACCGTTCACTGCGAATCACCCCTGCTCGCCCACCTGCCATCTACTCCATGTCCTGCACACGCTTCCCTCACATCACATCGCATCCCGCCCGCCCCTACTCCTGCCCCGACTCGAGTTCACCCAGCCTGCACCGGAGAACGACTATAACGCCTGCGGGCGCCGTTGCTCACCTCGTCGTAGTCCGGCCCGGCCCCACGCCCCGCACGAGCTGCTTCCATACTGGCACTGCATCTCTGGATCCTCCTTCTGCTCCTTCGCACGCCTCCGCGCCGATTCCTTCATGCAGGCTCGTCCAGCTCAGCGCCCACTGCGATGCGCCCGCAGATCACCCGCACCGGCTGAGCACGGGGCAGTGACCGCTGGGCATACAGAGTCCGCCCTCTCTCCTCTCGCAGTCCCCACCCTGCGAAGGATCCGCACGCTCCTCCTCCTCCTTCCGCATTGCCCGCCATAGGTGCAGACAAGGCACGCGCTCACTCTGCGTAGCGTGTCAGTGATCATTTCAGGAGGGGCCGGCGCACGCAGTAGCTGCAGCTATGCATGAGACGCAAGCACACATCTGCAAGTATCGTCAGCGCCGAGCTCGTGAAGTGAGTAGTGGGTGTACCCCCTATTTCTTCCCTCATCCCTACGCAACCTCCTCAGGCCCCTCTACGACTCCGTGATGGATACAGCCACAGACGTGCACACGACAGAAGGGTACATCTAACCCAGTGTCAGTTCACTGATCTTGGGAAGAGAGTAGCGGCGTTAGGACACTTCTGTCCAATATCATGCCTTCCCGATGGCGAGAAAAAACAAGCCGTTCCACGGCCGTGACGGCCGTGTTTCAACGGGCCGTCGAGGTGAAAACCGGTGCCATAGCCGTGCTGTTTACCTTCGGAGAAAATGGCTGACGGAACAAGCACGGCACCCGTGGTACGGGTGCCGTCGAACCGTGGCCACGGTCACGGGCGGCAGCCCTAAATCTGAGGCTTTCGGGGCAGACTCTCAAAATGAAGTTCAAGATCTGCAAAGATTGAACAATTGGATCCCGCAGGGGGGAGATGAAGAGTAAATGAAGTTGAAATGAAGGGTTCAAGAGTATGCATACACCAGCCTCGGCAATTCGGCGCCCGCATAGCCGGACACCGCCACCTCACTTCTTGTCATCATGTCCACACAGGTCCACACCAGACGAAAACCCGATACTGCCGGAGGAACTTGAGCGACTACTCTTCGAGCTCGTTGCATTTTACCACCCGGAGGCGATACCAACTCTGCTTCTGGTCGCACAACACGTAAAATCATGGTTACTTCTTGCGAAAGTTTGTCCAAGGCCCTAAATCTCACTCATCTGACCGGATTGAACCTCTACTGTACAAGGTTCTATGTGATGGTGCCATCAATGGAAGACGGGAGTGGACACTACTGCAACTTGGCAGGATGATTGACACGCGGCCAGCATTTTTCTTCCAGGACCATGTCCGCCATGTATCCCTTCGCGGGTGGGACGACTAATCTTAGAGTTTTCTCCTTCGCGGGAGGACAGCCCTCCTCTCAGTCATCGGAACGATGCCACTGCAGCGGTTGTCAATCAACTTAGCAATCATGTTTCCGGACAACGAGGGCGAGGGCACTGACTTCTCCCATCCCCTCTTCACACACATAACACATCTCGATCTGGACAGGTGGTATGAAAGCAGTTGGCCCGCCTGGGCGGGGCTTGCCCAATCGCCACGCCTCGCGTATCTAACTTTTCACCACAACCTCGTCCCCGCTTCCATCTGTCAAGACGCTCTGGCGCATTGCACATCACTCCAAGTGCTCGCCATCGTTTCCCCTGATCAACATGCTCTTCGCCGGTACTTCCCGGAATTTGCAGAGGTTGCGGCCGATCTACGGTTTGTGATGGTCGTAGTTGCCGAAAAACTTGAGGACTGGGAGATGGGGGCCCGCGGAGGCGAAGATTATTGGGTGGTTGCGGAATGTCTGGTCCAAAAGCGTCGCTCGGGCGAAATCAAAGGTCGGCGACTTTCACAGGTACACATACACCCTGAACTCCGTGTGATAGACTGTTTCATTTCCGAGGAGGAACTCCTGGAGATGGCTGAATGATCGCGCCGCCGTACTGCCCAAACTGTATCTACATTTCCATTCGATTTTCCTGTTTGTGCTTCGTCCCTGGTCGGAGTACCGGCACCGGTCAAGTCGATGTACACGGTCAGAACATCAGCGATCTTGCGCTTCTGCTTCCCCTCGTCTCTGTGTGTGTCCTGGAATTCTCCTGCGCTGAAATCTTGCTGAGACCCCATCCCATGTTCCGATGAAGACATCTCATGCTCCGGAAACTTCGAAGCGGGCCTCATTCATTCCCCTTATTCCGAATGCTGCTTCGTCTGTGCCCGCTTTTCGCCTGTTGTCGATCAACTGCGCGGAATTGGTGTCAACAAAGTGGTACGTCTGCCCACATGGAATCTTCAATCAGCTCAAATTCCTATCAATACCAACTGACGAAAACAAAAAGGAAAAAAATACCATAATACATTAGTGCCCAGCTTCCTTACTAGATTCGTTCTTTCGGGCCTTGCCTTGAATAGCAGAAGCTAAACTATATCGGGAAAGGCCGGGAAGGCATCAAGATCGGGGAGAACCGGGATCACTTTCGGAGGCTTGTGATAGTCATTGATCCTGCGGACCGGAGGTTTTTGCGGGACGACGACTGACAACGACCTATGACGACGCGTCTGGCAGACTAACGATGCCGGTGCAATATCTGTGGCTCACCAACTTGGCTCTCGCCATCTCCCTTCCGTCTGCCCTTGGCGCTACCCAGCAGGTTGCTTTTCAACCGATCGCCGCGGAAAATCCAGTCTTCGAATCGTCCTGGAATGACCTCAACGCACGCCCAGATGCAAACGCCACGAGGCACCTAATATTCGACACCGTCAACTTACTGCTGCAACATTGGCCTAATACGCGGTATCGCAATGGTATGGTGGCCTTGGTTTTCGAGAATCTTCACAAGTACTGTGACTCTAATTTTCGATGTGCAATGCAGGCCACAATATCATCCCTGGGATGGTCCCCGTTGGCACACTCATCTATCACGGCCGCGCCAACAACTCCGTGCCCGACATCCCTGAATGGACTGCCACGGACTCAGAACACGCCTACCCTTTCTGCGGCGGCCCCCCGGAATACAAACATCACTCGATGCTGGCAGTTCACATTCATGGCGACGCGCCCGCTGAAGGTGCTCTACTTTGATGGCTCCAGCGCAGCAAACATCCACGCGGAAGGCGCGGGGACGCTGGATGCCCAGGATCTACTGGTGTGGGGAAAGGTCGACGTGTCGCGCCGGCTAGGATTAACGACCTTTGTGCATGGGGACGAGAATTTGGGATCGATAGATGTGTGCGGTGCGTGCCTCGTGGCTTCACGTGTTTCGCTGTTCACTGTCATCGCGCAGGATGGAGATGGATTTGTGAGTGACTAAATACTATCCGGACTTAGAGTTTCATCTTGGATAGCGAGATTATGCTCTGCGAGTTCACCGGCGGCGTTGAGCTGCTTTCTACTGACTTCCTCGCTGCAGCGTGGGCCCGCCATGTTACGCCGCCGCTCTGGGACTCCGCCTCTCTTCGAACCCCTGGCCATCCAGGCTCGAAATCCCCTCCTCCCCCAGGCTCTCCGCCCCCCGCACCCCGGAACAAAGACTCCGAGATCGCACCAGGACTGCGCGCTAGAAATATCATCAATTTCGAGATCATGTGCGCAGGTTCGTGGCACAACCACTGTCCCGACGAAACGTGCATCGTTCTCGACCTCACGCGCCTGATCTCGTTCTACGACACTTCCCTGGCGCCCTCGCTCATCGGCCGCCATGCAGGCCTCGAGCGCTGGGACCACCGCCTGGAGGGCATTTCTGCAATAGATCTCGAGACGATGACGATGCGGCTGCGTGCGATGCTCGCGTCCGACACGAACGTCACTGGGAGTGGCGTGGACTGGAAGACACTGTACCGCGTGGTGGTGGATCGGTATGCCGACCGCCTCGAGCTGCTCGAGTACCTTCTCAACACGATGACCGGCGCAAACGTCCTTGAGCGCGGGGAGCCGATCCAGGAGCAGCTGCGCATCGCCGTATCTCCTGTACACTGCGCGCGCAGCTGCAGGTTCAGATGCATCCGACGTGTGGAAGGGTCCAGTGTGGCGCGGGTGAGCGACCCGGCACACTGCGCACATCCATGCAAGCCAGGTGCTGAGCGCGCGAGTGACGCCGTCAGAGCGCCTTCTGCTTGGCGCTCTGGACGAGACGAGCCGCGAGATTTGTCGTGTTGTCGTGCGTATGTGGGCTGCCGGCGTGCGCACAGGGCTCGACCCACTCATCCCCCTCGAGACCGGCAGCCAGGATGCGCCGCCCCACGTGCAAACGGCCTTGCGGGTCGTGGATGCATGGACGCGCACACGCTGATAGCATGGCTCGACTGGAGCGTATGGGTGACTTGCAGACCGGCATGTGGAGTTGAGGTGCGTGTTGCTCTCTTGTGTTTCCGATTCAGATTGGATAGGAAATGTGCTACCTCCCGACGTGGCCATGGTTCTTGCTCTGGGATAAGGAGGAGGATCCGGAACCGCAGCCCTCTTGGAAGAGACCGCAACCCCGTTGCGTCCGCCTTTTCAAGCCGTATTCTGTGTTATAGATCTGTGTGCTATTTGACCACATACACACCCTGATTGATTTTCCCTGTTGACCATATTCGCCAAATGAAACTAGGCCTTTACACACCACTCCTCGCCAGCCAAATCATCGTAACGGCATCGTAGCAAAAAGTCAAGTGAGGTTCAAGCCATGGAGTCCAATTTATTTACAGGTTGAACAAGTTGATTGGTGTAAGTAAGCTTCTGAGAATCCAGAGAAAGTGGTACCCACGGGATGAAGTTATAGTCCACAGTAGCCACTTGGGGATCCAGAGGCAACGAGCACCACTCTGAGGACCCATAAGGCGAGGCGGCAGGCCTTGAACATAACCACTCAATTTCAATAAGACCGAGACCCCAGCAGTGATGGTAGGTCTGATTTATCCAACCACATAATTCTCCTCGAAAAGTCTCAGTATCGTCCTACACCCGAAAATGCGGACAGCCACGGCAGAATATTGCTCAAGTTTTTCATCCCCACCGTGCATCTACCCGCCAGCTAACCCTGCTCAAAGCAAGGCTTCGGGGTTCAATGCAAACGCTCTCACCCCGTCCAACAGACGTGATACCTGATCCATGACTAGGAGCGAGATGCGGGCTCGACTCCCGCCGAAGCCGCTGCGAAGATTAATCGATTACTACCCATCCTTTTTCTTACACATTGCGAAAGTGGTTTACAAAATACTCCATCATCTCTTCGACCTTTGAGCCCCACTACATACTCAAGGCTTCGTAGTAGTTCGTACATCAGTGCACTTCCTCCTCGTGGGCCACAAGAGAGAGAGCGATGCGGGGTCACTGCTCCCGCCGCAGCCGTTGAGCAGTTATCCAACTGACTGGATAACTCCACCGGTTTCCTGCTGAACCGCGTTTGCAATTGGGTCCAGCGTGCCGCTTCAAGACTAAAAAGATTTCTTGTCGTCGAGTCCCCGAGTCTAAATTATAAAATCTATTCAAACCACATCTATAAGTACTCCCCAAGGCTTCGTGGATCAACGTAGATCACGCTCTTCCCTATGGTATCCACTAAGAACATACAAGTCAAAGAAGGGGGTTCGACTCCGCGGGACGCCGTAGTTTTGCAAGGAGTTCGACATTGAAAGCATTGATATCGCCCATTTCATTATGAGTTCCCAGTTTGCTCAAGTTCCTTGGCCGCGATGCGGGTGAGAAATTCACAGGTTATTCAACGCCCCGCCTCGGTCTGCCTCCGTGCTGTACTCAAGGCTTCGATCAATTCGACTCCCGCCGAAGCCTTAGAACAAAGGGTTGCAATTTATTTCGCCCTTCCTTCATGAATACCCTAAACATGCTAGAAAGAGGATGGATGGGGAGGCTGCTGGCCTCCTACCTGCTCCATGCTGAATCTCCTAAAATCCTCACCCATAGACCCAGCAGAGTCCCAGGGCAGCTGTCCTGAGCCCTCCCAGTATCCAGATTTGTTCAGCACACATTTGAACAAAGAAAGGCTTCGTGGAGCAATGCAGATCACTCTTAAAACATCGCAAGGCACGAGTGAAGACAGAGACTAGATCGCTCTCGTGCTATAATAAAAACCGCCCCATACGGGTGTTACGAGAGAGATGCCGTCGATTTTTTTTTTTTTGTCCGAGTGCGCCGCTATGTTCTGCACACAAGCTTGCCCCACGGCTATAAAATCTCTCCAAAATCAGGTTTACAAACAATTGAAGGGATATACGACTCGCATACCTCAGGCGACGAAATGTGACCGGCCCACGTGCGCGTGACGCGACGCGGCCCGCCAGCGCACCCATTCCGTAGCAGAGCATTGGGGTCAGCACGCCAGAAATCCCGTCCTTCAATAATCAACGGGCACCGTGGGCAACAGACAAATATAACCCAATAAATTGAAGAAGCGGCGCAATACACCGTTACACGTCGAGCAGTAGCGGCAGTATGGGAAGCGGTCTAGCGCTCGTGGCACTGGCAGCCTCCGAGGACTCGTGAGCATCGCCCGCCGCAGCCGTGGAGATGAAACGAGGAAACAAGCCATGGCATCGGGTGGACCGCGCACGCGCCCCGAGCGATTCCCGAGCCTCACACTCCCGTCACGCCCACTCGCGTCCGACGCACACCACGCAGACGAAGCCTGGGGATCACACGAGCAAAACCTACGGCGTATGGGGATGATGGGGAGGGGTCTACCGCAGCACTTGGGGGGCGACAACATAGCAGCAAATGCCTCACGCTCATGCGCCCAGCCACACGGATCGTAATGGCGCATTTGCATTGCTGCAAGCGCCACGCACGCCCGCCCGCGTCGGAGGTAACGGGCACTACCAGCGGGCACCGCCGCCGACGTAGTGCTCGTAGGCAGGAAGCACAGAGGGAAGGAACGACGGAACAGAACCTGCAGTACTGAAGTACACACCTGCTCAGAATCCGAGGACCTGCAAAGTGCGTGAGTCAGGATGCGAGCTTCAAAGAAGGGAAGGGGAGGCAGGCGTACAGCTCGCTGTGGATCGTTGTGCTCGCCCACCGACCCTCCCCGCCCGACTCTACTTTGCAGCCCGCGCACGCTCTCCGCCTCGCACCCCCATACCCGTACGCCGTATCCACACCCGCCCTTCGTAGACCACGACCCTGCCCTTCCGCGCCCCAGCTCGAGCCCCAGCGCAGTTCACGGCGGCGTAATCGAGGCCCGCGCTCGCTCGAGCACGTCTCTCATCTTCGGGGCCATCCTCTCATCCTTCCCACCATCTCCCTGCTGCCCCGCCCTACTGCCCACCCACCACCCACGCGCCGTGCGAGCGCGTGTCGATATTGAAATCGCGCGGCTCCTGCCGCCGTCTGCCCACCCGCGGTGCTGCTCCTCCAAATCCTGCCGCCGATCCTCCTGCATCGACTCGCGGTGCTCCTCCCCGTCGTGCGTGGACCATCCACCGTCCCCGTCCGGGGAGATCCCACTGATCCATCCAGCCACGCCACACATGCCGCACGCCCTCGATACACGACACGCGATCTTGGAGAGACGGCGAGCTCCGCAAGCATAGATCTGCGAGCAGCGTTAGCGATGAGCTCAGGAAAGAGAGGGGCTCGTACCCACATTCCTCCGGCCTCACTCCTCCCTCCTCTCCTTTTCCCGCCAACCACAGACACGAGGCGCGCTCCACGTCCCCTCCACACATCCTCCCCCTCCTCTACAGCGGCGGCGCTCCTCGCTCAGCCAGCGACCGACGGGGGCCCACGCGGACGCTCGTGCTCGTCCCCCCCCCTCCTCCTTGTACCCCCAGAGAAGACAGACAAGAGCTGCGAGCGCGGACGTGCGCCCCTTCTGTCCGTGCCGTGGTGCACCCTGATGTGCGACGCGCGGAAAGGACTCGCACTCCCGCGCGCGCCCATAATCCACTCCCTCCACTTGGCGCCTTGTCGTCGTCGCACCCCGCGTCATCGTGCTTCCCATCTCTCGCGCTCCCATCGTCCCCCGCGCTCCCGCGATCCACGCAGCGCCGCCCCATTCTCCGCGCTCTCGCCGAACGCCGCGCGCTGGGAGGGCTGCATCCAAATCCAATGGCGTGCCGCCCCCGCCAGCACGTCCCCGGTGCGAGCGGCGCACGACTAGCGGGCGCAAAACGACCACGAGCACGAGCGCGACGTCCGCTCCAAAACAGGGATTGCGAGGTGCGGAGAGTGGCGCGACTCTGGGGACGGGGAGGAGGGCCTGGGCTGGGGCTGAGTGGGGGACGCGGACGTGCTCTGTGGTGAGCGCTGGCGGGCCCGCGTTAGTGAGCGCGCGCGCGGGTGTGGCGCGGGTGGGCGTGTGGTGCAGGCGGGTGTGGGGCGCGGGAGTACGGGCGAAGTGGTCAAATCGGTGTCCGCCGGCAGCGCGCGCGTACTCGCGGAAGATGAGCGAGACCTCCCACGGGTTTGTGGATTGCATTATTAGCTGGGGGGGATGGTTCAGCGTTGAGCCCCAGTGAGAACAGGTTCTGCTGGTGTTTGCTGCGATCGGCTGGGATCGACTCCAGATGCTGGCATCTGCTGGAATTTGAACCCATCTTGACTTTCTTTGGAAAATCCGTCTGGAAAGCTGAAAACTTTTGAAAAACACCTCCTTTGTTTCCATTTGCAAGAATTTTTATTTGAGAACATCGCGTGTCGGATGTCGATGTCGGACTTTACAAATCCTTCTTCGCTTCCGCCACTATGACTCCGTTGAGTCGCTAGCGCTTCCTTCTTTCCTTCCTCCTCCTCCTCCTCCCCCAGCCTTCCCCCTCCCGTATCATCCCATCCCATTTCTTCTCCCACCACTGGGTGTGATGTGCTCGAAGGTTTGCAAGAAGGTTTGCCTTTCTTCTGTATCAGCGCACCGCGACTGCACAATCCGAAGCTGCACAAGATCGTGAGCAGCGCGTTGGAGCTCGTGCTGCGAGCACGCGACGAGTACAGGTACGTGCGCTGCCTCAGCATCTACTGCGCTGACCCCGCCACCGTGCGTCCTCTAGGAATCTCCGGCGCTGCCGATATTGCGCAGCCAAAGCAAACCTGATCACCCCACCGTGCGTGGCGCCCATCCCTCTGTATCCCACCACCTCTCATCTGCCTCAGTTGACCCCTCTTCTTCGTCAGCGCGCGGCTTTGGCCTGGAGTCCTGGTTGGCGCTCGCTAATGCGCCCGCTCGTCATCACATCCCTTTTGCCGTACTTCGTCTTCGTCGACTCTTCGACCTGCAACGCGTCTGGGCGTCCGCTGAACGCGAAGACCGTCGCTGCTGAGGTGTGCCCCGCTCTCAAACTTACCACTGCCTATTGTATTGATTCCAATGACTGCGCAGCCCCGAGCCCTCCATCGTCACCGCAGGCCCGCGGTCAACGTGTCCGAGGCGAACGTGCTTGACCAGCTACCCCGGTGCTAACCACGTCGGGTTTTCCGAGACGTGCAAGGGCAAGCGCATTTGTGAGCACCACTTATCACACTCAGTCTGGGACGCTTATCTTCACCTTTTTACAGTTCGGATGCAAGACTAGTAACGATTAGATCACGCGCGCCCGCTCTAACCAGCCCCATTGGAATGGTAAGTCCGTTTTCCTGTGCAATGTTACTCTTATGCTCACTTTACTTCCTTTTTCGACGGTCAGAGCAAGCCCGCAAAGACAACAAGGAACTGTAAGTCTGTTACATTGCATTCCGTCGTATTCTTCTAAGCATTGTCTCAGGAAATCTCAAAGCATTGTCGATACGGAACGGAGCGAGCACGGGCAGAACCCAGAACGTAGAGCTGCGGGATCGAGCGGGGCTGGCGCGAGGGCGGGATGGAAGCTGGTGGATGTAAGTGGCGGTGGGATACGATGCCGACGCGCGCAAGGGAACGGGGGCGGGGCGGGAGCGGGAGCGGGAGCGAGCGGGGCGCGTGTAATCGTTACAAAAATTGGATGCATATTTGAAGTCATTCGGAGACGATCCCAGCACATCGAGCCGACTCCAGCAGCTTCTAGCAATTGGCAGCAGAAAGAAATTCCGATTTTTCTGCTGCCACTTGCTGTGGTTTGCTGGCATCTATTATTTTGACCACAGCCGTTCTCAGCAACTGAGAGCAGACCACAGCAGAACCTGTTCTCACTGGGGTTGAGCGATGAGGGAGGAGTGAAAAAATGGGCAGTCTGCAGTGACGCCCAGACACAGGCGCAGCCCCTGCCTCCGCAGTACTAGGGGTGCGCAGACGCGGCGACGCCTAACCGGATAGACGGCTCGACGCTCACCGCCCCGACGCGTAGACGCCCCCCCGCCACGTCGCCTCGACGCCGCAGTGAATAGCCGCCTTGAAGCAGCGACACCGGGACGCCTAGATGCCAGCGGTGGGCAGTAGGGCAGCGACGACGCAGCGGGGCAGCGACGCAGCGACGCAGCGACGCAGCGACGCGACGCCTAAGCGCAGCGACCCGTTGACGTCCCACCGCCACTGCACCCCGCCTCGGTACCCACAGAACAAGTGAGGGCACCCACCTGTCCACATTTCCCCCCAACACCCTCGGGTTTCTGAACAGCTCGAGCGTCGCGATCGCAATGGGAAGTTGAAGACGCTCTGGTTCTGGGGCGTGCCGAGGTAGTCGAGCGAGTCGTCACGAGTCATGAATGTGTGTGTTTTAAAGTCGTAGATTTGAGAAGGATTGGAGGCTGAGCTCGGAAAAATGCAAGGCTGGACGCCTCAAGTGAGCAGTGAGTAGAACTCGCGAGCCGCCCCTAAACTCACCACGTGGAACACAACATTGGCAAACAGAACACGCTCCCAAGACCTACGCCTACGGCATGTAGAGTGCCGTAGGCAGATGTGTCAACGGTCTGACTACATAGGGCCGGAACGCAGTGATTGGCAGGATCACAAAGTGTCACACAATCAGCCTTTCGATTTATTGCGCCGGCTGTAGAGCACATATGTCAGGAACAAGATTTTGCCAGGGCATAAGCGGAATATGGACACACCTCATCTCTTTTTACTGGATTAAAATGTGAAGAACTGAGCTTGCCATCACTGGAACTACCACATCGGGTTGCACTGTCAAAGGGGGGCCAATGATAGTATTTCGAGCGCGTGAATGTCTTAGAGCAGCCTGTTCTTCTTCAATTTTTTCTGTGCCAACGCATAGTTTTTGATCTTATGAATCCTCGTGTGAGCATAACAGTCTGAGTTTTTCGGTCATCTTTGGCAAACTCACTGCGAGTCGGGGAATTGGGCTGGAGCTCACTCGTCTGACAGGGCGGAAGCATGCATAAGAATCGAACGGCTGGTATATGATGACCGCCGGGGATTGCTTTTTGGGTGGATCGCTACCTCTCCCGCCGCCAAGATGCCGGGAACATTATTCATATTATGGGCATACCAACCGCTCACCCCACTGAGATATCATGAACATTACAGAATCTGGGCTAACAGCCATTCTTCCTAACCCGAAGCCTGCACTTGTGTTGGTTTGAGCATGGTAGATAGACTTGCGATAGCTATTTCCCTTCCAAGGTCTCCCCGTGTGCCCCATTCGAGTAAGGTGATGACAATGATTTCGCAATCTCGATGGATTAAAAATGTTAGAGACATATTCATCGGAATCAGGTAGAATTCATACTTTGCGCTCCGAGACTAGAGAGGAACTTGACCGCCGCCCGGCGAACATCTAAATCGGAATCCTTCAGTGATTCCACGACGATGGGAATCGCGGGCCGGAGCTCCTCCTGGAATTCTGCTGCAAGCCGGTCTCTGTGGGCCACAAAGCGCTGAGAGCTGACAAGAGAATGCACACCTTGTGCTCGGGGATCAGAGAGGAACTCAACCACAGCCAGACGAACAGTTGAACTGGAATCCTTCAGCCGTTCCACGACGATGGGAATCACGGCCCGGATCTCCTGCTTGAATTCTGCTGCAAACCAGCCTCAGTAACCACAAAGCGCCCAGAGCGGACAGGGGAATGCACACCTTGTGCTCTGGGACCAGAGAGGAACTTCAGCGCCGCCCGGCGAACATCTAAATCGGAATCGTCCAGTGATTCCACAATGATGGGAATCGTGGCCCGGATCTCCTGCCGGAATTCTGCTGCAAACCAGCATCAGTAGGACACAATGAGCTCAGAGCCGACAGGAGAGTGCACACCTTGCTCCCCCAGACCAGACAGGCACTCAAGCGCAGCCTGGCGAACAGCTGAAGAGGAATCCTTCAGTGATTTCACGATGACGGGAGTCACGGCCTGGATTTCCTGGTTGAATTCTGCTGTAAACCGGAATTAGCAGGGCACAAAGCGCTCAGGGAGGACAAGGGAATGCCCACCTTGTGCTCCGAGACCACGGAGGAGCTTAAGCGCAACCTGGCGAAGCTCTGGAACATCTGGCTCGTAATGCGCCTTCACTGAGTCCACGATGATGGGAATCGTGGCCCGGATCTCCTGGTTAAATTCTGCTACAAACCGGCATCATTAGGGCACAAAGCACTCAGAGTGGCCAAGAGAATGCACACCTTTTGCTCCGAGACCAGAGAGGAACTTAACCGCAGCCTGGCGAACATCTGAATCGTAAAACATCAGTGAGTGCACGATGATGGGAATCGCGGCCCGGATCTCCTGTTTGAATTGTGCTGCAAACCAGCCTCAGTAACCACAAAGCGCCCAGAGCAGACAGGAGAATGCAAACCTTGTGTTCCGAGTTCAGAGAGGCACTCAACCGCAGCCTGGCGAACATCTGGATTGTGATCCTTCAGTGATTCCACGACGATGGGAATCGCGGCCCGGATCTCCTGGTTGAATTCTGCTGCAAACCAGCCTCAGTAACGACAAAGCGCGCAGAGTGGACAGGAGAATGCACACCTTGTGCTCCGAGACCAGAGAGGAGTTTAAGCGCAGCCTGGCGAACATCTGAATCGTAATGCTTCAGTGATTCCACGATGATGGGAATCGCGGCCCGGATCTCCTGGTGGAACTCTGCTGCAAACTAGCCTCAGTAACCACAAAGCGAGCAGAGTGGCCAAAAGAATGCACACCTTGTGTTCCGAGAGCAGAGAGGCACCCAAACGCATCCTGGCAAGCACCTGAATGCTTCAGTGATTCGACGATGATGGGAATCGTGGCCCGGATCTCCTGGTTGAATCCTGTTGCAAACCAGCATCAGTCGGGTACAAAGCACTCACAGTGGCCAGGAAAATGCACACCTTGTGCTCCGAGACCAGAGAGCAACTTAACCGCAGCCTGGCAAGCATCTGAATCGTAAAACTTCAGTGATTGCACGAGGATGGGAATCACGGCCCGGATCTCCTGCTTGAATTCTGCTGCAAACCAGCCTCAGTAACCACAAAACGCCCAGAGAGAACAGGAGAATACACACCTTGTGCTCCGAGACCAGAGAGGCACTCAGCCGCATCCTGCCAAACATCCCCATGATTATTCTCCAGTAATTCAACGATGATGGGAATGGCGGCCCGGATCTCCTGGTTGAATTCTGCTGCAAACTGGCATTAGTACCAAAGCGCTCAGGGAGAAAAAGAGAATGCACACCTTGTACTCCGAGATCACAGAGAAGCTTAAGCGTAGCCTGGAGAAGAACTGAATAGTGATCCTTCAGTGAGTCCACGACGGTGGGAATCGCGGCCCGGATCTCCTCCTGGAATTCTGCTGCAAGCCGGTCTCTGTAAGCCACGAAACGCTCAGAGCTGACAAGGGAATGCACACCTTGTCCTCCAAGACCAGAGAAGAACTCAACCCCAGCCAGACGAATAGTTGAATTGGAAACCTTCAGCCATTCCAGGGCGATGGGAATCACGGCCCAGATCTCTTGCTTGAATTCTGCTGCAAACCAGTATCAGTAGGGAACAAGGGCTCAAATCAGACAGGAAAATATAGACCTTGTGATGCGAGACCAGGGAGGAGCTTAAGCGCAGCCAGGCGAGCATCCCAGTTGGAATCCTTCAATAATTTCACGACGATGGGAATCACAACATGGATCTCCTGCTTGAATTCTGTTGCAAACCAAGCTTCAGTAGGCCACAAGACGCTCAGAGCGGACAAGAGAATGCAGACCTTGTGCTCCGAGACCAGCGAGGAGCTTGAGCGCAGCCGGGTGAACATCTGGATTGGGATCCTTCAGTGATTCCACGACGATGGGAATCGCGGCCCGGATCTCCTGTTGAAATTCTGCTGTAAATCAGCCTCAGTAACCACAAAGCGCCCAGAGCGGACAGTAGAATGCACACCTTGTGCTCCGAAACCAGAGAGGAGCTTAAACGCAGCCTGGCGAACATCTGAATCGTAATGCTTCAGTGATTCCACGAGGATGGGAATCGCGGCCCGGATCTCTGGGTGGAATTCTGCTGCAAACTAGCCTCAGTAACCACAAAGCGCGCAGAGTGGCCAAAAGAATGCACACCTTGTGCTCCGAGACCAGAGAGGAACTTAAGCGCAGCCGAGTGAACATCTGAATCGTAATCCTTCAGTGATTCCACGACGGTCGGAATCGTGGGTCGGATCTCCTGTTGAAATCCTGCTATAAACCAGTCTCAGTAACCACAAAGCGCCCAGAGTGGACAGGAGAATGCACACCTTGTTCTCCGAGACCAGACAGGCACTCAACCGCAGCCAGACAAACAGTTGAACTGGAATCTTTCAGCCATTCCACGACGATGGGAATCACGGCCCGGATCTCCTGCTTGAATTCTGCTGTAAACCAGCCTCAGTAGCCACAAAGCGCCCAGAGCGAACAGGAGAATACACACCTTGTGCTCCGAGACCAGAGAGGCACTCGACCGCGGCCAGCCGAACCGTTGAACTGGAATCCCTCATCCATTCCACCACCAGGCGGATCGCTCTTTCCTTCGTTTCTTGATGTAAAGTAGCTTGTCAAACGTAAAAATACAAAATCAACCAAGCTTACCTATCACATTTGACTCGTTCCTGCCCTTCCCTAGCAGACGGGCGGGCCCCAAATGGGTGTGCCGAGCAGCAGCCTGGAATGCGGCTCCTGACTGTCCATCAGCCTCACGGCGTGATGAACAAACCCTTTCGCTGACCTTTGTTGTCCTTCACCCCCTTTCCCAGAAGATATTTTAAAAGATCCTCATGCCCCTTGTATGCTGCAAACTGTAAAAGGGTAACAATTCCCCGGGGATCTGTAGTCCCATTTTTAACGAGTGGTTGTGTTGACCTTAACCACACCGCATTGTCAACTCCGGCAGTTGATTAGCATATATCTCAAACCATGGAAGTATGATTATACATACCCTCCAGCTCCACATTGGGATCAGCGCCCTGCTCAATCAAGCCTTCAAAATCGTGATCTTCAAAGGTGTCACTGTTCACAGCTTGCTGGAGATGTCTGTTGAAAGTCCTCTGAATCTCTGCTTTTGCCAGTTTCTCCCTTTCGACTGTTTCTCGAATGTCCAGAATGGATGTCACGAAATCGCGCAGCGGTACGACGAGAAGAAGCAACGCGAGGACCTGCCCAAAGCCCCATTCATCCTCCTGGCTAGATTGATATCGTTTATTACGCCGAAGCGTCAGTTCAATATCGACCAGGAGGATGATGTTGATGACGGCCAGACAGACTAAGCCAACGATGAGAAAGGCTGTGCGGTTTACTGGCACCAAGGTAGAATGCACGGGAGTTTCATCCCTACCACTGACTTGAGCAGCTGGATTGTGGCGAGAGGCGTCCGAGGGGGTGAGACACGCAACAGGAGCATCAGTGGACGACTCCAAATCGCGGATTGGACCGCCGCGCCTCCGAAATAGAGCGCTGGCTAATCTGGGAATGCGTCTGAGAGCCCTGGCGATACGTCGCGCCCTTCCGTGAAAGACTTTGACAATGCTTGGAATGCTTGGAATGAGATCGATGAGATGCTCGAGTTGTCCCCAGAAGTGGGGATGGCGAGCCCGAGACTTGTTGTACATTATATGGAGGGAGAGAAAGAAGAGGAATGGAGGGATGAGGTTGAGACCCGGGATGACGAGAAGGGAGTACATTCCCAATGGAAAGATGCGCAATCCTGGTGATAAAAACGGCACAGCACCACCAATAACCGTAAGCGATGGATCGCAGGGGATGTAGATACCGAATTTGGATGGATCGCGCCAGAGCCATAGACCGATGGCGCCCATTAGTGACAGGTGGATGGACCCGAGGGTGAGAACGGGTTTCTGGGAGATAAAGTTCCAGGCACGTTGAATAACTGCAGACAAGGTTTGAGCGGGACTCGGAACTGCAGCATTTTGCTCACCGGTCCGCATCTTGTCCTGGTGTGCGCTATGCCCGATGTCTCGCCTCCCATTCGAAGCACCCTTTTCCGCGTCAGCGGTTTCCTTCAGATGATCAGGATCAATTTTCTTGGTGTCCGTCAGAAGCCGACGAAGAGGGGAGAGAAGAACATCGGTCCAGGCCGACCAGACCGCAGGTATAGGCTTCCTTTCTTTGGAGATATCGCGCTCCTCGTCCGGGTTTGGTTTGGTGAGGTGGTGGGCATATAGCAGGAACCAGATCCAAGTGCTAGTATTGTTCATCCAACTCAAATCTAGAATGATGGCTGCGTGAAAACTGGTGACAATTTGACCACTGCCAGCGTTTGTGGCTCCGATGATGGTGGAGATGAGAATAGCAAAGGCAATGGCAAGCATGCCGATGGATTGGTCCTTCACGCCTCTCATCTCATCGGCCGAGACGTTCCCATCCCACAGGTGCGCGACAACCGGTGCAAAGCATAGGAGATTTTGTGCGTAGATGGCTGCGCGAACACCAATACCAGATATGTCGGGATTGGGGGGAATGCATTGGTCCATGGTGGTAGAAGCGAAGAGTGCCTGTGCAACGTGGTCGACGGTCGGTTTTCACACGTCGCTGAGTTTAACAGCCGTGTTGGTCAGTGTTGGTTCCATCATGCCCACCTTGACAGGACGTATGTAGCCGGCGTTCCAAGTTCCCGACGTCTGGAATGATGCTAACCGTTAGGTAAGTTCTTTGACGTTTATCTTCCATTCACCCTGCCTGAAAGCCTATTTCCCGGCTCCGAGCTTCGTTTGAAATGGGACGATGGAGCTCAAGGCCGGACTCTCAGGACTACCGAGCATACGACTGGGGAGAAGATGGCGGTACAAGAATCTATCTGACATACGCGGCGGCAAAGGTACAACTTCCCGAAATTCGCAACGCCGGAGGTCCGCCATGGGACTATCATTTTAACCTATCATTCGAGCTATCACAGATTTAATCTATCTGACATTAACCCTGCTATGTTCCTCTTCACCGCAGGAAGCACACCTTGGCCCAAAGACGCCCCGCCAATATGCTGAACTTTAACCTTCCTGGTCTCCCAAGCCTTGACCAAATAATCAACCAGAGCCCGCTCGCCCAGGCGGCGGGGCTGACAGGAGCATGATCAAGTCGTCACGAGCTCGAAAGCAATCGGGTTTTCCTTCTCACCATGTTTTGCCCGCGGGCGAAGAGGATGCGTTTTTGAGCCGTCGGCATCAAGTATGGTGCGCATCACCTAGCCACCGCCACCAAAAGTTAGTGGCCAAATCGGCCGGAGATTTTTTTTCAATTGAATGTACCTCTGAGCAGGTTTTGGGGCCGTTTGTGGCCAGCGTATTACTGCGCCACAATTGTTCGCAACAGATCACTGCTTCATCAGTAAGTATCACAGGCAACATCAGTAGATTTTAAGCCTACTTGCGACCCAAACGACCCATTTCTTAATATATTGCGTGCATGTGGCCAAATCGGGCGCCGACAAAATTTTGAACTCGTTCAGTTTTGATCCAGTCGAAAATCCCTCTAGCAGTTCTCATCCTACACTCAAAAGGAGCACTTTCACTAGAGGGACAAGAAATCTAAGGTTTTTTGGACCCGCAAAAGTTCAAGCACGTGGTGGTGGTGGCTAGGTGATGCGCACCATAGGTGTCGCGGTTACAGTGCTTGTGGTGATGGAATACACCCAATCGGGTGTATCCATTCTGAAAAGGGTGTATCGATTTGATGTCACCCAATTGGGTGTATTCTGTTCCCGGCATCAAAATGATACACCCGATTTGGTGTATCCATGATGCGGCTGTGCTGATGCTCGGGTGCGGTAGGCTTTTGACGAAGGAGTACTAGTCCATGGAAGAGATGGAGGCAGAGTAACTCTGCCGATGCAAACACCGACTCGGTGGACGATGGAGACAGCGCCTCCCAAACACCCTCGGGTTTCTGAAGAACAGCTCGAGCGTCGCGATCGCAATGGGAACGGCGCAGAAGCTGAAGACGCTCTGGTTCTGGAGCGTGCGGAGGTAGTCGAGCGAGTCGTCACGAGTTGTGGGTGTGTGTGGGGGAGAGTGTGTGTTTTAAAGTCGTAGATTTGAGAAGGAGTGGAGGCTGAACCCGGAAAAATGCATGGCTGGACGAGCTGAAGGAGGACGCGGGCCTCTCCTAAACTCACCACGTGGAACACAACATTGGCAAACAGAACACGCTTCCAAGAACCCTGGCGCGTTTCCTTATTCTCCCTTATTCTCACTGCGAGCAGCCGTTTTGCGCGTGCGTAGCTACATCTCTTGCCTTTTCTCGCGTAGCTTATCTATTGCCATAAATCGGGTCCATATCTTCGCGTCCGATGGCATCATATAGTACGCTTCCGTAAGAATCGACGAGATCAGTACATTTCAAGAGATCTTACACCCAAACCCGCTCGATAATAAAGCACCTCCGAATTATACTGGCCTAAAAAGCGACAGTCGCGAGGCAGACGGTCAGTAAAGGGCTGGGCTTTGGTCTTTTTTTTTCCGACGTGAAAATAGTCATAAATTGTGCTTCCGTCGGAATCCCCAGGGATAAAATTGCGGGGCAGAGCTCCTCCGCCACGAGGGCAGCGGAGGACGACGGAACGCACGGTGCCATGAATTTCCGTTCGCGCACGCACTCGTGGCGGGGCTGCACGATATATAAATCAACCTGAGAACGGAAGGGAGAGGGGAATCGGGCATACCGGTGACTTTCCCTCGGCATCGCAGGCGGATTCTCGCGGGCTCCATACGCACGACAAAAGGCCCAAAAGTGGGGTACCTCCTCATCGCCGCGCGCCCTTCACAGGCCTGAGCCACATCAATCTCGAACCGTCAACAAATTGGAACGCGCCGATTTAACGAGGGCTTCAATCTTGGCCTCGTCCTGCTCGTCGAATGGCGTTGATAAATGGAGGTCTCGGAAAATCTCCGCCTCGATTCCAGTACAGTGTAACCCCGGTCCTTGCGACAGCACTGTTCCTTGCGTCACTCTCAATAAAACTCATGCAATTCTCACTATTTCCAGTTGCTTCCGGTTAGAAAAATGTTCATCTATACTACCTACATCCTCGACCAAAATTACATGCTGCTCGGAAGTGAGCCCGCCGAGCAATGCGGATGTTTACATCTGAAATTAGCAATTTTTTGATTTGGTCACTTTTGCTAGCCCTAATATGGCATTTTATCGGCCCAAAAATATTGCTACAACTGCGTAGTGCCCTTCTCTGGCATAATACCTACAAACTTGGTCTTTGGTCCGGCAGTGTTTCGCACGATTTGAGCCCGTGGGACGATGATTTGTGGTACATCTGTTTACGGCGTGACACGACGCGTCTCATCAACTGCCCATATTTTCACATCGACTCACTCACCTTCTCGGCTTCTATACACCCAATCCATCGTGATGGTCGGTCGTGCGTTACCCGAAGGCGTCAGAAAGGCCAAAAGAAGGCGCGCCGAGAACGCGCAGATGCAGCTAGCCGTCGACGCGTTCTTGCGGAATGAGCAGCTTCCCGAAGCAGACCGAGAGTCTGAAAGGGCCTTAGCGCGCCGATTTAATGTGTCTGTGGATACTATGCGCCGGCACGCTAAAGGTGGTGTGTCAATGAGCGCGTTTAACGCGTCTAAACAGAACCTCACGCCAGCCGAGGAGCGCGTTCTTGTTGATCACATCTGCCTATCCGCCGATCGTGGCTTCCCAATGAGCCATAAAGCCGTTATCGCCCACGCGAACTCCATCATCGAAGCCCGGGGCGGCGAGACCGTCGATGCCGAGTCGAATTTGATCGACCGTTTCCTCCAGCGGCACCGGGAGGAGTTGCAAACCCATTGGAGCTAAACGGCCGCTGGAGCTGGGAACTCTGAGATGTTTGTTCTTGTTTCTTTTTTCTGCCGACTGTCATCAATTATGCAAATAGCTGTAAGGGTCACGCGTCAGAAAGTAGACGTCAGACAGGTATCTTGAGCTTGAGAAGGTTGACCCTGTCTACTCTGCCTCAGGGAGACTATGTGTACACGGTAATGCGCGCGCGGGCTGACTCCAATTCCAATACACATCCGCCTTTGAATAGGGTTGTTCACAGTAGTGCTGTTCAAAGTTGGTCCTGTTTGACTTCCTGTTTGCGCTCCTGATTGCTTTCTTTTCGTACTTTTGGCAGTAAAATGGCCCATGGGCAAAAAGGGACGAAGTAGGAACTCAACCAGGAGCTAAAAAGGAGCATGTTTGAAACCCCAGGGCTGGGATTTTTGAACCAGGAAGCAAGTAGGAGAGTATTCCTACTTGAAGCGACACTTCGGCAAGCGTCGGCAACCTCTCAACAAGTTCAAACCCAGCGCATTGGCATCAGGCGGCTCACGCGCTGTCACTGCTCCGTGTGTGTGTGTGTGTCCCTCACAGCGCAGCGGCGGCTGCCTTCGGTCAAAGCGCACATAGAGACATAGACTCGATGTGTTCCCTTCAAGCTCCCTTACTACCCTGTGGATGGCTGATTCAAGTTTATCGGACTCGGACTGGGTTTCGGCATAGCTCGGCATACATCGATGCTCTGACTCAAGTCTGAAGAGAATATGGGGAGTGGTAGTTCAGAAGGTTAGGGCGCACAATCCAGACCTACGAGCAGTTACTGTAAAAATGAGAAGTTCCCTAGCATTTTTTTTTATTCCTGAGCTCGCTGGGCATCATATCACCTTTTCCATTTACCCAATTTTCACGTCAAGACTCAAACCATTGACAGTGGGCGGAGGCTCGCCAACTAGTATGGCCGCACCCCTGGAGACATGTATTCACCCTGTTCATCAGGTGATCCCTTGTGATTAAAATCCCGCAAGTGAATCTGCATGTGTAAGTCGAATCGCCGTGCCTGCGGCGGAGAAAAATCGTGTTTTTTCGCCCATGAGACAGGTCAAATTGTGTCGGAAGGCGCGCCGAATGCAAGCCCATTCAGAAACTCCCCCGGCGCAGAAATCGGGACCGAGTTTTCAACCTAAACAAATATATAACCATTCCTTTGTACCTCCATAGTGCAGGATGAATGAGCCCTTTATTTTCTCATCCTGATAGCTTCAAATGCTCGATAAGATCCCGCTAAAGTCCCCGTCCAACATGCACGACTCCCACTGAATTCCTTATCCTCCGTATTCCTTTTTCGATTTCTTTTTTGCGTTTGCGCCCGTTGATACCCAGTAGAAGCGTTCCAAAACCAATGTGGATGAAGAGAAAGACAGTGCAGCGCAGCGAGATCGTAGGCGCGCGGCGTACGCACACCAAAGAAGGAGCAAGAAAGATCGAATACAATTCGCTGTCAAAGGAAAGGGTTGTGTTCAGATTTGATTTCACCGTCTCTTCGTTCCCAACTTCTCCCCGCCCTCTCCTCCTCCTCACCTCCCTTCTTCGCCGTAGGCGTACCTCGCCCCCCAACAAGAGCGAAGCAGCCGCTCGTTCACTGCTTCTTCCCCGCCTTCTTAGCAGCAGCGCGCGCACGCGTGATGTGCTTCTTCCAGCCGTAGTACTGGGTGCAGCCTGTGCTCATGTGTCGGCATGAGGCGTGCGGGGGGCGATGGTGGACGAAGAGGAATGGAGGAGCAGTGAAGGCAGGGTGGGGAAGGGATGTATGAGGAATGTGGGTGTGAATGGCGCGGGGAGTGGAGTGAAAGAATGGCGCGGGGAGTGTAAGAAAGAATGGAATAGTGAGGCATCGCGGGCGATGGGGCGCCGCTGCGGGAAGGCAGGGGGGACGGGATGGTAGGAGGGGGGGATGAACGGGAGGGATGCGCGCGGGGAGGGATGCGCATGAGGAGAGATGCGGGAGGCGCAGCGCGTGGGGGCGCACCGGTGGATGTCGGGAATGGAGCGGGACGTAGACTGGGTGAAGAAGAGAAAGATGAACGCGAGAGGAGGGCGCGGGGAGGGAGGATGCGTAGGGGCGGAGTGGAGGATGTGGGATGCGGGATGGAGCACGGACGCAGAACGGGTGCGGACGGTGTCGAGACGTGGAGGAGTGGAGGGATCGCGGACGGGACGGACGGATGGAATGAAAAAAGGGAGGCAGGCGCAGTAGGCGCAACGGCGGACGGGAGTGGAGACGGGAGGGAGAAGAGAAGGACGGGTGCGCGAGGACAGGATACGTGGCTCGAAGGAAAGCGCGCGAGGACGGAAGGGAGGACGTGGAGGGGAGGGACAGATGGGACAGAAGGCGCAACGGACTGGAAGGGAAGAGCGGCGACGTGCGGGGAGGGGAAGATGCAAGTAGGACCAGGTAGGCTCCGGATGGGACGTGGACGGGAAGAGGAGGGAGCGCGTGCGTGAAAGGGCGGAGAGAAGGCTCGTGACGGACGCAAGAGTGGAAGAGAGAGCGGCGGGCAATGCGCAGACCAAGAACAATCACCATTCAAAGCATGCTTCTTACACTGATAATGATACATCCAGGGGAGAAGTGAGGTGCGTTGGGGAACTGAACGTCGAATGAGTGGCGGTGCATGATGAGAAGGACAGGTCTGCGAAGGTCCGAGGCACGTTGCGTCATGCGAAACGGGTGTGCGGTCACACGACCGGCCTCGACGCGGGTCTCGCCCCATCATCACCGCTCCCTTGCCTGACTCCGAATTGGCTGGTGCTTCCAAGCCCTGCGTGCCGGTCCCGCGTCGCTCGAAGGCAGCGTCAAAGAAAAGCAACGGTAAGCACAATTTGATCTCACCCTACCCCTGATACCCCGCGTCAGGTGGTGCGGGGTACGATCTCGATATAAAAGACTCAGGACCGCTCGATATGGAGGCAGCGGCCGCCAGCCAGAGGGAGACCTCCACGTCGATGCGCGCCGCGAGCATGGCGCAGTAGACGGCGAGGGCCAGCAAGAGCAGCTTCGGGAGCGATAGACGATTCCGAGCGGGAGAGACATTGTGGTGGAAGAAGTGCAGCTGGGGAAGATCGGTCGGCTCAGTGGCGGCTTGAACTAGATGGGCGGGTGCTGTTGTGTAAGACGGATGACTCGGCGACCAAGGGTTTCTGGGAAGAATGCAGCGAGGTACGTTCGGAAGTAAAAAAGGGAGGATGGAGCATTTTTCGGTGGATATTACGTCTTCAATTCGAAAGAGGGGGGGCACGACTCAGGCAAAATGCGTGAGGGATTGGAGGCATAAATGGGCCAATACTACGAAAAGGTTCGATTCGACGAGAACCATTAAATGAACCATGAGAAAGAAGTCCCAGTGTTTACAGTTTGACAAAGTCTCGCCACCTCTATTGCTGCGTACTGCGACTCCAACTCTCCGACTGCCGAGGACGTCGACCGCGAAGATCATTTTAAAGTTAAACCTCAGCCGCACAGGGGCAAGTTCAACCTAGAGCTCCGGCCCTGCCTAAGTTCGACCGGATCCATCCAGATGAAAATCGAGGACAAACCGAGAACCGAGACTGGCGGCGACGGTTGTGGCATGGGTATCTAGTACTAAAATTTGCTACACGTCGTCGGAAAGTGAATTAAGGCCGTCCAAACCCTCCCTACCCTATTAGCCGAGCTATGTAAGCACCAAATCGGGAAGTATTCCCACGGCAATGGCCGCAAAAGTTCACATTTCAGCCTCGATCTAACACCTATCAGGCGGTGATGCGCGCTGTTTTTTGGTGCAGAAAGTCAGTTTGAACGCTCACTGACCTCCCGCACCTTCAACCGGGATTTTTTTTTTACCCTTCTTAACACATTTTTAGAGTTCTCCGACCAAATTCCGAAAAGTGAAATAAGGTTGTCTAGACCCACCCTACCCTATGAGGCTGTGTCTCGGCTTCTTCCGGCGGGTACCTCTTGTTTGGTCAGGTCGTGGTTGGTTAGTCACGCCCGTCACGTCAGCGTCACTCGGATCATCGCGTGCCGGCTCTATCTGGCCCCCTCCCCTCACGAAGAGACTTGGGGTAGAAAAGGTGGATGCACAGGAAATTTCAATAAACAAGTGAATACAGGGAAATCATATTCTTTAGAAGAACACTTCTTGTAGCCACCACGGTATACTATTTAGAGGGGATGGAAGGACAGCAATGCTGGCTCAGCCGTGGTTTTGTCGAACACTTTCAGGAGGAACTGGGCACACGTGTTCAAGGGACTTGGCGTATGGGCGCAGATTAGGAGGTACGTGTGCGACCCGTCGTTGGAATTGACGAGCGTGCAGCCGGTCTGCTGATTTTTGATCACAAAGACGAAGGGGGCGATGACCCTATTGCCCCCTCGGTTGTTGCAGTCGAGCGCGATGTTTGCCTCTACCGTGGTTTTTTCGGGAGTGTGGTCATCGCTTACGAGCCACACTCCTTTACATTCGGGGTACTTATTCATGTAGTTCATGTCGAACGCCGAATAGTGCGGAGTGGAGAGGGTGGGTCCGGGGCCTAATGCGTAGTAGTCCTGGGTGAACGGGGTAAGGAATCTGCTGATCTCTCTGTGCGCTGAGCATACCGTGTTGCCGGATCCGAGAATAACTTGTCTCACGGGACGCCCGCCCCGGAGTTGGAACACTGGACTGCCTGCCGAGTCGAGTCGCACGCTAAGTCTTCCTGGAGTCCCTGGAAAGTTGCAGCTGGGAAGTGTTGGCGCCGGAGGGACGAGGTGCTTCGAATCACGTTGGCATCAGACGTGAGGGCCGGAATACAATGTAAGGATACTTACCTGCCATGTGAATGTTTGAGGAACGAACTAGACACTTGTCAGCAGGGGTCACTGCGAGAAGCCCGGACCCACCGGTGAAGGTTGATGGTAGAGAGGGAAGCAAGCGGGGACAGCAGTTCCCGTTGTGGCCTTGACCTCATCCATCTGCGTTTTATAAAAGTCGAATACGTGGGTGGCCCGAGACCTATAACAAGTCAGAAAGGCCTCTCAGGAAGTTTTGTCAGAAATGCCATACGTGCAACCAGCAGGATACTTCATGACGATATTGCGTAGCCAGATATTGAACGCCACTGGAAGATTCACAGCCGGAGTATCCGGGGTGATCTCTGACAATAGATTCTGCACACGGAGGGCCGTCATCTGGAATATTGCAGCTGTTTCATCGAAATCTATCGTGGCAAGATGAGCCTTGCCGGGCATGCAACAGCAATCACCACGACTTACACGATCCCAGCGCGGCAAAGTTCCGCGCAAAGTACTCGGCGTCTTGAATGAGGCCAGCACTTGTTCCGAAATCCTTTATCTTGCTCATGTTATCCTTTTGAGGAGGATCCTTCTTGTCCGCCTTGTTGTCGTTAATTACATTGGACTTTGCTGTAAGCTGTATAAAAAACCAAGTGTCAAAGTAACACCGAGCTTGCCTTGATTCAGAGGCTTGTCCACCCAGACCATGTTTGATAGCTGTAAACAGAATGAGCAACTCAATGAATAAAATTTTCCACAAATCAACTACTTGCCTGGTCAATAGACTTAATCAGTGCGCGCGCCATATCGCTGCCGTCAACTCGAACATAATCCCAGACATTAGGTTGAATCCTGTTTGCCTGTCAGCAGTGGATGTAACTGAGCGCCCTAGCTCATATACCATAGACAGCTTATGCCAGACGAATAGATGCTTTGGAGGAAATCACCAGTGTATCGGAGCCTAGCGAAAATATGATTTCAGTAATTCCATGCCCCGGAGTACACGCACTCAAAGACGTGTTCCTCTGCATCAAAATTAATGGGGGCGTTGAAATGGGCCATGACACGTACGGTTCACTGTGCGTTGATGAATGATTGGGTCTATTCCGTTCCCGGCGGGCCGAGTAGCCTCTACGGTTCTTCTAAGCACCGTACTCACCCCGCCTGCCGATTTGAGACCGATAGTATAGTACGCTCCTTGAGCTTTCAACTCGACAGCGTGCTGGCTGGTAATTCCCAAATCGCAAGTCTTAAATTGCATCTCTGGATGGTGAGTGGATGAGTCGAATGAGGGTGGGTGCAGAAACCTACTACGATTCTCTCGACGTAAAAGAGTAGACTGCACAGGGTGTCGCCTTCGGTCCGGATCAGTCCCTTCGTTGGCCCAATCCAAGTTCTCGGAATCATCAGGTAAATTGTACGCCCCAGTGGGTCGAGGACAAGACGAGGATGAGGATGCAGAGGACGAAGCACTGTGTGAGGGCTTGGGTTTTTTCGACGTCGGAGTCGGAGTCGGGGCAGGCATGGGGACAGGATTAATCCATGGTCCAGTCCACCCATCGGGGGCGTCAGCAATTGGTGTCGTCCCGGCGACGATGCCCACATTGGCGGGGAGGAATCCGCCGATCAGCGCTCCAAAGAGGAGAAGCCACCATTCATCGCCGTCCTTGTTCTTGGCTCCAGGGGGGGCGGTGATGTTCTTCGGGGGAGAATCAGAAGCCGTGGGGACTGCTACAACCGTCGTGTAAGACGGAGGAGCGGTGAAGGTGACGCTGGATGCGGAGGCAGGCGGGATCATGTTGTTATCTGGATAGTCTCGTCATTTTCTGCATGGCACCATGGGGAGATACTTACTCCACGTTGGCGTAACCGCACCAGGTTGCGAAACACCTGGTGGAACGAGGTCATTGACTGGGGTACCTCCCGGCGCAAGTGTGATGGTAGCGCCTGCGACGATGACGGTAGTTGTTATTGTTGGAACTGCAATAACCACCGTAGTGTTAGATTTCACGAAGGTCTCGGACGCGGCACCAGGAGGAGGGGCTGGGTTGGGATCTGCCGCAGAAAATCAGATGGGGAGCGCGGTTGACATGAGTTTAGCGAACTCCAATGAATCGTCGTGAGCGTTGGCAGTGGCGGTGGTGTAGTGGTTTTCTGAAGAAATGAGAGCCGAAATTAGGTCTTCAGGAGCGCTATCACTCACTGTGACATTTGGGAAAGTAGAGAAATGGAGCCAATCATTAAAGCTGAACGTAAGTGTGTGAGAATCACGTGTGTCGAAACCGAGAGAGTCTGACTTCAAATAAGGGACGGTAGTTCCAGTAGCAGCCCACACAGTGATTGCCTTCCAGACCGCAACTACGACCGCACTCGAACTGAAAAACCAATTATAGCCACATTCGCCAAGAGCTGAAAACCGTACGTCGGATAATTAATGCTGTTCGTCGCATTGAGCGTCCCGTAATAAAAGTCGATGAACTTGTGCTGCGTAATGGGGCTGGTCGAAAGATAAATGGCCTGCAACCTCAGGGAGTCAATAGATACTAACCATCCCGAAGGGGAGAATGCGCAGCTCCCAACAATGTGGGCATAAATCTATGCCAGATCAGCGAACTGAGTTGATAACGTGCGGGAATTGAGAATCACCTTGGGATAGTCGAGGGAGCTTTGAGCAGCATTTTTGGTCGAGAATCCTGTCTGACATTCGACGCTGGTGATCAAATTTCCGACCTAAGAATAACTGAGATCGGCCTCGCAAAAGAATAATAATCTGATACTCACCCCATAACAAGTTGCCGCCGCAACACACGAGCGAATGCTCCACAGTGTCTTGAGAGTCTGCAGTACAGTCTTTAGTGGCGTTTCCCCTGGAGATCATTGTCAGGGAAACACGAACGGAGAAGGTGACGGTACTGATGCAGTTTGCGGCAAGGTTGAGGCAAGAGAGTTCGACGGTCTTTAAGCATGAAGGGACTGCGGCGCGTTTTCCAACCGTGGGGCTCGGGTGTGCAAGAGATGTGGTGGCGGTGATCCTTGGTTCTTCACGCCCGGATACTGCCGGCACCGCTGGGCTTGCAGGCGCAGATTCGGGTGGGAAGGCTGGAGCCATGGGTGCGGACGCCGCAGCTGAGGTTGGCCCTACCAGTGCTGACCCAGGTGAACCGATAGCAGATCCAGAGACCAGAACTCCAGACGCAGGTGCGGACGCCGAAGCTGAGGCTGGTCCTACCGGTGCGGACGCAGGTGAACCGATAGCAGATCCAGAGACCGGGACTCCAGACGCAGATGCGGAGGCCGGTACTCCAGATGGCGGGGACGAGGGGCCGACTTTCACCGGTGAAGATGGAGATGGTGTGGCGGATCCTCGGCTATTCACCATTGTGGTACCCGCGTAGAGCTTGATGTCAAAGGGAAACGAAGTAACCGCCGCCAGGGCGAGACCCGCGCCCTGAGACAAAAGTGCGACCGTCAAGGTCACTTGGATGAAGCGCATGGTGATGTTGAGGCACTCCCCTCCGGTGAATTCCTTTTATACAGCCGTAGGGGATGTACGCCATAACGGTAGAGTCCGGCGATCAACAGAGCCTCGTGTCGAGCGCTGCATCTACAATACACTACGCAGCCTCTACTGAAGATCATCATGGGGTTTCAGGTTGGTATTTACGGAAGTGACACGTTAATTGCAACTTCCCCATTCATTGCGGGGTTTATTGCGACCGTCGCTCAAATATATCATTGATAAATCATCCCGGGAATTGAAGGCCGGAAACGAACCCCAGACCCCTCAATTCATAATGATTTGGAGCAGAACCATTCCGAACGTGATCCTGCCATGATACTACACGCAGGGTACGAGTGGAAAATGTTGCAGCGTCTATCTATGAGAGAATAGCCAGGAGTCAGTATCCCGGTGAGCCCGTATTGTCCGAGTGGCGCAAAGTATTCAAAACACGCAGTGCATGTCTGTTCTCATCAAGATCTCGGCTGGCCACCATTTTCGACCCTAGGTTAACTGCGTTGATCGCTCTTAAGATCTACTTAAACTCGTTTGTGACCGTTCTTTCTATAATGCTGCATCCCTTTGACGTCGGCTTTGAAGAACTGCCGATGGAGTGTAGTATCATCAGGTGGTGCTCTATACTAAGACCTAAATTAGTACCCAGCCCGTACGTTACACCCAGCATTAGTGCACAAGTTAATTCTAGTGAATCGGAGCAAAACTGGGGGAGGAAAAAAATGCAGTTGGAGTCAATCGAACATCTCCTCTTTAAAAAATTACGTCCCTCTGTCCGTCCGAAGCCTCTTCGAACTCCGACAATCACTTGACCCCGAGATTCTACCGAGACCTGCCCTAAAGTCAACTCTTACTGTAAGGACAACTTATTTATTCTGTGAAAAGCTTTGTTGTGCGGGGAAGTTATCAGAAACTGATCCTGCATACACTTGTTACGAGTCTAGCTAAAGCCGCAGTATCGACGTTGAATCACCCTCTTTCACCCTCTTTTCACCCTCTTTATAAAATTGCGTGTGTCCGTCCGTCCGAAGCTTTTTAAACTCCGCCCCGAGATTACACCGAGACCTTCCCTAAAGTCAGCGCCGACTTATTTATTCTGTGTTTAGGAAAGTTGAAATATCTGCAGCTTATTCCACGTACTTACATGCTTAGATTTATTGCTCAGTCCTTCGCACGCCAACGCGCTCTTGTTGAGATGTAAAATTAGGCTGTCCTCGTTGGATCGCAGCCTAATTGAATTTACGCTGAACTGCTGAGTCGTCAGAGAAATGCCAAGTCCCAGGACGATTCAATGCAAAAAAAGCAGCCCTACCCCGGTCCCAAAGACAGGACAATTCACACATTTGATACCGACTGTCGTCTTCCTGCGCTTCCTTGTGGTCGGATTTAAGGCCGCGCTGATGAAGATGAAACAGGCCAAGCATACAGTACCTGGGGCCAGATACCAGGTCATATCACGGCCGCACAATCTACCTTCAATGATCTGATACCCCTGGCTCGACAATAGATAAAACCCATCGATGGACATCCCGTGTACAGTTCACTGGAACCGAGGTAACCTTGGGCGTAGTCGAGGGATCCGTCCTTCCTGATCGAATTCTTGCTCAAGTCGCCGGTATTCTGGACCGCTGTTCTGGGCCGACCATTTTTGGACACAGCCCCAACTGCGTGAACGTGATGAACTCGAGGAGCTGTGATGATGTTCCTTGAGTCAAGGAACATTCTCATATCATACCCCATCCTTGACTCACTTTTGGCTTCAGGTCGAGTGATACAATCATACAAACGGCGCGCGCAATCGGTGGCCTTGACCTGAAGGCTGATGCTCCGAGTTGCCGTGCTCTTTAACCCGACCGTAAGAGTGTACGCTCTGCGCTTGCTCTTGCTTGCCTACATTCTGCTCATCGCGCTCTCTGCATAATCGGCTTATCTGCCTGGACTCATCTCCTGCGCGGTGTTATTCACACATCAGTTCCTTGTGTACGTCAGAGGAGACAGTCTTCAAGCTTCTCGGGCTCAACTACGGACATTTTATTCAAGTGGGACTGGCACGGCCTGGCTGCGGTCGATTCACTGATGGTGGTCCTTGAAACCTCCGGTGAGAGCGCTCGTACTCTGTTTCGCCGTAGTTCAAATAAGATTATATCAGCTATGTGGTTTATTGCGGGGACAATGTCGTGGGCGCTGGTCATGGGACTGGTGGAACATCTGGTGGCCATCCCTGGTTGTCATGCTGCTCACGCTGCTAGCAGCTGCAAGCTTTCGCATTGCAACCGTTATCAGATCGACAGAGCGGTTTTTCACGCAGCGGTTCGCATCCCCGCCGCGATCATCAAGCCGCTCTGCGCGCCTCTTTACACAAGATCTGTTACGAATGTGGCCATCCTTCTCGATATGCCCTTCGCACCGTCGCCTGGGAATGCGAGCATCTCTTGGGTGGGTGGCGCCTCTCGAGATTCATCACGTACCGAACTCCTCGGCAGTATCAGGTCTTCTGTCGGGATTGCGAGAACACGATGTTAACCAGCATTCACGTGTCTGTACAGGTGTGGACCCATGGGACGGGAAATAAAAACCTCACCTGTCCAGTTGACATGGACGATCTCGGCGGCCTGAGTGCGCATTGTATGTGCTGCTCGTTACGCCCATGTCGCACGTATCCTGATGTTATCCCAGGTCCGACAGGATGAGACGATATTCTGAGTATATCCATCTCCATAGATGTCCCACCCCGCAATGTGACAGCCAGCCATCCGCCTTGGACACGGGGAGGAATACGGAGAGTATGCCGGTTATCCTCAGCCCACGCCCGTGGTCTCTGGATCCCACCTTTTCAGATTCATCTCCTGGATGGAGAGACGTGTGCTAGTTCTCTCGGAATCGGGGTGGGCGCGGGATCTGCTGCACATTAAATTCAACGTTCTCAGTACTTTATATTAATCTGGTCTTATATGTTCTTGAACTTCAGATTAATCTGTACATGTATTTTTCAGAGCTAAGGATGCCCGCTATTCTAGTGCTACCATATTTAATCTGAACATAATCCTCGCTTTACCCGTGTCCTCGGATTAAAATCTGCATCTCAGATTATCTTGCCCGCGCTCAGATTAAATCTGAAACTGTCAGCAACAAGCACGGCGGGCAGGAACACTCACATTCAGATTATCCTGCCCGTGCTCGGATTAAACTTGAGCCTCGCATTCAGATTATCTTGCCCGAGTTCGAATTAAATCTGAAACCATCAGCATCAAGCACGGCGGGCAGGAACACTCACGTTCAGATTATCCTGCCCGCGCTCGGATTAAACTTGAGCCTCGCATTCAGATTATCTTGCCCGAGTTCGAATTAAATCTGAAATGATCAGCATCAAGCATCAAGCACGGCGGGCAGGAACACTCACATTCAGATTATCCTGCCCGCGCTCGGATTAAACTTGAGCCTCGCATTCAGATTATCTTGCGCGCGCTGGATTAAATCTCAAAGTATCAGCGCGCCATCAAACACGGCGGCGAGACAGCCTCGCATTAAGATTATCCTGGGCGCGCTCGGATTAAACCTCTCTGGATTGAATCTACTATCATCTGAAACTATCGGCATCAAGCACGGGCGGGCAGGAACACTCACACTCAGATTATCCTGCCCGCGCTCGAATTAAACTTGAGCCTCCCATTCAGATTATCTTGCGCGAGCTGGATTAAATCTCAAACTGTCAGCGTACCATCAAATATGGCGGCGAGACACCCTCACATTAGGATTATCCAGGATTATCCTGGGCCCGCTCGGATTAAAGTTGTCTGGATTAAATCTGAAGATATCAGTGCGCCATCACATTCAAAACGGGTGCTACGTGCAGGGGCAAAGAATATCAGACAGCAGAATTGAGGATGTAGGGGTAAACGGAAATCAAACCTGATCTATGGCCAAATGTGACAGGGATGTGGTGGGTGGCTAGCGAAACGAGGTCTCTGGCTCAAAGACAGAGTGAGCGTAAGTACGCCCACATGCAAGTCGGCGACGGAGTGACATGCCATTCACTCCGGGGGTGCAGCGGTACAACGAGTGTGGAAGAGGGACGCAGGAGGGCAGCACGAAGTGGCACTGGTGGGTGTCATTGTCAAAGCGAGAAGGGTCACGAGCGTCGTCACTTACGTGTGACAGGACGCGTTGCGTCGCGTCCGTCACAATTGTGACACGACGCGTTGCCGTCGCGTCCTAGAAAATAGATCTAGACATTGTTCTGCAAGTAATAATATCCCTTATTCCATAAGTATTGTCTATTTGTTGCATGCATTCTCTCTACCATAATGGCGGCTGCTCTATCCACGGTGAACGCAGAAACTCCCGTTTCTCTTCGACGAGGTCGCCGTAAGTGTCTGAATGATTCGATTCTAGTACCCGTATTAGGTGTTTGATGTATAGGACTGGAGGCTCGTCAGAAAAGCGGGATATATGAAAGATGTGAAAATCGATGGCGGTAATGCTCTCATAACTCCAATTCTCCCTGCCCCGCATACCCATTCGCCAAGCGAAAAGCAAAATTTTCATTCACATCGAGCGGTAACTCTCCGGGTCCGTGAAGTGCCAGCGTAATCCCGCGCACTGGAGATTTTGGCATCAGCTTAATTCGCCAGCGGGCCGCGAGTACACACTCTTTGCGTCAAACCAGTCTCGGCGTTCGTCGCCGACAGGATACGGATTGATCGCATCGAAGCTTACTGGTTCTGAAGCCACCGCAGCGATCGCTTCGACGTCGTGATTGCACTCGGAGGGAAGTGCGGCGGCCATCAGTGCGGTGTAAGCCATGCGGTTGAAGTAGCCATTTAGGCCGTCGTCGCACGAAAAATGGTGGCCGAAATCGGTCTCGAATAGCTTCGCTGGGTAACAACTGTTGGCGTCACCATAGAATGAAAAATGGGAAGTACGACCCACCCGCGTCTAAGTAGATGATCATGTCGGGGTCATCATGACGGTCGCCCGCGGCTGTACCCGTTGACCTTAGGGACCATCACAGAGAAAACGAAACTAACTCACCAGCAGCAGCCCTCGCCCTCAAGATCATTAGCTCCGCAATGCGCGGCGTCTTCCTGGCAAACCAGGCCGCGTTCTCGCGGTCGGGAACGAATTTCCCGTACAATCTCTCGTAGTGCTCCACTGCCCAGATGTCAGACGTGTAAAAACAAAAACGCTGAATCCTCACATTCATTGTCATACAGGACCCAGTCGTCCCAATTCGCGTCCGCCCTGTCACTTGCGTTCTCGATCGACGTGTTGACTGCTTTCCTTCTCTCTTAAACAACTGGTCAGCCCAACCACTATATGTCAGGACTCAGCCACTTACCATATCGCTTGCGCAATTTACAAACCTTGGCGTTGAGAAGGATTCTCCCCCTCTCCTGGAAGAAGAGGCACTTGGAGCGGAGTTCGGGCGATCAATCGCCTGGTTCCAGAAGAACAGCAGCATATGGGAATACATCGCGGAGGAGGGGACGGAGGAGGAGGCTGACTGGCGAGCGTACGCCTACAAGCAGGCTGCGATGTACCGCGGTGCGTACGCCTACAAGCAGGCTGCGATGTACCGCGGCTTCGCGGAGCATTGCGTCCAGCAGTGGGGGAACGTGCCCGCGCTCGTGGCGGAGGATTTGAGGGTAGAGGAAGAGAAGCAGAGGCTTGCGGCGAAGGCGGCAGCCGAGAAGGGTGAAGAGAGTGACGACTACGCGGTACGTTGGCCATTTGGCAACAGACGGAAAAATTGACGGCTGTATCTTTACACGAATACTACTGGGAGGTGGTTACAATGGAAGGGCACATACGAGGAAGTACGGCCTGAGCGCTGCTCGCTGGCCGACTTCCTAAAGTGGCCGTTGTTTGGCATCACACGCCGGTGGAAGCAACAACTCACCCCGCTGTATAATCTTGTATAATCCCGGCGCACCACGGCATCATCGATCTGAGGACGTTCTGAGGTTGCAGCGTCATGTAAATGAATCAATATAGTATGTTTCACACTGTAATGGATGACTGCCTCGTCTTTAAGCCCGCAATACCCCGATTACGAACTGACCCGCTAACAAGTGGTAGGCTTCGAATATATCTCCGGGTTTGCCAGGCGCGGGATGACGATCCAGCAATTGGTGCTAAACGCCCGCTCATCGGGCACCGCATTCTGCACAGCCGCGGGGTTTGCCGCGCGCGCACGGGCATCGAGCTGCGGAACGGACGAGGAGGACAGTTGCGGCGGCGGATCGTGCGCGGGGACGACGTTGACGCGCCGCCGCCGTGCCTATAAAACTTCCCCTGCACTAATCTCTAGATTTATTCTCTGGGACGCGCCGGCAACGCGTTGTGTCACAATTGTGACGGACGCGACGCGACGCGTCCTGTCACACTTGTAAGCGACGACACTCGTGACCCTTCTCTCTTTGACAATGACACCCACCAGTGCCACTTCGTACTGCCTTCCTGCGTCCCTCTTCCACACTCGCTGAATCGCTGTGCCGCTGCACCCCGGGAGTGAATGACATGTCACTCTGTCGCCGACCTGCACGTCGGCGTACGCTCACTCTGTCTTTGAGTTAAAGACCTCGTTTCGCTAGCCACCCACAACATCCCTATCGCATTTGGCCATAGATCAGGTTTGATTTCCGTTTACCCCTACATCCTCAATTCTGCTGTCTGATATTCTTTGCCCCTGCACGTAGCACCCGTTTTGAATGTGATGGCGCGCTGATATCTTCAGATTTAATCCAGACAACCTTAATCCAAGCGCGCACAGGATAATTTGAATGTGAGGCTATCTTGCCGCCGTGTTTGATGGCGCGCTGACATTCTGAGATTTAATCCGAGCTCGGGCAAGATAATCTGAATGCGAGGCTCAAGTTTAATCCGAGCGCCGGCAGGATAATCTGAATGTGAGTGTTCCTGCCCGCCTGTGCTTGATGCCAATAGTTTCAGATGATAGTAGATTTAATCCAGAGAGGTTTAATCCGAGCGCGCTCAGGATAATCTTAATGCGAGGCTGTCTCGCCGCCGTGTTTGATGGCGCGTTGATACTTTCAGATTTAGTCCAGCGCGCGCAAGATAATCTGAATGTGAGACTTTCTCGCCGCCGCCGCCATGTTTGATGGGCTGATACCAGATTTAATCCAGACATCTTTAATCCGAACGCGCCCAGGATGATCTGAATGTGAGGCTTTCTCGCCGCCGCTGCCATGTTTGATGGGCTGATACCAGATTTAATCCCGACGAGTTTAATCCGAGTGTGCACAAGATAATCTGATTGTGAACCTCTCCCGGCTGTGGTTGGGCTGATACCAGATTTAATTTAGACGCACGCGCCAAGTTTTAATCCTGGACGACAAGATTGGAAGTTTAATCCCGAGTGCGCAGGAGGAGCGAGGATTATCTTGAGGAGGGGGAGGATTTAATCCTGGGTGGGCTGGATGGGTGCATGCTTTAGCTCTGGAACATCGTTGTATAGATTAATCTCGAGTACAACAAAATATAAGACCATCTTAATCTAAACTACTGATATCACTGTTAAATCCTCAGCCAGTTAGTTCCACTCCGCCTGCTGATCCCAGTCATTCTTCAGTGATTTCAACCCCGAAACAACCGGCTTGCATCTGTATTCGCCCCGCACGACATCAACGCACTATCTAGTCCAACTGGAACACTGGCCGGTGAAAGTATGCCCACTAACTTTAGGTAGTGGGTCCTGAAGTGCCCTAATGGTGCAGAGCGTCCGCCAAAATGTAGCTTTCCCACGGGCAAGCAGAGCCAAACATTGCGATTTTGCGCATGAGTTCGAGTCCCCTCATGCGCGATTTTCTTTTCATTTACTTTCTTGCCAAATCCAACCAGAGTTGATTGGTCTAATATTATGAAAGGTATTTGGCATTCAACTGACATCTAGGGCATGTATTTCTTGATATTGAAGTTGCATCTCAAACAAACCTTCAATCCCCATTGATCTCCCCCAAAGTGGTTGTCAACACTTCCGTTCAAATGAGAGAAGAATTCAACCAAAACTGTGTTTTAACCCTTGTCAATCATTCCACCCAGCTCTGGAGTTAATGCCCATACATAGGTAGAGATGTCACAGAGATGCTGAATTTTCTGAAGCTAAGCCCTCAACACACCCAATTGAATTCCAATTCCTTTGTTCACTCAAGGCTTTCCGGGAACATTTGATCTCATCAGGTAGTCCTCGCTCTGGCTGATGATATACAAGCCCCAATAAATTCAACATGCAGCGGGTGTCTGGTAGCTCAATCTGGTAAAATCCTTGGAAGCTGGATTGATCTGGAGTCAACTAAGGAGTATACTATACTGACGGATCAGACTTGCATCCCACTGAGATTCCCATCCATCAGAATTTAATGTGGTCATAATCAGTTGTGACAGTCTTTAACCTACCGCCAATGAGATATAACCAAACCAAGGGCCAACTCATTTCAACCTGGTTGGAAGGCAACACACACTCAGCTCTGAGGGCCCGACACAGTCAGAGCTTCCTGGCCCAATGTGAGCTGGTCGATGTGTGGACCAAGTGAGATTTGGGCTTGAGAGTGATTACATGTCCTTTGGTAATAATAATATGTTACATGTGGCTAGCCCCAATCTAGAGCACTCTCGGCTTGGCTTGGGTCTGACTTGTTACGAAAATTGGGATAGCTTGGGTCCCTGGAGTAAGTAAAGGCTAATTTCCTCCAACATACACTGATGAGCACTGAATTAAGTAATGAGTTAGTGGGCTCTGCCGCACAGCGCGCTACAATTGTTATCGGACATATGGGGTAATACTGGGTCACTATTATGGTAGATATACTGTGTAATAATTATTTTGTGCAAATTTCAGCACACCCTAGCCAAAATTACGTTAAAATTCACCACTTTGAGGAAATGATTCCAAAAATCACCCAACCTAGGAAACGAGCTTTTGCTAAAACCCATCCCAAAATTCTCTCCCCCAAAAAGGCACAGGTTCAAATAGGCTGAAGGATAAGAATCAGGATAAATTGAACCCAGCACGGTCGAGTGAGAAAATAACCCCGGTTTGCCGTAAATTTTTCTAAAATATCACCAGCCCTGCATCCTGGGCCTCGCATGAAAGTATATCTATATAAGCAAAGAGGTGGGTATCGAGAACAAACATCAAAGTAGAGCAAGGTGGAGTGCCCAGCCGTCCGCTCCACAGGTTGGCTCAATTAAGAAACGTCGAATGTCGGCTCCACCGAAATGTCAAGATGTCTGTTTCTTGCTTCTGGATGCTTCATTGAAGCTCATCCAGTGAATTCCAAAGGAGTCCAAGGGCCAAAGAGGGATGAGGGAGATTAGATGAAGGCACGCGCGAAATATTTGTTGTGGGCTGTATTGGGAATCAGTGTGAGAGGTTTACTGATCTGGTACGCGAGTGAACATATCACATCGAATACTTTTAAACTTTGTTCATGGTTATAATTTTTGGCGGATCAATTGAACTGGGCTTAGGGAGATTCGAGTTGACTATTTGGGGAATGCAAAGTTTGGAATGAAAGCAAAATTTGTAGGTGAGATGCCAGACTTCCGTGTAGACCCAATAACGAGCAGGGCATAGTCAAGGCAGATTTCGCGTGAACAGAAAATGGAGGCGATGAATATATTGTACTCATGGACTGTCCAGGATACAGGCGGGGCTTGAAATTCGATCCATAATTCTGGAGCATGAGACCAACATTTGAAGGATGTGCTTGGTTGGAGTTTATATGTGACAAATGTTGGTTCACGGTAGTATCGATGTTGCAGGAAATTGAGTTCCGGCCCATCCAGCGACCATATTACATACCTTCCTGCTTTGTAGAACAGACTCAAAAGCAGAGGTACCCGTTGGAGATTCTAACATGTCCGAGATCCCCGAGCCACATCATTATTCCAAACCTAATTATGCCAGTCACGAAACTTAGTGATCAAACGGTCATCGTAGCTCCCGGGACTGGACAAACTTCGAATCGAAGTAGACGAAAAGAATATAAGCTTAGCCTTAGCGTACTAAACATTGGTGATTCGGCGTCGGAGGATATAATGATGCGTGGTGGCCAACATGCTAAAAGTCGCACTCAGGAGTCAGCTGGAGTTAGCATAGGATAGTTAAGCCGTGTTGTATTCTGTTTATGAGGCCGCGAGGAGTCAACTTTTGGTTGACGACGAGCGGTGTCTTAAGAATTCTTCCCATAGATGATCGCCATTGTCATTCCGTGGCGAAGACACAGGTGACTGCTAGTCTATATAAGGTATCGAGGACAAACGTCAAAGTGGAGCGGGGTTCCACTCTTGGAGAAACGGACCGGCGGAGCCAGACATGGCACATCCGTCTCCGCTACTCCACTCCCCGCCCCACCCTGCTCCAGCGCTCGCCGCAGTCATGTACTTACACTACCAAATGAATATATCTCTCTTCACCAAACCACACACAGTGCACATAAGCAACTCAACAAATCAGCAAAGGCACTATGATAGCCTTGCAATGAGGTGCACTGCAACCAAAGATGACCCATGATGGCTGGCTAACGACGCACACCAGTCCTCTGACGCCTCTGGGAACTCCTCGGGGTCATCAAAACGATGAGTGCCGCGCTCTGCGCGAATGTAGAGTTAAGTCCGTGCCGACGTCGCGTCCTGAATCCGCCCAACTTTGAGGCTAGAACAGCGGGTAACGAGAATGTACCTCCGCACTCCGCGTAGACAGTAGTCCAGAAACGTTGCCGGGAGAGAGAGAGGGGCAAGTGAGGTGCTCTCACACCGCCACCCCGTAATGCAGCCAGGTCCCATGCTCAGCAGGCCCGACAAAGGAACGAAGAATCAGACAGACAAATGCAAATGAATATCGACGGTGCGTCCCACTCTCTCATCCTCCTTGCCAGCTTCTTAGAACGACCTTTTGTAGAGGACCCAAGAGATTTGAGGGTCGGCGCTGCACCGGATACTCGGCAATCACGAGTTCTGCAGGTGAGCAAGCATTCTTTGAAGCCGGTGTTCGTCTGACACGATGGCCTCTCAGGTCCTTAACAATAACAATGGTCTCATGACTCCGCCAGTCACACAGGGCCGGCCTGGCAGAGCTAACGCGGCCAATGGTGCGTGAAATTTTCTTCAGTACTGTCGCAGCGTTAAGACGGAATTCGCTTCCAGGCCGCCCCAGACATCAATGCGCACCGCGCCGTGAGCAGATATTCATGGCAGTTCGTCGAGAGTACCATGATCCAGAGTCCTGACACGACTTCGGCCCCATGAATGAGGAGTGCTCCGATTGCGGCGCTCTTCATTGGAATGATGAGCGGTACTCAAGTCCTCAGTCATCGGCGGCTCGAACTTCGGAGTCTGCTGCGATCATGGGAAGGTTCAGCCCGAGACTCTCGACGAGCCGCCTGAGCCACTACGACGGCTTTGTGTACCGCTCCACTTCATGGTAAGGTGATATCCGCAAACACGGACCGGTAACATGACTCAATTCATTGTGCTTACCTTCAAGCAGTGTAGTTCTCCAGTTTAGCGAGCTACGCGTCTCCACACCTCTCCACTGACGTACACCACAGCTCTTGTCCTATAAATACAGCCCCAACGACCCAACACAATCCAACAATACACATATCATGTCCTCCACTGCTTCCCTCACCGCCATTGCCGTTCTTGAGAACCCTCGCCTCATTCCGAAGTCCAAGTTCATTGTCTTCGACACTCAAATCTACCTTGGATCTTCTGAGCCGGTCTTCATTGCACCGCTTCGTTATTTCAACAGCGATGATGCCGAGTTTGCGGATATTAGCTGCTACAGCATCATTATCGAAGTGAGTATTCGGGTCTCCTCATAATCATGTGCAGGTGACACATTAGTCTTCAGCCTGCGCGTGCCTCATCCACCATAGAGATCTACTCACAGGGGCTCACTCCTCCTGACTACCACGTCTTTGGAGACATAGTCTGGGTAGGTCTCTTCGGTTGTGTTGGTACATTTCAATCCTGACCCTTCAGAATTAGCTGGTACCTTTGGGATCCCCCGAAAACTTTGAGATGTGCCACCACGCCTTTGTCCACGTTTCTGGGCTTCCAACCAACATCAACAAGGACAATTCAACTTTCAAAATCCATGCCGAACAATATCTCTCGGCGACTAAGAGTCCTTTTCCCGGTGCGATTCCTTTTCCCCGACACGCAGCACTGGTCAAAGTATAAGCCAGTCCCGGGGAAAAACAAGGCCATCTCTATCGTGGGACTTTTGACCGGAGTCGAGCGCAATGAAGATTGCACCGTAGAATATTTCATTATTAATTTGGAGAAGGTTACCTTCCTCGGTCAAGCCCCTACCGCGCCAAAGGCAGAAGAAAGTCCAACGAAATTAGTTGTGTGGATCCTTTCTGTCTTGGGATACAAAGCTCATTACTCGGTTTAGCAAACATCGGGACTCCCAAATACTGGCTTCTTTGGAAGTCAAGAGACCGACACAAAGTTGGAGGGGCCTAATCCGAAGAAGCGCAAGACTGCGGACAATCGCGTGTTGGAAGAATCGGAGGATAAGGGCGAAAGAACATCCACCAGGCGCCGTTCTACGAGACATTGAATTACTTCTCGAGTACCATGTCTTAAATTGCTCCTCCTCTAAGGTACAATTCAAGAATTTACTCGAGCAGAATCTCCGAATTTCCGTAGCGAAGCACGGGCACGCTGCTAGTGATGGTGAAACGGTCCCGGAGCATCCAGCCCACACACGTTCTTCCCCATGGAGGAGAACGCGTCGTCTTAATACGGTAATACATCATGTTGTAACCAAACATCACCACATTCAAGAACATCCACAATTTCCTCATGGAGGTACACCGCCTCTCCCAGGAGGCCCAGTTCATTTTTGACTCACTCCCAAATGTGGAGCAGCCTGCAGTTGAACAGGTAGCACACCAACTTAGCACTATACACACAATTCTTTCAAATCTCGATGACCCACACTCAGATCAAGGTTCCATGGCAGAATTCCTCACCTAAGTTCAGGATTTATTTGTTTCACCCACTGGATGAATTCTTGTTTAACCCGCCCCCGCCAGCCAGCACCCATATTCCACGAAATACTACTGGCCACGCCGGCCGTCCATACTATGTTCTGGACTTGGACAGAGCCCTATTGCTGCATGATTTAGGCAATACTTGGGAGGATATTGTTCAAGCCATGGGTGTTATTCGAAAGACACTGTACAACCAAATGGAGAGTGCCAGTCACTCGACGGCGAGAAAGGAGTAGACACACATCACAGATGAAGACCTTGATGAGCGGGTAGCCGAAATATCTCTTGCCCACCTGTTCACTAGGGGCAGTCAGAGTAGAGGATTATGGAGAGATTCTCGCAGAATCCGACCATAATCGTGGCCTTAATCTTAATCTTTGCATAATCTCCTCTGGAGGAGATTATGCACGATTCAAGGATTATGAATTACAGTGATTCTCCCCTGCTCAAACAAATCCATAATCCTTCCAGAATCGTGGCCCATAATCCATGCTTAATTGTCTACTCTGACTGCCCCTACTGGATCCGCAATCATTTTGGGACACTTGGAGGCGACGGGGCTCCATGTTCAGAAGAAGCGAGTGCAGGACAGTTTGCACCACATCGATGATAGTGGAAAGACTGAAGTCTAAGCAGCGTCTATTCGACGAAAAAGAAGTACGGAAGCAAGTCGCGTCTTTTTTGCATCAGCACGTGTTGCGTGATTTTGGGCAAATACAGCCAAGCTGTGACCCCTGCCCGGGTCAATTCTTTCAGGGGGTGCATTTTTCGATTTCAGTGGTGCGTTGTTATGGGTGGTATACTGTCCCATAAATACAGTCAAAGGAAAACACGTCGTGAGCTTTGGTTGAGAAAAACCCCAATGGCAAATGGCGAAATTTGACACATTCTCGCAAACATATGTATGTACCCACCAAAAACACGATGAGTTTTCAACCATAAAAAAAAACATGATGTGTACTTTGTGCTTTCTCCAAGTGAGCGGAAGGGAATTTCTATATGATTGATTACACCGGTTGTTTCGCTCGCCTGGCCCACATGAGCTTCGATCTGTAGTACTGCCAGTGCCCCATCGTTCTAGACTTTACTAACCGCAGCCCCACATGAAATGCATGAGGGTCGACTGCCGTTGAGGCTGCACCATCTCTGCCCCTCCATCTGTTGATTCCCAATTGCATCCAGGATTACCGAAGGCTGGACAATCTGAATGATCTTGAGCGCATTGCAGGCGGACCAGGAGACAGTAAAGCTCACCCCGGAAGATCACCCAGACAGGGCAGGCCGTCTTCAAAGCCTTGCTATCTCTCTGAAAGATATACCACAGGCTGGGAAAACTGGGTGATCTTGAGGCTGCATTTCAGGCTGACCAAGAAGCAGTACGGCTCACCCCAGAGGAGCACCCAGACAAGGCAGGCTATCTCCAAGGACTTGCTGCTTCGTTGACACACAAATATCACAAGTTTGGCAGGTAAGAAGATCTGGAAAACATCCATACCAATTATAGCATGTCTTCTAAAATGCCCAGTTCAACTCCGCAGGACTCCTGGGGCGCTGCTCTTCGCTGGGCCTCTCTTTCAGAGGAATCTCAGTCACCACGCTCCAGAACTGCATACTCCAATGCTTTTCAGCTGCTCCCTGACATCCTCTGGATTGGCAATCTTTTACCTGTCCAGCACGAAGCCACCCACTCACTTGGGATTGGAGAAGCTACTTCAGCGGCTGCAAGGACTTTCATAAATTTCTCTGAATTTGTTTCTGCAGTGGAATCATTGAACAGGGAGTGGGCATCACAGTTCAGCAAATGCTCCAGTTGAAGACAGATGTAGATGAACTTCCATTTTCTCAAGCAAGGCAGTTGCAATTACTGTCTTCAGAACTATATAGTGGTACATCGTCTAATCCACAAGATGTTGCTAAAAAATGTCAAAAACTACTTGAGGACATTCGCAAGCAGCTAGGTCTTGAATATTTCTACAAGGTTCTTTGTCATGCTTCCCAGGAGGACCTGTAGTTATCCTGAATAGCCACCAGGATCATTGTGACGGGATCATGATTCTGGATCCAACTTCTGATCCAGTGCATGTTTCCCTTCCAAATGTTGGGCTTGTGTTGTTAAAAACACAGCAGGAAATCCTCGGAGAGCTTCTTGGCCGCAACAACGTTAGAACACGTGAAGAATCTGCTTCAACTAGACTCTTTTCACAACGTGAGTTGTATCTATTGAAGACTCCAGCAGAGTGTTTCACAGAGTTATTGATCTGGCTGTATACCAATGTGGTTGCTCCCGTTTATCAGGTCTTGGAATTGGTCAGTGTGAATCAATCTCCTGGTGACCCTTCACTGACATACCACACTTTATGTAGCATGGAATCCGCAATGGTCGGTTGGGGTGGTTACAAACTGGTGCATTTACAGGACTGCCTCTCCATGCATGCCCCCCTACCAATCAGTTCATCTATTCATATACAGCAACATTAGGATCTCTCCTAGATGCCTATTCCAAGGAATCATCTAATCCACCTAAAGTTGATGTTGTTGGAGTAACACATACCAGCGGTGCAGCAGATCATCTTCCCGGAGTAGAACAGGAGATCAACAAAATCCTGTCCATTATTAAAATATCCTGTGTGGAGTGCCTCAAAGGGCATCACGCAACACCGGGTGCTGTAAAGTTCCAACTACAGCAGTGCTCTTGGGCTCATTTGGCATGCCATGGGAGACAAGATTTAATTGAAAGAACCAAAAGCCATCTTCTACTCTATCAAGGTGTCTTGGAGTTGGAAACTGTTCTTCACATGGCTCTCTCAAATGCAGATCTTGCTGCATGTCAGACAGTCATGCATAATTCTTAACTGATCAATGAATCCTTCCATCTGGGAGGATTCATTGCCGCAGGGTTCCGAAGTGCGATCGGGACGCTGTGGTTAATGAATGATCAAGATGGACCACTAATAGCAGAAAAGGTGTACTCTCACCTATTCCAGGAGGGTCAGCAACCTCAGGCGAGTGATACAGCTGAGGCACCGCAGATTGCAGTGGAGGAACTAAAGGCCCGAAAGGTTCCTTATGAATGGTGGATACCATTCATTCACATGGGGATCTGATATGGAGTGGAATGTACCATACTTCCGTTCAACCAGGGTAAATGATTTGTCTCCACACATTTGTTTTCAATGTAATGTGTTACTACTTATGATCTTATGATCTTATGCCCTATCTTGAGGTCGGTGACTTGAGGTTGGTGCTGGGTATGTTAGCTTGCAGCAATATGTGAACACCCTAACTCATCAACAGCCAAACCTCCATCCTGGTTAACAGCCACTGTAAACATGTACAGATGTTAGAATTATTGTTTGTTTATTTATTTATTTTTCTACCATCAATTTAGATCTATCCAGTCCTTTTGCCACCCAACTCAGCGCTGAATACTGCATAGATATTGTGCCCCTAGTCAAAGCTGCATGATTTAGATCAGAGACTCGCATCTTCCGCACCGTAGCACTTTACACGTAGGTCGGGGAATTCCTTATCTCGGAATAAGGAGCTTGCTATGCCGATGTGAAGAAGAGTTGGGAGCTGGTGTCAAATGAATTGGTTTGCCAATTTATTCAACACCGCGAGCGGAAGCAGGCCAGACATGTGGTACCCCCCACCAACGATTGAATTTTTCACCACAGCCCCACAGGGTGCTTCATGACGAGAAGTTCATTTGCACTAAATGCTTTCTTCTGTATGAAAAGGATCTATCATTTGACGTAGACTCCTTATCAGTCTGCCATACAGAATACAATAAATGTGGCGAGCACTATTGCCTTAGGCAGACTGATACTTCTCGCTAAGCTCAATTGAGCGGGGTGGGAGTTGGAAATATTTTGATGGCTGCTGTTCTGGCCTTGGATCTGGACGGTTTCAAAAATGCCAAACCTATAGCAGGTTTAAAGTGAAAATTCCAAGACATCTGTCTCCTCAGATTTTCCCTGGATCCCCGTGCATGGGTAGAAGCGACACCTGGTTTTACAACCGAAATGATTTGATGACGAAGAGGAATTGATGGCCGTGATCGGCGCCACTCAAGAAATTTCAAACTCCCGCCCCGTTCAACTACCAATCCTTAGAAGTACCAGTCTGCCTAAAGCAACAGGGCTGCCACATTCGTTGCACTCCGTAGGCAGGCCGGTAACGAATCTACTTTTGACGTGTCGAACTTTGATATGACATGTTACCAAACACTTTCCTTTGAGCTACTTCTGACTTTCCTGGACGCAAAAATGTCCCCGATATTTTAGACAGAACAAAGGAGTCTCAAATACGGTTGGAGCCGACGACGTACTAGCCAGAAAATACAAAGCGGAGAGCTCCGGGTATCCCTTAGAACCTGCGGAATTGGGAAATTTGGGCCAACACACGCACCTGCCTAATTGAGAATCTCACGTGCAGGCGGCCATCAAACGGCTGGGGAACAATGAATCATCAAACGCGTCCTTTCACCACAATCACGACTGCATCGCCCTGTCCCCTACCTATCCCCCCCTCATCCGGCGCTTCCATCCTGCTGCTTGAATCCTTCCTTGTGTCAAGAAATGAAGTATTCGGCCCGCCCCAGCCTCCGGCCCGGGATCAAATTCCCTGTCAGATTCTTGTCGGTCATCTGGTACAATAGTATATACACGACTATCTACGGCTCACATCCTCAGTCTTTTATCCCAAAAAGCGGGAGACTGAGGGTGAGTACTACATGTATCTAACTTATTTACCTTACTTACTTATCTGTAGTTAACGCGCCTTCCACGCATTTACAGGTACTTAATACAGTCTTTTATCCCAAAAAGCGGGAGACTGAGGTTAACGCGCCTTCCGCGCATTTACAGATTTTGACACCTTGGAAACCCCCTATATACAACTCATCCACTTGGACGAAAACGTCACAATTCAAGATGTGCCATTTCAGTTGCCACCCGAGCTCTATCCTGCCGGCCGCTTCAGCCACTGGACCCATTGGAGGTCAAGCTCTGTATCCTTGTGCGCCCCACGCGAGGCTATCCGATTCTTATCTGATTTGTCCTGCCACTTGGTGGTAATTTTGGTGTTTGATTATTTTGTGCAGAGTAGCCCAAAATTGTGTACCTTCTGTGAATAATTTGTTATCCTTCATCTATGTATATCTATCCCTTCATCCTAATCCAATAAACCCTCATTTCTGAGGGTGACTTTCCATAAGCAATAGAAAATGATTCTAGAATATTTCTGCTCTTGCCGTCGTCGCTGCCGAGACAGCTGTCAGGACCCCATCAACGGGCAACCCAAAAGCGTACAAGAAATATTCTAGATCTACGAAAATCTGTAGAGGGGTACCCCCCCCCCCCCCCCTCTGCAGATTATTATTATTGGAATAAACTGTTTTGGGTGGCCAACGGCTACCCCTCGCCCACTTGTGAAACCATCGAGTCTCTGATTCATGTTAGAAAAATTCAACAACCTTCTGTTACCCATCGGAGTTCGTTCCGGCCCTTGTTCAAGCATGAAGACCAATTCATGTTTTTATTCTTTCTTATGGGAACGCAAGCCGTTATCAGACGATCCGAATTTCCTCTACCTTGATGCCATCGCTGGCACTCTCGCTTAAGCTCGGAAATACCTCAGGATTAGTTTATGCTTATGGAAAGTCAACCAGTATTCGGGATTTCACTCCTCTCATCTAACGACTTGCGCTCAACAACGCCTTGCCGTGGTGGCCGCACTAACACGTGATCTCCCAATTAGGCAGGTCCGTGTGTCGGCCCAACGTCCCGGAATTGGTCCTCGCCATTTCGAGAACAAGAAAAACACCGCAGTTGAGTGCCTTCCTGCTCAATTTTCAAGAAACCCGCGTTTTTGAACTTTCGCCGCGGATAATCGAGCGCGTTTGGAAAATGGAGCCATTCCACTACTTCTTTTTATCACCAGCCTCGCCGGAGAGCGACCGCCGACAACAACTGCAGAATGGTTATATCTCGATTCTCGAGCAGGATCTGAGCTTCACTGGCGGGAACTTAATTCCTAATGGTTATCCACCGAGACTAAGACTTATCCATTAGTATCCTGGCATCCTGTACATTCCGATAAGTGAACGTATCTGGTTCCAAGGAGCGCTCTGATGCAGTTGATTGGCTCAACAAGTGCGGTTTCCTCCTTGCTGTCCTCGGCAAACCATTCGGTCTGTGAGGCTAGCGTATATTAACGGTCGAGGAGGAAAGGTAAGTGGGACGTGGTAAGTAGGACAGAATCCTAGACTGCGATGCCGTAGGAGGAGTCTCCAAACTCCGACTAAGTGTGCCGGCAGTGCCGTCGGCATCTATGCACTGCCACCGCCACTCTTTCTTTTCCTTTCCTCACTGCCCCGGAATCAGGATCCACGCCTCATCTTCCACGCATGCCTTGACGTTGCTGGATGGCAGAGTATACGGTACGGTGGCCAATTCCGACTTTCAATCTGCCTCAGCCCCAAATTCAGGACCGCTAAATTTGCGCTAACTCGGGAGTCCATAATCACTGGCAGTGGTGGCACTAACCTGAAGACTGGAAGGACTCTGGAGCACGAACCCGGCACACTCTCGGCTTCCTCTTCTTGGAGCTGATCCGGCGGCCTGCATTATGGGTTCGTATGACCTTGCATCTGAATCGTTTGTCAACTGAGCTGAATCTAGCTGAACGGACCTTGATTTTACGGCTTGTAATTATCACGGGGTTAGCCTGACATGGGAGACTCAGTGAATTTTGAATTAGATAAGTACGGATGTTTTCACAGAAGGGGCAAGACGAGTTCCCCGCGCTTGGACATCTCGCGTATCATGGCCGCCATTTTCGCGCGTTTCGACGTCCCTGCCTTACCGCATCCTCAACACGGTAACACCCAAGGCTGTTACTTACTTGGCGCTGTGCTCGTGCGGTCCTACGCTAATTCGCACGCTGATCCTGGTACACAACCACGCTCGCTGACAGATAGGTGGGTCGCCCTGACATCGTCTGTATTTATTATAAACCCCACGCAAAAAGGGCCATTTCGATCATTGATCGGCCTCTGCCCCTCCCTCATCCTCACGGCGCGCACGGTCGTCGTCCATGGACGATGCCCCCGCTGACATGGTTCGAGAAATGCAAGTCGAAAGCTTCGTGATAATCCAACTAACAATAATACAACCCAGACGAATCATGGACTGTCTTCGCCTCTTCGGAATATGTGAATATCACTCTCGCACTGCGGCGATGTCGACTGAAACTTCCGCTAGCCCTAATGTACTGGGACCACCTCATCACCCTCGGTGCGTGCTGTCCTGCTCTTGCCACCCGCCATAACGCTCGGCGCAGACGACGAAATACGCTTCCTGTGGAAGCGCGCGCGATCCGCGAGCGCATACTGGTTTTTCGCCATCCGGTACACTGCGTTTGCGGGAAACATCCCTGTCACCTTCTTCATTTTCTATTCGCTGGCGCCTCGAGTACGCGGACGCCGCTCTGATCCATGCCCTAAATCTACTTACACTTGCCTTTCAGTGGTCGGCTCACTTTGGTGATCCATTTCTCTTTTGCTCACGGACAATCCGCAGGTGCCACGCTTATCACATTGGGCACCAGGTGGTGCTCGTTGGCACACAGCTCATTGTCTGCAGTATGGACTCTCCTCCCCGTCTCTGAGAGTGCGTAGCTGACATCTCCTTTCCAGTTGCGATGCTGCTACGGATATACGCTCTATACGGCCGCAACGTACGGTTCCTGGCGTGGTTCCTGGCGCTGTCGACCCCGTTCCTTGCGGTCATCGTGGTGCGTTCCGCGCCATTAATAAGCTAATCATACTGAATAATCCTCAAAGTGGTCCATAGTGGGTCATGATCGGCATTTCGAAACCCTCCCTGGGTGTCATGTTAGCGTCTCCGCAGCGACGTACGCACCACCAGCATCTTGTTCAGCTGTTCCATTGCTGATGTCATTATTCCGTCGCCGATTCAGTGCCCACCGTGCGTTCCGCCTGTCCATCGCTCCACGATTAATGCCCACAGCTCCAAATAGATCTGTCCGCAGCGTGGGCAGGGCTTTTCTTGTACGACTCAATCATCTTCGGGCTCACGGTGGGCAAGACATACGCGACGTGGCGGCGCGCGGATTCCCAAGAGTATATGCCGATCCATAGCCTTATATTTCGGGACGGTGCGTGCTCTCCTTAATATGCAGGTGTGAGGCGCGGTGGTAATTTTTTTGCGCGAACTTGAAGGAGCGCTGTATTTTGCGTGAGTACTGAGAGAGCGGATAGGTTTGCGTTTTATTTTTTACTGACATGAGCCTTGCGCACAGAGCTATGGCAATGTCGAACCTCTGCAATATCGTCACGTACTACGTGCGTGCACCCCCATCTCTCACCCTTCGCTCGCTGACCCATATCATAACCCAGGTCTCCGGGGTACGCACCCACCCGCTCACCTCCGTTCGACTCCGACTACTAAAAAGGAAATGTTGCTGCAGCCCATCCTCGCGGGGTCGCTCTCCACGTTCGCAAGCTGGTGAGCAAGAGAGCGGAGCCCGTTACGCTGGACTTATGCTGATCCACATATCCTGCGGCAGCTTGTCCGTGACGATGATGTCGCGCCTGATGCTCAACCTGCACGAGAAGGCGCACGTCGGCGTGCTCACGCACCTTTCGTTTGACGACGGCGTCGTGCTTGGGGTGGGTGAACCTCATGTGATGTGATGTGATTCCGCCCGGTGCGGAGATCGAGGAGTGAGGAATGGTGGCGAATGTTGTGGGGCTATAGTGTGCCTAATGTTGCTAATTTCAAGTCAAAGATCGGTGTGTATCATACATTATTATTCGTAGTTTCTGAGCAGCGCAGCCGGAGGGACGCCGTTTAATTATAGCCGCGGGGCGGGTGTTACACAATTCCCATTCGCGACGATCACCTCCGCTGTACAGGCCATCGATATCACCCGACGAAGCCGACGATCATATGGGCCTCGGGCTCTCTACTCGGTTCGCAAGTACATTGATGCCACGTCTCGGACCCGCCCAAAACAAAACCTGAGCGTCCCGTAGATGTCTTCATCAGCGCTGCACTCCGGCCTCCATCTTCCTTGTTGGTCGCGCCGGCCTCCCTATTTTGCTGGAAAACGGAGCTCCAAAAACCCGAAGAAGCGCCTGAAACCCCATCCTAAAAGAAGCGCCTGAGTTTACGTTGCGGACTTCCTGCCTTCCTTGACGTACGGCGTCGATAGCGGGAATCAGCTACACGGAAAGGGCTAGGAAGACCTACGTCACCAGCTGGTCGGAATCTCAGTCTGGTTGGGGCCAGATCAGGGTTGAATGAAGAGGAAAAGTATTCATTTTGCTCGAACAGGATTCATTTTACTGTGACATCCGAGTTCACGCAGAAGGGGCCAAAAAGGTCTAGCGTTAACGCCAATCGGGTCTTAACCGGTGTTTCAAATGTTCTGCTTCAGCGGATCATTCAAGTCGAGCCTTGGTTGGTTGGTACTTGAGGTCAAGTATGTCGTCAGTCTTTTAGACTTCGATGCTTCACGTAGGTGGTGCTCGCAAATGAACTGGGATAATATAAATGGTGCTTACCTGACGTTTCTCAGGAACTTTCTTAGTTTTGGACTGCCATCAGAACTGTCTACATCGGGATATGTTGTGGCGTTGTTTGTCTCGTCGGAGATTCAATCCTCCCTTGATTCTCCCTCACCACCACCACTGGCACCGAAAAACGCAGAAAAGAGCTGGAATACTCGCCGCTTTTTCCAGCGATTACAGCACCTGGAAGCCCCACAGAATGTATTGGAGTCGGACCATCGGACCGCGCTGACTATTCCGCGGGGGTTCTAATGAAGAAAAGAAGGGAAGTCCAATCAATCCTTCGACCGTAGTTCACAAAATGTCACTGGTGGTCGATTTTTGGTTAGATTAATCCAGGCCCCATATCACGGGTCTGGTCGTATATAAACAGAGTATGGTCGCCTTTCGCGTCGCGACGTTCCTTTCTTTCCCCTTCCCTGTGCTGTAAACTAAATCTGTCACCTATAACTCTGCCTCTCTGACTAGCGCTTGTACGCCACTTATTCTTATCACATTATAGCTATTACACGTACTGGGCACTGGCTTCGCGTTTACGCTACACTTTTTCTGCACTCCTCTTAGACTCCAATTTCTCCTGCTATTTTTCGACCATTCCTATCATGTCTCATTCTCCACACTCGTCTCCATCATCTCCAGCTCCCGTCGCCGACGATTCCACTCCCGCGACCCAGATTTCCCCTCCGCGAGCACCTCCGACGCCGCCGCCAGACTCTGACCCTTCTCCTCGCATCAACTCCAACGCTGCCGATTTTCCGGCCATTTCAACAGCCTCGTCTTCTCCATCGCAATCTACTTTAACGTCCTTTCCGAGCCACGGTCATCCCACATTTGCTTCCGTTGTCTCATCGCCATTAGTTCCGTCTCTTCCGACTTCAGTGTCTTCCCCTGCATGGTTTCCTCCATTCGACCCTACGTCACCTGAATCGCCATTGGTACCATCTTCATCTTCTGCCACCCTTGTCGATTCCTGTCTGTCGCCGTCAGCATCTCCTCCGTGTAAATCGACAGCAGCTCTATCTCCTTCCCCGGAAATCGTCCATGAAATTAAACAGTCCGCGCTCGAGGAGGGCGAGATCGCGTCGCAGCTGTCTGAAGCACAAGTCCTGATGAAAGATCTCGGGCTCAAGGATCCTCCCTACATTTCCAAAGGTACCGTCTCCCGTTTGAAACGCGATTTGGACACTCCTTCAACACGCCGCTAGAACCAGAACCCGCCCAAATTTTCGCCGACTCCCCTGTCCTTCCCTCGCAGTCGCACTTTTCCCCATCTCCGCCCCGCGCCCCGTCTCGCCCGAGCATCCCTCTCCCGCCCGTGGATTCCGACCCCCCTCACTTTTCGGCCCCCCGCCAGCGCGAGGAGTCCGCACGCGTCCATAAGAACAGCGAGCCCTCCACCCCTGCTGCCGCGGAACCGGAAAAGACGCCAAACGTTTACATCAACGGCCTTCCGCCGAATTTTCCGGAAGACCAGCTCTTCGCGCTCGCTGCTCCGTTTGGCGAGGTCCGCAGCGTGAGGAGCTTCACGCGCCATGTCGGCGACGCCGAAACCGGCTACGGATTCGTCCTGTTCGTCCCATCCATTTTTTCTGACCACCGTTCAAGACTGACGGAATCTAGATTCGAGACCATCGCGTCGGCGGAAAAATGCATCAATTCGCTGAGGCGCTATCGTAATCTCCACCCGACCTTTTCCAAGGTATGTACATACTCAGCCTTTCCTGCCGAGTTTGCACCATACTTAGGCGTGCGCTTCGCGGGATATAAAGCAGGTGCACAAGATCCCCGGGACGATGTACTCTCAGCCCCGGCCTGCGTCCGACCACGCTGCGTCTGCCACGCCCTCCGCGTCCGCGTCCTCGCTCGCAGGCTGGGAGCAGGAAAGCGTGGGCGATGGCTCCGCCGACTCGACGTTCAAGGCCAAGATGGAGCGCCTCTCCGATAAAATGAGCACGAATCTGTACATCGAGGGGTGAGCGTTTCCTTTGCATCGAGTTCACGAAGCGCCGTCGCTCATCGCTCTCTGTTAGGCTCCCGTTGAGTATCGACGAAGCTGTGAGTCCCGCGATATGCTTCTAGGGCTACAATTAACCCTACGCTACAGACGCTTGCAGCGCTAGTATCCCCGTACTCGATTCGGAGCAGCCGCTTTTTCCAGACCAAACTCAGCAGTCCGCCCAGGATCATCGCCTTTGTTCGGTCAGTTTTGAGCCGCTGCCACAAATCGCCGTACTGACTAGTTAAACGTTAGCTTGGAGACCCGCACCGCCGCCGAGGAAATCATCGAGCGCCTCCACGGGAGAATGGTGCGCGGATGGAACGACCCCGGCAGCCGTATTTCTGTGCGCTTTGCGGATACGAGCGAGCAGCGCGAACTCAGAGTCAGTCGTTCTTTCGAGCCCTTTCTTCCGTGCGCTGATGGCTTCTCCTTCTCTTTCTCCAGCGCACGGAGCGATTAGCTCGCGAAGGGGATCAGGCGTCAAACCAGCTCAGCATCGCGCAGGCGACCCTTCTAAACCTCCGCGGGAAGGAGCTTCATAATCGCCCCCCGATCACCGCCGCGCCACGCCTCGACGACTACTCGGATGAGTACAGCGACTTCCAGTCGAACGCGAGCCAGTTCCAGGGGAATATGGCGTACCCGGCGAGCGACTTCGAGGTCGACTATTCCCGCGTCCCCGCGCGCTACCCGCATGCCATCCCCGCGCAGCAGCCGCTCAGTCACTTCGCGCAGCAGCAGCAGCCCCTCCCCGCACACTCCGCGTCGCAGCGCATGAACCCCGCGATGGCGTCCCTGCTCGACTCGCTGCAGCGCGGGCGCGACGTGTACGCGCAGGATGCCATGGACTACCGCACGCTCCAGCAGCAGCAGCTCGCTTCTCTCTCCAACGCGCGCTCGTACGTCCAGCAGGGGCTCGGGATCGCACCGGCGCAGACGCACGTACATCCTGGGTATACGGCGACGGAGGAGTTCATTATGCGCGCGCGGTCGAATTCGCTGCCGCAGAAACGCCGTCCCGTTCCGCTCGATCTCAACCAGGCGCGGCAGCAGCAACAGCACGGACTCGACTCCGCGGCGGCGAACATCAACATGGGCGTGCGCGGGTACCGCGCGCAGGCGTCTACGCTCTCTTTCCCCCACCAGCAGCACCACGGACTGTTCGATCCCCAAGATTCCATGAACGAGGAAGAATTCCACGCGGCGTCGTCGATCCCGCACCAGATGCAGTCCCACCGTCCCCAACAACAACAGCAGCAGTTTGACAACAGCGACAGGATCATGAACCAGCTCAACGCTCACTCCCTCCACACGCAGCACACGAACAACGCCCGCATTCCTCGCAATCAGTCCATGTCCCAGCAGCAGCAACAGCATCTCCAACCGCAGCATCTCTCCGCATCCTCTCTGCGCGCTCCGAACCAAAATCACGACTTTACTTCCCACGGGCGCGCTCAGCCCCTCGCAGCCAGCCAACAGACGCATCGCTACCAGCACAGTCTCCCGGCCCCTTCGAACGTGCACGCTAGAACCATGACGAACATCCGCCCCGCGCAAGCTAATAACATGATGAATATGAACACCAACAACAGCCTCGGCAATCCCAACGGTATTTATGAGCGCAACGCGCGCGACGTGGCCCAGCGGCGCCATAACGGCGCCGGCATCAGCAGCCATAACGGTTCCCACATGTATTCGTCCACATCCGACGTCGACCAATCGTCTCCTCCCCTTGTATCACCCGCCCTCACATACTCGTCGCGCTCTTCCGTCGGCTTCAGCCCTACTACGCCCTTCTTTGGCACCTTCGACGAGGACGAGACGTTCCGCGCGCCGCAGATGGACGGGAAGGGCAAAAAAATTAACTCGCGCACCGCTACTCGATGATTCATTTGTTGCGATTAATTAATTAGCTTTCTGTCGCTCGATAGCCGTTCTCCGATTTCTGTATTCAAATGAAGGGTTATTCGCAATGTTAATGCAATAACCGTTGACTATCATGTTGAATTTGCGCAACTGCTGGTTCTTGAGTGGATAACCATAGCCCATTTTGGTTCAACAAGCTACTACCTAGTTGTACCCGCCGGTGGAGAGCGACGGGGGCAGGGCCCTCTTGCCACTTCCACAAGTAACATTGATGTCGTCCGTCAATTCCAATTCCACCGTGGATCCAGCAGTAAACACATCCCACTCCAAATAACAGTTCGACTTGTACGGCTTTCCGTTCACTTTCACGCTCTTTCGGACATCATCAGCTCCCCTTCGCGCCGCGGACAAGAAAAAGACATACCTTGATGAAGACGTTTCCCCCTGTGCCATCTGCGGGGTTGCCAGTAAAGTTGATGCTCTTGATCGTCGTGGTTGATTTGTAGAGCGGGTTGAAGAACGAAATCTCGGGGAAGTAGGGCGATGACAACAGGAACTGTCTCGTCGCGGGCAGCGGGTACATCCCCGCGAGGTAGAAAAACGCATAGCTGCCCATGGCGCCTGTAACATCGGTTGCTTAGCATGTTTAGAATCCGACCCGAGGGAAGAAGAACTTGCCCGAATCTGAAAGCCGTCAGATTAGGTTTAAGCTTCCCGCGAAGAGTGGTGAGATGAATTCATTAATCTATTCGACGCACCGTCGTTCCCCGGCAGCCCGATCAGCGAAGTGTTGAACCACTTCGAGATGATCTGTCTCGAGCGCTGCGTGCTAAGCCCCGGCGCGTTGGCGTAATGGTACATAAACGGAATCTGTTGCGACGGCTCGTCCGTGGAGTCGAAGTAGTTCTGCAGCGCAATCAGTTTGGGTGTCGGTCAGTCCACGCGCAGACGCACTTGGTCGAAGATCCAGTCCAGCCGCTCGATGAACCGGGCGTTGCCGCCTTGGAGGGTAATCAAGTTAGCGGTATCCTGGGGCACATACTGAAGGCCGATTAGTAGCCGTCCACGCGTATCTCGACGTAACGGTCGGTACCTGAGAGTACTAAAGCGGCCCAGTATGAGTGATTATCAAAGACTAAGAGGCAGCGAGGCATATTTACGACGATGGGGGAGGACTCGTAAAAGCCGTCGCGACGGATAGCATTCAGGAAGCAGGTCGCCTTGAGCGGGTCGTTGACACTGCAGTGCCGGGGATCGGTGAAGTTCCACGTCCCGTTAGCGAATCGGGGCTAAGACCGCCGCGCGGTGAGATTTCAAGTCGGCGGGGGACGTAATGATTTTGAGCAAGTACCTGCATGAACCCAGCAACATCCGACACATCGGGGACAGTTATGTTGGGATTCCACGAATTGAGATAGTTTTGCGCGCGGGAAGCATACTAAGATCATGCGGGCCTCAGTTCAACATGCCTCGGTGGAAAATTAGTGCTGGTGGAGACAGACCTTCTTAGCGTCCGCAGCCTTGCCCAGAACTTTCGCAACCTGCGAGATCGCGAAGTCGTCAAACGCATACTAAGTTAGTTTGGCAATTAGCGAGCATTCAATCACGGTTGCTGCGGATAGCCTTCTCACTTCAAGCGCGCGCGAAACCTGCTTGGTGTTCGCTCCGCCCGGATAGGTCGTGTCTAAGGGTGATGCGGGCAAGTAAGCACTGGACGCGCCGCGGCGGTGGACACTGTACCTGACGGGATGAAGCCTATGGGGTGCGTTAGCGCCGCAAAAGTGGGGCAAGTTAGACGTGGCGCACCCTTCTCCTTCCATACGTCCGCCTGCCTTCCCTGCAGATTCCAGTTCGGTGGCTGATCCTCGGCGTCGGCGAGGAGCGCGGTGTAGAGGTCCTTTGCGGAGACCCCGAGTTTTGAGGCATGGTCAGAGAATCTGGCAGGACGTGCGTTTAGATCCCTCAAATGTTCAGATCATCCAGACTCACTTGACAAAAAACTCGGCCAAGATCGGGTCGCCGTCTATGATTATTACTGAGCATCAGTCCATGCACTTGGGATGGAATAGATTGAACGTACGGCTCCCTCCCTGGATGAATCTATCAAGAAAAACAAGGTAAGGCCCCGCGAACCGGAATAGCAATGGCGGCTTACTGGGGCTGCCCCGCTTCACGCGCCTCCGGAAGCCAGCCTGTCCACTCACAAGATCAGCCCGCAGTCTAAGTTGTTTTGTTGGGAGTATGTAGGTTCTCGCACCTTCGTGTTTCTGAATATCAATCATCCCGCGCACGATGAGGGCGAAGTTCTGGGGGTCGTGGAGGGACATCTACGAGGAGCGTCAGTATTCCATGGCGTTGAAGGGCAAGTGATTGGCTCGATACCAGAGGGAAGAGCGTCCTGTATGTGTCCCCTGCGTATGCGCTGATGAGTTACGAGAAAGCGTCGGAGAGGAAGAGAAATATTCACAGTTGCAATAGAACGCGTCGTAATACGGCTCGGACGACTTCCACCCGGCATTCTCTCCGCTGTCTGCGTAGGATTAGTCTTGGTTCGGACAAAATTCCGAGACGACGCACAATCGCCGGGCACGATGTGCGTCCGGTACAGCTGCGCGCATGCCCTTCAGCGCACTACCCGAGGCATGAAAGCTGAGATACGCACAGATGAGTAGAGCAGGGTGACCGTCTCCTCGTCGACACCGGCAGTGTCGACCTGCACGCGCCCGAGGATATCGCGCCACTGGTCCTCACTGTCGGAGACGACACGCGCAAAATCCCAGTGACCGAGCTCCGCCTCAGCATTGGTGCACGCCTGCGCTGCGGAGATGAAGGAGACGCCCACGCGCGCGAGGATGGTCGTCGTCCCGTCCGCGGAGCCCGTGTCCGGCGGGAAGGAGAGGAGGCCGCCATGCTCCGAGCCCCAGCCTAATTATCAGCCTCCTGATCTTCTTTTGCGCACACAAACGCACTGTAGTAGTGTTGGGAGAGGTCCACGCCGTTCTTGTCGGGGTAGTTGATCTTGTACGGCCCCCACTCCGTCGGCCCCGCGAACGCATATCCCTCACCCTTGAAGTCGACGCAGGTGTACGCGTTGTAGCGCCCCGGCCCGAACGACGTCGCGAAATTCGCGCTCGCTGCAGGACATTCAAGCCGCTGAAATTTACAGTTTCAACTATGAGGACGCACCCATCATGCGGCCGGTCTTAGGATTGATGTTGAGCTCAGGGCTAAAGGTGCTGATCTGGCCGTCGTTAGTGATGTCGAGGAGGATGCGCGGCATGGTGGAGGTGGAGGGAAATGTGTAGCGGTGTAGCCCGGTTCGGCGGGTTGCAGTGAGCTCCACTCGGACCCCGGTCGACTGTAAATTGGTTCAATACTCCTCGGTCCGGGATAATGTATCCAGATTACGTACCAAGTTGGTCGAGAAATACCCGGGGGACGCAAAGTCGTCCGGGGAGCCTGGACCATGCCTAAACAGACGGAAATGGAGATTGTAGCAAAGGAGACGCACCGTCGGGGAGGATATTCCGAAGGGTTTTGCGCGAGGCGATTGTGGTCAGACATTGCTCAAATGCGGGACATTGCGGCACAGGAAATAGTTTAAAGTTTGAGAGTGGCACGGCCTATGCAATTATCGCGTTAACCCGAAGTGAAGATAAATAAACACAGACTCACCCCGCCTGTCCCCGACTGATGCAGCTGCGAGAAGCCCGTCACATTGAACTCCGGTCGGCCGTCGTAGCCCGCAAACTGAGAACACGCCCGTTAGCCCAGGTCATCCCATTCTCCTCGAAACCCGCGCACATTATCCCCGTCCGTGTCCATCCCGACCTTGACCATCCCATGCGGAATTGTCGCACCTGAAATCGGCATTAACGCGCTTCCAACACGAGAAGCTCGTCGCCGCACCTGGGAAGGTATTCCCGCCGTTCACTGTCCCAATGAAGAGGTTGACATGGCTGAGCGGATCGATGGTGGCAGCGCACCCCGCCGCGGCTGCGAGCAAGCTGACAAGATGGAAACACGTCTTCATATCGAAGGACGTTCTTGTGTGCTGGACGCGACAGCGAAGGCCTTTTAACTGCGTGACATGCCTATCGGGTGACCACAAGCCAAATCAGCAGTGATATCCGCGGGCGGCCCGAAAGATGGCGGTCCGTAAGCGATGCTGTGATAAGGGCCCGCTTGGCCGACGCAGAGACTGTAAAACGTTGATTAGAGGGGGGACGAGATTCCGGAATATTTCAAGCCACAAGATAAGGGTTTGCTAGTGCGCTTTTTTGGTGGTGGTGGCTGACAGCGTCCGTTTTGAGACGTGGCATCTGATGGCGGGGATAGCGCGCTCACGTGCCACAAGGCGGGATTGTTCGGAACAGAAGCAGGGAATGCCGAACGAAGAATGGAACGCGCAGAATTTTAATCGGGCTTATAATTCGATTAATTTGTACCGAGGAGAATTAAACATTATTTATTTCCAGACCCTCTCCAAGTCTGCTATGTACCACATCTAAATCCGGAGCAGGCAATTCATGTATATGCGTGTCGGCGTAATCACTCAGGCCCTCGAGAGGCATGTCATCTCGGGATATCGAAAGATTTGGCATCCTGCTGAGGATCCCCACATCCGCCTGTCCGTGGAGGTTAAGCATTAGGCGTGACATCATCGTCACGGAAATGCTGGAGCGGGAAGTTCTCATTCAGCCTCGAGCTGAGTTAGTTATGCTGTGGAGTGCCACTTACCAGCTAGCGAACGTCGCAAACGAGCCGCGGAAAAGAGGCTATTTTACTGTCAGTCAGTGTTGGCCCGGACGAAGAGAATGGATGGAGCCGTACTCCGCCAAGCTAAAGAACAACCTCTTCAGCGGGAGGAAGACAGCCCAACGAAATGCCGTACATAGAATGTGCCGATATTCGACAGATTGGCGAGGGCCATAATACTGCTCTTGCTAAGAGAAACTCGAGTAGACAGGTAATAGCATCACTCACCCGAAATACAGGGCACCTACAGACGTACGCGTCAGAATGTGTTTATTTATGTAGCTTGGATGAAAAGGGAAATGACCGCACCGTCCCGCACGATCACCCTATGGAGCGGCATATTCGCGAGCGGACCCATGCGACGCGTCGTCGCGTGCGCGTTGAAGACCGTCAGCCCGAAGATCGTGGCATCGAAGGCGAAGAGGCCCTCCCACGGAATCGCCAGTCCTAAAGTACACACTGGTGAGTAGTTTATCGGAGAGAGCGCCGGCACTGACGTCTGGCACTGGACGGGGACATCATAATTAGGCACTGGATCGACGCGTAGCGGATGTTTCGTACGTGGACTGTGATACTTCTACATGGCATCCACCGAGGGATGACGGAGACATTTCTTGGCCATTCATTGACCACTGCAGTGTGCATCGTCAGGGAATTTTTCTCTGAGAAATTTAAATGAACGACGTACCACGGTAAGTCCTATTGTGCCCGTCCCAATCGCAAGCAAAAGCCACACGACTCGTAAGCTGCGGCTGTACAGCGCGTACACCCGCAAGAGCATAATAACTGTGGACCCGAGGTCAGCACTAAAACGAAACACCCCGCAAAATCCACCCCATACGTACGCGACACCACCACCTGCGTCGCGAGCAGCAGAATTTCGCGCAGAAAGGTGTACCGCCTACACAGCTGGCAGTTAGATCACATTACTGGCTGTCATTTATTTAAAGTGGAGAATGAATTGATCACCTGCGGGGACAGCTTAGAGAACGGCAGAATTATGATGGGGATGTTGCTAATAAATCCGAGGTAGCGATTTATGAAGAACCAATATGCGCTCGTCGTCTTCCGGCGCCGCCAGAGGTGGTGGACTTCCGTATCTACGTGAAGGTATTCCTGTTAGGTGCGTTCGGTGGGAGTGACCTGCGCGTACCTAGCGTAATGAGGTGGTCCCAGTAGAGGAACGCTTTTGCGGTCGATGAGGGGCGGATCAATGAGAGGAGGATTCGACTCACACATCCCGAGGAGGTGGCAATAATCCCACAGGATTCTGTGGGCAAGCCAATGAGTACGAACGGACATCATCGGAGAGGGCGGAGATGTGACATTTCTTGGGCCAACGCAGCGTCTCCATATTCCATGGGATGGGGGGAGCGGGCGTAGATGAGGGGCGGGAGCAAGTGCGAGGCACTTTATATATATATATATAGTCCGGTGTCGCGCCTGTCGTGAGCATACCCATACCCACGTCAGATAGCTGCATGCCCAGAAGAACCAGACAGGCAAAATTGAGCTAACATTGACGTCTCCCGGACTTACAGTAAAATTGCCGAGACTCGGTGCCGTTGTAGCGCTGGGTAGGCATGATAACGAAGTGTTACGACAGAGCTTCTTTCATCGCGTGGGATTATTTTGTATTGCGGAGCGCCACCCATTCTATCGCGCCCGATAACGGATAAATATCCTTTTGGCAGGGCGGAGGGTGCCCAAGTGACCAGTGTCATAAGGGAGGCCCTTCCGTCGGTCAATGTGAGGCAAGAGAAGGACTCCGGACGGTGCCGGCTGACGTCCAGACGGGCATAGACGCGTGAGATCTTGAAGGCTGTAGGAATGGTGGGCACGTCTTTTCCCGACTCAGATATATTGGTCAGTTTCGCTTGGGTTTTTCTCCCATGTCAATGGGGTTCGAGTGGGTTTTCAGGCCGCAGGCGCCTTAAGTAATACGGTAAGCGTCGCTCTGCTGTGAGCCTGATGAGCGAGAATCAAGAGGTACCCGCTGGAAGAAGCCGAAACACAGGCTCATAGGGTAGGGTGACCTTATTTCACTTTTCGGAATTTGGTCGGAGGACTCTGAAAATGCGTTTAGAAGGGTTTAAAAAATGCCCGATTTTTTTCATCCGGTTGAAGGTACGGGGAAGTCGGGGAACGTTCGCACACGAATTTCTGCACCAACAAACAGCGCGCATCACAGCCTGATAGGCGATAGATTACGGCCGTTTCCGAAAACCTTGAGACGCGCAGTTTTTTCAGTGTTGAGTCGATTGGTACATCTCCCATCAAATCTTTCCGCATATTGATTTCATTTCCGCTGTTCGGCTCTTCCCTCCCAAACCTCCTCAGCGCGCATTGGCCCACGATTGAACCCACCTCAGGTGAGCTAGACAAGCTCTCACCATGAAAAAAAGGCTTTGCTCTCTGATGCTTTCAGAATACGGAAGGAGAGAGAAATAAAAGCAGAATTAAACATTGCTTGAAATAAATCGCCGAGGTTAACTCCCTGGGCCAGTTCGTTTGCTTATGAGATCGGGTAAGGCTACAGAAGTATCTCAGAATTCTTGCAGTGAAAAGCACAATGAGCTGCTTTTAATACTTATATGTAGTGAAAAATCGCCTTGCCGGCCGCGAAAAATGAAGCGTTAATCAGTGTCTGTCTAGGATTCGGAGAGACTAAAAGGCGCCCCAACTTGAACCTCGGTGAAATACTTCTGTACACCGAACGTCCACCATTTTTTGTGGCCTGCGGATGCTGGATTAGATCAAACTTAGTGAATTCATCAGGACCAAGGAGTTTATGACCGTCTGACTTGCAGCGTAGGAACGAATTTTGAGCTAATCTCTCTTGACAGACACTTCATCGAATCTAACTCGTACCTCGTTCAATGTAGTTTTGAGCTGTTTTCGAACATATATTTGGTAGACCGTCCGGCGGCAAACATCCGAATTAGGCTGTGGCTGTGGTCGGCACCCTGCCATTTACCCTTCCGAAATGATCGGAGATGTACCAATCGACTACGGACTCAGTTTTTTTCCCCTCTCACAACTTTTGATGAATTGATAAGGATGCCCATTTTGGGAAAAGGCCGGGCTATCCAAGTTTGTAGCTTAGGGTAGTAATCAAGGATCTTGTGATGGTCTGGGCCGGCCCTTTCCAAAAATGGGCATCCTTATCATTTCATCAAAAGTTGTGAGAGGGGAAAAAAAACTGCGCGTCTCAAGGCTTTCGGACTGTAAGGTTAAAATGTGGGCTTTCGCGGCTATTTCCGTGGGAATACCTCCCGATTTGGTGTTCCCATAACTCGGCTAATAGGCCCCTTAATTCACTTTTCCGACCCTGTATACCAAATTTTAGTACTGGGTACCTCTTGGCGAGAATGATGGATGGGAGTAGAAGAGGAGCTCCAGCGATGAACAGACCAAGCCAGTTTCTTTCCAGACGTCAAAAAGGAGTATTGAGGGAGCTTCGGAGAAATGGGACTTGTGAGGGGAAGAACGCCATCGGATCCGAGTCAAATAATGATCTGAATCGACGATGGCGGATCATCCCGACGCGCCTGTGGGTCCAAATAGGTCCCGAAGGATACATGTTGGACTCAGTCGCATACATCCGTACGCGGCTACCCGACCAGACAGGCCAATAAGCTGCATACATTCAACACAAGGTTTGTATAAATCACTCTCAAAAATTTCCCCGTCGCCCATCTCGTTTTCTCCTTATCTCACTTACGGAGACCACCTGTGCACAAGAGAAATAAGCACCTATATCGAGAACAAGGGACTGCACGGACACAGCGGGGCCTGGGATAGGGTAGACCTGAGGGGTGCTTTTGAAAAAATGGTGGCAGAGGTATCGCATGGAACTCACTGCGGTGGTATCTACGAATATAATGAGCTATAAGCGCACATGCCGAGGAAATAGATCGCTTACTGGTGTAGACATCGAAAACGATTCCTCATATTCAGTGAGAAATTAGAAAGGCATCTGGACGCGCGTTGAGGCCGACGTACCGGGGGTAGTCCCGGTGTATGCTCCTGCGGTTCATTTTTGAATGTTCACGTTGTTACGAAGGGGTGGAGTGCAGTGACTTACCGGGAAAAGCAACCAGAGCGGAGGCGGGCGGGACTGCTGTCCCGGAACCCGTCACTTGCACCTGGATGCACGAGGGGTAGACTTGCGCCCCAGGATAGGTGTAAGCTACACGCTTGTTACAATTCCGCCCGTCGAATATTGGTTTTCGGAGACTTACCAGAGTGCAGCGCGATGCTTCCGTCGGGATTGTCAAAATAGACTCCGATGATGAAGGTAAGAATGAGGAACGTACATCTCATGCCGGATGATATACTGGCCCGCCTTGAGCTTAGCGGGAATCGTGAAAGAGTAGACGCTGTTCGATGCCGTGAGCAGGCTCGTCGCAGCCCAGAGCCCTGCGGCCGTCTTCCCCGTTTGCGCGACCTTGAACCAGACAGCCCTAAAGATCTTTCGTTTAGCAGAGCTCGAAATTTCCGAATAAACTGAGACGCACGATGTGCTGGGCTGCCAAGTAGTGATATTCTTCGGGGCGAGCGCCATGTACGTGATCATCGGGCCCTGGCGCATACTCAGCCGACGGCCTGAAATTACGAAGTGAACGGGAAGAGGCGGCTCACGACGTGGCTGTCGGGCCAGGTGGTCCAGTTCAAGCCAAGGGTGGTCCCTGCGGCGACGGTGGCGACCAGCGGTGCTGAGAAAGTCGGTGAGGTATGCATATTTAGACGATGGAATTGCATACCGGGGACGGAGCCGACAACGCCTCCCTCGCTCCAGCCGTTGCACTGGACACTGTAGAACCGTTATCAAAGAGCGTAAATGAGGACCGTGCAGCGTACTCGATGGACGAAAGGTCGGTAATAGGGCCTGATAAAACAAGATTAGGGTTGACAGTGTGGTGGGATAGCATCTGAGTTTCAAACCGTTTCCGGGAATAGAGCGGACGATACGTTGGGGCTGTAGTTTACTGCGTCAGCAGGCACACAGATGATGGTGTTGGAGGCGGCAGATACATACAGGTGGGCTGCGGAGCATCCGGTACGTTAGGGAGAGCATCATGATTTATAATTTGAGACACTTGCTTGTAGTACGGGTCGGTGTATGGCAGGTACCCAGTGTACACCGCCGAGCCAGCGGTAATCTGCTGGACATAGCCGTGCCCACGAACCGAGGCAAAAGCCGCGAGCAGAGAGAGAGCTGCCAGGTGAACTTTGAACATATTGATTGCGAGAGTTTATTAGTTCGAGTGAAGTACAAGTGCAGCGAGTGGGTTGCTTTTATGGCGAGGCGAACGACGGATAAACAGCCTTCATCGGGTGCCCAAGAGGAGAAACGCTGCAATCAGGTGAAAGCTCCGGGTTAAATTGATCCTTGGAGGCCATTGAGTCATATTGGCGCACATGGTTGAATCTTCACGGCACTCGGAAAATCTGAGCAGATGATGAATACGCCATAGGCTTGGAAGAGGTGCTATACGCGGCGAAAAAAGCAATCCGGGCCGCCTCTCAGACATCAATGGTCGAGGTAGAGAGCAAATCTGGTCTCGGTCCCGCGATCCAGCGGAGACGGATATATCTCTGGCCTACTTCTGATCTTCTTCGCAAAAGCTCTGAATGATACTTTTAGGCCGGAACAGCGTGCCAATGGAGGAAATTTAGTCGCCGATCAATTCCAAGTAGCAGGATCACAGCTGTGGATGCGGCAAGCTGAAAAAATTAAATTAAATTCCACGGAAGGTAAGTGGGTGACTTCCCACATATTGTCCGGTCGAGTTCCAACTGCGCCGATCGAATTGAAAGTTAATTTCGGGCTCCCGGGAGGTAATCACCAAAATTTCCCCTCCTTGATCAGGCGGATAAGTTCGACCTTTGAACCCGAAGACGCGTTCTTTGTCGTTGCTTGGTTCGCGAATAGTTGAGCGGGCATCATGTGACGTATGATCCGTATTTACCCGGGGATCGGGACCGAGCGGGTGCCAAGAAGCTGCCAGCTGCCACCATCCAGAGATTCCCTGCCTCTCACTGACTCTCAGGCCTGAAACTAGACCCCTCCTCTTTCGCTTCTCGCGACCCCCAAAACCTGACCGTCACGTTTGCCAGTGCCCGGTCGAATAAAACGACAATCCCTATTCAAGAAGTTGTTGCCTCAAATCCTACGAATTATTGCGCACTGTTCTCTGAGCTCTCCGATCCATCCTACATCGACCACCGGAATGCTTATGGGAACTAGACGAAATAAATAATCCATGCATCGCACCCCATCTTGCTCTCCGCCAACCCCGCAAAACTGTGTCTGCTGTTCAATAAATCGAGTCTCTTCATCCCCCAACGGTAAGTTCGGTCTCCAGTTTTGGATCGGTCTCTCCGCGCTTTTTTCTGCGGCATCCCTGGGATGCCCTGCCCACTCGTGGAGTCCACGGGTGGTTGCTCCATCCATTCATTGAACTGTTTCTCGGTGACGTGAATGTTGAGCGCCCGGTGGACGGCGCCCAGGACGTCCCCCACCGTCACCCATCCGCCCGACGCGTGCGCCGTTGTCGCCCACGGGAGGAGCGGAGAAATGAGTGTCAGTGACGGCAGCCCGGGGCACGTCGCTGGCTGTGCCAACACGCGCTGATTTCTGTCGCCGGCGGTCTCCGCCCGAGCCACCGCCGCGAAATCAAACTCGACGCCGCTCGCGAGGTGGGTTCTCCCAGCGCTAAATCGAAGCACAGGATTCAGCGTGACTGCGGTGATGCCCGGGATCTGTGCCGGGAGCGCGATGGGCTGGACCCGAATGCATGGCGGAAGGCGTGGCTGTGCTGCACCAGTAGGCTGAATAGCGGGCGAGCGAATTTCGGAGCCTTGTATGTCGGAGGGTGCGGATGGGACGTCTGGGAGTGTGATACAGGTGTACGGCGACCTCTCCCATCGCAGCCCTGGGACAAAGGCAGGCGGCGCGAGCGGTACGGGCCCGGGTTGAAATCTCTGAGGGAGAGCGCACGGTCTCGCTGCGACTTGCGAAACGGGGCCGCGACGAGATGAAGTGTACTCTTGACGCCCCCTATTGTTCGACACTGACGACGCCGACGAGATTCAGTCGGCCTGCGGCTCCTGAATAATATAAGCTCACTATTCGAGAGCATAGTCGGAGGCACGGGCGAGGGCATGCTAGTCTGGGGCTGAGTCGCGAGGCCGATGGGGTGCTGGGTGACCATGGTGGGAGTGGGGAGAGATTGACACCAGCTGGCACTGGGTGCGAGTATATATACCCCCCCCCTGGCACTCTCCCTGTAACTGGGCGCCAAACTCCTGGCAATTCTTGATTGCCGTTGTTTAATTTTGCGGCATGCCGCTTCTGATGATCATCGGAGCTGCAAGATACGGGAGTAACCTTCCAGAAGGCGGAAGGAGGAAAAAGACATACATCTACGTTGTGGCGGTCCGAGGTTGATTACAACATTGATGGGTTTCCAATGACTGGGATGAATTATTCGTATCTGTACCAGGGTACTTGGAATGACCTTTGAGGGGATGATTTCAATCCCAACGACCGTCAACGGGAGAGGGATGCGCGGTATAGAAGATCTTTTTCGTGTCGGTCCAACTTGTATCATTATGTTTTCAGAGTCGCCTACGAGGTTGATATAAAGGTTAGTTTGCACTGGCCAATCGCGCAAGGTGTGTTCTCGGCTCGAAATTTAAATATTCAATTCACCTTACAGCTCTACAAGTCGGTCTGGCGGAATTAAACCAGAAAACGGGGGCCTCATTCTCCTCTGCATATTTTACTGACTTTGAGTGATAGTCAAATCCTTTGTTGCACCTTTATTTCAAGAATTTGAACTCACAGTTGGTCCTAGGGCCTTCTGTCGTGCATTCAGCATCACAGAACCTCGATATATGAGCCCACCTGTGGCTCTGGAGTCCATAATCTGTCCTACAGGGTGGTGAACGACACGGAATGCCAGTTCAACAGGGCTCGGCATCTCGGCATCTCGACGCGTCAACAAGCATCAACACCACCCAAATAAAAGGCGCGTTGTTCGCTGATCGCCTCTTTCACTCGAACCACCACCACCACCGAGCAATCCCCCCATCCCAACACCTAACCTACCCCCCAAGTTTACCTCCCACACATGTCAGGACGTGGAAAAGGAGGCAAAGTAAGTTGAACCTCCTTCTTTGCCACTGGCACCCTCCCCATTGCAACGAAGTTCATTTTCTTACGTCGTGCCACCGTCGCTAGGGCCTCGGCAAAGGCGGAGCAAAGCGCCACCGCAAGATTCTCCGTGACAACATCCAGGGTGTGTCACGCTGCCCATATATACATGTCCTCGCCGTCTCACAGTGCTACTTCATCGCAGGCATCACCAAGCCGGCGATCCGCCGCCTTGCGCGCCGCGGAGGCGTGAAGCGTATCTCTGGGCTCATCTACGAAGAGACGCGCGGCGTGCTCAAGATCTTCCTCGAGAACGTCATCCGCGACTCCGTCACCTACACCGAGCACGCTAAACGGTTCGTATCCCTACACTCCTCTCGTGCCTTCATGTCCTCATCGTCGTCGAAATCCCTGCAGCAAGACCGTCACCGCGCTCGACGTCGTGTATGCCCTCAAGCGCTCCGGCCGCACCCTGTACGGTTTCGGGGCCTGATCTGGGGTGGGTCGATTTTCACTCCTCCCCCCATCCAAAGCCTGATCTCTTTCCCGCGCACAGACCACCCCGCCAGCGACATCGCCATGTAAGTATCTCACCCGTCCTTTTTCGTGCTACTGTGTACCCTATAACCCCCGAGCGATGTTTGTATTATATGTACACCTATATATCTATGAGCGTCGTTCACAAAATGGCCTCGTGGCTAGTAAGAATTCTAATGGGTGGCGCTGGGGTCGAGCACCCGGAGCCGCCTGTGCTGGATGACTCCGATGACATATTTGTTCCGTTGTCGCCTCTGGTCCGTGCGTTTTGGGGGTTAGATGGCGGCCTATTTTCAGCGCCCCCTCCCGCACCACAGTGACTGGCGGAGCGCTCGTCACGCCGTCCGTCCGCCCAGCCGCTCGCCCTCCTTCGACGCGTGATATATCTCCCCTTAATATTCTTGGGCTGGCTTATCGCCACCACTAGCCCGACTGGCGCCGGCCTCAGGCCTAGTCACGCGACAACTTATGAAGATCGCAAACTGAAGCTTGAGATCCCTGTGCCATGCGTCTAATTGTTTCTCTCGGTTTAGAGCCATGCACTGCGACATTCCCGCACGATGGGAATGACGCGCAAAATAAATAGCCATCTGTAACCGTAAAAAAAAGTCTGCACCAGACGCAATTTATGCCTCAGAAATCTTTAGCTGGAACATTGTTGATGGGGGGAAGGCGGACAGAAGTCTGCATGTCTGGGGATTATATCGCGAAGAGGGTATTGGTCAATATACTCCTTGCGCGAGTGCGTGCGCGCGCATTCGAATTTCAAACGCGGTCAGCGTGTTCGAAACAACGGAGGGAAGAACAAGAATCACAAAGAAAAGAGGAGCAAGAATGGATCCAGTTATTTAGCACTGGAGCGAGCGAAGCTGTACAGCGAGGACGGGCTCCGGGAGGGGTTGTGTACATTTATGAAAACGCCTGAGCTGCGAAAAGGGGGTGGCTGTGTTCGGAACGCTCTGGGTTAATGCCGTCTTTTGCCGCGCCAGATTCTTTGTTTCCTCAGATTCACGAAGGTGGCTTGGCCGAGTACTATGAGCGCCACAATCCACTACGCAGTCCCAAATCTACTCGGCGTAGGTCTCTACCCTCTGTACCCCGACCAATTGTCTATCGCAGGTCAGAAAATATATCAGGTACGCAGCTTGTACGCAGCGCACTTCGCTCTCTGCACCCACGCATTTTAATTCCGCTTATTGGATTCAGTCAACGTGGTCTCCGCATTGTACTCAGCTCCTCACGAGGGCCCAGTGATTTATAGATGAGGGCTCCCGGTCTATATGCCGATGCCTCGCGAATGTACTAAATTGTGATGATAGAGAGTTTGCGCTGCAGTCATCCAAGCCATCAGTTGGCATTTTTGCAGTGCCCAAATTGATGGCTCATGGCTCGGATGGCTCTGATAACTGAGATTAATTTGGACATGCTTATGTCGCTTGGGGGCGCACAAGGACTATACATAACTGGGGGGCTCATTCGGGGTTTTCTTCTATCACGACACCAAATTTAGGCACCAGTTTTAGTATTCCGGGGAGTTTAAATGGGCAGAGCATCTTGCTATGGCCTTTGTTGAGGCAGACATTGTTATTAACTGGCATAGATGTCTCCCTGACTCAGAGGATGCATTTATTTAATTGGTGGACTCAGCCATCAGCCATCTGTTTGCACACTGCAAAAATGCCATCTATTGGCTCTGATGGCTGCAGCGTAAACAAGCTAATAACTGTGGGACCGTTAGAATAGATGAAGGGTTTAAGGCTTCGTCGCAGTGAGCGAAGCCCCCGCCACGTCAAAATTGGCATCGAATTTTTACTGGGATCCTATCATCGTGGGTATGTGGTTTTCAAAGCTTATTGTTACAAAAGCTTTGCAGATGTATCCCAAATTTTCCTTCTGCCGCGTGAGGCTAGCTATTTAATCAACACACTTTCAGGCGGCCCCAAATAACTCGGCTTGACGCCTCCAGTATCTGTCACAATTACCATGAGCATGTATAAAACAACCTCCACCGAGCGTTCAACGTACTGATCACGATCTTCTGGACCACCACCGCCGGTTCGATCATAAATATCTATACATGCATTAATTCCCGGGCAAGGACCAAATAAAATACACACTTTGAGAGTATGTGCGCCAGGCGCGAGGTTCAGCGTATTCGCCACCGCCACTATCGAGTTCGCGGCGAACCCGTCGTTCCCGCCCCACGCCGCCGGCTGCTGCCCGGGTGCCGCGGGCGGGAAGAAGTAGTTGCTCTGCGGCGCAACAGCGTCGACCTGCACCGCGAATCCGAGCGGCCGCTCGTCCCCGGCCCCATTGTTCGAGGGCGAGACGTAGGTCGTGACGGTGATCTTCCCGCCGTTAAATGTAAAGAAGTCGTATTCACTGCACGTCGCGTTAGTTCATGAGATATGCAATTGGGGGAATGTGGCGTACAGCGAGGGGCCTGCGCCGGCGGTGAAGTTGTTCTCGTTGTTCCCGAGGCGGGGCCAGGGCGTTACACCGGAGAGGGTGCGCCCCAATCCGGGGAGCGTCCGCCAGACCATACCCGCGACCGAGTTGTTTCGCGTGGCGTGCTCCGCCTCGAAGGCGACCGCCCCACCGGCCTCGACAAACCCTGCTCACTGTGAGATTCAAAATACATGGTGCTCAGGGATTTATTTTGACCTTTGAAGCCCGCCGGGACGCTGGTCTTGTTCGCCACAAAGAAGGCCGGGACGAGGAGGGTGGTCGGCGGGGTGCCCGAGACCGCCGTGAAGTTAATCGCCGCGGTGCTCAGGCCGTCTCCGAGCTTGCTCCAGTCGACGGTGGCGAAGACCCGCTGTTCGGTGTGTGACGGCGATATGGAGCCGTGGGTCGGGGAGAGAGTGAGCCAGGACGCGTTGGAGGTGGCTGTGAACGTGAATGGGGTGGGTCCTCCCGCGCCGACATCGATGAAACGGTTGGGTATGGGATCAAATTGGTCGAGGGATAGCGTCCTACAGAACTAATTTAGATATCTTAAGCACTGGAGGTTTGGGCGTGCTTACGGTGGTGGACAGTTGACGCCGCTGGAGCACTGGAATTGATTGTCTCCTGGCCTACGTACAATTAATTAACACTCCAGTCCGTGCCAACAAGAAGTGCTTACCATGCCGCGAGTGATCCTTCGGGAGATATACGCATCACGCCTGGAAGGGCCTGTTTATTTTTCTGGACACGAGAAACCATGGGCATCCTGTAGATGGCAGGTTAAATCGGACGACACTGGTGATGAATTGGGGGCTTACGAGTTCGTCCTATGCGCGAATGATTAAATCGTTAGAAAGGGAGGGCGGAGAATAAACGTGGATGTACATCGGTTGCTGCCAGTAAGCGTAGCCAAGATCTGGGGAGAATCAGGCACATCGAGAAATGAGCGGGAGCCCGCTCACGCGTCTGGTCCATCATGCTGCGTCGGTTTTAGATCAGTGGCCGAAGAAACATGCAGGGCACGTACTGGTTCCATTTACCTTGAATCGCAGGGAAATCAGGGCCGGGGGTGAGGGCGGGAGGGAGGGCTCACCGTTAAGCAGACTATGATACTGTGTCTCCAGGGCGAAATCATTTTCGAAAAGGGTCTCCACCTGGTCCGCGAGCCCATTCGTGCTCAGCCGCGCCTGCGTCGCACGCAAATTATTTTGCCCCGCCGCGATTAGCATGTGGCCCAGATTGGCGCTGGCCAGAACCGGATGGTGGACGAGCTGGAAGAACGCGGGCTTCATTGCGGTCGATAATTTGTTGTAGATGGCTGTCGACGATACTTGGAGTTGGGTCCAGGCAGCTTGGACGTTCTCTGCCCTGCAAGAAAATCACCTGGTGAGAGTATGAATGTCAACGGGAGATCGAAAACGCACTCCCGGTAGTTAATCAAGCTGTATGTTGTCGAGTTGAGCAGCTCGGGTTTGCGCCGGGCGTTGAATTGCGTCAAGGTGCCGATGATATTGGAGACCGTGGTAGCGTCGGCATCGGTTAGGTCGAATTCCCGCTTCGCCCAGCTGGAGACGAATGTATCGAGATTTTCGGGGCTCCAGCGTGTTGCGTTCCATCCGTATGTGATAAAGAACTCCGCCTCCCGCTCGTACGGCTTCAAATCTCCTACATTGAGCACCCAGATGCGGCTAGCATCGCGGTCGATGGCGATGGACATTTGCTCGTAGATCTACGGCGGGATTGAATCTTTGTAACAATCGCCGAGAGGCATGAAGGGACCTTGGAGATTTGAGAGCTCTGCGGTCCCGTTAGGTTTGAACTTCTGGCGTCAAAAAATGCTTACAGTAATCCATTTGTAGTCGCGTGCAACTCCAACCTGTAGTCAATTAAATTAAAGATCAAAACTCTTGGGCGTAACCAAGTGCTCACATAGTCGAGCTGAGGGGGGAAAGTCAGTCACGCGGATGATCGAGGACCAACAAGAAAGGATTTACATGATAGTATACACCAGCTCCACCGGTTCTGTTGCGCTCCGAAGGAATAGGATAGCGACGGACGTTTCCCCAACTACATATTAACATGAGCTGCATTCAACTGAGGAACTCCGACGTACTTGTCATCTGTCCACAGCAATGTAACGTAGTCCTCAACTCGCAGGCCTTGATCGTAGTATCCTTCGACCTCCTTGTCTGTGCAAGGGAAGACATATAAAGAAGACGGAAGGAAGGAAACTGAGAAGGCTACGCACACAGCGCCCACACCTGTGGGATCGTGCTGACGTCGGTCTCGTTGAAGACCTGCTGGAAGATCTGTGTCTGGTTCGCTGTGATGTGTTCGAGCAAAGTTATAGCATCCGCTCCGGTAATCGGTTCTGAAAGAAAAGGTGAGGAAGCAAGTTCGTTGACCGCAATAATTCATTCAACCATCGCCATTTCCGCGCATGCCCACAGTCCAGACGTTCTCGTAGGGTTTGGCCCGGATGGTGCCGTTGACCCAGAAGGGAAGGATATTCTAAGGGACGGTGAGTCCCCGTGCCGTCGCGCTGCGCGTCAAGCGTACCTCAGAGTTGACCCTGCGGAGAGACGTGAGAATCCGAAGGACTCAAAAAAGGGAATTGGCGTACTCATAATCCCAGGGACCTTGCCCAAAGAGACCCCATTCGACGGGAATGGAACGTTGCATCGGCTGAAAAAGAGTCGCGTCAATACACAGAACAGTGGGGAGCTTGCTGTACTCACTTCCTCATGGCTGGGATATGTGAGCAGAGTGAACGCAGCTTATCAAGCTTGCGACGCTTACCTCGAGCCCATGACAATACCGTAGAAGTCGGCCATGAACTGGTTTACAGAATCGTCGACTCCAAATGCGCTGTAAATCGCAGGTCAATGCGATTGCGATATAGCTTCAATATGGCTGACCTGCTCCATTGTGCTGGAGGAAAACCGCGTCAAAAAAAATGGTGCGAAAGATATGGCATTAAGCGCACCTGGCCAAAGGTGATTCGCCTTCATGCGCAGCATTAACTCAAACCTAAGGACTCTTAGCAGGATCCCAGGGAACGAGTGCAAGATGCTCACAATGACGTATAGAAGAAATGGTTGAATGGCGAGCCGGTCAAAGCTGCGCCAGTCCCGTTGGTGAACTTTTCGGCGGCCCAATTCTGCAACGCGGGTTGTTCGTCGTTAAGAAACAGGGCCCGGTATTTCACGGAGGGAGCGCCATGGAAGCAACCGCCCGTTGTAACGAACAGTGCTGAATGTTGCGTCGTCGGCACGTCCGCCCACCTGTGTAATCTATTAGCTGACGCATACGAGTTTATGTATGCAAATCCGCGTACCAGTACCACGGGGAGACACCTGGATGGACGTTTTAGCGCACTATTCGGCATCGTTACAGACCACGCACCGAATTGCTCAGATAAATCGTACAAGCCAAAAATAGTTCCCCTCTTATCCGCGCCAACGACCAGGTACGCCTGCGCGATCCCGGGAAGGGGATTAGACACCACCCGGGTCATAAACGCTTCCCATTGGTTTTCGATGGAAGAGACGTCGAGTTTCGTAGAGTTAACGATCTGGTCGATCAAGGAGGACTTCCCGAGAGTTCCGACAATTATGGGGAGCGAGGAGCGAGAGGGGGTGGAGGCGGAAACATTGGCGACCGTTGGTTTTATTCCTGTGACTCGTTGGATGTCGGAAGCGAAATCCTGAGCAGCGCGTTGAACCCCAGGCCAGTCATCCGAGGATAAAATGATAGGCGCGGCTTTCCCATTGCTCGCGACGGTAAAGACGGAGGGGGATGGTTGGAAGGCGACGCAAGTTTCCTGGCCCAACGCGCTGACGTTGGACACGAAGAAACCGAGAGCGAGGGCGAAAATGAGCATTGCAGCGCGAGGAAGACAGCTCTCTGCTCCCAGTATTAAAACGGTCCGCAATGTCCAATTTCATCCTTCTTTTGAAGTTGATGAGGTCAGGCGGAGGGGCACATGCGCGCGGCCCCAGTCGGAGAAACATCGGACTGGAGGTAGAACCTGCGTGCCAGCACAATGCCGACGTTTGGAGGATTTAAACAGAGGAGAAGCGGGATGGAATGACAGATATCTGCAGGCACAGAAGATGATGCGACTCGGGAGGGCGCTGTCCAAGTTCAAGATGTGTCGCAACAAAATAAAACACCGGGAAGGCGGTTAATCATTTTTACCAAGGCCCGGAAGGTCCGAAGAATGGTTTGGTCGGGCCCGTCGGGCCCACCCGCGTCCGCCCCGTACGTGGTCAGAGCATGGCTCCAGTCACGAAGAGCTTCGGTCATTGGCGGTGGTTCTCCGCTTTAGACTCTGATGCGCAAAAGTCGGGTATCTGGTGGATACCGTTGGTAAAACTATTTGCAGGGCAAGCACAGAGGGAAGTTTAAAAGTGGGCTCGGTTCCAGTGCGCTACCGAGTGGCACCACCCGTCAAAGATAGCCCATCCGCGGGTATTTTTGGCGGGTGGTGCCATCCGTTCGCGCACTACATGCAGCACTCGCTAATTATTCTGGGACAGCTTGATGGAAGGGAAGTCCGACCTCAAAGGCACGTCGTCCTTGTAGTCGTCGGCCATGGCTCTCCGTTTCGCAGACTCTTGCTTGAACTGGCGCGGCAGAAGGACGAGACCGATGGCGTAGAACGACCAGATTACCTTGAATGCGTCGTTATGAGCTCGATTTCGGGGAAAAGAGACAGGGACGTACAACGACGATGCCCAGCCAGAAGTGCTTGCATCTCCAGTTGACGGGATGCGCGTTGCCTGTGACGAACGGCCACTCGATCCATAGACCGTAGTGTGTCTAGGGATATGCGAGCAATTAGTACTCGACACACAATGGAGCCAGGAGGTAAGGAAGCGAACCTGCCACGTTGCGAGAGCGACGATGCTCAGACCGAGGAGGCCGTGGAGGTAATTCTGCGGATGTCGTCCGCCGGGAAAGCGGAAGGGGAACTTGATCCAGTGGATGAAGGCACCGAGGGAGACTTGGATGAGGTACATAACTAGGAGCGCCAGCCCGACTTTCTGGAGAAAATCCGTAGCATGAGAATTTTGGATGCAGGGCGAGAAGAGTCCACGCACCTGGTGGGGGTCGCTGAAGTGAGGAACTCCGCTCATGTTTGTCGTCTGGTACCCTAGCGTAAACGCTGTGAATATGAGGGGTCCTGTTACGAGGAAGTTCATGATGGCGTGCGGCCAGAACCACCTGCATTTTGGGTGAGCACTGGCAGACTGGAAGACATTGGAACAGGAGCTCACGAGCTGGTGAATGTGCGGAGATATCTAGGGATGAATATGCCCAGCGGGAGTGCCACGAGATAGGCAAAGAACGCGACATGCCCGTGGATGCGCGCCTTGTTCTCGAATGAGGAAAGGGGAAATGTGGACATGGTCTGAGGGGAGCTTGAAGTTCAGTGAGTCGTGGACCCAGAGTGGTGTGAAAGGCCAATATATGGCTCGCTGCGCGTCGGCATTCCAAGGAATCCAATGAACTACACGGCATTTCACGCGCCGGCGTGAAGTGTGAGAGATAGACTTGTGCCGAGCGGGCGAGGCTTCTGATCTTTCCGGGACGTGGTTTCATCCTGGATCCAGATGGGAATAGAATCGCCACGGGTGCTCGAGGGTCAAGAAAGCTAGACATTGAAACTTCCTTGAAGATATGGAGTCAGTGGGGAATCCTAACCGAGGTAGTAAAATTGGCGTCACAGAGAACGTCGTGTGGTGCAAAAGAAAGCGTGGGACCGGGTCGCCGTGGCATGGGAATGGTGTGGCAGTGAGATTATTTTGAAGAGCCGTAAAGATGGTCGTGCTGGAGATATGCCGACAGACCGACGCGGCAGATCAGCACGGATCAAGGCGCAATATAATCACGTGTCAGGTCGCGCTCTCGTGAACCGACAAAACATGCGCAATCAACGCGCGACGGCTGACGTCAACGTGAATTCTCGCGGTTGCGCTGAGTTCGAGACTGTTCGAGATATAGACGACAGATCACTCGAAATTTATGAAGTCCTCCAATTGGATGTGGGAACCTGTGAGAATCTGCTTTCCCACCCCGCACATGTGAAAAATGTGCTTCTAAAATAAGAATACATATAGTCCCACATCGTCGGGTAGCTCGACATACGCGAAGGCCGAAGCTGATCTACACGGGCGGGCGCGATCCTCTTTTACGCCTTCTACAGGTTACAATTACATTTGGATGTTCGACGCCGAGTTTTGGTGGCCGATGCGAAGGTCCGTCAAGAGTCATCTGACCAGTGTTGCGAAGGCAACCCAGGGGACGCAAGGAATAAGATATTGGCAATTGTATTCTTCTTTCCCACCACAATGTGAATATCGAGGGCGGGCAAAGAGACGCCGGAGGGGCGACGGACTACCGAATTCGCAGCTCCAGCTTGTCCTGTACCTCCACCTCATCTACCGCCTCCGTCCCCATGGCTGACGCGCGGGCGGCTGAACGGGCCAGCCTGGCCAGCAAAATGTGAGTCTCTCAATCCTTTTGGCCCTGCCGTATGCTGACTGTCTTTAGCATCTTGCTGGATTACGCGCACCTCGTTGGCATGAGTAATCAGTTTTGCCACCCTTATCGCAATGGCTTGCTCACCTCCTTGCCAGCCATTCTCTACTGGGATCATGTAATAACATTGGGTATCCGTGAATTTTTTCGTCGACCGGACCGCCCCTAACTTATTACAGATCGCGAGATCAACCTCCTCTGGAAGAGAAGAAAATCACTCAGCTCCTACTGCTTCTTTGTGAACCGCTATTTCGCCTTCCTCTCCGGGATCCCTGTTTTACTTCACCCCTTTTTAACGCTATCATCGGAGGTGATTCGCCTTATTTTCTCGTGATATTAACATTCCAATTGAAACGCACAACGCGCAATATTAGATATGCATCCGCTACACCTTCTCTCGCGAGATCATCCTGATTGTAACGCAGTTAATAGTTTCAGGTAAGTGCCATGATTTCCTGCCTTTTCCATCCCTCACATCGTATCAAACCATACAGTCATTCTGGTTCTCCGAATATATGCACTTTACGGCCGCAGTCGACGGGTGCTGTTGTCTCTCATCGGTATTGGCGCAGCTGTCTTGGGTGTCAGTTTGGTACGTGCACTTTCCGCAAGTTTCTCCACTATCAATTAACGGGCTCGGGCAGTGGTCAGTAAATGGGCAACAAGGGCACCACACAATGATTGTAGGAGGATGCCATTTCATCCTCATTACATCCACGTACGTCTAGTTCACAGCTCATACCGTGCGCACCTCAAGTTCAGACACCGCTGATTGACCCCAATGCTTTTTCTTTCAGGCTTGGCTGGCTGCTGGGAGGCACTCTTCATGTTCGACTCCATCGTCTTCGGCTTGACTGTCTACAATGCATACACTACGCGGGATCGTATGATTCCTCGGTCGAATATCCACACGTTGGTGTTGCGGGATGGTGCGCAATTCCTCTGCCGTTACCCGAAAGACCTGGGCTCACTGGGTTGATCTCAAGGCTCCATGTATTTTGGGTCAGTGAGGTTCCGGCGCCAATGCCACTGTTCATGCCTGACAAAGCTGGGACCTTCAGGATCATGGCCCTTGCGAACCTTGCAAATATTGCGACATACTATGTGCGTCCAATCCCTTCTGGATTTGAACTGCAATTGAACCACATCGCTCTGTTCCACAGGTTGACGGGGTCAGGAATTCTGTATTTACTTCTGTCCCTCGAGCTCATACAGCCGTAGATATTAGGTCAGGGCGCTCTGGGAACTTTCGCAAACTGGTACGGGTATCCCATCCCGACTATGGCAATGTACACTAAATGACTTGCATCGCAGCATTTCCATCACCATGGTTTCGCGGCTGATACTCAACCTGCATGAACACGCAAACGTGGGCATATTCAGCGAGCTGACGGGGCCGGTTGTCCAACATAATTATCCTCTGCGGAGTGTGGACGACATAGCCATGCCGCAGAGGACTCCCGGCCCGCCGTATGGTGTCTACACCACGAATACTAGTCCCCTAGACGGCAGAATCCTACCGCAGACGACTCCCGGCTCGCGAATATTCGGCCCAGGGACGACATAATTATGACGCAGGCGACTTCCGTCTCGTAGTACAGCGTCGACAGCAGGCATACTTAGTCCCAGGGATGATTGATCTCCGAGCAGGGTGCGACGGACTTCAGCTGTAGTTTATGTACTATCATCTTTCCAATGTATCTTTACATGTATGCACGTTCCCGACTCGATGGGCCGTAGCAACGATAATTCTTCTGCTCTTCGTCACGGGAATAAAGGAAGCTGTACCAAAAAGCAAGAAGTTTTGTACTGAAAGGATTCAGAACACCAACACCCAAAGCGCCTGGACCAGCATGAACCCAAGGTTACTCGCTCCCACTAGCAAGAGGCCTCTTATGATCTGCCAACACACGGCCCACCGGTCGCGCCCGAGCACACGCTCCGCCTCCGCCTCCTCCCCGATGTACCCGACCCACAGCTCGCCGAACCCCGACCCCACCCACACCTTGTCCCCGCGCTCCCCGCCCGCGCTCCACGCCGCAACGTCGCCTACAAACCAGCGCGTCGTGCCGCGGACCTCGATGACCGGCGTACAGACGCGCCGGAGCGCCGCCGAGAAGTGCGCGCGGCGCAGCGCGGTCGCGATCACGAGCGGGCCGTGGAGTGTGCGCGGTAGGAAGACGCGCACCTGGCCAAAGCTCGACTGCACGCGGAGGTCGATTGGCGCACTCGGTGCGTGCTAGAAGCGAATATTTAGTCAGCAACGAAGACACGGGAGACATATTAATGGGCGCACCACGCGAAGCGTGATATTTGCTGTCCCTGTGGAGGCTTTGAGATCCACTTTTTTCTGACTAGAGCGGGGAACATGATCGGCATGACCCTCCGGGGCAAGGGGGAGGACTTCGATGTCTGCGTCGATCGCGCCAAAGTCAAGGGACAGCTCGAGGTTCGGCTTCGGCAGCGATGGCCATCTCTTTTCTTCCAGAACGCCGAACACAGGCCCTGGGGGCTCGAGCAGCGACGAAGGCAGCTACAGGCTGGGGTCGACGGTGAGGCGCATTCCTGCCAAGGATCCAAAGGTGCGGGATATAAGGATGTGGTTCAATGGGCGCCCGGACAGGCCGTCCGATAGGGAGGCACTGTTGGCTCGCAGATCGTATGAAGGCGGACCCGAGCTCTGCGACTCTGTGAGCAGCGACGAAACGCCCCGAGATAGGATGTCCACTTGATCACTGCGCGCAGTGGATTCGGGGCTCGTTTCTTTGACATCTGCTTGTGCCATTATGGCTCAAATTCCAATGTAGTCAGTAGAGCAATCCAGGAGGGTAGTGGCGAGCTTCAGAGAAGAACAAGCGGCCGCGAGAATGAGACGACAGCGGGAAGCAAGGCAGTTAGCTGATGGCGCCCAAGAAGAAGTGATTTGCCATCTGAATCATGACAGCGCACAGGTTGGCACTGCTTAGGGAAAGCTATAAAAACATAACAGCATGCCGGCTTGAGAAGCCTAATCGCAAAGAGAGTGACGAGCGGTGCTCGATGGAACAGCAAAATGACAGCCATAGAATTACAAGGCAATGCCGAGTACGTACACCGATTTAGACTAGAACAACAACAACAATGGCGTGAGGAAAACAGCATCCACAGAACAGCAAGAAGAAAAAAAGACACTCAAAAGTAGCAAACCATCACTTTTTCAGTACGTTAGCGCCCTCCACCGCAAACGTCTCCTTCGCGCCCACCAACAGCGCGTCGCGATCGCTCAGCACCTCGGTCTGCTGCTGCAGCCTCGCGTCGCACGTCGCGAACAGCTGAAGTTTCTCGCTAGAATATCGGCAGTCAGTGAGTACGAGAACCGGAACGGATGAAAAGAAGAGGAGAGGAGTGGGAGTACGCACGCCATATGGGATTTCGCCTATGGGACGCGTCAGATATACATAAGCGCCGGACAAGAAACCGAAGAGGACGACAACTCACGAAATCGAATATCTTAGTGTAGAGCGCGGTCAGCTCTGCGTAAGGGGTAGTCAGCTTGGGCACGGCCAAATAAATGCGCGGAACGGAACGCGTACCGTCGGCGCCGGCCATCCACTCCTCCCGCGTACATCCCTTCCACTTCTCCGCTAGGCGCGTGTACTTCTCGATGCGGGCGTCGCAGTCGAAGTCGAGCTGCTCGGCCTTGAAGAGCTGCGCAAGGCGCGCGATCTCGGAGCTCGCGGCGGGCTGCGCGGAGTTGGAGCTGGAGTTGGAGTTGGAATTGTCGGAATATTGGGGCGGGAAGCGGTGGGCGGCGGCGGTGACGGCTGGATTGTTGTTGCCGGATCGGCCAGCTGCGTGTTCGCGGTGGCGCGGCTGCTGGGGAGGAGGGTACGCGTGGGCATCGTGCGGGCTGGAGGAGCGGTGATACAGCTCGTTCTCTTCCATCGAAGAGCGGGGGTAGGCATTCTTGTCGTTCTGCCGAATCCGTCAGCGGTGACCACCGCGATCGAATTGGAACTCACCTGTCGTTCGACGGCGTGTTTTTGCGTCTTGAATCGCTTGGCGGGCGCGCCGTAGCTCTGCATGTGCGCGTGCTCGTCGTCCTCGTCGTCGTCAACCTCCGAACGCCCGCGTTTGTTCCTGCCGTTTGCGGTGAGGGAGGCGACCTCTGCCTCGGGGATCTCGTAGATCTCGTCTTCTTGGGTGAGGTCCGTGACCCCGCGCGAACCGAAGGCGCTGCGGTGCGGAGCGGACTGGCTGGGGAGCGTCCGTATGCGGAAGCCAGTGGTTTCATCGGGCTCTTCGCGGGACTGATCGGGAGAAGGCTGGTGATCCGTTATCTGGGAGAGCATGGGGTCGTCCGTCGGGGTGCGGAATCCGTGGGCGTCGACTGGAGGGTGTTGCTGGGGGGGAGTGTGAGGTGCAGGGAGAGCAGGGGTTTTGAACGATGAAGCGAAGGACGTAGAGGCGTTCGAGAACAAGGAAGGCGTAGAGCGGGCTTGGAGAGGCGTCGGGGCGACGATATGCGATTTAGAGTGGCCTTGGAGGCGGTGGTTCGGGGCGGCGATCGACTTGGGTCTGGCATGAGGGTCAGACGTTCCGGGACGGAGGTTGTGATTACTGGACGACGCGTGCAAGGAGTGGGGGTCAGACGTCGCGGGACGAGGGGGATAGTTGGTTTGCAGGGATGGGCGACGCGAAGGAGGGTTCTGGGCGCGATCCTTGGTCAGGGAGCCGATGTTCAGAGGCGGGGCTTCGGGGATCTCGTTATGGGGTTTCTGGGTATTCACGCCACCATGGAGAGGATTCGAAGGGTCTGCGACGAAATGAGGTGCAGGTGCGCTGGGGTGTGCCGTACGCGATTCTGGTCTTGAGGATGGAGCGAAGCCACCAGGGACAAAGGGCTGCCTTGCACTCATCTTAAGTGCGGTAGAGGAAGATGGTCGGGAGCAAGAAGCAAAAATGCGCGGAGATGGCTTAAGTAAGGAATGCGTCGCATCACATCACGTTACTTGTTATGTCACATCAACAGTGACAGTATGCGATAACACACGACAACACTTCTCACCCTCCTCCTCCATGCGCGCCATCTCGCTGCAGGTATTTATATTCTTAACTACGCAAGATCGCCATTGAGCAACCGGGAATCATCATTGTCTAGCCCGGAGCCAATATCCGTTTTGTTCCACTTGCTCCCACCTGGCGCTATCATTCTTGCCGTAAAGCTGTAAATGATGTCCCAAGACCTTAATTCAGGGAATTGAACAGAATTGAGCCCACCCCTTGTGCTCTCTCCTCTCTGTTTCTATCTCTTTTCAAATCCATCATCCTCCTATATTGCCCAACAACCGGCAAGCTCGCTAAACTCGTTACGCCTCGCGGCAACCTCGCGGCCATCAGACTTGGAAGTGTGGGAGTTTCTCATCTGCGAGTTATCGGACGACCTCGAGGATCTCCTTCTGGCCAACTTCTGGCTGCCGTTCTTCTGGAGCTCCTTGTGCATGCGCACCGATTCGGACGCGCTATCTCATTCCTAGCGCAGCCTTCCGACCTATAAACTCCCCAATCCCACACAGAGTGGTCCCGTCTATCTCTTCCCCCGGGCCCTCCCCTGGATCCCTTTACTCTCCTCGGGGTCGTCGTCGAGTCCCTCTCGGGTTTTTGAGTCCCTCATACGGCTCATGGATGATGGAACGATTGAATTGGCGCACCAAACGTCCGTGCCCTCCTTTCCGATTGCGAAAGCACTGACCCCACCACCCAGAATCCTCTTGAATGACCTGCACCTCCTGGGCATATGTCAGTCAAATTTTCCTTGCTCCTGATGTCTACGGTGCTCAACTTCCCCACCAGCCATCCTGTTCTGGGATCACCTCATTACGCTCGGTACGGCACCCAGCTGAACCCCACACAATCTGACGAGTTTTTCAGGCAATGAAATTAAATTCGTCTGGTTACGAAAGAGATCCGTCAGCAGTATCTGGTTCTATGCCGTCCGCTACATCGGATTCGCCGGGAACCTTCCTGTCTTGCTATTTTCTTTCAAGACTATTTCACCAAAGGTGTGAACTTTCCCGTCGACCCCAAATCGTCTAATAACACCATTTCCAGGGGTACGCCGACCTCGGTTCTCTTAACAGACGCTCTCAAATTGACGCCTGATTGAATGCAGGTGTAACCAATACTCCTTCCTGCACCAGATTGTCCTCGTCGTCATACAATTCCTCGTATCCCGTGAGGCTCAAATTGAAACCTTGCCGATTCCCTCCCTTACTTCGTCGTCGCCTACAGTCATCATGATTCTACGAACCTATGCCTTGTACGACCGCGATACCCGCGTCCTCGTATTCCTAGTCAGCATTGGCGTGTGCCTCCTGGCCGTCTGTTCTGTGCGTCTTGATTCGCTTGAATCCAGTGCTCAGGTGCCTAACCGACTTCAGTGGGCCGTGCACGACCAACAGGCTATCCCAGTCACAATCTTCCCCGGCTGCCATCAAGGGGTGACGAAGAGCAAGTAAGCTGCACCGGCTTTTCTTTCTCCTTCTTCCTCACGACACTCAATTCACATGAACCCCAGTGGCTATCGTGCGTCCTGCTGACTCTTTCCTGATATCTTAAATTAATTCACCTCACGACAGACCTCTCAGCAACATGGGCCGCGCTCTTCCTCTTTGACTCGATCATCTTCGGCCTAACCATGCGCAAGATATATTCCACGAGGATCCGGATGGGCAGCGGCGAGCTTCTTCCGCTCCACATGCTCATAGTCCGCGACGGTGCGTCTTTTCTGCCCGTTCAGGATCACGGAAGACGAGGTAGCTTATCAACGGATCAGGTGCGCTCTATTTCGGGTAAGAATTGACCTCTCGGACGCATTCAATAGGCGGCGTATGCTGAGTCCAGAATTTCGGTAGCGCAATGGCCCTCGCCAATCTCGGGAACATCATCACCTACTACGTATGCCCACGCCCTCTTCTTGCCTCATCTATGTTATGATCCTGATACTACGATCAGCTAGGGGGGGTGCGCCTTCTCCGCCTCCCGCGCGCTTCAACCGCTCACTGACCCCGACTGCCCTCTTACAGCCCCTCACCCGTGGCTCCCTCTCCACGTTCGCAAACTGGTGCGCGCCCCTTCCCCTCTAATTGGCAACCGCACGCCTCCGCTAAGCTCCTCGTTTTTGTTTCCTGCAGCGTCTCCATCTCGCTGATGTCGCGTCTAATGCTCAACCTGCACGAGAAGACCGACGTGGGCATCCTCTCGTTCCGCGACAGCCAGTTTGAGGAAAGTCTCCCCATGAACTTCCGGGACCCATCCGAATACCCGCCCCTGCCTCCCTCTGAATACCCGCCCCTACCCCCGCCCCCACAAGAGCCCGAGCCCGAGCTCGAGCCGGAGCCGGGCGATATCGCGGTCGTCCCGCGTGTCTCTCATGTGTAGATTATTTAGTCGTGTCCATCTATCATTTACTAGCATTATATTATAATACAACACGCACCACGAGCGACCTGTTCCAGAATTACATGTATTGAGGTGCGGAGATTTTCGGCGAGGGTAAGATTCCGTAATTATTTTATTTTGGAGGCTCAGGCTCAGCAGAAAGCCGAGAGAAAGGTTCTCCCAGACTTTGGCACTCGGAACTGGAGGGATCTTGTTAGACCTCGCCGGGTCAGCGAAGACAAGGCGCAAGACGTATCCACGTCCATCACGTGTGAGATGGCGCATCGCGTCGACCTTATAATGTCCATGAAAATTCGCCATTCAATAATAAAGCATGCACATCCCATATCCTAGTCAAAAGATAATCACACACATGTCAGGGTCACATTCGTCGCCGTGCTGGCCAGGAATCCCGAATGCTCCAGAAGCGCGAACGTGTACCTGCCCGTCTGCAGCTCCCATTCATACTCCCGGTTCACGACCTGGAGGAATCGGTCAACTTCAAGCGTCATGGTGACTTCCTGGCTCTCCCCCGGGGCGAGATAGACTCGTGAGGAGGCGACGAGCTGCTTCACGGCCGTGGTCACGGTGGAGACACGGCGGAGGAGATATACTTGTGCAACGTAGCTTCCAGCGACCGGACCAGTGTTCTTGACCGACACCTCAAAGGTGATGGTGTCGCCCTTGGAGAATGTTTTGATCCCTCGTGCGTTGAAGTTTTCCTGGGAGAAAGTCGTGTACGAGCTGGAGAGGAAGATATTCACAATCTCTAACTTGAACAGCAGGAGGAAAGGACTTACAGGCCGTAACCGAAACTATACTGGAGGTGGAACGGTAAATAAATTCGCTGAGAGACTGAATGGAACTCACGACTGGATAAGACCCTATATCCTCGTCGGTAAAATTATTGACATGCGAACTCTCTTTGTAGCTTGAGCCTCACATATCAGCATGACAGCAAGAGAGAATCAGACACCACCCACTTGTAGTATACAGGCAAAGTGCCGACATTGTAGGGAACACTCAATGGCACTCGGCCACCGGGATTAAACAGCCCAAATAACACATCAGATATTGCTTGTCCACCAGATTGACCGGGGAAGAACTGCAAAGTAATTAGATCCAGAAGAGAGATTATCAGCCGGAACGCACTGCATTGATTACGGCAGATGCTTTCTCATAATACTCAGGGATAGCAAAGGGACGGCCACCCTGGAGAACAAGTACCACTGGTTTGCCCAAGGCGAATATCGCATCCGCAAGAACAGCTACAAACAAATGGGCGTCAAGATACGGTAAACTTGTGTAGAAAAACCGAACTTTGATTGACGGACAGCCCCAGCGTTGCTCGATCGCCATTTTCTCCATCGCTATTCCAGTTTGCACCTACAGCCAGGACTACAATATCAGCCGTCTTGGCCACGTCAACAGCCTGGTGAACAGCGGATTAAATGAGATGGGGAAAGGAAAGGGTTTGTCGGCGGACCTTTTGCACCGCATCTTTGGGATCTACCAGATTCCAGAAGAGCTCGACTTCCGCATTCAAGCTCCCGAAATTAGCTATCTTCTGAGCCAAATTGAAAGCCTTGAACTCCAGCCGCAGTTGGTGCCGTGCCCCCTCGACAAACAGAAACTCGCCTCCTCCGGGCGGCGGACGTGTGTTGTTCGCGCCTAATTGAATGTTTCCCAGGATGTTGCTGCTCGGCGTAGCGTCCGTTTGTGAGATCAACACGCCGTCTACAAACAGGCGCGCGGAGCAATTAGCCGCAACCGCGACACCGAGCCACCCGTCGACGGACGCTCCGTCCACCGGGACCACCAGCTCGCCCTCCCAGATAGCGCTGAAATTGTTCGATGGGAGGCCCACGGGTGGGTAGAGCCCCCAGTCGCGGTTTGGCATCTCCTGCAAGTGGAACACGGGCTCGGAAAAGTTGGTGTCAGCATAGTAAGTCCCCCGCATGCCTGGGACACCGTCGAACGAGAGGAGGTACCCGGGCACGTTGTACTGTCCGTGGTAGGTCCATGTGTTCGCGCCCCAGCTGGACACGAGTCGCACCTCGGGTGCGTTGGCTCCAAGATGGGCGGTCATCGCCTGTCGGAGAGTGCTGGACCTGTTCGTCGGGTATGCGCCCCATTGGCCTGAGTAGTCCCCATAGTTGAGCATATCGCTGAACGGACCAATGAGAGCGACAGTCTGTATGTTCTGCTGAAGAGGGTCGAGAGGGAGCGTCTGGTCGCGGTTCTCCAGGAGGACGATACTCCGATGGGCAGCGTCGAGCGTCAACGGTGTATGCGCCGCGCTGAGCGCCTGAACATCGATGTAGTCGGGGATAAACGGGTCGTCGAAGAGTCCTGCAGAATGCAGCATGAAGTTCAAGTCCTCCATTGACTTTCAGTAACCCACCCAAATCATATTTCACGCCGAGAATCTTTTTGACGTGACTTTGGAGAGTGGATTTTTTGACGGTGCCGTTGGCCACCAAATCTATCGTGCTCTGAAACATTGCAATTTAGGTTCAAGCACATTTTTTTGCATAAAATTGGCAACTCACATTGACGTACACATCGATTGGGAAGTCGTAGAAATCGACCATCCCACCAGCGTTAAACCACTGCGCGATGGCGTCCGCTGGGGAGGATGCAACACCGTGTGTGGTGAACAGCTGCGCCATACCTATTCGATGCTGACTGAGTGCGTGTTGAGATTTAATAGCATCACCGCACACCTGTATCATCTGCGGTAGTAAACCCTGGTCGGCAGCTCAATACTTATTTATGATCCAGATAAAATATAGAATAAGTACCGTCAAATTCCCACTCTGCCAATGCGCCGTAAAGAACGGGATGTACCGATGCGGGGATCTCGTCGAGCTCATTATATGCCCTAATGACGGACTCATTCAAACCCCTGATTAGAGGAGAAGGCTGCACAGACGTACATCATGACCCCTCGCGCGCCGCCCAGGTCGATGGCAGCTTTGAAGGGTACGAGCATCTCTTGCATCACCTCTCGAAGCCCGCGCCCCATGAATGGTGCAGCGTTGAGTCCCGAGCGCGGGCTGCCGTGGGCCGCAAAGTGCTGTCGATATCCAAAATAAGGTCGGATTCCATGGTGAGCGGCGCCTTACTGACCTTCAGGACCGGTACCACCGCATCCGGGTCCGCCCACGAGCTGTTCTTCGACAAGCCGGAGGCGTAGGCGACGCCCATGAGAGATGTATGGACAAAGTTTTCACCCCACGCCTCTGTCAGGGCATTAGTCGGCATTACAGGCCTAGGAGGACATAAAGTACCCTGTGTTCTGCCCCAGCGCGGGTCCTTCCCTAGATCGAGTACTGGCGCCAAACACGCATGGATGCCAATCGCACGCGCCTCAGTGCCGATGGCGCGCCCCACAGAATGCACCAGGGACGTGTCAAACGACGCTGAGAGCCCGATACTCTGAGGGAACATGCTCTGTCTGAAAGATCCAACGCCGTGCAGGCACTCGGCGTACACCATGAAGGGAACCTTCAGCCGGGACTTTTCCGAATTTAGTTTCTGCACGCTGTTATATTGCGAGGTGTTTGTCGGGTACCTGGGAAGCAGAGGGTGAAGCGGCACTCTAAACACGCGCGACTTAAGCTTACCAGTCAGCCATGACGCCTACACCCGCATCAGGAGCAATACGCATGGCCTCCTCGTATCCGCCATTGTCAGACGCCACACCAATGATATTATCTGTAGTGTCCCGGTGAGAAAACTGGAGGTAAATGAGACCGGAACCATACCTGCGAACATGAGACGCATTTGAAACACTATGCGTGCGCATGAGCAAGTGCCGCACATCGGACGACGCACGAACCTAGTTCTGGTATGGTCATCTGATTCACAAGATCGTCCAGAAATTGTTGCTTTCGCAGTGCTTCAGCAGTGGATTCACTCTTTAATGTGGTAGGGAGGGTTTCTTGAGAAGGCTGCGCGTGTCATATCATGTGCGGCGAACAGCGAAGAGAATGGACTCACAGAAATGGCATACAAAACCTCAGCCAGAAACGCGTCCTTTTTTTGTCGAAGTTTACGCGGGGATTCTGTAAGATTTCCATTCTGATTATCTGAGGCCTATCAAGCGATATTCATCTAGTTGGCTTCACCGGAAAAGGATTAATGCTCACCGACAACTGCTTCAGAAAATCGTCGAGTAGTGCTTCCACTGTCTCTCGAATCTCAGGAGAGGATTGAAGACGCGAAGCAGGGGCTTTAAGGGCTGCATTGGCGCAGTATACGCCGTGCCACAAGACGCCGAGCAGCAAGAGGACTCGAATTGCAAGGGGCAACATAGGGTTCCTATCCAAGCGAAGGCCGAGAACGATCCTACGATCGAGCTAAAAGAGAGAGGTGCTGGGAATTCGGAGGCAGCGGAAGAGCGCGTGGACAGCTGAGGCCACCTGAGGACCGACCGTGGACGTTCGAATCAACACGATTCGGCTAATTATAACACGAACACACAAGGTTCGAAATCACATGACACAGTCGCGAGACGCGTTCCGGTTCAACTTCGACAAGGACGCTTCGATTCGAAGGGAAAAATATGCCAATGGACTCATTCACTCCAAAAATAATCTTACCCAGAGACGGAGTCCCAACCCTTGGTACAGGAAAATTGGCTGACAGCGCTTTTTCAGTCATTCGGGCAACATTCCGGGGGCCGATGTCGGAGAAGAGGCGTGTGTACTGGATATGTTACTGAGGGGAGTGATATACATACTCATTTTTAGTGAGGATCTTCAATAAACCGGAGGGTTCCGAAAAAAGAGAAGAGAAAAGCTCTGTTAGAGGAACGACTTGGGAACGATGCACGCAGTGAGAGTCGCATAGGATAGTCGCGGACTGGGCCACATGGTAGGTAGCGCGGTATTTTACATGTACATCCGGTATATCATGATGAATGGTGTATTACTTCCAAGAAACTGGCTCTCCTACAACTGAGGAGCCGATCGACAGTGGAAAGAAGAGGACAGTGAAACCGTAATCAGCGTGATTTGCGCCCTGCGAATACGGAATATAGAGGTAATGAAAGTGCTATAAGTGCGCCAAGTGCCGGGGGCGATCCTCAAGACCAATCGGGCCTGCCATCACAAGTTCAATCTCTCGCTAGCGATCATGTTGGCCGAATCTCACCTGTTCGCTCTATCTAGACTCCTTCCACTGGCGAAGAGAATGGATGACTTCGCGCGTCAGCTCAACAGATACCGTCGTCTCCGAAACCTTCTCAAGACTCTTGTAGCACGATCCATATTCGGAGTTCAAAAAATCGTCCCTCCACCGATAAGTCACCAGACGGCGGAAGGGATCGCGCGCTGTTTTCCATTGCGCAGTTTCGAATACCGAAACAGCATCCACGGCATATTCCGTGCTGAACTGCTCAACAAAAGCGTCGAGTGTTCGTGAGTATAGGGGGAACAATACTTCGCTCAACAGAGCGACACACTCGAGGTCGCCGGTACATATTGCGATCTGGCAGGCGAGTCGAAAAATGAGTCGAACAAGGAAGTCGGTAACAAGGATGGACTGGGGACCGGAGCTAGAGAAGAAAGTATAGTCCCGGATGGGGCCCAGATTCAAATATTGAATTTGACGGAGGAGGAGGAGGAGGAGGAGGAGGAGGATTGCCTGCGCGGTCCCAAATTGAAACAGCAGGTAGCCGTACTACGCACATGTGACGCCTAAAAGTACGCTACGGATGCCAAATGCCGCCACCGTTGTGAACAAACCACCACTACCTACCATACACTCCTGGCCCTTCTAGGGAAGACCTACGGGCAGCACACCGACGGAAACCCAGTCGTCATAGTGCGGGGGATCGTTGATATCCATCGATGGCAGGACCAATTTTCCGCAGGAGAAAGACTGCTTCGGCGAAAGACGCCTCTGTATTGATGAACCGCTCCTGCGCGTTATCGGCCGTGAAATTCTTGCCGCAGATTTTCTTGTGACGAGGCCAATCAGAGACTTGGCACTGCCTGAAGAATGATCAATGAATGCGCGAGTTGGCTGAGCGAAGAGGCACACCTTGGACAGTAATACATTTTTCGCCCCATCCGGTCGTTGCAAGCTTTGCAGACTGAGAAGTGAAAACCTGGGTTTTCTTTTCGTTGACAGCCCTCGCATGGACGTGGGAATCGATAAACACGGGTCGACGTTTGAGTTTCCTTGGTCATTTTCTTCGAAATCGTTTCGGGATCACAATATTGTGGACCCGTCCCCAATCCAATGTGGTGTACGCGGAATGTCCGGAGCCCTTTACAGAGATTTCGGGTGGTTGAGGGGTTCCGAAAACGGACAAAATGGTATTGTGAATGAACGATGCTGCGGTGATGGAACCATTGAATACAGTTGAAAAGTACGCGTGAACGTGGCTCACTAAGGAAGTCGTCTCAAAATGTCATTATGCGTTGTAGAGTCTTCTTATCTGCTTCCCGAAGTTGCGCGATCTCCTCCGCCGTCCATCTCGGATGCGGATACGATATGCAAGTTCCTTCTGCCACGTTCATGCCGTCGCCAGGGATTTATTTCTTGAGGAGATCGAGGAGTCCTGCGCCGCTGTCGCTTTGAAGTGAGGCAAGGGTGATGTCGCAGGTATATAATTGCAAATGAGGGAAGGTTTCATCGTACAAGCAGGTGGACAAGAGCCCCTCGAGCATATGGGTCTGTCTAGCCGAATGGGTGAGTTTCAGCCAACAGAAGTCGGGCCGCAAGACGATCGTAGCTGCCAACACTCTCAACTCGTTCTGCAATATGAAGAGACGGCGTGATCCCTTGGGATTCGGAGGGACGCCATTGTGGCAATGTTTTGCCAACTCCGCTCCTAACTCGGGAAGTACACTATCCAAGTTGCCGATGTATGGGTCCAGAGTCGGAAAGTGGGCCTCCAAAGCATTGAATTTGCTAACTCGGATTGGTATAAAAAGATGTATGGATCGCAATTCTAATGGAGACACAAATGCAGGGCAAGAAGCCTTCCGGAGGGCTTAATTTATGGGTAGCAAGGCCAGGCAGTCGGACTCGGCCATCTTCCCTGAATGGGATTCGTGAATGCGGACTCGGGTCGAGTGGTGAGTAGGGCAGGTGAGGTACCGCGATTCGGAATGAATCTGTCAGTTTCTGCGGAAGAGATTCACAGGTAGGGGACTGAGGGTCGTACTAAGGTATAAAAGGTACATGCACAGGGACTCTTGAGTCGTTATTTTGGGATTTAGTCAATGAGATAAAAGTGAATCCTAAAAGCAATGATAGCAAATCCTTGAATGGAGATATAATTTCAAAGTGAATCTCAAAAGCAATGACGACAATTTAATTGGAACGAGTTACGCGGACGCGTTGATTGCGTGTGATTGGTTGTCAAATTGATCGCGACACTGCACGTGCCTCACAGCTCTTCGTCTCGATCGACCTCTTTTGGAAATTTCACTGCAGTGGGACGTCTCTTCGTCTGGGTATTCTTGAAGCGCTATGCAACATGAAACCCTGGTTCTAGATCAAATACAACTGGTGGTACACCTAGAGTCCGACATCTGCTCTGTCCGAAATCGTCCAAAGAAAATTCTATGCCACCTCGAGGACCCAAATATCGCACCCCATGGTGCTTGGGACGAGCCCCGCGAACATCGTCCGTCCCTGAAGCAAATCCCGCCTCGTCATCCCATCGTGAGGCGTTATCAATCCACCCTTCGGGCTGTGGCCGCCGCTCTGCGTCATGATGGCCCAATCTTTGAAGTCCTCCTTGTCAACGGGGAGATGGAGGGCCTCATAAATAGCACCCAGGATGTCCGCCACTGTCACGCAGCGGCGGGTTCTGCCCGCATGGGCGGTTATCGCCCACGGGAGCCGTGACGAGATAATTGTCAGCGACGGAAGCTCTGGATATGTCGCGGGCTGGTGCCAGGCGGCGTTGCCCTCCGGGTTGGGCGTCGATGCGAAGTCGACGACCACTAAAGCTCTTGACTTCGTGAGCGCTGGATTCAGTGTGACGCTGGTGACGCCTGGAATCTGGGGTGGAAGCGCTATTGGCCGCAAAGGGTGTGGCTGTGCATCGGGGAAGCCAGCGAGACGTGGAAACTCTGTGTACTGGCGAAGATCTGGGGGCGCGCTCCCTATGTCTGGCAAGGGCACGCAGGTGTATGGAGACCTTTCCCAGTGGAGGCCCGGAGCCGGTGGAGCATACGACCGCGGGACTGCTGACCATCGCGATCTCGGGCTGGGGGTGCACGGACCACCTGGGAATGCGACGACGGTCATTCTATGGGGCGTATTATATGCCCATCCACCCCCCGTGTCCCTTTCTGGGAACGGCGACGAGCTTCAGTGCTGCCTCCGCTCTGCATTAAATTATGCTTACGGCTCGTCCACATCGTCGCAGGCGACTCTGAGGGTGTGCTGGGACGTCGCTGAAGCGCGGTATGCATTGTGTGGGGAATTTTGGAGGGGGGAGAACAAGCGCTGGGCGATAGACGGCCACGGGGGTCCAGCTTTTATATGTTCTCTCCCTCCAGGCGGCTCTGCGGGATTCCCCGGCGCATCACTGATGTATCCCGTTCCGGAATTTCCTCGTTGTGATATTTGCAGTCACTGCAATAAAATGTTTGACCTTGGGACTAGGGACCCGAGCACGATACAATTCGCCAACGTAGACTGTCCTCCTCAACTTCACTGCCCGGGACGCGTTCTTTCTCAGAGCTAATTTGCTTTTGTCGATATTGAAGTGCAAAGCTCGCTCGGGAGAAATGTCAAATCTTCTGTCGAAAGGGAAGCGACGTGGGGACAGACTGCCGAGTCCCCGCGTATTGTTGAAGGCAAGACCTCCCACCTCATGTCCGTTTTGACCAAACAAGGCCCGCAAAATCACCCCGTGTCGCGTTATGATGCTTCGAATACCGTATGGGCTCGGTTCCGCCTCCATGTTAATCCCTGACTCCCCATTCTTCCTGCGCTCCCTACATATGGTTCGGACTCTCAGAACCAAGCTGTTCTTGCAAAATGTGGATATTTAGAAGTTCCATAGCCCTTCGTGTCAAAGGTTAACCACCTGTCTCGGTCTCTCAGACTCTAGGATGAATTCACGGCTCGGTTCCGCCTCGACAATCAAATGTCTGTATTCTCAAGAGTGAGAGAATGTTGTAGCGTTGTTGTATTGTCTACCTGGATATCCCGGGCATAGAGATTAAAGTCGGTATTATGTATGCGCTCGATCCTCCCCTCAATGAATCCTCGTCGTCCTCGTCAATACATGCCTGATGGTCATTTAGATTCGACTCGGCGACATCATGAGGACTTCAGGTGTGTTTTGAGTCGGGAATTTAGGTCTGAGCAGGTCATGCCCGACGAATGGCAAGCTTGAAGAACCGATAGCTGGAATAACCCGTAGCTGATCATTAAATTGAACGAGAACCAAATTCTCCCCATAGTTTCGTTCTTCTCAAATGTAGAACATGTTTCTGGGGTTTCGCCAGTGCGACTTTCCATGTTTGGGTGGTATCTGCCATCGATCCCGGATTGCGCCTCAGGTCGGATGCAGGCAAAAGCGGTCGCATCCCACATTCGAAAGATCACCGCATTATGGGGTGGAATGTTGGGTTCTTAAGTGGAAAGAACTTGCGGAGCAAAATCCAACTGAGGAATCACGATTTCTTTGGACGTCGCCTTCACTCGGGATTTCGAACAGAAGACAACCAGTGAGCGGACATGCAGCATGCTTCAGGGATCTAACACAGAGAAGAATCCAAAACGAAGCCAAGGAGACTGTCCAGCAGAGAGAATCCAAAGGGGAATCCAAAAGAGAAATCGAGCAGCAAGAGCTGCACGTCACGTGTGCCGTCGCGGTCAATGAATAGCAACCAAACATGTGTAAAAGACGCGTCTATCTTTCTTGATTTCATCAAGGTTCAGCTTCCCTGACGCCTTTCCGACCACATGTATTAAAAGGCGCTCACGCCATTGACCGGGCCTTTTCTCCTCGAGTCTCAAACGCATTCAAGCGCATCACAAAGGCCCTAGCCACATGACCGCGGGCCCTGGCACGCGATAATCCACAGCTCGCTCACACGCATCATCGATCGATATCTCCGACATTTTCCTACATTCCTACCAACATAATGCCTCCCCCTCCCCCGGCTTTCTCGCTCGACGGAGACGTAACGAGAATTCGTCTTTTTAGTCCCGGCAGGGCTAACGTTTTGCATAGGTCGCGATTGTGACGGGCGCGGGCTCGCGTTTAGATGGTATGTGGCCAAGTGTCGTAGTTCTGGGTGTGTGGTCTTTATTGACGCACACGCAGGCGAAATCGGCAACGGTCGTGCGACGGCGATCCTCCTTGCCCGCCAGGGCGCGAAAGTAGCGCTTCTCGATTATAATGTCGAATGGGCGCAGGAGACAAAGCGCATGATCGACGAGGAGGGCGGCATATCTGAGGTCATCCAGTGCGACGTAACTCAGGAAGTATCATGCGAGAACGCCGTCAAGAAGACAGTTGAGTTGTTTGGCGCCGTGCACATTCTCATCAATATCGGTGACTTTGATTCGCTTCACTGAAAATTGGGCTGACATTATCTGTAGTCGGGGTGGGTGGTCCACATGGCAATGTCACTGAGGTCGATTTGGACGCTTGGGACCGAGACTTTCGAACAAATGCGAGGCTTCTTGAATATGTTAAACCGGACAAGTGCTCACCTTCATCGCAGGTTACCTCGATGGTGATCATGTCCCGGTTCGCGATCCCTGAAATGAAGAAAGTGGGACGGGGTGCAATCGTCAACATGTGCGCCAGAATTTCACTCTCAGTCCCGCAATACCCTCATATATTCCACAGGTCGTCCGTGTCTGGCCGTACGCTCCCGCTCAACGAATCATGGTATTCCCTGGTCGCTTAATCCTTTTCCCAGTCCTGGGCGGCAATCCTGGCGTGCTGTACCCCGTCAGCAAAGGGGCTATCATTCAGCTCACGCGCGCGATGGCAGCGCATCATGGGCCCGACAATATTCGGTTGGTGCCCGAGTTGAACAATTCCGCTCGACGCTCAAGTAATATCAGCGTTAATTGCGTTGCTCCAGGAATGGTCTACGTGCGCACTCCGAGCTGTTTACCTCTGCCTCCGTCGTTTACATTCACCGCCCAGACACCGATGGTTCGTGGACGCGGGATGACGGACGAGATGCGCCGACGGCGTATCGAACAGAACCTCCTCCGACAAGAGGGGACGGGGTGGGACGTCGGTTATGGTGGTGCTTTTATATATTCGCCGAATCAACATTAATTGCACCTCGTCTTCGCAGCGATCCTATTCCTGGCGTCGCGTGAGGCGCGATGGATCACAGGTGTCATTTTCCCCGTTGACGGGGGTACGACGTCGGGCAACCCGAACCGACCTGCGTTGAAGGAGGATACACTGGCTGCGGAGAAAGCGGCTGGTGCTTCAGCTGGTCAGTAAAGAGATCTACGAAAACGAAGCTCTCTCTGTATGTAATTGTATTGTTCGTGAATACGTTTTTCGAGTGTGAAATTTTGGGAGGCCGCCGTTGGGACGGGATGAGGATAAATTGTATCACATTGAGAGAGATGCTAAATTATATACAGTGATTGAATGACAGGGATTGCGAGTGAGGGAAGCTACATAGCATTAACAGCTGTATTTTATAGGTATATTTCGTTTCGTGTGGCCAAGTGGCCAATCTCCACCGCCGATTGTGTGACTCCGACCAGATCAGGTGCATGTGGCGAAATGCTCTACAGCATCAATCCCCGGGTAGGAGAAGAACAGTATCGCTAAGATCGCGTACAAGCCTGGAGGGGCGGTTAAATTCAGCTCAACCAACGCGTCCCCGAATAAAGTGCAACGTACTCATGAGGATCATGCCCTCGAGCTGTCCGGATACGTGTTAAGGAAGTGCTGCATTGGAAAGGGGTGACTTCAACGCACCCAGTTACTCTTGCCGTCTTGGAGGACATAGTTGACCGTCAGTACTATCAAGGAAAGCAGAGTCAGCCGTCGTAATGTATTAGTATGAAAGATGGACGAACCAGCCAGGAAGAGACACGTAACCTCATAGGGATCGAATAGTAGCGTCATAGGTTTCCCCATTCCCCATGCAACCACTACGATGAATCTGCGAGCATGTTAAAACATGTGAAACTAGTCAAAATACTGGTTTCACTGACGGGATGACGAATAGCGCGATTTGCTTGAGAAAAAGTCAGTCAGCCGAACGACGCGCGGGAGACGGATGCTTACAATGCTCGAGCCAACAGCAACCCCAATGCTCAATGTCAGCTTGTCCTTCATGGCAACAGTGACGGCAGACACATGTTCTACAGAAATAAAAAGCTGTGAGCAACGGACCGGACTACCGACAGAATTCAACCACATACCAGCTGCGTTCCCAACGATAGGCAATAGAATGATTCCCACAAACTCCTTCTTGATCGGACCGGACTCTGTCAGGCCGTTGATAGATTTGACGAGGTATTCTGCGGTTATGGCCACCAGCTGTATGTCGAGTACCAGTCAGCCGGGAAGCGATGTGCAGAGAAGGCGAATTAGACGCACGACAGTAACGCTTATCAACAGCCCCATGCAGATCCAGCCGTTCAACTGCGGGCTCTCAATCTGCTCTGGCTCTGACTCTAGCTCAGTTGACTCGAGTACCGCCCCGCGCGGCCCCCCGCTCATGCCAGTCATCTCCATATTGCCGTCGTTGGGTGCTGGGGCCTTTTTCTTGTACGCCGTGGACTTCGCGATATCCGTGCTGTCGTCCTTGAACATCTCGGCGTGTGATCCGAGCTGGAATATAATGTAGCAGACATAGACTGCGTCTTCCGTCAGTTCCGCACGCACCACGGGAAGATGAATATGACTCACTGAACAGCATGATGATTGCGATCTACGGTGAGCATGAGCAACGGTCCCGGAATGGAAGTTCGCGATGCTTACCCCATGGCTGAATTTGAGGATCTGGGCTTGTGTCGCCTCTTTAGACGCGGAGCTGTCCGCCTTCTGAACCATCTGATAGACGGTGGGGAGCAGCACGGTGGCCGCGCTGAGCGTCAATAGAGAGCTGTTGAGCTGCGCCGCACCTTCAATGGATCCGAAAATCAGGAACATTCGATCTGCCCGGAAGATAGGACGCACACATGCCAAAGCCCTGCTCGGAAAACCTGATACCGCCGCTGAAGAAACACATCCCGAGGACAAGTACTAGAGGAGGTCAGGAATGTAGGTAATGGAGCGAGAGGGAAATTTACACAGATTGCTCAGGATCGAGCCGATCACTGAATCAGTGTCGCGTTAGACACAGAACATTGAGGGTGGTACTTCGACGTACATGATGATTGGACGATGCTGAGCTCACACTGCCGCAGGGCGATGATCTACTACCGCGGTAAGTTTCGGGAGGCGGAAGGTGGCATTGCACATACCGCAACAATTAGTTCAACACTGCCGGTGTGCGACGTGAGATAATGGTAAAGAATGGTGGGGGTGGCTTACGCATTGCCCTGGAGTAAATGGATACAGAGTCAGTTTAATCGAGGAGCGGGAGGTGTAAATGCGTACAAGGGTGGCATTGATCAACCCAGCAAAAGCCTGTCCCACGCGGAGAGAAAGATCGTCTGTGGCGAATGCAAGCAGCTAATTCATGTCAGAAGCGGGTCACCGTCGGTGTGAGCTAATGCTACCTTTGCTAGCGGGATGATGGCCACGAAGCCCGCTGTTAGAAATGCAGTTAGCTCGGAGGGGTGGCACAGCAGCGCAGACGAGACGCACTGAAGAAGATCGCGGCATGTTGGTTAGGTGTGGCGAAGTGAAGTGCCCACTATAGGAGCAATAAATACTGGGTACTGGCGGGGGCCATATAAGATATACCGAGATGGGGATGCAGACCAGGAAACAGTTGAGGACTGTGGGGTGATTTAATAGAGGGCGGGTAGGGTGATTCTTTGGAAACGTACAAGAACATAACACGATAGCACGCAAGCTATCCTTAACCCCGGGGATAGGACCCACCTGATCTGCTGGCTTCACGAGAGATCGGAAGAATTTGACCACAGCAGAGGGAATGGAGCAGAAAAAGGCCAGAACAACGGCAGGAATGGCACGCAAGGAGGATATCAGATTGAATTGAGATTGGATCCGCCTGACAGGCCTGATATTCGCCTCCATATTCCCGGTGGCACCCCTGCGTGGGCTGCTCCTGGTATTAATGAGGTTCGACTTCGAGGTCGATGACATCCTAGCGTCGATCGAGGACGAACGGCTGGGAGGCCTGGCTGGATCATTGGCCATGTGGATTATTGGGTAGATGGGAGTTCGAGAGAGAGAAGGGATGTTTGGTGGCAACGGGGGAATACACCTTATAAAGGATTTGCAGTACAATGACTAGTGTGGCCAATGCTGTGCGAAAGGGTTCAGAAGTTTGACGATTGTATTCGATCATGTTCTCTCCATGTTGTTTGTGACCGACTCGAATTCGAGCCTTTGTTCTTTAGACGTTGGTCTTGACTCACTCGGAAAATCCAGGATGAAGGCCTTGTTGTAATGACCCTGAGACGCGTAACACCACGATATCAGACTTGTTGTTCTCTGGGCTGTGGACAAATGATCCTGTATGGTGGATCGTCGCTGGAAAAACGCCAAACTTTGGCGCTTCTCTTGAACAGCGCACCTCAAGGCGCTGAGTTCTAGTAGATTCTATTTATGATTTTCATACGGTGTGCCACGTGCCGATTGTGGCGATGCACTGATCTGTCCGATCTGGATCGCTGGTTCAACCAAGGTTCAACGTTAACGTTCTGTGGTTGTCGGACGGGACGGTCCAAACTAGTCTAGGCTCACCCATTTCGTGGTCTGCAATTCAATTTCCCGGCGAGTTCGAGCACTACTGTTTCACCGCCTCGCAAGCATGGTAGAACACAAGCATCGACGGCGAGTGAAAAAACTGGACGTAGGCCATGCAGAAGAGTTGGTGAACAGCTAGCTACACTTCTCGTAACAGATATCTGGACTAGACCCGAACTAAACGTATAGAATGTTCACAGCGGTATTGCTGTTTGACTGCACAGCCGGCTGCAGTGCTAGATCAAATATGAGCAAACATATACGAGGACTTCAAGCCCGACTATTCGTAATCAATATCCGATGAATGATTGAGGTCTCGCATGTACAGCCCCTTCTCCATCCGAAGTAATCCCAGTCTTATAAACGCAGTGCTAAATCAAAATACGAGAGCAAGAGCAGACATGTCAAGACCCTGTGTGCCCTACGAATCTTGATTGAATTCAGGACTCATCACTGCACTACGGCTTGAATGAACGGCGATCGCAGCGTCAAAAATAGCACCGCGATAATTTACTCAACCAGGAAATATCTCGATCATGAACACCTGCACTAAGTCGCGTATAATAGTCGCGGAATGGTATGTAACGGGCTATGGCAAAATGTGCATCCAGTATTCCAGGAGGAACGGGAGACTACATCCCAGAAAGTGTTCATTGTGAGGGACACAGCAGAAAGTGAAGCCGTAATCAGTGCTATTTCTCGCCGTGAGGCGCCCTACGAATATGGAGGTGAAGAGGGTTGTATTTCCAAGTGGAACCTCAAACTTACAAGTGCGCCGAGCGGGAGTTTCTATATGGAAGTGAATGTGGATCAAAACCGGGCCTTCCCTCTATGTAGACTCCTTCTACTGCCGAAGAGATTGGATGACCTCGCGCGACAGCTGAACAGATACCGTTGTCTCCGGAACCGTCTCAAGATTCTGGTAGCGCGATCCATATTTGGAATTCAAAAATTCGTGTTTCCACCCGACGACCGCCGGACTACGGAAGGGATGGCTGGCCGTTTGCGATTCCACAGTTTCGAATACGGACATGGTATCCACGGCATATTCCGCGCTGAACTGGTCAATAAAAGCTTCGAGCCACTCTTGGTATTGGGGAAACAATACCTCGCTCATCAGAGCGACGCATCGAGGTCGCCGCTAGACATTGCGATGTGGCAGGCGAGTCGAAAAATAATTCGCATGAGGAACCCGGGGAAAAGGACGGGCTTGGGAGAGGCTTGAAGTTGGGACCAGAGCTAGAGAAGAAGGCATAATCCCGCGTAGGGGATACATTCAGATATTGAACTTTACGGAGGAGTGCGGTGGATCGCTGATATCCGTTGAGGGCAGCTCCGATTCTCCGCAAGAGGAAAACCCTTCGGCGAAAGATTTTTCCGTAGTGATAAACGGTTCCTGAGCTGTAAAATCCTTGCCGCAGATTTTCTTGTGACGAGGCCAATCAGAGACTTGACACTGCCCTGAAGGATTCATGGGTAAATGTGCAAGTTGGCTGAGTGAAGAGGCGCACCTTGAACAGGAATACATTTTTCGCCCCATCCTCAGACTGTCGTTGCAACCTTTACAGACCGAGAAATGGGTGCTTGGGTTCTCCATTCGTTGACAGCCCTCGCAGGATTTCGGGAATCGATAAACAGGGGCCGACGTTTGGGCTTCATTTTCTTCGAAATCGCCCCCAGTTTCTTGTGGACCCCTTCCCAACCCAACGTCGTGTATTTGAAGTTATCGGAACCCTTTACAGATATCTCGGGCGGCAGAGGGGTCCCGAAAACGGATAGAATGGTATTATGAATGAACGTTGCTGCGGCATTGAGCACAATTTTTTTTAAAGGTGTGGGAAAATGGATGAAACATGGCTCACTGAGGAATTCGTCTCGAAATGCAATTAGGAGCTGTAGAGCCTCCTTCTCTCTCTCTCCAAATTTCTCGATCTTTTCCGCCGTCCAGCTCGGATGGGGGTATGATATACAAGCTCCTTCGGTCACCTCCATACCGCTGTCAGGGATGTATTTCTTGAGGAGAGTGAGAAATCCTGCGCCGTTGTTGCTCTGAACTGAGGCGAGGGTGATATCGCATGTATACATTCGCGAAAGAGGGAAATTTTCATCATACAAGCAGGTGGCTACAAGCCCTTCAAGAATATGGGTCTTTCTAGCCGAATGGGTCAGTTTCAACCAGCAGAAGTCGGGCCGCAGGACGACCATAGCTGCCAGCACTTTCAGCTCATTCTGCAATACGAAGGGACGGCGCGTTCCCTCGCGCCTGTGAGAATCCTTGACATCCGGTCTTGCGGGGACGCCATCGTAATAAATCCTTGCGGCATCCTGTAAATAGGGGAGGAAAGTACTATCCAAGTTGCCGATGCGTGGGTTAAGACCCGGAAACTGGCCTCTCAAGCATGGTTCCACTACGCGATACCTCTCCGGAAATGTGGGATTCCCGGCGTGCCAGGCATAAATTCCAGTGAGTCGTGAATTGTAGGCGAGGCCATGGGAAGGGAAACAGTGTTCCTGTGGTCAGGCGCAACAATGTGTTTCTTTTTTTCGCTGGCCACGAGACCTGCTTATCTACAACTGGCACGTACACAAAACACAATAGCGCAGTATTGGCTTTGCCAACTCGGATTGGCATGAGAGAATGTATGGATCGCAGTTCTGCTGAAAAATGAATCCACAACAAGAAGCTGTTTGTAGGGCTTAATTTATGAATGGCAAGGCCAGACAGTCGGACGTGCGGTTGATTCGGCGGCCATCTTCCTTGTAATAATGAAACTCTTGAATGTGGAGCGGTCGACTGGAAGGGTAGGCCACATAAACAAGGCTTCCCGGTACGGAATAAATCTGTCAGCTCAGAACTGTTATGGAAGAAATTCACAGGTTGGGTGATCGGAGGGACTGAGGCTTATTCATGCACCGGTACTCTTGAGCCGTCCGTTATCTTTGGATGGAGATAATGTAAAGGAACTGAAAAGCAATAACGGCAATTGAATTGGGAGACGAGGTTACGCGGCCGCGTTAATTGCGTATGCTTGGTTGTCAAATTGATCGCGACACTGCACGTGCCGCACAGCTCTTTGACCTCTTTTGGAAATTTCACTGCAGTGGGACGTCACCTCGTCTGGGTCCTTTCACTCTTTCTTGAAGCGCTATGCAACAAGAAATCCTGGTTCTAAATCAAATACAACTTGTGGTACACCTGGAGTCCGACATCTGCTCTGTCCGAAAGCGTCCCAAAAACATACTATACAACCTCAAGAACCCAAATATCGCACCCCATGGTGCTTGGGACGAGCCCCGCAAACCTCATCCGTCCCTGGAGCAAATCCCGCCTCGTCATCCCATCGTGGTGCGTTATCAATCCACCTTTCGGGCAGTAGCCGCCGCTCTGCGTCATCGTGACCCAATCCTTGAAGTCCTCCTTGTCAACGGGAAGACGGAGGGCCTCGGAAATAGCACCCAGGATGTCCGCCACTGTCACGCAGCGGCGGGTTCTGCCCGCATGGGCGGTTATCGCCCACGGGAGCCGTGACGAGATGATCGTCAGCGACGGAAGTTCTGGATATGTCGCGGGCTGGTGCCAGGCGGCGTTGCCCTCCGGGTTGGGCGTCGATGCGAGGTCGACGGCCACTAAAGGTCTTGACTTCGCGAGCGCTGGATTCAGTGTGACGCTGGTGACGCCTGGAATCTGGGATGGAAGCGCTATTGGCCGCAAAGGGTGTGGCTGTGCATCGGGGAAGCCAGCGAGACGTGGAAACTCTGTGTACTGGCGAAGATCTGGGGGCGGAATCTCTACGTCTGGGAGGGGAACACAAGTGTAGGGCGACTTTCCCCAGTGCAGGCTCGGAGCGGGTGGGGTGTAGGACCGCGGAACTGATGACCATCGCGACGGCAGGCTGAGAGCGCACGGACCACCCGGGATTGCGACGGCGGCCATGCTATGGGGCGTATTATATGCCCATTTACCCCCCGTGTCCCTTTCTGCGAACGGCGACGAGCTTCAGCGCTGCTACCGCTCTCCATTAAATTATGCTTACGGCTCGTCCACATCGTCGCAGGTGACTCTGAGGGTGTGCTGGGACGTCGCTGAAGCGCGGTATGTATTGTGTGGGACATGTTGGTAGGGGGAGGTGAAAGAGTTGGGCGCTGAACGGCCACGGGGGTCCAGCTTTTATATGTTCTCTCCCTCCCTGGGCTGCCCTGCGGGATTCCCCGGCGCATCAGTGATGTATCCCCATTCCGAAATTCCTCGTTGTGAGATTTGCAGCCGTTGCAATAAAGTCTTTGACCTTTTGGAACTAGCGAGCCCAAGTACGATACGATTCGGCAACACACACTGTCTTCATCAACTTCACGCCCGCGTTATTTCTCAGAGCTAATCTGCTGTTGAAATGCAAATGTTCACTCGGTAGAAATGTCACTTCTCCCTCCGAAAAGTAAGCGCTGTGGGCATAGGCCTACCTGATTGCGGCTCCGAGTCCCAATGTATTGTTGAAGGCAAGACTTCCTACCTATGAAGCTTCGGATACCGCCTAGGCTCGGTTCCACTTTTTTCTTTGCCTCCTTCCGACAAATCACTGGGACGATGATTCGAGCTCCCAGGGGCCAGAATCAGGTTATTGTGGAGTGGGAATATTTAGAAATGCAATAGACCTTCATGTGAAGGGTTTCCGGTCTCGGTCTCTCAGACTCTCGAATGGATTTCACGGCTCGGCAGTCGGTTCCGCTGCGACGATCAACCGTTACGTGGCCTCGAGTTCGATACCCATAAGTTCGCGGCTCCGCTAATGCACCTTCTCACTCCCCCAGGGCACAATCAAACCGCGAAATTAATGTCCACGGTCGACGGGACCAAAATGTCTGTACTCTCCAGAACGAGAGAATATTGTAGCATTGTTGTATTATTCACCTGGATATCCCGGGTGCAGGAAATTCGAGCCGGTATTATTTATGCGCTCGATACTCCCCTCAATGAAATTTGCATCCTCGTCATCCTCGTCGATACATGCTTGATGCTCACTCACATTCGACTCGAGGAAATTATAGCAGGTGGATTGTCCAAATCCTTACATGCATCATAGTCGCTCTCAAGGGCTTATTTTGGAGGGCTGGAATGGACCCTGTATTTCTCTGGCACACCAAAGATATACGCCGTTCCGAGTTCAAACACTTGGTAGTTCCGGCAACTCGGCAGACGCGTCAATAACGATCAACAGCGCCCAAATAAAACACGCGTTGTTTGTTGATTGCTTCTCTCTCTACCACCATCACCGTCGCCGTCCACCAAGCGACCACCCTCAAGACTTCTTTCCTCTCCTCAACACTCATCGAATAACATGTCTGGCCGTGGCAAAGGTGGCAAGGTGAGAGATCTTGCCTCCCTCGCCAGGCGCATACTTACCCTCGTCTCGCCGCTGCTCTAGGGACTGGGAAAGGGTGGAGCTAAGCGCCACCGCAAGATTCTTCGTGACAACATCCAGGGTGAGCGCCGTCCTGGCTGCCCCTCGCACACCACGTCTTGATGCACGACTCGCTCGCAGGTATCACCAAGCCCGCTATTCGCCGTCTCGCTCGCCGTGGAGGTGTGAAGCGTATCTCGGGGCTCATCTACGAGGAGACCCGCGGTGTCCTCAAGATCTTCCTCGAGAACGTCATCCGCGACTCTGTCACCTACACCGAGCACGCCAAGCGGTGCGTATCCCCTCACTCCTCTCATATCCTCGTGTGCTCATCGTCGTCGATGTCTCACCCAGAAAAACCGTCACCGCGCTCGACGTCGTCTACGCCCTCAAACGCTCGGGCCGCACGCTGTACGGTTTCGGCGCATGATTTTTTGGTGCGAGGTGAGTGCCGGGTTTGTCCACTCGGACCATCGCTGACTCCCACATCCTTCCCATTCTTTCCCGCGCACAGACCACCCGCACCCACCGCCGTCTCCTCCTCATCGCTATGTATTCCTGTATCTCTGTACACGTATCCACCCGTATCGTACACGCCCATGTCCATCTATTACTTATGGTCCAATTATGAGCTCGTTTCATCTTGCCTACCTCGTTGGCGGCTTCGTTTGCGTGCGCTGACTCCTCGCTTGTGGCTGTGTGCGGATGCGCGCGCTCGCTGCCATCGTGCACGGACCAGGGCGCGTCGGGGGCTGTGCACCGGCAACTTCCGGTGTCCTGGCAAGATGACCTGTTCTTGCTCGTCTAAAGCCGGGGACGCCCTAAAAAATCAAATCAGACTCGGTTCGCGCCCCGTGTATCGTCACTATGCTCTGTGAATCTCTCCAGCCCTGTCGCCCATCGCATCCTCCAGTTAGTAGCTCATGCATCTCCCTTTTCCTGGGGTATTAACGGTACTCTCGATTGACCCAATGGCTTCCCTGCAATACCTGGATGATTCACAAGCCACTCCGGCCGCCAGAGACCTCGTCCACAATTAGTATATTGTATGCGGCACAGATGGGGACGGGAAGTTCCTCGACTTTCTGGTTCTACCGATGTTAGAAGACATCTGGATCTCGCAGAGGGCGACACCTCTCGTGCATGCAACCTCTTTCGTAGGGAAATTTCGCTGATCCTCTAAATCTTGGTGGTCTTAGAATTGCAAACTGTTCAGTCTATCAATCTTGTATCACGAATAAGTTTTGATGCAGTAACTCCCGCTCGCCGTGCCGGACTTGCGCCGCTGCATCCAAACAAGCCTTTACCTCGGCATAATTGCTGTTTATCACCATTCCTCGCGGGAGAAGTTCGAGGACCAACTATATTTTCTGAAGATCCAGCGGTATACGAGTTAGACGTGCCGGAGCAAGTACGCCACGATACCCTCATGGACCTGGTTGCACGGCGAGTGGATCTATTGGCAGTCAAGGCGTCGATCGATCCTGCACCCTCGAATTCTGCCAAGTTGCGCCAACGCGATATTTCTGACGATGCCAGCTTTTCCTCGCTCTCTTTCGGCGTTTGAAGGTGAGGACTGCAGCAGCGTGAAGTCTGTTCCTCTGTCCGAAACCAGCGAGGACCTGGAGCGGGAGCGGACCGACATCAAGGGCTTTTTCCTAACCAACACGCCGCCGGACGGCATGACGACCGTGCCTTCACGCACGACTTCTCTGTCGTGGACGAGCTGCATAACCCGTTGGGCTTCTTCGCCGAAGTTCAGGCGCTATGGTGCGTACCTGTCCTTCAGCCGGTGCCGGACCATCCTTTCACATGCACTATATGCCGCCTAGGATTACAGAAGAGTCGCGCGCGCGACGCAAGGAGGCAAAAGCGGCGGCCGAGCGAAGTATAAATGCACCATCCTGGCGCTCATCCGAGTCTTCCTGGCGGCTAAATTGCTCAAAGGCGGGCCAGGGCCGGTGTCGAGGATGGTGTCCTGCATTAGGCTGAGCGGTGTGAATACACTGCGGCACATTCTTAGTCGATTAGCCTCATAATTTTCTTTACCCCCAATCACAAATTGAATGAGTTTAGGGGTATTTTCAAAAGAGACAAAAAACCCGGGTAAAATTCGCGGTAACTATTCTTTCTCCAATACTCCCCAAAAAAGAATTCGGGACCGAATACTTCAGCGATACTACACGCGTTCCCGATGTTCCGGATTTTCAACTTGTCGAGATCAAACTGTGGCCTTTCGGAATGCGCCGGATCAAATTGGCTTGCAGAAAACAACGACTACAACAAAAGGTGCTTCCCTTGGACCTTCGTGCAGATCTGAGCCAGCCTTGTCCGATTATGGCAATAAGTGACTGCTTTGTTCCTTTTGTGTTTAAAGGCGCGGCGGCTGGACCTTCTAATCGACCGCTCACGTTCGCGTCCGCCCCATTGAAAACACTGCCTTTCACGCGAGCCTCAGCGGGGTCGCGATATTGATATGCCCCCTCTTCCTCGTCGCGGCACCTGGGCTGTAATCACCATCGACCCTCTCGCATCCCTGGCACACCTGGATGATCGGCACCTTCCTGCGATATGCGCCGGCCTTGTGAATAAAAAAATATGTCGTCTACGTGACGGAAGGGGTACGTCTGCGCTCAGATCTGGCTTCTCAATCGCTAACTGGCTTCGTCGCCCTTGCCTTTGATTTTTTTTTCGGCATAGGACGGACGACCTTTCAATCCGCTGATGCCTTATCACGAACACGCTGTCGAGTTTGTGGATGCAAGGGCTGCTTCTAACAGTCCCCGAAGTCTGCATTGACTCCGCCATGTCCATCCCCATCTTCCCGGCCGCTCCGCACCCGGCTGGCCGCCCGGCACTGCGACCTTCGTCGTCCTTTCCCTGGCCAAACTACTACCCATCGGCGTTTATCACAGCAGAGGTCCGCTGCCGCACCCTCAGAGCCGACGACCCGATCCTCCACTAGCTCAATATCTACGACCAGTTGGCCCACGACGCGTTTGTCGGGCAGGATGTGCGACGGCGAGAGGACGGGCTGAAATTCCGCGCGACGTTAGCAGTCCCGTCGGTGTACAAAAGAAGTACTACCTGCGCAGATGCAGGTGTACTTTCTATTGCAATGTCGCTGCGCGGACCTCGGCCGCGGATTATAGCACTGCATCGAGCTCGGGAGTAACGAAGAGCTTGCGGGAGAGCATGCCACGTACGCTGCGGAGGTGAATCTTTTCCGCAACGTTCCGCAGGCGGCACCTACTCCACGCGACATACCGACGGTCGTATTCACGCACGGCCTCTCTGTGGTGAAGGAGCTGCACAGTCCGCAGGATTTCCTTGCAGAACAAGACACATTGTTAATGTACGTCTCTATCCGTTTTCGCCGCCTGCCGGCGTTGAACTGAATCTGGCGTAAACCAGGATCGCGGACGGCTCGCGCTTCCGACACGAATATGCGGTACAACGGGCGGAGCAGCTCAACGCGGAGACCTATGATGCGCCGACAGGTGAGTGGCTACGACAACGCGGGGTATTGATCCTGATAAATTGCTCCTTGCAGTTGGATTGTTCAAACGGGCGCGGGTGTTGCGGGTCCTTTCTGGAATACGGCAACGCGGGAAAGATGCGCTGCGGCGCATTTTTCTGTTGCGCTCCCATGCTGGCACGGACTGATGAAGTTCGGCCAGGTACACGATAATATTACGATACTTTACGCTCCTGTACATATTGCACGAATGACATCTTAACGAACGTTTTTTGACCCATCTCTAAAACCCCATACTTGTACATGATTTTTCTAGTAATAATGATACCCTTACCCGCCAGTAACTCAGGCTATACCTCGGATGGTGGGATGTCATGCGCCACATGCACACTCCGCTCGAGGTCTCGGGTCCGCAGCGTATCCAACTCGATGTCTCTTGAGCTGTCGTACGTCGAGCTGTAGGAAGACTCCAGTCGCGATGTTGCGGAGAATATCCCCGTGCGGTCCACGGAGTGTAGATTCAACATCAGGCGGGAGGTCAATGTAACTGACATGCTGAAAACGGAGATTTGAGCCCGAACGGAGGTCGGCGAATTAGGAGGAGCGAACCAGCTAGCCATCGTAGAAAGGGAACCACGCAGCAAAGGCTGTCCGGTATTAATCTCCAGCAGTAATATCTTTCTGAGGCGGGAACTCACTCCGGCAATCTGGTAAAATCGATCAGCTTAAAGGAGGCTCAAATACGAAGGGCCCACATAATAAGTTAGGATGTTCGCAAGGTTCATGAGAGCCATTATGCTGGAAAGAGGACGTCAGGAACAGGGAAGGAGATCCATGACGCGCAGTTCGCACACGAAATAAATGGCGCCTGTCAAGGGAGAACATTGGTGTAGTCCAGCGGTGGTTGTCAAAATACGGAGAACACACCGTCTCTGATTAACAAGTTTATTATTGAATTGCTTCTCCACATCATACGAGACTCTTTGCGCTTCGCGAATGTCTTGTAGAACAAGGCTATGAAGATTAGGACATCATAAATGAATAGCGCCTCCCATGGGACGGCCATGTCTGCAATATTGAGTTAGGCTAGTTCCAGGTGCAGGGTATATGTTCACTGACAGACGCCACTAGATGGTGGCTCAAACATTCATCAACTAAACGGCAGTGGAGAGTTAACATAACGCACATTCTCTGCGATTCAGCAATATGGCAGCCGACTACATCTGGCTCGGGAACACCATTCTTTCCTATGAGTGCCCACTGATAAATTCAACTTTACTTTCCGCGAATATTCATGTATGAAGGCAAACGCACGCATGACACGGCTAGAAGGACCGCTCCGACGCCTAACATGCCCAGATAGACGCGCTTATCCAGCCCATAGAGCGCGTAAATCCGGAGTGTCAGAAGGACTAAAAAAAAGTAGGCCCTGTTAACGGAACCACCGGCGGAGAATTTTACAACCCGTACCGCAAACGATGCATTGGTTGATGATAAGGAGCAGTTGCCGAAAGAGGTTAACGTGTCTGCACCTTCTCACCAGCTCATATAAATGATAGAATGGCGCCACGAAGAAAATATCCTGACCACTGTAACGGTGACAGAATGAGATGAATCAGTGTCAGGACATCGAGCCACGCACTGATGCCGGCACGGAGGTGAACTGAAAGACGGTGATCACCACGTCCCCGAAGCACGCCAGATATCTGTTGACGAAAAAATAGAACGTGCTCCGTGTCTTGGCCTTCCTCCAAAGGAACCGCACTTCGTCGCCTGTGTAATTTATCAGGCCGGAAAGTCCCAACGACAGGAGTTCGGTGTACGGAGTGTTATTAAATGATCCCAGTACAGAAACGCTAGCCACGGCGCAATATGTCAGGAATAACAGGAAGGACATGCGCAATGAACGAACTTATGGAGATGACATGGAGCTCGTTATGCAGCCGCCTTGGGGAACGGATCAGCGAGGCTATTTACGATCAAGAGGCGGATACACAGACAGGGCTTGAGCGGTGGCAATCCCTTGGTCTCCCATCCCGGATATTGGGAGAAACGGTGTTGGGACAAGAGACTGAGGAAAAGGATGACAAAGGATCATCTGGGATGCAAAGATAGCCACGAATTACCACACAGCGGTGATATGGCATCGGCAACGGAGACATGTCAAAATCGATATCACTGTGTGAGAATTAGTTGGAGCGTATTGGGGTTTGTAAGTCCGAAGAAGCCGTCAGTGAACAGCCCCCAAGATCAGCAACTTTTCACAACGCGGCCAAAAATGTTGCGCCTCAAGTTAGGTCAAGGCCGTCGCACCTCGCACCTCGCGTACCTGAATGACGTCGGCGATCGTCCAAATCATGCCTAATAAGTGGGGCTGAATAATTCGGGACATCCAGGGGCGTCCCTTATTCACTTTTGGTTTGAAAACGAAACCGATGTCGTACATGTGGCAGACGACAGCTATGATTCCAGAGAACCGAGTAGAACGGGCGACATATGCTATTACTATCAGCAGGCCATGCTGATGTAGAGTGGCCATCAATTACAGTACATGGAGGCAGTGGCTTCGAGGCACTTACATCGCGAAAGTGTCCTACACAAGCAATTAGCACAGTATATTTTTGCTAGCAACTGCCAAGTAGCGACGTGCCTACGCCTAATCAAATCTGTCCAAGGGATATATCGGAGGGCGAGATAAGCGTGTCTCTATGCGGCAAGGCTTGCCGCACGTTTATCATCAGCCGGCCGCACATCACGCACGGCACTGCGACCGCCATCCCAGTGAGGACGTCCAGCGAGTCTTTCTGAAGCAGAATGATTAGCCAGCAGCGCTGAACGACAGTAGCACGATTTACGCACTGGGTCCTGGATCCAGAAGACCAGGTTAAATATATAAACGCCCTGTATCCTGAAGCTATATGAGCGCGGTTCCTCTAGGACAGGATCGAAAGGGGGACGCACGCCACGTAAAAGAGAACCGAATCTCGTAGGAGTATGTCTTGGAGAACCTGTTGGCTCTTGAACAGGCCCGAGATCCGAATACGCTGATAGCCCTTGTACAGAGCCAAGACGCAGAGGAGGAGCTCGAAGCTGGGAGAGGGTTTAATCCCATGATGCGGATGTGCGGGCAGAGCAAACCTTGTTACAGCAACCCAGAACAACCAGAGCCACGAGGGGACAGCGGTGACTTTACACCGCACCATGTCGCCCATGGCTTCAGCAACAACTAAAATTCCCGATCAGCTTTACGATTGGAGCAAAATGGCTGGACCAGAACCTCTAATGTTTGCGGAAGTGAAGCCAAACATAGCAACGGCGCATATGACCTCCATGAAGAAGACGCTGATGATGAGTGCTGTGACCTTCGGCGAGCCGTCATATAGAGCGTAAATTCTTAATTGGAGGATAACTGAGGATCGATGAGATAAAAAACTAATCTCGAAAAGCAGATACCTTGGATAGAGCACAATGTAGACATCCCGACCCAGCTCTCGACTCGAAGCCACAGATAGCCTGATTGTGATTACATCGGTTAGGAGTAATTCTTCTTCGTGCCGAGGAACACAGACATCTGTTGAAAAAATATCAGCTCATGCAATGGGTCATGAGACAAAATCGCTAACAGCTATGAGGCATTTTTGTTAGCCCAGCGACCTGCACAGGATCGAAGACTCACCGAGTCGGTCAAGTTTGGTGATACCGCGACTTATCAATCACAACCAGATGAGCTGTGTGGTTTCGGACGGGGTGGATCGCATACCAGAGACCCCGAAGCTGGTAGAGCATCAGATTTGGATAATGAACGGTAGATAATGGCTCACATGATTAGGAAGATCCCAAGATATCGGCTCTAATGGTTGTCAAAACCCTGCTGTGTGTGCGGCTAAAACCACGCCAAAACTCACCCACAGAAAGAGAAAGGTGGCAAATGTCCACTTCCTTTTCTGCCCAGTTCGCTCGTAAATCGAGTCTGCAGGAGTGAATACAACGTACCCAAAATAACTCCCTCTGCGATGTTAAACATTAAAAGGGCCGCCGAAATGTCAAGGAACGGCGCGCTCACCTCGTCCTCAAGCGTGATGACTGGAACAGGGAGGATGATAAGGCGGTTAAAGGGATGCGAAATATTACATACGATAATCCCATATCACCATCGCCAGCGCCGCCACTGCTGAGCTTGTGAGCATATCAGAGGAATACTAGAAATATTACGCGCTGCGATTGTTATGGCCTCGAATTGTGACTTCCCAGGCATGGATTTCTGCGGGTTGGGGGTTCATTCGTCAAGACGGACAAGGCATCTGAATGTGGCTTCTCCAAGAAAAGGGCCAATGTGGCGTATAACGCATTTACGATGTCGATCTGCCAGGGGAAATAGACTCCACATTACGGAAGGGCCGAGACTCTGAGCGCCGCCGATGCCTGACATATGTCACCATTGCCGAGTGCTGGTTGGTTGGTATATGAGTATAAAGAGCAAAGCTAACTTGAAGGACATGAGGCAGACACTGTCTATTTCTGGAATTTTCGGAGTAATATGACTGAAATCGGAAGGTGAATCTTTAGATCGTGCGGGGTTTGACACACACACACCGGGAAGGTTAGAGGAATATTCCGGTAGACCAGACACGCAGGAACTCTTGAGTCTCAGTACTCAGTACTCAGTCGAGCTGAAATCTAATTTGGGGGCGATCCCAACTGCAGATCCTTCCAGACCGCGAATCCGACTTGCAAAGTGAAATGGCTTGAAAGTCGAGGCAGCCAGTCGCAGGGGAGCTCTCGGAGCGAGAGATCCCGCCGTCAAAGCCCATTAAAGTTTGGCCGATGAGGAGGGAAGCCGAGGCGCGTCAATATGCGCAAATAAACAAATCCCAGTCACGGGGGACATCGCCTCTTGCCTCACCACCACGTCGCAATCGACGAATTTCAACACTCAATTCCCAAACCTCATCTCATAACATGTCTGGACGTGGAAAAGGTGGCAAGGTACGATGCTTTCCTTGACATGCTCCTTAAAGTCGCCTGGATTCTGATTTTCGTCTCGCTCGTACCAGGGACTCGGCAAAGGCGGGGCTAAGCGTCACCGCAAAATTCTCCGGGACAACATCCAAGGCGAGTCATGATCATGCGGAGCTCCTTGGGGTCACTAATACAATCTCCAGGTATCACCAAACCAGCCATCCGCCGTCTTGCTCGCCGTGGAGGTGTGAAGCGTATCTCCGGGCTTATCTACGAGGAGACTCGCGGTGTCCTCAAGATCTTCCTTGAGAACGTCATCCGCGACTCCGTCACCTACACTGAGCACGCTAAGCGGTGCGTGATCTTCTTTTCTCTACCTATCCTTATGCTCAATCTCATGGCCCACTACAGCAAAACTGTCACTGCTCTTGACGTCGTTTATGCCCTCAAGCGCTCGGGCCGCACGCTGTACGGTTTCGGCGCATGATTTTCCTCTTCCGGTGAGTGCATTATTTCCGTCCCGCATATTTCGGGCTCACACTACTCATTCTAGATGATTCCTTGCGCGGATCTCTTTGTATTTCCACCTCTACTGTACTCTCCATAGCCGTATATTAAATACAGTCTGATTCGCTTGTTGATGCCTTCATCCAATGTCGCATACTGTGCTGCGTAACCTCTGCCCACAGTTATTTTCTCTGCGAAGGACCCCAGTGGACATGAATAATTTTCCTGCATGTGTTGAGAAACGATATGGTCTGAATGCCGCGAAAGATCTCGCCGGCGAACTTGCATCGAACACTCGGGCGGGAATGGGTCGTCCACATCAATTTCCCTGAAGCAAATGATGTGGGCATGCGACCCTGAAATGCGGGAACAAAGTAGCGGGTTCGTGGTATCGTTTGCAGTTCGAGCTGAAAGGCTGTTGCATGTGGCTGCAAATCGCACAGCGAATAGGTGAAATTTTTGAAATGGGGATACATCAGTGATGCGCCGGGGAATCCGGCAGGGCAGCCTAGGGAGAGAGAGGACATATAAAAGCTGGACCCCCGTGGCCGTCCATGCCCAGCTCTTCACCGCCATCTCCCAGGCAATGCAGGCCACGCTTCAGCGACGTCCCAGCAGGCCCTCAGGGGTGCCCGCGGTGATGTGTTCGAGCCGTAAGCACAATTCAATGCAGAGCGGAGGCAGCACTGAAGCTCGTCGCCATTCGCAGAGAGGGACACGGGGGGTAAATGGGCATATAATACGCCCCATAGCATGGCCGTCGTCGCATTCTCAGGTGGTCCGTGCGCTCTCAGCCCGAGATCGCGATGGTCAGGAGTCCCGCGGCCGTATGCCCCACCCGTTCCGGGCTTCCACTGGGAAAGGTCTCCCTATACCTGCGTGCCCCTGCCAGATGTAGAGAGCGTGCCACCAGATTTTCGCCAGTACACAGAGTTTCCACGTCCCGATGCACAGCCACACCCTTTGCGGCCGATAGCGCTTCCACCCCAGATCCAAAGCGTTTCCAGCGTCATACTAAATCCAGCACTCGTTAATTCAAGGCCATTGCTGGCCGTCGACGTCGCATCGACGCTCACCCCGGAGAGCAACGCCACCTGGCACCAGCCCGCGACATATCCAGAGCTTCCGTCGCTAACGATCATCTCGTCACGGCTCCCGTGGGCGATAACCGCCCATGCGGGCGAAACCCGCCGCTGCGTGACAGTGGCGGATGTCCTGGGTGCTATTTCTGAGGCCCTCCGTCTCCCCGTTGACAAGGAGGACTTCAAGGATTGGGTCACGAAGCAGAGAGGCGGCCACAGTGGATTGATACCCTACCAGGATAAGATGACGAGACGGGATCTGCTCTAGGGACGGACGAGGTTCGCGGGGCTCGTCCCAAGCACTATGGGGTGCGATATTTGGGTTCTTGAGGTTACGTAGTCTTCGTTTGGACGATTCCAGAGCAGATGTCACGGTGTCGGGCTCTAGCTGTACCATCAGGTGTAACCGTGTATTTGTCTAGAACCAAGTTTTCATGTTGGTGCCTCGAGAAAGGGGGCTCCCAGGCTATGAGTCTTTCAGTACTAGCGGGATTTCCAGAGTTGGTCAAGATCTGTCGAGGAGCTGCGAGGCACGTGCGACTGTCGCCATCAATTTGGGAGCCAAATATATACAATCAGCCAATCAGCGCCCCTTGCGTACCTGTCAACGTGTTACCGATCTTATTCTGCTAAATTACGGTTCTTCCTTCTGAAAAATCGTTCAAAAGAACCAAGGCCCCGTCCTTGTACCTCTCGTAAATTTATACTACCTACATGTAGTCTGTAGCTAGACTCGTCATCTGCCCAGTGTCTACATACACATATCAAGTCCGACTCACTCAGACCGTTCTTGCCCTCGGGTTCGTCACGATAAATCGAGCCCTCCTGACTTTTTGTTTCGTTCAATGACATTGCAATCCGAGTGATAAAATTCATTATTGCCCTTCACTGGAGTTCACCGTGCATACCTGACAAGGGATTGTGAGGTGAATCGACTATAGAATGTGTGAGGCACATAATGCGCCGCAGTGCGTTCGCACTACTCCGCCTAATGTGGGGAAACTACCCTCGACAACGCGCGGTTGAGTAATTTAGCTGGCAAAAAGATGGTGCGCTTACCGGTTTTTTCATCATACCGGTACCGCGCAGCGCTACTCTTCTGTCATGCGTGCGACTCCTTGCGACATAGCATTGATGTGACAGGACGGTCTGGCATAGTCTGAAGGACAGGTACGGACCAGGATAGCGCCTGGACTTCGGTGAGAAGCCCAACGGGTTATGGAGGGGGATCCTTGAATCAGAAACTCGACAGTGTACTCGTGATACGAGATCGATGGATGGAAGAGTTTCAAGTGCTATAAACAAAAAGACCAGGACAATCAGCGAAATTTGCCTTCGAGAGAGGTTGTATGTGCACGGACCCCGTCTGCGATGTAGCAACGTTTTTGGCAGCCAGAATCGCTTTTGGACCGTCCAGGTGTTGCAGGGAGCGACTGGGTCAATCGAGAGCACCGCCAATGCTCCAGGAAAAGGGATCATAATGGGATGCATGAGCTACTAACCGGAGGAAACCGGAGGTGATGAGCAACAGGGTTAGAGAAATTCCAGAATGAGAGAGGTCAGTATCTTGTGATTTTTTAGCGCGTCCTTGCGAGCTCTATATGGACAAAAAAAGAACAAGAGCCTCGGTTACCTTTCCTCCTGTCCAGATTAGGATATCGGGAGTTGCCGGTGCACAGCCTCCGATGCGCCTTGGTCGCTGGGGCGCGCGTACCAGCACACAGCCACAAGCGAGGAATCAGCGCACGCAATCGGAGCCGTCGACAACGAGAAACAAAGTGGGCAAGCTGGAACGAGCTCATAATTGGACCATAAGTAATAGATGGACATGGGCGAGGCGTACGATACGGGTGGATACGTGTACAGAGATACAGGAATACATGGCGATGAGGAGGAAATGGAGGTGGGCGCGGATGGTCTGTACGCGGGAAAGAATGGGAAGGATGTGGGAGTCAGCGATGGTCCGGGTGGACAAAACCGGCACTCACCCCGCACCAAAAAATCATGCGCCGAAACCGTACAGAGTGCGGCCCGAGCGCTTGAGGGCGTAGACGACGTCGAGCGCGGTGACGGTTTTTCTGGGGGAGACATCGAGGATGATGAGCACACGAGGAAATGAGAGGTATAGAAATACGCACCGCTTGGCGTGCTCGGTGTAGGTGACAGAATCGCGGATGACGTTCTCGAGGAAGATCTTGAGGACACCGCGGGTCTCCTCGTAGATGAGCCCCGAGATACGCTTCACACCTCCACGGCGGGCAAGACGACGAATGGCGGGCTTAGTGATACCTGCGAGCGAGTCGTGCATCGAGACGTGGTGTGCGAGGGGCAGCGAGAACGGCGCTCACCCTGGATGTTGTCACGAAGAATCTTGCGGTGGCGCTTAGCTCCGCCCTTTCCCAGTCCCTAGAGCAGCGGCGAGAGGGGGTAAGTATGCGCCTGGCAGGGAAGTAAGAACTCTCACCTTGCCACCTTTGCCACGGCCAGACATGTTATGCGATGAGTGTTGAGAGGAGGAAAGAAGTCTTGAGGGTGGTCGCTCGGTGGACGGCGACGGTGGTGGTGGTGGGAGAGAGAGAAAAGCAATCAGCAAACAACGCGTGTTTTATTTGTGCAGTATTGATGGTTATTGACGCGTCTGCCGAGTTGCCGGAACTACTAAGTTTTGAACTCGAACGGCGGATATCTTTTGTGCGCCAGAGAAATACAAGATCTATTCAATTTCTCGCTAAATATTTTCTTGAGCGCGACTGTGGTGTACGAAAATATTTGGACGACTCACCAGCTAGCATTTCTCGATTCGAATATAAATGAGCATTAGGCATGTATCGACGAGGACATTAGGGGAGGATCGAGCACGTACATAATACAGGCTCAAATTTCTACGCCCCGGGCATCCAGGTGGATAATACAACAATGCTACGATATTCTCTCGCTCTTGAGAATACAGGCATTTCGGTCCCATAGACCGTAAACATTGTTTTCGGGGTTTGATTGTGCCCTGGGGAGGTGCTAAGCCCATACGGCATTCGAAGCATCGTAGGTGGGAGGTCTTGCCTTCAACAATACACTGGGACTCGGAGCCGCAGTCATTAGGCCTATCCCCACGTCGTTGTCTTTCGAAGGAGATGTGCCATTTCTCCCGAGCGCACATCAATATCGACACTGAGGAGGAACGCCTCCGTGAAGTTGAAGAAAGCCTACGTTCCCGCGAATCGTATGCTCGGACCAGTTCCAATCTCAAAGACTTGAAATTTATTGCGTTGGTTGAGAAAATTTCGGAATGGGGATATCATCTAGTGATGCGCCGGGGAACAACCGGGGAATCCCGTGGGCAGGCTAGGAAGGGGAGAGAACATATAAAGGCTGGACCCCCGTGGCCGTCTATCGCCCAGCTTTTTCTCCTCACCCACCACCATCTCACACACAATGCATACCGCGCTTCAGTGACGTCCCGGCAAGCCCTCAGAGGCGCCCGCGACAATGTATTCGAGCCGTAAGCACAATTTAATGCAGAGCGGTGGCAGCACTGAAGCTCGTCGCTGTTTGCAGAAAGGGACCCGGGGGGTAAATGGGCATATAACATGCCCTATAACATGGCCGTCGGCGCAGTCCCAGGTGGTCCGTGCGCTCTCAGCCCGAGATCGCGATGGTCAGCAGCCCCGCGGCCGTATGCTCCACCAACTTCGGGCCTCCACTGGGAAAGGTCTCCCTACACCTGCGTGCCTTTTCCGGACATAGTGAGCGCGCCCCCAGATCTTCGCCAGTACACAGAGTTTCCACGTCCCGATGCACAGCCACACCCTTTGCGGCCAATTGCGCTTCCACCCCAGATTCCCTGAGGCGTCACCAGCGTCACATTGAATCCAGCGCTCGCGAGTCAAGGGCTTTATTGGACGTCGACTTCGCATCGATGCCCTTCCCAGAGGGCAACGATGCCTGGCACAAGCCCGCGACATATCCAGAGCTTCCGTCGCTGACGATCATCTCGCCACGACTCCCGTGGGCGATAACCGCCCATGCGGGCAGGACCCGCCGCTCTGTGGTAGTGACGGACGTCCTGAGTGCCATTTCTGAGGCCCTCCATCTCCCCGTTGACAAGGAGGACTTCAAGGATTGGGCCATCATGACGCAGAGCGGCGGCCACTGCCCGAGAGGTGGATTGATAGCGCACCACGATGGGATGACGAGACGGGATTTGCTCCAGGGACGGACGAGGTTCGCGGGGCTCGTCCCAAGTGCTACAGGGTGCGATATTTGGGGTCTTGAGGTCGTATAGTATTTTTTGGGACGATTTCGGACAGAGCAGATGTCGGACTCCAGGAGTACCACCAGTTGTATTTGATCTAGAACCAGGATTTCATGTTGCATAGCGTTTCAAGAAGGAGTAAAAGGACCCAGACGAGGAGACGTCCAAAATTTCCAGAAGAGGTCAGACGAAGAGCTGTGCGGCACGTGCAGTGTCGCGATCAATTTGACAATCAAGCATACGCAATTAATAGTCTCTCGTAGACAGACGCTCTAACATGAAGCTCGTAATAAGGGAGATGTCGATTGCCCCGCTTGTATGAGAATATGATGGGAATGTATGTTGGATTCGAGGAAATATTAGATGTAAGAAAAGGCGCGGTCTTCGACCGCTGAGGGAAAGGGGAATGGAGGGAGATGATGGATAGGATGAGTGGTTTGCGAGGGAGTTGGGCCGCTTTGCGGCCGGACGCGGAGACGCCAACGCTCCAACAAGTGGGCGGGGCTGCGGGCCGAAACGGGAGCGCGCGAAGCACCCAAACTCCGTACGCAATGGGGATTCGGACCCTGGGAGGAGGCGACCGAAAAACACCCACACGGAGCAGGGCTCTAAGAGCAGAGCTCGCATGAGGGTGCCGACTCAAAAGGGGCCCGAGAACCCCAAGAAGCAATGCGAAGTCAATAGATAACGAGGCTACTAGTACAAATCATGCGGCGTCGCCGTCGAAATTAAGCGCGCGGCAGCCTTGCTGTCTTCCTGATTGACAAAATCTAGCAAGGAGAGGGAGAAGAATCTTCGGTGAATTAGACGGATGAACGCCATGACATCCGCTCGCGTACCTGGACGAATGTGAAGGTGTCATGGATGCGAGCGTGTTAGCACGTGAATGTGCGAAGGGATTGGGTTCAGATGCAAAGAATGGGCTAAAGTGTGTTAGGCGAGCGGTGCTCGGATGTTGTGAACGCACGTACCTTGAAGCGAGTGGCAACACGAGGCCGGAAGGCGAAACCGAGACCGATACAGGAAGCGAAGGTGAGGACATCGAGAAGAATAGCGGAGGGCTACCAGTCGCCCCGCACGAATAGTTCCGCGAGGTCGGCGGGCAATTCAAAACGGCGTTCGAGTCGGTCATGGAGGGGGAATGAGGGTAAGCCGCGAGAGGGGGCGTCGGCTGTGTTTAGCCGAGATTCCACATAAGTCAGCTTCGGCACGATCATCCGATCGGCCGCAAGCGTGTATGCCCGGCGCGCGCAGAGGTTCATGTGCGCGTTCGGGCTGCGGGACTTGGACAAGGCGCCAATGGCGGCCTTGTTGTCGGAATGAATGAGGAGGTGAATGTTGTGGTAGCGCAGTTGGGTCAGGAAGAGGTAAAGCAGCTCGATGGCTATTGCCTCGAGCCAGCAGATGTCGCGGCCGGGTTCCTTCCAACCCTTGACGAGCCTGAAGAAGTACCACGACCGCCCAATGACGATCCCGATACCCCAGGAGGTGGAGGCGTCGACGAATATGCGATGGTCCCGCAGGGGCCCGATTGGGAAAAGCTGGCGGAAAGCCAATGGGTCTTCGAGACGTCGAAGCCACCATTTGAGGGTGTCGGCGGCGGCCTGCGAGAGGAAACGGAGCACGTTGGGGCTCTTGTAATACGCCATCGCGTTGGAGAAAACCGGAAGGCGGGAAGAGCCGTCTCTGTGGATGAAGGAGACGTGGCATAACGTGCCGTGCAGTTCCTGCAAGTCATGCAAGGAGAATTTGCGTGACTTCTTCGCCCCTTCAATGAAGTCCGACACCCGCGCAAGGTACTTGAGACGTTTCGGCTCCGCCAGAGAGACGCGTCGAAGTGTGAGATCCCAGACGAGTCCGAGGAAAGTCATGTCGTTCTCAAACCTCCTGCCGGACTTTACGGGATGCCATGGAACGTCGAGGGATGAGATGAGGTGGTAGGACGTGTCGCGGTCGAGCTTGTAGCGGAAAGCACCGTCGAAGAAAGGGCCGACTTTATTGGGGAAACGGAAGTTTGCGAGGTCATCCTCGTATCCTTTCGTATCAGCGTCCACTCCTGCTTCGCTCTTCCAAATGTCGATGAGCGCTCGGCAGATTTGGCCGGCGTTGCTGCTCGCTGAGGCGGCGCCGAAAGGGTAGCAGTGGTCGAGATAGAAGAAACCGTCGAGGGAGGTGACGAGGAAAGGTTTGTGATCGGGAAGGACAGGGCAGGTCCGATGGAAAGCCTTGATGTCGAAAGCACAGGCTTGTGTGCCCACCGGCGCTTCGGCGATCTGCAAGATGAAAGTTAGGGAATGAAGGCGAAGGCGAAGCGAAGTGAAGGCGAAGGCGAAGGCGAAGGCTAAGGCCGCTGCGAAAGCAGAGGCGAAGGCGAAGGCAGAATCATGCAAATGCGAGGCAGATGCGAAGGCGGGAGCGAAGGCAGGCGCAAGTGCGAAATTAGGACGTACCAACTTGGCTATATCTAGCGCAAAATCGAATTTCGTAGGAAAGTCGATTTTGTTGATGAACGAGTTGATCGAGGGCGTGCCGGAGGCGCGGTCGTCTTTGGATAGGTGCCTGCAAACACGCTTCTTGGCTGCCAATCCCGGGCCTTGCTCCTGCAAAACAACAATCATGGGAGAGCAGAAGAAAGGGCCGCTGCAGATCGCTTCCATCTCATCTCGAGTGAAAGGGCCCGACATGCGTCCTCTATCCAACTCCTCCTTCAAATACTCTTCAGCCGCATCCCGATGCTCGGTGACGGATGGATTGTTCTCGATGATGATTGTGCGTTCAAGTCTTGGTAGTTTACCGAGCGGGAATCCTTGCGTGAGATTTTGGATCAAGTGGGGGTATTGTTCCATTAAGCTGTGCTTGGTGAGGAGGCGATTGAATTCGGATGCATTGTAAGGATGAATGATGCGGTGATAGGGTGTGCATCCGTGCACCCCTGAAATTACTGCTTTTGCATGTTTCCAGCCTTATGGTGGGGAGGCGTAAGACACTCAGGGTGCTAGTTACATTCCCGGAACTGAGCACTACAAGCCGTTAGCAGTGCTGCAAACTAGTGATAAACCAAGGAGACTGAGGATGCCATTGCGGCTTTCATACAAAGCTAGAGATTGCGACTCGAACTCAACCCCACTGGCTAGCCATAGGACTCATCCAGCAAGCTGTACTTGTGTGCAGCAAGCTCGATGTCAATATGGGCACGAGGCAACCAAGGGACATTGGAAGGATAACAAGAAAGCTATTTGATTTGGAACCTACAAGTGCTACATGTGCCACCAGAATAATAATATTTGGCGTGCGAGTTGAACTCAAAAGATGTGCCTGCCAATGGAATAACGGCGGAGGGGAGAAATGAACCAGTCATGTCACATGACAATGTTCAAGTCTGCGCCAATCCGAAGTTACGCCAAATGAAGTCACGCCACAACTGTAAAAAGATATAATGTGCGAGCACGCCACTTGAACTTGGCGGAGAGGCTACGCCACTTGAACTTGGCGCAGAGGCTACGCCACCTGTAATAGACCGGCCCTAAAGCAATCACATGACTTCATCCAAAAGCAGTTGGTGGTCACTGAACTTGGGTGCCAAGAGATAATAAAAGGCTCAGTCAGCCCATCAACTAATCAGACTGCGGAGGACTGCGGACGCTCCTAACCGAGTCTACGCGAGGAGATTGTAAGCAGAGGTGGCTTAAACAGAACTTGCGGGTGATTGGCGGCCACACCATCAAATAATACCCGGGCAGACACCTCTAAGTCTGCCCAACTACCAGGATATATCTCGCTTCAGATCAGTTCATCATTTTGTAAAGACCGCTTATCATTCTCTTAGTTAGTTGGGATCAGTCCCTCTCATAGTATAAAAGCCGCATGTAAATTAGTAGTTAGACAGTGAATAACTCCCCCCTTAATGGCACCTAGCTCTTAGCAGCTTATAAGGCCTCTGGTCCTTATCCCGTTTGACGCACACACTCCCTTGGCGTAAGCCTGAGTTGTCCCTCCGTCTTCGGCCCCCGCCACTTTGTTCAGTCGCAGAGCTATTCGTAGCTGCGCTGTTCATACGCCAAAGTCCATTCCTATCGGGGTTGCTGTGTGGCGGAAACCAACTATCGGCGTACGGAACGTCCTTGAGTTGCTCTGCGCCATCGGCATCCATCTTGTTCAGTTGCAGAGCTATTCGTAGCCGCGCTGTTCATTGACAATCGTGGTTGATTCAAAACACTGAGGTCGGGACCACGACCTCCCATAAAAGCTGTTACTGTTTGGGTCTCTGTGTGGCGGAAACCAGCTGGTGGCGTACGGAACGTCATTGAGTTGCTCTGCGCCATCGGAACCCACGCCATTCGGCTTGCGCCACTACTCTGTAGTCGCGCCACACACAAAGGAATTATCTTGAGCTCCAGGAAAAACCTTACCATTTGGCGGAACCATCTCCTGGCGTACGGAACGTCTTGAGTTGCCCCTCCGCCACTTGTAAAATCAGTCAGCTACCCAGCGGCGTTGTCGTTCGCCAAAATCCCAATTTAATTGCGGTTTTGTGCACCACTAGTAGAATATCTACACCTGTCGCCGAAAGGCTGTTAAACCTATTGAAAGCCCTTCTGAGGACCTTTTCAAAGCAAACCAGTGTCACACTATTGAAATTGACGGTCGATACGCCTGGCCTACCCCCTCGAACACAAATACGATAAAGCAGGAGTTGGTTGTTGTTAGTTGTTGGAGTTTGGTGTTGGGTTGAGTTAAGACTGAGGTCTTACTCAGTTAGCATTAGATTTCACGGCTGCACGCCACTGCACCGTTTCAGCGGTTGAAAAGTTCTCGATGGAGGGAAGAGGCTGAGTCGAGCGACGGGCGACTGAAGACGAAAGGGCGCAAGTCTGGATAAATGAGTTTAGCTTTATCGTCGCTTAGGGAGTGTGACTCAAGAAAAGATGCGGGAAGGAGATTGTCAAGCGAGGAAGGCTCCGTTCTTGAAACGCCCGCATCTGGTGTCGCCGGGCAGGGCTGGGTGATTGCCGCCGCATAGGCTGCAGATGTGGAGGCGCTCGCTCGGATGTGCGGAACCGTCGCAAAGCTTCCCGGCGACATTGCAGTTGTATCCGATGCAGATGGCTCGGTTCTGGCCGATGGTCTTGAGAACTCCATCCTCATATGTCGAGAAGAACGGCCGACGGTCGCTGAAATCCTTCTGACCGGGCTTGCAGGCTTTGTGCTTGCTAATGGTGTGGTCTTCAGTGCAGATGAGGCAGTGGATAGGTCGGCGCTCGCGCGGCTCGTTGTTGCGAAACTGGTCGTGTCCCTGATCCCGAAAGGACTCGCGGCCGGCCCAGCCGTTGTCGCGCTGGCGAGGGGCCGAAGGTGGCTCGCGTGAGTGGTGGAAGTCGTCGTCCCGGCGCGGCTGCTTCGGGGCTGAGGCTGCCGAGGAGAATCCGCCGAGCGACGGGCCCAGATCGGACATCTTCGTCGTTGGCGCCACGAAGACGCCGGATGACACCGCCTTCATCGCCTTGTACGCGTTTAGCACGCCGCCGACTTCGGACGTCCAGTAGGCAAGGTCAAATAGCATATTGTTGTCCAAGATTTTGTTGCAGAGCTTCTTCTCTGTGGGATACCAGACGGGGAAGTGGCGTTCGAAGTCATCTAAGGCGCGCATGTAAGCAAAATGTTTGGCGATTTCTGCAGCGAAGGAGGAAGGGTTGGACGTGTCTGGGGCCGCGGATAAGAGCTTGAGTGCCGCCAGAAAATTCTCGGAGGAGTTGATCCACTCCAGAATGGAGTACCCTTCTGCCGAGTCGTCCGAGCCCCAGTGCGCTACTGTCTTGTTGACGTCGAGCAGCGCCTTCTCTGATGCCGCGACAATGAAGGTGTTCTTCCTCATCGGCATCTCGGATGAGTGTTCCGTCGCCCATCGCAAGCGCGCGTCCGTGAACCAGAAAAGGGAGGGGTGTAGTCGGTATTTTATCGCGGCTAGTAGAAACTCGGGAGTGGAGACCGCGGGACGCGTTAGGGGGTTCATCTGGGTTGCGTTCGACATCACCATAGAGCCTTTCAAGTCTGAACCTTTGTCCTTCGCCATCTTCTCGTCCTCTTTCTTCTTCTCCGCGTCTTTAGCACGTTTGTCGCGTTCCGCTAACAAGAATTCGATCAGCCTGGGAGGGATGGGCGCGACGACCTGTGTGCAATAAGCCTCCGACGTAACCATCCTTTCCAACTCGTCCGGCGCGTATTTGTAGTAAGCGACGAGTATCGCTCCGATATCTTGCGTGACCGGTGGGACAATTCCGTTCTTCACCGCGGTCTCGTAAGCTCTCGTGGCGCGTACACTGATCCTGTTGGCTGCCTGCGCGTCGCAGTTGAATTGGTTACGTTCTTGTAGATCCATATCGTCGGGGATGTCGAGATCGTTGGGCTGGAGTCTCCATGCGGCGAAGTCGTAAGTCGCGTCCAGCGGGAGGTCTAGTTGGCAGATGGATTTGGTGGGCGTGGTGAGAAAGGGAGAACGAAAAAGTCCCGTGAAGGAGGGTTGAGCGGGCTAATAGCGAAGACACGGTGGACGCATCGAGGAGGAAAGTGCGGTGATCTATTGATCCAGTACATGTAATTGACCCGAATGTGCAAACTCTAATCTAATCTCCCTTATCTCCCACTCAGGCTGGCTCGCAAGCTCGCCGGCCTGAGCTCACACCAGGTTAGAGTCTGTTAGTAAGCGCGGGGGTCCGACCGTGTAGCGGCGCTATTATGTAATATGACATAAGCCGTCGTTCGAACCCCACGTGAACACTTTTTAAATATTGGAATGTATGCCTTCCTCAATAAATTTGGTCAATGACAATGACATAGAATAGTCAGAATAAAGTTTCCGAGTGGTCCCAATTTTTCTGAAGATTTTTCTATGTCTGAGGATGAACATCCGTCTTCCATTGGGCTACGGCCGAGAAACAGCCATAAGTCACATGATGAATGCAGCGATTTTAAAGAGACAGCCACAGTGCCTCATTCAGAAGTTCGAGGAGACAGAAACATAGATTCGGCTTCCTTTATAAGTTCTGAGGTGTGAATATATAAAATATCGCGTCGTTGAGACATGAATTTCGCGACTCGGAGTCTGCTTATGTCATATTACATAATAGCTTCCTTACACGGTCCGACCCCCACGGTAACTACTAGACTACGCAATTGACGCGTCCGTGTAACCTCTTTTCCTTGCCGTTATTGCTTTTCAGTTACTTTTAGCCCATCATTCACATCCAAGGATAACGAACGACTCCAAAGTCCCGGTGTATGAATACCTCAGTACGACCCTCAGTTCCTCACCCAACCTTCACCTGTGAATTTCTTCCATACTAGCAGCTGACAGAATTATTCCTCACCGAGAAACCTCATGCCCCATACCCACCTTGGTCGCTCCACATTCCACGAGTCCCATTATTACAGGGAAGATGGCCTTATGGCAAGTCTGACTGTCTGGCCTTGCCAACTTGTTGCTAGACATAAATCAAGCCCTCCGGCTTGCTGGGATTTATTTTCCTCTTAGAATTGCTATCCACATCCCTTCAAGGAAATTCGAGTTGGCAAATGCTCTGCATTTATTTTCCCCATTAGAATTGCGATCCATGCATCCCTTCATGTCAAGCAAATTCAATATTGCGTTGTTGTACATATGTGTTTTGTGTACGTGCCAGTTGTAGGTAAGCAGGTTTCGTGGCCAGCGTAAAAAGGAGCGCCTTTTTGCGTCTGACCACAGCGACACTGTGTCCCTTCCCATGGCTTTACCTCCGACTCACGACTCGCCGGAATTTATGCCTGGCATGCCGGGGATCCCACATTTCCAGAGAGGTACCGCGGAGTGGAACCATGCTTGGGAGGCCCAGTTTCCGGCTCTGAGCCCACGCATCGGCAACTTAGATAGTACTTTCCGCCCCTATTTGCAGGATGCCGAAAGAATTTCCTACAATGGCGTCCCCGTAAGACCGGATGTCAAGGATTCCCACAAACGCGAGGGAATGCGCCGTCTCTTCGTATTGCAGAATGAGCTGAAAGTGTTGACAGCTACGGTCGTCCTGCGGCCCGACTTCCGCTAGTTGAAACTGGCTAGAGAAACCCACATTCTCGAAGGGCTTTTGGCCACCTGCTTGTATGATGAAAATTTCCCTCTTTTGCGAATCTATACATGCGATATCACCCTCGCCTCCCTTCAGAGCAACAACCGCGCGAGATTTCTCACTCTCCTCAAGAAATACATCCCTGACAGCGGTATGGCGGTGAGAGAAGGAGTTTGCATATCCTACCCCCCATCTGAGCTGGACGGCGGAAAAGATCGAGAAACTTGGAGAGAGAGAGGAGGCTCTACAACTCCTAATTGCATTTCGAGACGAATTCCTCAGTGAGTCACGTTTCATCAATTTCTACGCGTTGTTTTCACTTGTGCTCAATGCCGCAGCAACGTTCATTTACAATACCGTTCTATCCGTGTTCGGGACCCCTCTGTCGCCCGAGATCTCTGTAAAGGGTTAAACGGGCAAAATGGTCGGCTTGAGTGATTATTTTGTCCTCAAAAATTGTTATAATGCAGGGAATGATGACACACACCCAAAAATCCATGTTCTGAGTCGCAAAACCTACTCGGCAGCCACAGCTTCTCACGTGCATCGCATCAACTCTGATCCAACTTGGTTCAAACCTCCGTGTATTGGGCAATTGAGCATCCCTAATGGGTTCCAGACGACTTAAGTCAAGTAACCACGTCTCCAGACACAATAGTTGAGGGCCAGAGGTAGAGTTCGGCCTTCTCGGGGCCCCTGCCGTCCCGTCCCCGTTTACGGCCGCTTTTTTGCCGTCCCGTCCCGTCTCGGGTCCAAAATTCCGGAAAGACGGCCGCCTTTTTGACGGCCGTACCCGTTGACGGGACGGTGGGCAGCCCTAGGGATTATGCCTTCTTCTCTAGCTCTGATTGCAAGCCCGTCCTTTTTCCCGAGTTCCTCATGCGAATCATTTTTCGACTCGCCTGCCAAATCGCAATGTCTAGCGGCGACCTCGAGTGCGTCGCTCTGATGAGCGAGGTATTGTTTCCCCTATACCAAGAGTGGCTCGAAGCTTTTATTGGTCAGTTCAGCGCGGAATATGCCGTGGATGCCATGTCCGTATTCGAAACTGCGGAATCACAAACGGCCCGCCATCCCTTCCGCAGTCCGGCGGTTGTCCGGTGGAAACACGAATTTTTGAACTCCAATTATGGATCGCGCTATCAGAATCTTGAGACGGTTGCGGAGGCACGGTGTCTGTTGAGCTGTCACGTGAGGTCATCCAATCTCTTCGGCAGTGGAAGGAAAGGAGTCTAGATAGAGGGAACAGGTGAGATTCGACCAACATGACCGTTAGCGAGAGATTGAACTTTTAACGGCAGGCCCGGTTTTGATCCACATTCACTTCCATACAGAAAGTCCCCGCTTGGCGCACTTGTAAGTTTGAGGTTCCACTTGGAAATACAACCCTCTTCACCTCCATATTTGCAGGACGCCTCACGGCGAGAAATAGGACTAGGGCCACCTCTCCCTGGCCCGGTTTCCCTCTCCGAATTCTGTGTCTTCTGATGCCCTCCACCTCCATCGCGCCCGAATTCTATTTCGATGTCCCTACGCGCTCCTCTCCAGGTTCCCCCTGTCCTCCCTCTCTTTCACGTTTTCTTCGTCTCGTCTCCCGAGTCGATTTCTGTATCCGAGGCTATTAGCTGGCACGGTGGGTACCTCACGTCAATAATCGCCCGCGGTGCGCCCGGTGACTGTAATCGCCAGCCCTGCGTTATGCATCTTGAATCGAATCCTTCGCACATTATGGTATTATAATTATTCGCCCTTAGTGCTGACAATCCACCTTCCAGCACGAGGAAGATCGCCGTGAGCCCTTGTTTTCCTGCTTGCCCCCACCCTTGTACTGTTTATTGCTACACGATATACATTATGGTGCAGGTCACCTAGTCACCGCTACCAAAATTTAGTGGCCAAATCGGCCGGAGAATTTTTTTGAATCAAGTGTACCTCTGGAGGGATTTTAGGCGTACTTTTGAATGTATTCATATAGCCCCGCGCAATTGCTGTGCGACTCGTGTGCTGGAAGTCCAGCCGGACTTTCTCGCGCAGAGGTCTATGGTGGCCGAGACGATTGAAGACGCCGGTCATTTGGTGATATTCTGCCCCAAATACCATTGCGAGATGAACTTCATTGAATTCTTTTGGGGAGCCGTCAAGAAGTATCTTTGTGATCACTGTGATTATAGTTTCGAACGCCTCAAAAGCGAACATGCCGGCCGCACTCGCCTCCGTCTCGTGCACCATCATCCGGAAGTGGGAGCACCGTATGACTCTTCGCTGGATGGAAGCATACCGCAGCGACTTGGGACCCAAAGAGGCTCAGAGGATGTTCCGGGCGTTCAGCTCTACTACTTACAAATCTCACCGTCGCGCCCCCGAGAGGCCGGTGGATGAGTAGAAATCTGTAGCGTCATTTTGTACCTATTTACGGCTCTGACAGAGCTTTTTTCAATATAATATGTGCATGTGGCCAAATCGGCGGGCAAGTTTTTTTTTGCTCACTCAGTTTTGCAGTCAATAAAAATCCCTCTTACAGATATTGATCTTCTTGGGCGTTGAAACAGAGCACATTTGTAAGAGGCATAAGGAATCGGATCAAATTTGAAGCCACAAAATTTCAAACATTAGCATGCGGTGACTAGGTGACCTGCACCCTAGTCTTGCTCTAGTCTTGATCAGTTGGCATTCCGGTTAGGGCAACCCCGCCATTCCGAGGGGGATCACAAATCGGTCGCCAGACCGAATATTTTGAACTGACTTTGGAGAGAAAACCCTTGCCAAATTTGGGGGCATTCTGGCCAAAATATACCCCTCGGAATGACCGATTTTTCGCAGTCGTCGGGAAAGGTCTGGATGACGCGTGTTGGTGGCGGGGCAATGATGGCTAACAGGCGTAAACTTACGCCGCTCCTTTCATTCGTTTGCCACTTGCCGCTACCGGCGGTTCACCTCGCGGCGGCTGAAAAACACAATATTCCTGCTAATCACACTCTACGACTCTATCTTTTTCGTGTCTACGATTTCGAGGAGATAGTACTCCCAAAATCGTGCGCGTCCGAGAACTTCTACTGATGTTCTGTTCTCATCCAGCACCCAGCCTCTCACGATGGCTTCATCCTCTCAAGCTGTCATCCACGATGTCGAACCGCCCTGGATCGGAATGCTCTCGGTGACTAAGGACACGCCCGCCAAACACACCGGAACTTGTGAGCTCTGCGGCTGCCAGACAAATCACATCACGAAACATCACTTCTACCCACGAGTGGCAGTAAGAAGAGCAGCCAAGAGCGGATTTCCCTTCACACTCGAGCAGAAAGAGTCGGTCGCTGCCATGTGCTGGCCGTGCCACTGTATTGTCCACCGACTGATACCGGCCGACATTCTGGCCGCCTCGTTTCACCCCATCGACCCGTTGAAGACACACGGCGATAGTACGTAAATTCTAGGGCTCTCTGAGGTGGAGTGGCTAACCCTCGCACAACGAAGTCCGGGCCTGGCTTCGCTGGGCGCAGCAGAAGTCGATAATGTACTTGCACTCGTTGATGATCCCACGCACTCTGAAGGTTCCACGCACTTCGAAGGTTCCACGCACTCCGAAGGTTCAGAAAGCCAAGGCAACGCGAGGACCCTCCCTACCTCGAGAGTCTCCGGAAATTCAAAGCGCCTTGGACACCATTTGGACTGAGAACCAGGGTGGCTTTCCGAGATGGGAGGGTAAAGGGAAGAAAACGCGTGGACACGCGCTTCGACAGCAAGTTCGACGCCTCGTCGGATCGAGTAACGTTAGGAAACCTGACATTGAGGCGGCGATGAGGACGAAGCCGGAGTATCGAGAGTGGCAGCAGTGGGTCTTCCACAGCGTGCAGATGATTTGACTTGGTGGGGTGAAGGTGGGAAGAAGCGCGAGCGATCCAGGCCGACGTGGAGGAGGGAAGAACTTGATCGTAGAATGATATGTGGGATTTCTTGTTCTTGTTTTTTTTCTCTTACAGTTCAGAGTCGGCAACCAAATTCGAGCGCTGTTAAGTCTATTAGGGTCGTTCACAGTAGCCTTTTTCCCGCGTTTTTTCCCTCTCCTTGTCTTCTCCTTTGAGTTTAGAATTGTAAAAAGAGGACAACTGCGAAAAAAACCGTGTCCTACATGCCAATTTTGACGAAACAGAAAAAAAAGAAGCGCAAATTAAAAAGGAGCCCGAAAAAGGGCCACTGTGAACGCTCCGGCTCGCAGCTCGCTTTTTCGTCTCCTTTTTTGCTTCCTTTTTACCCTTTTCTCTTGTTAGGTGGAAGTATCATGTATTAAAGGCTACCCACTATATCAGATGTCTGAAGAGGCCCATAGTTCAGTTGTTCCCGACTAATCACTTTGATATCTACCTTGTTTGGTTGAACAGAAAAAAGAGAGCCAAAAAGGAGGACAAAAAAGGACAGCTGTGAACAGCCTTGTTGGCAAGAGCCGGCAGTTGATCTGAATGGCACTTGTGTATCAGGCTCTGGCAGCTTTGCCTTCAAGTTACATTTACCCATGCAGATGAGTTCAATTTATCAGACCTATATCCCGGCATCCGTGTTTCTTGTTCTTTTTTCTAACAGAGTAAGCAAGCAAATTTCGAGCGCTGCTATAGTATTCGTAGCTCACCAACCCACAATGCCCATCGTGAACACCTGGAACTTGAACGACACAATTAAAACTGTTTCCAAGGATCGCCAAGTCTTTTGCATGCTGGGCACGATCATCGCTGATCAGGGTTCTGTCAGGAATTCGTCGGGAACAAATTTGACAGGAGGCTGGACTATTGATGCATCGTGGCCTACTGAAATCCCTCCTTGTGCTTGACATTCCCCTGCAACGCCTGCGAACGCCCCATCACATCGGCGGATCCCCGAATCCGTTGCCTCGAGTGCGTCGAATACGATCTCTGCGCAAACAGCGCAACGGGAGGACGGTTTACCGGTGAACATGTCGCACCGGACATGTATATTCAGGATGAGCGGCGGAGGCGCGCGCCGCCGTACCTTCGTCACCCGCAATTGTGTATGACGTTGCTCCTCAACCGTTATCACCGCCAGTCTCGTCTCACTCTGCGCCCACCCGGTCTCCCCTTCCGCCGCCTGTGGGTGCTGAATCACCCCCGCGGGGACAACCTTCTGCTGTCTCTCGCTTCCCGCCGCCACTGAAGCGCATTTCAATGCCCCCACCACTACCCTCGCGCCAGGGAACCTCGGCCGCGTTCACGATGTCGTCCGGCACGGAGCACACACCATGCCGCCTCGGGAGGACACGTACAGTACGTCTCCACGTGAAGGTGGTCCGCCCTCACAAATACCGAGTTTCCCCAATGCCTGAGGAGCTGCGTCCCCAGATGTGTTCTGGAGGGTCCGAAACTTGGTGGAACAGCTCCTAGAGAGGGCGGCGATAGGCGAGTGAAGGTAAATATGCGTCTCCAAGCGTCCAGGGGCAACGCCAGTACGGCAAGATACGCACATGAAAAGACGGTATTCTTTGTCGATCACGATGCCGCACCCCGGGAGATTGACGCCAGGGTATGTGGCCACAGTATGAGGGCCGGGAGTAGTGAGATAATCTGCAAGATCTACTCTTACGGCCTCCATGTCCTCCTGTTCCTGCTCTGTCGGAATGGGGTCGTCGACGGCCGGCGGGGACGGCTCGCGGTCTGCGGGATCAAACTCGGGAGTTCTATTGCGCAGATCTTCGCGGGCTAATGGGCGTGCCACAGGTACGGGCTGGTCGGGGTCCTCTAGCATCTCAGGCTGAGTGATGGCGTAGCATGTCGTGGCGTGGCGCTGCGGAGCAAGAGAGAAAGAAGAGGTATTGGAGAGGGAAAGAATGGAAGAAGTTGTAGAACGTACATGCATCCCACCGGTGTCCTTCTTTTTATCACGGCAGCGCACGCAGTAGAAAAATCCTTTCGGTTGATGTTGAATTACGTCGGGGTATTCGACTTGAGTTTCTACTGCTTGGTGTTCGGACTTCCGGTGCCAGTCCCTGGTCGCGTCCTTGGTAGTCGTTCGGCATTTATTGCAGGAAACGACTGCGCTGTGGATGCCCTGGATCAAGTCTGAGCAAGAGACACGAAAAATGAAGCAGATTACGTACATAGCACGCCAGAAGAGCTATACGGCGATGGAAGCGAGTGAGAAAAGGAGAAGGAAGGGACGAAAGAGGGAGGAGGAAGGAAAGAGAATCTGACGATGTTACGAGCGACAAGAAGCCTAAAATTTGGCTGACGGAGGCCAGCCAAACACAAGAAACGTTCGGCGCGTCTGTGTAATACAGCTAAACGTCTTCAGATTAAATCCGGCCTGCGTGGAATATGATAAAGGTGCGGAATTTTGAGAAAAGAATCGATTTAAAATTGGAATGTGGGCACACTGCGCAAATGAGAGGTCGGTGTGGGAAAGGAGAGAGATAATATGATTCGGACGCGGGGATTCGAGCCCCAAACTACCGCCGGAGACTGCGCCCAAGGTAGTTGTGCATCGCGCTTACCGTTCGATTTTACGGGACCGAGTTGGAATTTTTTCGCCATAGCAGGGCGGCGGGTAAGGCGGTGGCAGGTTCAACTTCGTGAATGAAATCGATCAGAGGCCGATTGAGCAAGGGCCGATTGATTTAGACTGAAGGGAGAGATGAGATCTCATAGCACTAGGCGTCTGAAAAAAAAAAACGTACTATTCGCCGGCAGGGCGGTTGAAATAACGAAGCCAAGCCAGATTTCGAGGCAAACCGAAAAGAAGATTGGCCGCAATCTTTGTTCAAGATTTTGAAATGAGAACGCATCCATCGGCGTTGAAGCTTGGACCCGACTGATTAGTATATACACAGGAAATCAAGTCAACGACTCAGAGCGCACGCAAGCTCAGCTCGGCCCAAAGTAGTTCGGTAGTCGTTCAAGCAGTTGAACTCGGAAGGGAGAAGATTACAGCATGGGCGGCGAGGTTCAGTGCAAACCTGAAAGTTTGACGGTGTATCCCAATTTAACAGTGAGTAAACGGGTATTGAGCAATGTATGATGAAATGGTCCGCACCGTAATAGCGTGTGGGAGTTGGGTGCCAAGAGTTGAAAAATCCGAACAACGGCGTAGGAATCGAAAGGGAACAAGGGTGTTATAGCAGGGAAGGAAAGAACCGGTCCTACTGAACACGCACTAAAAAAAAAAGGCGATCAGTTGCTGACAACATGGTGGGATGGCCGCTCAGCATGACATAAGCGAGCGGTGTAGATGAGGACGTCGGATAGCATGCACTTGAGGGGCCGGTAATGATATGCTTGCGAAGTGGGGGGCTTGACGATTGTTGTGGGTGGGGACTGTCACGCGATCTGAAATAAGTCAAGCAAACTTCTGAAGCAGGAACATTTGAAACGTAAATTAGGGCGTACATAAATGGGGAGCCAAAGAGTTTGAGGGTTTTCTGATGAAAACGGTGCGGAATGATAAAGATTGGGAACAACATGTGATGCGGCATGAACGAAATTAGGTGAGGCCGACCCTTCGACGCGGACCGTCGTCCGAGGCTGCGTAGATGGAAGCGGACCACGGCGACGACGTCTAGGGGACTCGCCATGCTGCGAGGGGAGAAGAGGAGGGGCTCGAGACGTGTCAATTGATTGAACAGTTCAGCGAACGCTGTGTGATTCGACAAAATCCCGTGAGTTCGTTGCACAGAAAAAAAGGACAGACGGAGACTCGCGGATAAGATAACAGCGGACCCATATACACACACAACAGAATGAGAAGGGGAGCGAGAAACTGTTGGGAAGAGAAATAAGAGAACCCAGCTAGAGCGATCGCAGTGTAGCATTCAAGCCGCAGACGCGACGAGACGCGAATTTGCGTCTGCGCGGAACGACTGCGGCTTGAACGAGCGCTGAGGCCGGAGTTGCAGCATCTGTCACGCGTCCATACCCAGAAAATGTCCGGATTGTATGGGTAAACGTGGATAAAGGTGAGCGCGACAAAAAAAAATCGTGAGCAGCGGTTTTACGCACCATGAATCTCGGGAGAGTTGGCGTGGGCATGTGAGCGGGGATACGGCATGTATCGGAGTGTAGTTGGGTCCATTGCGGGCGAGATGCGGACGGTATCCGCAAAAGCGACCTGGTGTGCTGGATGGGGCCAATTGTGGCGTTGCGGCTTCGGGGAATGAAACGCAAGCGTTCGTGGAGGTCGGGGCACGAGAGCGGTACGAGGAGGATTGCATTTGGGTATGCGATGGGGCGGTTGATTGGCATGGATAGGTGAGCGACACACGGTCCTTATGACCTACTCGTACTTCCTTCTACACTTTTATGGCGCCACCTAGCCCACAATACGGAGACCGGGCCGTCGGATCGCGCTTTGAGGACGTCCGCAAAATGTGCGCGAATTTGTGGTTGATGCAGAGGCCAAGGTGCTGGCGAAAAGGCCATATATCGAGTGAATTGGATGAACAGAGGTGCAGATAGGAGAGACAAGGGTTTGAGCCAGGTGACCGACGCACAGAGCCAAAGAGGGCCATTTCGACGTTCGTGCGCAGCAAAATACAAAATCCGAGGGACTAGGAGTGGGCTGGAGTCTGGACAGAGCGGAATATGAAGGTAGCAACTAATCATGATCGTTGTATGTGGTTGAGTAAGACCGGAGTGTCGCTAGAGGATTGGAGTGAGGAGTTGGAGATTGTGGATGAGAGTTGAAGGCGGTTGGGAATAACTGATGTAACCAAGGCCGACACAGAGCCAAATATGCGCTCACTTTGGTGCGGCGGGGAATACCAGTTGGCTGAACTAGTACTTCGATTTAGGTGCGGCGGCTTAATAGTCCGCGAGGTTACAAAAAAACTGCCAGGGAATTCCTGGGGGAATAAAAGGGCGGCTGTGATCGACGTCTTCAAAACAAAAGGGTTGACTTCAATAAGTTTAATTACATTTTGTTCGAGTGAGCTAGCCCTCCCATTTCAACTGTCCCGCAGAAAGCAATGGCTTTAAAGAGCGTAGAATCGACGGTGGAAAAAGGGAATTTTATTATTGAAGGATGTGAATGAGCGTCGGGTTTATCGGCCGGTCGCCCGAGCTTTGCCGACTCTCTTCACTTTTTTGCAGCTTCCTCTGTCTGTCTCACTTCACTGAGGGCTGCCAGAGGCACGGAGTTTATATAACACAGCTAGAGATGACTACATATACATGCCCGGATGTAATGAGATAAAGTTCGGTCAAGGGAAATAAGGGATGAGGAATAAACAATCTGCACTTCTCGCGCAATCCTGCAGTAGTCCCCCAGTCCTCAACTGGATATCCGCGCTCGCGGTGGGTGTGCGTCCCCGAGAACCGAGCTGCAAGCCCGCGATCCAGCGCGCGTAGAGATGGTGGCGGCGTGCGGAAGGGCAAAAAAGGCGGGGGGTGATGGGAGCCAGCTGCCACAATGGTGCGTGCGCACTAGATGGGTGGTGCACGACGTGGCGCGGCGGAGTAGGATTGCGCGGAGGATCGTCCCAGCGTTCGGGCAGACGACGCACGCCCCATGCGCGATGGGGCGCAGGTGATGAATGGGCATGCCGACGGTGCTGTGTGCGGTGTCGGGGACGCATCGAGCGGAAAGAACGGTTCTTCGCTGAGGACGCCCGGGGCGCGCGAAGACGCGAAGAAAGCGGCCGCGGGGAGCACTGCGGACGCAGGAGGTACTCAAGATCGAGGCGGGGGTCCAGCAGTGGGCGGGATGGCGCCTGCGATGGGTAACGGCGGTGGCGAGCGCTGCGCATGCCGCGCGTCTGGCTGCCAGTGTGCGCAGCAGGACGTCTGGCGTATGGGGGTGCTCCTGCGTCGATGGTAGTCCGGGGAGGCGGAGGGGCGACGCATCGATGGTTGCGGTGCGCGGGCAGAAGAAGAGCGCGGCGCCGGCGATGAAGAACAGCCACCGCGAGCGCTGCGCGCGCGGGTGGTGGTGCAGATGGTAGCTGGGGCTGCGCGAGAGGGGCAGGCGGCGAGGAGGAGAGTAGGGCAGTGCCGGAGCGATCATCGCGGGCGGGAGGCGGGGAAAGCTGCGTATGGGATGGGGAATGGACGCAGCGGGTGCAGCGTTGGTGTCGCACTCCCAGCTGTGGTGCGCGCAGGCGCGCGCGCCGAGAACGCTGAGGGGGTGACTCCGCTGAAGATCGTCGTTGCGCCCGTGGGGTCAACGAGGGCGGCGCGCGCGTCGAGAAAGGGCAGCGTCTGCTGCGTGTCGTATCTGGCGTGCGCGGGGGCCTGGTGTTGAGGGCGTGGGCGTGGTAGGGCGTCCGGGGCGATGTAGCGCATGTGTGGTGAGGTTCTAGGCGTGGGGCGCATCAAGCACGCGAGGAGTGGCTTCGTAGTCACTGAACACTTCGTGTTCCGCGTTCCGCGTTGTGCAGCTGCAGAAGGCCGGCGCAGGCGGCGGGCAGTGCTGGTAGTCGCGGTGTATATCGTACACGACGCTCCGGCGAGGCGGGAAGGAGCGACGGGCGTACGCAAGGGTGCGCGCGCGCAGGATGGCTGAGGATGACGTAAGTATATACACCACAAGCAACAAACAAGAGCGTAGGGAGTACGAGGCGAAGGAAAGGGAGGAAAGGGAGAGGGAAAGAGAGCATAGGAGAAACGCACCCACTGTGTCCCGCTCGCAAGCGTCGAATTCGCACATGCAGCGATGCAAAAGAGGAGACCGAGTGGTCTGCTAGGATTGCGGTTAGCGCGGTCTCGCCCGTTCGGCTCAGGACGACGCTATTGGACGGATTGTGCTGTCTAGGAGGTAATCAGCCAAAGTAAAGCAAGGTACAGGGCACGCACGATAATCGCGATCTGGATGCGCAGCCCAGGTTCCAAGTCGCACCCGCGAGGAGATGCGGATTCGCATCTGCGCAGAACAGGTGAGGCTTGGGTGCTCGAAGACCAAGTCGTTGGCCAGGAGCGGGAGGGATGCCGCTGCACGACGTCGAAGTGACGTTTCAATGTAGGGACGCGTGCATCGCGCGTTGGGACTAGGAGGAGAAAAAGCCGGTGAGATCAGCAGAGGGAGAGGAGGATTGATGATAGGCGACGCACCGTGGGTACGACCGACGCTGACCTTCTCCTCGATCCTTTCAGCATCTCGGCCAAGGGGCAGGATTCAATGTCGCGGTAGGCGAGGGAGCGAGTCGATATAGAGCAGAATTCATTAGCCGAGAACTGGCCGGCGAAGAGGACGAATGGAAGAGGGGAACAGCCAACGATGGCTCGTCCTGGGGGAAAATTCCCGCTACCTTTAGGTACGGGTTCATAGTGCGCATCAAAGTGCTTTTTGCATATTTTCGTCAATCTTTTTGTTGCGTAAGCACCTACCAGCCGAGCTGTGTGCCGATGATTGCCGCAGCCGCACTCGTAAACATCAGCAAAACCGGGGTTTTGCCGTAGTGCCGTAGTGCCGGTAGTAGCCGTCCTGATTACGTAGCACTGTGTAGTGCTGTGTAGTGGCGTGTAGTGGGGGGCTAACTGGGTAGTGGTGGGCTCGCACACAGTGCTCTGTAGCGGCCGGTCACCGTGTAGTAAGTCCTACTTAGCCTGGTGCCTCTATCTAGTGCTTGGTATAATCCAGTGCGACTGCATAGGATTCACATTCAACTAACCCTAACCCTATACTATGACCCGTTTCGGTCGGCAAAATTGACCAGATCGGCAAAATGCACCATTGTTCTATGAGTTCTCATCCGAATCTCTTCGGATCTTATGCAAACGAAAGCTATACATGTAGCCGTCCCGAATATAAAAAGAGTTTGAGGAAAACGGATGAAGAAAAATTGAGTGAGGACTCCGTTGCCGACCGAAATGCAGTCATAGTACAGATGGACATTCAATTCAACGTCAATTACCAATTGCTTTCAACGAGTATGAACAACAAAAATAAAGGAATAGGGCTAAGCGGGCTTTCATATTTTGACTTCAATTGGATACAAAACTTCTGTAATTTTTCGTTACGCAGAATTATAACAGAGAGATAGATGATTGAAAGGATCGAAGACTAATACATAGTTTGCCTCAACAATGGAACCAAACCCGTATCGCACCACCCCATATTGATTGCAAGGAAAACCGTCCCGCGGCGCGACGCGGGAGAGGTCCACCGCAAGCACAAGTGCCTGCTGAGTATCGGGCACGGCGGGCGAGCGTCAAGGACCTCGACAAGGACAGCGGCAGCGGGAGCGGAAGCGACGAGGAGGAGAAGGAAAAGGACAAGGACCGCATCGCCGATCGTGATCAAACAGCGCGCGCCGCCGCCGGCGTTCAGCGTCACCTCGCGGCCGCAGGTGCGCAGCGTCAGTGCATATGGGGAACTTGGACCGAGCGTAAGGCAACGCAGCAGCACGCTCGTGCCCGTGTTCGCGTCGGGGCACTCGAACAACTCGGCGTCGAATCACTTGAATAACCACTCGGGCAACTCGCATTCGGGGTCGAACTCGATTAGTCACAGCCATAGCGCGGCGACGTCGACATCGGGGAGCGTCGCGGGGACGGGGACGGGGACGGGGCTGCGTGCGAGGCAGCGGAGCAGCACGATAATGACGCTGGGGACGAGCGTGGTGTCGACGGCGTCGTAGCGTAGTTGATGGCGAGACATTAGCGGTCGCGGTCGGGTTTGGAATGAGACCGCATCCGGGGCGCGGGCGCGCGCATGGCTTTGAGAGTACGGGCGCAGGCACCCGCTCCACGCGATCAACGCGAAGTCGCCGGGCCCTTTTTGTAGAGCTGGCCCGAAATGGCCCGGGCAGGCGGGAAAGAGGGAGAGGGGGCCGAAAAAGGGCGAGTCGAAGAGGGTGTGGCGGTGGGCGCTTGGGCGCGGGCGCGGTGTGGAAGAAGAGGCGAGGAAGGGGCTGCCTAACCGATGCGGGAGGAGATGCATGGCGAGACGAGGAGGGCGAGGAGTGGCGGGGCAAGGATGATTACGGGCAGCGCAGAGCTGGCGGCGGAAACAGAGACGGTGTTTCTGCCTCCAGCGGGTGTCGGGGCGTGCGAGGGCGGCGTGGGCGATGGCGGGGCGATGATGTGATAGGTCTCTGCAGCGTTGGTCAGCAGTGCTCGAGGAGGGGCGGGCAGAAGCGTACTCGAAGTATGCGGGTGGACTAGGCGGGCGATGGAGGGATCTGGCGAAGTAATGAGCACTGGATGCGGTGTGAGCAACCAATGAATAAGAACATAAGAGAGATTGCGCACGTTCAGCGGCCCAAAACGATCATGAGCAGCGAGCTGTTCCGGCGTACAGAGTTCCGGAGCTGGTGAACAGGGATGAGCAAAGATCTGAGCTGCACACAGCGACCATCGCGGCGATGTCGCGTACACATCTAGATTGGATCTAGAGACTAGAAGTACTTCTTGCGGCGACTTTCTACTCCTAGCCAACAACGCAGCGAGGAGTAGAGGATGAGGGGTGTGGGTGCCGTGGTGGGAAGCGAAACCAGAGTATACACACAGAGCATACGAGATTGATACGAGATGTAATTTCTGGAGGCGATCGGTCACATGACGATAGAACAATCCAAATATTTGGTCGTGGTTGTTCTTTCTCTTCGACCCCACCTCCATCTACTCTTCACCTCCGTCTGGTGCATAGTCGCCAAACGAAACTCCCCTCTCAACTTGATGCCTCGCACATCATGCTGCTGTGAGCAGCACGATGATATCTCGCGCCGCCGCCGCATTACGTCTAGCTTCTTCGCCAAATGCGATGCCTATCGCCGCACCCAGGTTAGCTGGCCCCTTTTGATAACCCCCCCCAGCTCGTTGATCACAGCATGGGAGGGGCGGTCACAGTGCGCGCCTGTCCGCTCCTTTTGGAGCACAAATACCCTGTGTCAGGTGTCGCAGTGCTCGACGTCGTCGAAGGTACGTCATCTTCCCCTCCTTTGTGCATATCCTCATACACTTTCCAGGCTCCGCAATCGAGGCGCTCCACATGTACAGCCTCTTAAACGCGCGCCCCGACGGCTTCGAGTACGTACTTATTGTCTGACTCCCCTCTTCCTGCACCGACCCACGCACGCACAGATTCAAGACCGAGACGATCCGCAACTCGCACTCCGCCCGCATCTCCGTCCTCTCGATTATCACCCCTGCGCCCGCACCCGGCCCCCATTCATACACATGGCGCACCTCGCTGCGGTCGACTGCGCGCTCCCCTCTGCCGCCCTGCTTCGCCTTACTGATGCGCTCCCCAGGCTAGTTCACCGGCCTTTCCGAGGCATTCCTGACCGTATGCACCGCCCGCCCGCTGCTGCCCGCTGGCGCGGACCGCCTCGATCGCCCACTCATGATCGCGTAGATTCAGGGCAAGCTCCAGACGGTCGTAGCAGCGGGCGTGGGGCACATGCTGCACGAGGTGTGTTTCAGTATATGCATAAGCAGTGTGCATGCTCATCGGGCCATGCAGGACGACCCGGCACACGTCGCGGAGATCTTGCTTGACTTGTGGCGCTGGAATGTCCGTATGAGGCTTCCTTTCACGGGTGTGGGAGAGTGTAGAGGTACATGGGGCGGGATGTAGCTCTCTTCAAACTCCTGTGCTCCCGCCGTTTTGTCGCCACCACGAGCCGTTCACAAGCCGCAAGTTACGCGTCGCTCTTGGGATTATGGAAATGGTGCGTGATGAACGTCCCTTTCATTTATCACCCTGATAACGCCCCCATCACGTCTGATCTTCCTCGCCGACCTAAGACCCTCCAATCGTTGTCGCGTGAACGTCCGCCAGCGACATCCGCACCACGTGCCCCACGGGGTCCAGCGGCTTCTGCGCTTCAGCTGCAGGAGGCTCCCGCGCCGCGTCCGCGTGCTCCTCCGCGTCGAGCGCGCACTCGACGATCGCGTTGTGTGCACGTGCTGCCGCCTGGATCGAGTAAGGTGAGTGTTTGGTGTGCAGGCGGCACTTTAAGCTAACAGCGCGCCAAGTAACATTCTGGCTTCCTAAGCGTGTTTTGACTCGTTCGACCAGGCACATCTCGCCAAATCAAATCGGTTCAAGATGGATCCGGCACGGAATTGGATTTTGAGCTGACGACGGTGAGCGTGTGTTGAGACTTAGGTACATTATGTTCGTGTTGTAGTGGAAATGCATCAGATTTGAACGTTGAAACGAGAGATTTGAACACATAATAGCTTCCAATATGAGATAATACAACCACTATATATAGATTCACTATATATAGACTCACTACACAGCGCTACAGAGCACTACGCAGCAACCCTAACCCTACGCAGTAATGCACGTGACTACTACACGGCACTACACAGCAAGGGGGTCTACTACACAGCACTACACAGTGCTACACAGAGGGTACCCCCCACTACGGCACTACAGCACTGCACAGCACTGCCGTAGTGCTACGCAGCACTGCCCAGCAACCCCAGGGTTTGCTGATGAACACGCCGAGTCGTTTCTCTGAAAACAAGAACTTAGCAACCACTTCAGTGCCAACCCACACAAAACTAAGGAAAACCTCATCCATGCACCTAAATTACACGAGGATGTTGCACAATTAGAAATCAAGGTGGAGGAGTCGAAGACAAGTTGCATGGTCAAGTGTAATTTCCCGTGGCCCAATGTGAGCTGGTCGCCATCGCGGGAGGCGACCGAGCGAGCGTTGGGCCGCTATTATCTAATATCGATATATATTATGGCCTTGAACTTAGTGCACAAGGATTTTCGGTGAAATTTGCAAGGTTTGATATATACATCTGCTCAAAACTCAAACCAGCTTGAAAAACCCCAGCAATTAATTGATAGCAGGCTGTGCCATAGCCCTCGGCGAGGATGTCGCTGCTGGGGTCCGTCAATCCCACGAAATTTGGTATCGCGATCCTGACACAGTCATCGCGAACATGCTCAATAACCCGGATTTCGACGATGCATTAGATATCACTGTCTACGTCCACCTCGACTGGAGTGAGAAGAAGCGCTGGCACTACCTGCCAACTTCGCGTGGAAGCCCTACTCGTACGAAATCAAGTTTCAAGAAGAGAGAAAAGAGAGAGATACTCAGTTAGTAACCAGGGTACATGGTTACTAAAAATCAAACCTCGAACCCTCTACTGTATTGTAATCCAAATGCTTGATTCCACTATCTACATTTGGTAGATCTCCTACAATCAAAATGGGTCAGAAATTAAGCCTTTTCGGTGATTTCCTGGACACTATTGTTTGGGGAATGGGAGATAAGGCTCTATTATGGTGAGGAAAATACATGAAGCTTTTATGGCTCGGTAGAAGGTATTACTTAGGTCTGTGCGAGTAAATAATGAGTGGTAGGATGAGTAAAAACTGAGTAAAGGAGCCGAGAATAAATTCGGGCATATTGGGGCTGTGCCGGAGTTGAACATGCCGGGTGCCGATCGGAAGTACCGATGATGTTAAATTAATTTGAACCCCCAGATCAGTAGATACATAGAGACCAGTAGCCACAAGACTAGTACAGAGTTAGCGGCAGCTGGTAAAACTTGAGCTCAATAGATCATCGCCGCTAAAAGCAACCCGCTGGAAACACCCGTCCACCAGCCTTGCGGAAGGCGTCCGTGCGTGGCTGCCGAGGGTGAAGAAGGATGCTGCTCGCACTCGGGTTGACTAGTATTGGCTACGACGTAAAACTTGTCGGAATACACAGTAAAGGGTCCTGGATTTCTTGTGCTGTTCAGGGTTGTGTTCATACGAATCTAAAGATGAAACGTGGCCCATACACAAATAAATAAAAGGCAATGAGGCGCGAGCGTCGAGACTTGCCTCCCATGATCCCGGATCCAGGGTGAAGTTTGACGTCTCGTATCTAAAACTGCCCAATCTCTTATATGGTTTGAGTGAGTGAAATACTGATTGTGAGTCATTATCTCTCGTACTCACCACAACTTGGGCGCCGGCGTTGAAACCCGTCACTGTGTTCAGCACTTCCGCAGTGGTGTTAGAGTGAGCGGTCTGGGGTGTTCATGTCAATTTATAATGAAGCAGCCACGGCAGCAGAATGTGAGCCACGCACATAATCGAACAAGAGGTCGACAAAGTCCAAGGCAACAGAAATCCCCCCAAATGGGCTGGAGACAGCGGATTGCGGGAAAACAGTCTTGATCGAGTCCGAGTCAGCTATTGTAAGTCGAAGAGGGTTGTACGCCGGGTCAGCCAAGCCGCGGACGGGGGTCCATGTGCCGGCCACGCATGGGAGGTCCGAGTCGGCGATAGTGACAGTGTCGGAGAGGGCGCTAATGGTGCTGGAAAGCGAGGTGTCGCCGTCGAAAAGGGTCCCGTTCATGCGAACATGATATGGTCCCGGGGGAGCCTATGGGTCATTCATCACGTATAAGGGACCACAGCAACACGGAGTGCAAAGGCAGATCGCACCCCAGGATGAAATGAGTAAGAAACCGAATTTCCCCTCAACGTTGAGTAGTTAACGACTGCATTTACATCAACGATTGGTGCAACGGTGTTGCAGAATAAATTCGCCTTACTGACCTATAATGTCCACGATGTCGGTGCCTTTATCTGAAAGGATGGGTTAAACAACCGAAGCCGAATAGAAAGCACTGAGGAGAACCTTCTGCTTTCCCGGAAATGAGTTCCATTGTGATGTTGTTGAGCTGTGTAGAGACTGTGAGCCGACGAAATTTCCTACAGAGAGTGACTTATCATGTCCGGCCTTCCCCTTCCAGAGAAAATTAATTCCTTCATTGAATTCGTCGTAGAAACCGATAACGGGTCCGACGGTCAGAGAGCCGATAGTATCATCTCCCTGCGCTAGAGCGTATGGTGCAAGAAGAAAGAGGGGAAGAAGTTGGAACCACATAACTGTAGGTAAACACACGTTGTACGAAGAAAGCAGTCTTTTATACAAAACCACAACCGTGCCTCGTACGTATTTTTTCACGTACTGGTGTGAATCTCTGCTAGTCTCTGCTTTTGTTTGCTATTGTGCCATTTCCGGGTGACAGCCTCCTGGCAGCAGGTCTCGGTTAATGTACCGGTGGGGAAGAGCGCCTGCATGGCAACAGCATTGATACTGCTCTGCGTCACTATTGTGGTTATGAGCTCACCGACCGAGCCCTCAAGTCTAGTTGAAGGTCAAATAATTCAGAGGCTTTAGGAAGTTTCGCTATTTTCGCCATGAACTCACCCTGCGACGCCATTTTGTGAATGCGCGGGGCAGGAGTACGACATGTAACGTATATGTTTCATCCGCCTTGTCAACCTCCGCTGTCGCGGACAGGTGGACATGATGCAGAAGTACAGGCCTTTGTTACGCATTCGTGGCATTACCTTGTTAAATAACAATACGGTAGGCGGAATGATCGAGGTTGATTTTGGATATTTGACATTCCGGATTTTGATGTCCAGTGATGCCAGGGAGATGTGATGGCATCATAGCATGCACAACCAACGCGGTCGCGTCCAGCCAATTTAGCCGCACCACTTTGCCACCATCCATAGCTGATGTCCAGACCTTCACATAGCTTCAGTCATCGTATAGAAGTCCCAAAAAATTGTTTAGTGGGATGGTCGAGGTTGATTTTTGACATTTTGACATGTCTGATGTCCCATCTATGATCTCGGCTCTTTCTGGCGATAGCAGCACTGCCGAGGGCCAACCTGGAACACATCTGAGGACTGAACGGAACACTCAATAGGATGAGGGAAACATGAATAAGTTGCTCCAAAGCCAGAGACTGCAATGGCACATCATTAGTGAGACGCACCAAGCGAAGCGCGATCATGTGGCCTGATGGAGCGAGCGCACATACGGTGTCGCGACTCCAGGCACGCGGTTAAACCGAAAATAAATCAAAGAAAATGTGTGTCCTGTTGGATGCCATGGATTACATGTAGTGATTTGAACAAATTAATCTTCATCCGACTCCGATGCAGGCTCGGAAATAAACCCATCACGGCTGAGACGGAGTTGAGTACAACGATTTACACATTCATGCTTCTTGAGGAAGGAACCAATTTCTGCATTTTCATGATCACCAACACCGCTGGAGCTGTGAAAATTGAAATGAGAGCGAGACCAGAAAACAAAAGATAACATACCCATCTAACGGTCATCGGAACTTCGGAACTGAGATGCGACATGTCAAAATGCCAAAAACCAACCTCGACCATCCCGCCTACCGTAATATCAATGAATATTCAAATCTTGCTGAGGCGCATGATTTTGTTTGGAAACCTTGTACGCCGAGACAAGGTCTCCACATGTATCATCCGTTTGCCACGGTCTAGATTCCATTCGAGTCATGACATTCGCTGTTGGTTCCTCAATGCTGTTGGCCTATGGCTAAAATGTTGTGCCTTGCACAGTTATAAGAGACAGCTCTCTCTTCTTGTTTTGCAGTAGTTAGCCATGACTCATCTGCTTACCTCAAACTCTCGTCTTCATTATGGGCTTCCAAGGGCATGTCCTCCACCTCGCCAATGACATCAACCCCACCGTACTCCCAGTCATCGGGATGCCTCGTAGCAGCCCGACTATCCCAGATCAGCAGGTCAGTCTATGTGTGCGCTCCTGCGATTTTGCCCATTGAACATGCGGTATGACTGTGCAGTGGGAATTCTTGCCAATCAACGGCCCGCTTGCGTCGGAGGGCTTCATCGAGAGCGGAGTGCAGGAGATTCTCCTCAGTGTGCAGACACAGTCAACCCCCGCCTCGGTGCAAGCCACCGGCCAAGAGTCGTCGCTGTTCTTCAATTTTGGGAACTGCGTCAGCTCCACCGCGGGCTCGTTCGTCTGTTTCTCTGTATCATCTATATTTTCGTGCTCACGAGAGTCGTAGGCTGCTTGTTCAGAAGGGAAAAATGACCTTCGCGCTGACTGCATGGCCGATGCAGTCTCCTGACCTCCCTACACCCGTACATAGTCCTTTTGATTTCAATTTAACGTGATCGCTGAGCTTTGGCAGGTGACGCACGAGGAGTACCCCGGGCTCGAAAGCCAGATTTGGAACTTCATCCCGGCGTGAGCTGAGCCAAGCTTTGCACTTAGAAATTTGGCCTGGGTGCAAATGTACAACTAGATTCGTCATTCTGTTGCTCTGTACACGACTCCTGGCAATGGCCATTTCAACTCAGGCATTGCAGTATAGAACTGCTTGAATTCCGGTCGAAGTGGCTGAGCCCTGGACTTGGGAAAAATTGGGATTAAGCTTGCCCTTTTTTCAGACAGTACCTTGGTAAGTTTGGATGCCGGATACATTTTCTCGCTGGTATCCATTTTTTATGCCAGAGTGAGGTTGAGCCTTGATCTACCGCCATACTCGGTCTCATCAAAAGTTTCTGCCGCTCAGAAAAACATTCACCATGGCAGGAGAAATTTCCACGGAATAAAACAGGATGTGAGTGTTAATATCCTACACATATGGGCTCTCCATGTGTGCACTTAGAATCCGGGATGTCCATCCTCCACATCAATCACAGCCTGCACAACTCTTGGCATCCAATCAACATATTTGTTGACTTCCTCCACCAAAATTGACTCCCAAACCTCAGTTATGGTGTCGATGAGCCTGTCACATGTTATAGGGTGGTGCAATGATGGCTGTGAGAGACAACTTTTGAGTACATGCCAAAACTGTTCAATGGGAAAAATATTAGGAGAGTTCGGTGGGTGCTTGAATGTGAATGTAGCATGCCAACCATGGCAGCGGTTTGGGCAGCATATTCCCAGCCTGTACAGTACCAATGACCCAGTTTTTTGTAGGAGAGTACCAATTGGATCATTAACAATGCTGGCATGCCATTTGGAAGGTGATGTTCAAAGAAGATGATGTAGGGCTGCGAGAATTATGATCGGCAGAAACTTTTGATGGGACCGAGTAAATGAGAAAAGAACTTGGAATCGCACCAGAAGAA